>CM046066.1:16799208-17506600 GCA_025215515.1 Schistosoma japonicum
GGTTCATACCACATTAACACTACGAGATAACAGAGGTAACATAATAACAGAATACAAGAGGGGAGAGTGAAGTAAAGTAGTGCAGAAACTAATAATAGGATTCAAGATTTAAATGAAGTTAAAAAGTGAATACACTTGCGTCACTGGGACCGATTTTGAACCATATTTCCAAGTGTCTTCAGCCATTTATTGCGATTATCACGCGGACCCCAACCAGGTAATCTGCATCTGTCAACATGGCTTAAACCAACAGTCAAAGACTTCATGAACTGATGTCATGTTTTGGTTAGCCGCCCCTACCCTTCTTCCGTCCTACTTCAACCCTAGCCAAAATTGCGCGACGACGCGGGCGGTAGTCGGGCATGCACAACACATGTCTTAGCCATCTCAGTTGATGAAGGTTAATGACCTCTTCGACTGATTTACCATATTTCCCAAGAACCTTTTGTCTAACCTCTATGTTACGTATTTTGCTGTCCCATGATATACGAGAGATGCTACGAAGATTTCTATGGTTAAACACCTCAAGTCGACGCATATCTTGTGTTTTTATGGCCCACGTTTAGCAGCCATATGTTAGGACAGCGTGGACTGCTGCTCAGTACACCCGGCCTTTCGTTGAGAGACAGATATCTCGCCTGCTCCACAAGTGGCGTAAATTGGCGAATGCCAATCGGGTTTTCTGAATCCGTGCTGAGATTTCGTCTGACACCGACTCATCAGGGGTGATGAGACTTCCGAGATAAGTGAAGTGGTCAACGCATTCAATTACTTCACTCCCTATCATTAATCTAGGTGGAGAAGCAGGCCAGTCCTAGGGTAACATTTTGCATTTAGAAGGGGAGAAGCGCATCCCGAATATGCTTGCATTGTTACTCAAGGTGCTCAGGAGACTCTACATATTGTCAGCGTCTTCACCAAATAGGACTATATCGTCTGCGTATTCTAAGTCGACGAGAGGATCTCCTGGAAGGAGATTAATTCCTGAGGTGTTAGAAGTGCGTGAGACTTCTAAGAGTATATCTATGATGAAATTAAACAAAAATGGGGATAAGGGACAACCCTGACGAACCCCACATGAGGATGAAATTTCTCGTAACAATTCACCATAGGTCCTGACTCGACTGGTGGTGACCGGTAGAGGGCCTTTATAAGGTTTATGTACTTTTGAGGTACTCCTTTTAGTGGAAAACATTGCTACAAGACTTCACGGTCTACGGAATCGAAAGCTGCTTTCAAGTCAAGGAATACAACTATAGTCGGACGTTGGTGCATATGTTTATGTTCGAGCATTTGGCGCAGGGTGAATATTTGATCAATGCAGCCACGTCCAGGTCTGAAACCAGCCTAGTTTTCCTGAGTTTGCTGTTCTCTAGTGTTGGATAAACGTCGAATGATTATAGAGGATAATATTTTAAATACTATATTAGTCAAACTGATTCCTTTGTGATAACCACTGAGGAAGATCTCGCAATACCATATATTTTCATATTCAGTTAGTTTTTGACTTGGAGTGATACTTTCCCAGCGTAATCTACTTAGTCACTGTTTCTCGAATTGATTGACCCTATTGGTCAAATTTGTTAAATTATAATATGGGAATAAGCCTGTCAGAAGCGAAGCAGCTACTTCCGTCTTTTTTTTCTCAATTTAGAAATGAGCGATGTGTTATGCCACACAAAGATCACTGGAAATACTCAGAAAGTTCACAATGGTGTGACTAAATTTTGCTGGGGAGCTGGTTGCATTATGAATAGCACCTCTTTGATTTTCACACGTATTTCATTACGATATAATCGATAGTTCATGCTTCATTAAAACCTAAGTGCAATCCATCAATATTTCTTCACTAAGACTCACGACATTAATAAATATAGCAGAACCGGACGACATGATTGTTAAACTGACTTTAAGATATGGATTACTATATGATGCACAAATAATGAATGTAGAATGAATTACTTAAGATATAAGAAGGATTAACTACCCGAAAACTATTGCTCTTGTATCATTTACTAAATAAGACAGGATTTACCTCATTATGCATCTGTCTTTGAACTCAATGTGGAATGTTAAAACGTTCTCTTTACGTGAAGAAACATATAAATTATATATCCAGTGTAAGCACTAGGATTAATTTATAATTCTTAAATTTAACTCTATTCCTGTAGGTCAAGTATTATCTCATTTACAGGAAACTTTTTGTCGTTTATCAAGAGATTTTTACGGTGATACAGAACGATAGGGGTTTTATTTTGCAGTTTAACCTGTCTGGACTTTCTCATCGAGACTTCGAAAAATCTATCTCATAACTCGTCAAACTAGTAGAAAATTATTAAATAGTTCTGTGATAACAGTGTAAATTGAATGTATTTTTCATGCTTTCCTTGTTTATATATGATGTACAATATGATTGCATATTTCCATTTTAAGCACATCTCATTTCACTATATATATATAATCTCCACAGATGTTAAGAGAATAAGCTTCTAATACGATGGTTTGTTTTACATACTCAGCTATGATTGGTCTCTGTTCAACCGAGTAATGCTCATCAAAGTTTCTTTAAAACAAATTATTCTATAGATCTTATTTTCGCTTTTGTACTCATTTCAACTGTTATCTTCAAATGATATTGTATCTAAATTGTTTTTGTTCTTAATCTCTCCAGCTTAAATCGAACTATATTATTCGATTGATCTATGTGCTTCATTTTATTGTTCGTACATATCGCAAATTGTTCTCTTATTTTAAAATACCATAGAGACATGATTTTTTACTTTGTTCACCTTCTTTCATAGTTATGTGTTCAAAAACTACGCATCTTAATCGAAGATTCAGATCAAAATTGTAAGTTGAAAAGAGTTGTTTATAGTTTAGCTTTTCGTTTTTGTTATGGGCGAATTTATCATCTAATGACTATTTGTCGATACTTTTACATAACTATTTTGATCTTAAGTAGTTTAACAGTTGATGGATTTATAGGGAGCAGCCTAAGTAGAAATCAATATTTTTAGGTTATCGACCAATTATGAGGTAGACATTTTTCTATCCCACATTTCGATTCATGCTGCTACGTACATAACATGAACACAACCTTATTGAATAATCTCTTCTGTTTTTGAGTCAGTCAGCATGTGCCGTTTAGCCGCTTATTCATTTGAGTCTGATATTGGTGAAAGTTCTACGTAAAGTATAACATTTCCAGCAAATGAAAATTCATCACGACTGTTTTAATTATCGTTCAATACTTCACATGCCCATTATTACGGACTGTAATCCAATGAAACATCTAACACTGAGCAGATACGAAATTTAAGTTGATGCTTTCATAACACGCCTCTAAATTATGATCTGTCACTTCTCCTACTAAATTTCTTTTACTTTCTAAGGTAACTGACTCTATTTTTAGTTGATAGATCACGTGCAGTACATAATTGCTAGAGAAAATAATTTCTTTCATGGGCCATGATTCTGATTAGCTGGTCACGTGATATATTATCTATGCATATATACAACATGCACCTTTCATTAAGCTTTTCACAAAACCATAGAGTTATGCAGTAGTCAACAGTTGTTGCTTTAGCGTTCTTTTAGAAGGTTCTAAAGAACGCTGTAGTCCTTTCCGAAGATATTCCAACACTGTTCTGAACCCCTTTAGTAGTAAACCTAGCAATTTTAAAATCAGATGAACATCATGTATTACTGTTTTTCAGATAAAATGTCACTTAGACCTATGTTGTTTAAAAGTTCAGCTCTCAAAGTTACCTCTACCTTTTTATTAACGCCTGACAATTGTATTGTTATTGTAAATGGTTCTCTGTAACGATGTTTAAAAGTAGTCTTGCAAAAAGGCTATTACCTAAGAAATTATAATGAATATTACTTTTGCCTTGACTCGATTCCTCTACTTTGAGTTTAGGATTTTTATTGTATTTACCAGGTACAGGTCCGCGTACTTAGCTTTCAAGCTACACTATGTATTTGTGCTAGTAATGCTTTACCAGTTACCTAAACTAAGGTATGTTTAATGACATTCGAACGTAACTTAGTGTCTGGAAGTAAGTATAATGAGTTTCAAGAGGACACCAATCCCTTCGATAAGATATCATAGTTGGCATATCACATCTTATCATGGTTGACCGGTTGTTTGGAATTAGGCTGATTTTAATTGATACACTCGGTCATTAGATAAGGTTCTTGTTAACTCTGTCAAATCTTTGGTCACTTTAGGAAGCTGCTTTTCATGTGAATGTTTTTATTTCATTCCTCAATTGCCATGTTTACTGGCTATGTATACAAGTCAAGTGTCAGTTTACATTACACACAAAAACATTTTCGTTGCCATTCGAGAGTTTACGCATACATTTATACATACTTACTGATAGTGTTGTATCTTCCGACCTTCTTTGTAAAGCTGTTATCATCATTGCCCTGGACGATATCGTCTACCTCATATAAAAGCGAGTTTTACAGTTCGTTCTAATGGCGCTATTTGTGGTTGGTTGTTTTCACTTGTCCTTACACTCCTGTTGAATGTCTTTTACGCTCGACTCCTGACCTCTTTCACATATATTGATAGATTGTGTTTATGTCAATGTTGATCGCCAGTCGATTTGGATTCATATTTATAGAAATTTTCTGCCATTTTTGGAAATTTATGACCGAATAAAGACAACCTGTAGAATTACTGAAAAACTCACTTCTATTTGAAGTAATCCCTGATGACGATGTTCAAAATGACAACGAATGTTTTGTAACAAAACAATCTAGCTTACTGATACCATCAATGACTTTTAAAATTGGCTTGTAAACTCTCGAACGGCAGTCGAACATATGCTTTCTGTATGCAGTGTAAGCCTGCAATTGACTGACTCGTAAACCTTCCATATCATTTTTAAACAAAACGATTTTTCTTAAAAATATTTCAAATTCCAAACTGCTTATACTGTAATTTTTCTTTGATTTATTTCCTGATGCTTCATTTTCTAAAGTAAAATACCTTGGATTACTGGCAATGCGTAAAATTCTCTTGTATCATCCGCAAAGTGTACAACCGCATAAAGATTTAATTCTGAGTTGTCTAGATGACAAAGACGAGTCGATTCGATTACGTGCATTAGATTTGCTACATGGTATGGTATCCAAAACGAATTTAATGGATATTGTAAAATATTTAATGATACACATCGGAAATTTGTCATCTGGTCTACATTATCGTAATGAATTAATAAGTAAAGTTGTGTATATATGCTCGCAAGATAACTATCACAATGTTGCATCATTCGAATGGTGAGTGACGCTTATTATTGTCGTGCACCGGTAAATATTTTCTGAATTCTTTAATTTATTTTAGTTTTGAGTAGATTGACTCAATAACTACAAAAATGCATTTTTCACCTGATGTACCATCTCATTGTCTCTGTAGCTGTGCTCTCCATTTGATAATCTTATCAATATAATTCAATTTTATGTTTTCTGATTTTAGTAGATTGTTGTCACTCCTACTTAAAAATATACTTCCAACTGAAGTACATCTTGGTTTTACCACCCGTATGAGTTCAATAATAAACTTATGAAGTTACATTTGTATAATTTTGAGATTGCTTTCGGAACAATGATGTCCAAGATATGTATATAGAGGAAACAATGTGATCTTTGTTGTAAAAAAAAAAACAGTGAATACTATCAGTAATCTTCTGACTAACATTAGGAAGAGAGATTGAGTGAATATTCTATAATGTGTCTGAAGTGGTTGTAAACATAACAGAAAGTGAAAACTATTTATTTGAACATGAACTCCCGAAATATCTGCTCAAGAATAATCAATGGCCTTAAGTGTCAGAAGAAATGGGATTGTTTCAAGATTAAGTAATGACAGTTTATTTTTAACTTGACCAAAATCTGTCTTCGTTTTTGCTGATCTGTTTCGTCATAATCATTATGATAATACTTTTCAGCAGTCCATTCTGTTTTTCCCTATTTCTAAGATATGAACACTGGTTGATCATCGGTCATGTCTATTCTCTGAGAAGTCCTCTTGTGTTATGGAATTATTTTAATGTCTGTATTAGGGCTTTGCATGAAGAATATATATATATATATATATATATATATATATATATATATATATATCTGTTTTCATTTAGACTAAATTTGTTAAGGAATACCTTTATCATGTCTACGCACTACCGGCATTAATGTATGCTATTTGTGGGTATTCTAGTAAGGCGAAAATTTTTTTAGGTGACCCTACCGAACCATCATAAATTAAATTACCCATTCAATTTGTTTTATTTTTTTCATTGATATTCTCACTGAGCATTTTATTTTGTGTATATTTATGTATTTGTTATACTATTTATGCTCTCTTCACTAGGTATGTCACTATTCTCGTCGAATTAGCCAGTATTGATGGTATTCGGAATGGTGAGTTGTTAGCCTCTCAGCTAATGGATGTTTCCATCCGTGTACCAACTGTTCGTGCTTTCTGTGTTGAACAAATGGCTATATTATTGGATTTAAGTCAGTCGCTAACTAGTGGTGGGAAACAAAATGCTATTCACGAAACACTTCGTGCAGCAGCATGGATATGTGGTGAATACGCAAAGTAAAAATCAAATTTTGTTTTATTGTTTTACATGTTTACAGTTTAAGTTCTATTTTACATTGAACAGCACCGTATAAAATGCTAACGGTTAAGGACTGCTGGATTATATCAAATAATGGGTAGGATTAAAGAGTTGTGACTAGTTTCTGTGTACGTATTTAGATGTAGACATTTTAAGTAGATTTGGTTTACTCTTTCTTTTCACTGTTGTGCGATTTACTTTAAGATATAGAACGTAGATGTCAGTATATACTCGACTTCCATTTACTAGATCATCTCACCCTGGACGCTTGATGTTGACTAAAGTAGGGAGTTTTTTCGTTCTTCCTGCTTAGTAAGAGAATGTTAGTCTATTGTTTGACTTATACTTTAGTATGCTATTTTGTTACCTCTATCCCCCAGTGTTGTGTTTCTCGCTAATAACGACCCAGGTTCTCCTATTCCTTAGTATTCTTAGACACTGAACACTCGACAAGACCCCAAATCAGAACACGTTTGAACAGAAACAAATTGTATTTCGAAATAACAAGGATAGACAGAAGTAGGAATTTACAGTCTGAGAAACGTTAATATATTTATAGTATTTACAGAAGAAGCTTCTAGAGTCTTCTCCGAAAATCAGCTAGAGCTGATTGATTTATAAATGTCTAATCAGCGTGCGTCATCACAATCGTGTACATGAACGTGCTTTAATCCAGCCTATATCCCACTAACACCCAGGTTATTGTGAACATATTTTGACGTTAGAACATTACATGTTATATTTTCCTTCTCCGTTGGTGAAATAAATCTTCTGAACAGGACTTACATTTGTATTCTTAGTTAACCGGTATGGAATAAGAGTAAAAACTAGTTTCATTCATTATCATTGACATTAGGATTGTTTTGGCTTTGTACTAAGAAGCATCACCATTGGCCTTCAATAGTAATGTGTGTATATATTTGGCTGCTCATTCAGATACTAATTTTTATCGGCGAGATAGTTTTCTAACATCAAAATGTAAAAATCTGAATTATATCCAGAATCACTTTCCTACCCGGTTTCTCACCAGTTGTTTTTTACTATTATTGGATACTTTTCCATTGAACATCCACGAAAATGTTTGTTAGCTGCTAAGGATTCGCGAATTTATATGACACCTCAATACCTGCTAACGAACGTAAGACCAGTGACACAATAACAGGAAGCTAAGCTATTCCGCAGCGCCCCAGCTAACTAGAGTAAGAAGTCCAAAGATAGCATGAAGCATTTAATTTCACAGGCAACCTGTCAGACGATATCAACACACACAACTCATGCGTATATATACAAAAAAGAGAGCGTCCTTGGAATGCCATAAATAGCGTACTACAATAAACAATGAACCAATAAGATTTAGAGTCTTACCAAGTAGAAAACACGAACTGAAGGTGAGAAAGGAACTTTTTGGCGCGAAAACAGGAAATTTAGATTTACACAATAAAATCACAAAAATAACAAGTTTGCCAAGTGAGTTTTGGGGATCTAACATCCCCAAAACCTCACCTTTTTAATAGCGGACGTTCCTTTGGGTTCACTTGCAGTTTTACTGTCTGACGTCGTTGTCGGAGTGACTATCTTCTGGAATGTATGTTGACTGACTTCTGTTCTGTTTCCTCCACTGGCGATGGGGTTAGGTTGAAAGTATCTAAAAGGTCTTCAAGTGGAAGATTTCGGGTTGGTGTGGGACGATCTTCTGCTACTCGCTTACGAAGTTGATTTCGATGTCTAGTCCATCTCTCCCCCTTTGCATCTATTTCGTACATGACTTGGCCCCGTCTCTCTACCATACAAGCCTCCATCCAGGGATTGTGGTTAGGTCTGTAATTCGCGAGCAAATACTGAACACCTAACCTCATATGCTGGCAACTTCTTGATCATTGTGCGCGTGGTTCAGCTTGGCAGCATCATGTTGTGTATTGTCTTCAATTTTCTACTCATGAGGGCCTCTGCTGGAGACTTCTGCCCTGGTAGTGCATCGTTTGGAGTCGTTCGATAAACGAATAAGAAGTTTTGTAATGACTCCATTTGCGTCTCCTCCCCTTTTGCCTTTAGTAGTACTCTCTTGAAAGTATCCACAAATCTCTCTGCCTGGCCATTTGACTGCGGGTGATAAGGTGGAGAGCGGTAGTGAGTGATGTCTAGCCGTCGGCAGAAATCTTGAGATTGACTTGAGGTAAACTGGGACCCATTGTCTGAAACAATCATATCCGACAGGCCGTTCCTGGAGAAAATCTCTGTAAGTATCTGCAGCGTCTTTGTGGTGGATGGTGTCACTACTGGGAAAATCTCCGGCCATTTTGAGAAAGCATCTACTACAACCAAGTAGGTAACTCCGTTGACTGGGCCAGCAAAGTCGATGTGTATTCGCGATCATGGGTATTCAGGTTGTTGCCAGGCGATCGTTGGCGCTTTAGCGTTGAACTTCGCTGCCTGCTGACACTGGGTGCATCTGCGTGCCAAGTCGATGATGTGCTGGTCCATCAGTGGCCAGTATGCAAAACTGCGGGCTATAGACTTCATTCGCCTTCTCCCAGGATGACTAGTATGAAACTATTGAAGCATTCTTGGTTGTAGTGACTTCTGCACGACTACTCTCTCAACATATCAGACAATCATCTACGACTCATAAGGAATCGCGACGGTGGTAAAGTCGCTTCATGTCACCTTCAAAAGCGATGCATGGCCACCCTTGCGTGACGTATTCCATAGCTCTTCTGATCAGTGCACCGTTTCTGGAGGCTTTTTGAATGTTTGAAACAGATACTGGTAAAGCATGGACGGCATTTGTTAGGTAGGATGCTGCGTATTCTTCCTTGGATAGTGCGGCTATAACTGTGTCATCCTCCACTGTAAAGTGCTCACTGATTAATCGAGATAGGGCATCCGCCTGACCGAACTGTTGAGTGCTCTGATACTGGATATCAAAATCATAACCCAACAAGATAAAGACCCAACGCTGTAGACGATTCGCTGAAGGAACTGGGATACCGGACTTTGAACCAAAAATCGTAAGGAAAGGCTTGTGGTCCGTCAGCAGTGTAAATCTCCGTCCATATAAAAATTTATGGAAACGACGTACGGCAAAGACGAGAGCAAGTGCTTCCTTCTCTATCTGACTATATTTTCTTTCTGTTAGCGTTTGCATGATAGCTTTTTCTGAAGATTCAGGATACTCATGTGAGATTACAGCACCAAGACCAGAGGCTGAAGCATCTGCAGACACAACAATTGGCATGGACGGATCGTAGTGAGTCAGTAACAGTCTAGAGCCAATAATTGACTTGAGTTTGTTAAAGACTGCCTCACACTGGCGTCCGATTCCAGGTGGCATTCTTATGTAACGGGTAGTATCAAGGAAACCGGATAACGTGCATTGATGGCACAAAGGTTGAATAATAGCTAACTAGCCCAAGAAAGGATCGTAGCGCAGAAACATTGGTGGCAGCTGGCATTAGTTGAATAGCTCGAATATTCTCAGCATCCGGTCGGTGACATTTGGCGTCGAAAATAAATCCCAGATACTTCACTGACTCTAAGAAAAATTGGCATTTTTCTGGACGTAACCGCAATCCATTCTCACTGATACGTTGTAGAACGGTAGTTGTATGCTTACGTAGTTCTTCTGGCGAAGTAGCAACAATTAATATGTCGTCTATATAAGTAGCAACGCCCTCATTGCCTACTAAAATAGTATCCATTAGTTGCTGAAAAATAAAGGGAGCTGTCTTGACACCAAATGGCAAACGGTTGTAGTGAAACATCCCACGATGAGTATTAATTGTCAGTAGCTCTCTGGATTCCTCAGCAACTTCTGCTTGTAAGTAAACATCAGCGAGATTCAGTTTTGCTATATTTTTTCCACCGTTTAGCATAGTAAATAAGTCTGTAGGAACTGGTAGTGGATAATGATGTTGTTTAAGGGCCGCGTTAAGGCCTGTGGAAAAGTCTGCACGTATGCGTAATGAGCCGTTCGTCTTTCTGATAACCACAATCGGTGCTGCCCAAGCAGAATAAGAAACAGGCGTAATAACTCCTTGTTGCTGTATGCTGTTGAGCTCTTTATCAACCTTGGATAATGCTGCATATGGCATTGGTCGTTTAGGACGAAAGACAGGTTTAGCACCTTTCTGTGGTCGGAGGGTTGCCTTCATTGTGGTGCAACAACCCAACCCAGGTTGAAAGATAGTCGGGAACTCTGCTAGTATCTTCGTCGTGTAGTTTTCTGGCTCTGGGATTTGTCGTACCAGTCGAGACACAGTATTTAACGGGACATCAGCTAGATGCAGCTGGTCAAACCAATCTAATCCAAGCAAATTCAAATTAGTTGTTGTAACATAACATACCCCAGTGAACGTCATGTCCCAAAAAGATACAACGCACTTCAACTGTCCTAACATGCGTAAATAGTTGCCACATGCCGTGGGTACCCTCTGCGTAGTTAGCTCAATGCGTGGTCTGCCCATTCTAATCCAGGCTTTTTGGGAAATAATCGTAATGTCTGATGCAGTATCTACTTGTAATCTAAACGGATACCCACTAATATTAGGAGTAAGAAATTTTCTCTCACCTGGAGTAGAGCTTTGACAGGATGCTAGCAAACTCAGAGAATTTGTGCTTGATTGCGAAACAGGTTTTTTGTTGTTTCTGGACCGACGTGGTGGTTGCTGTAGCTTCTGGCGTTTACAAAACCCATCTTTGTGGCCGATAGATTTACAGTTCCTGCAACAATGGTGTTTGTACGGGCAGATTCTTACAAAATGCCATGCGCGACAATGCCAGCATGGTGAAGGAGGCTTCGTTTTCAATGATAGTGCTGAGCTGGAATGAGATGAGCTAAATGCAGCAATAGGTGTGCTATTGCATGATGACTGACGTACTGTATGGACTCCAGAGCTGTCTTTACTGCTGGATTGGATCTTAGTAGTGTCGCGTTGGATGTTGATTAAGCGCTGATATTCATTAGCATTGTCACTCAGCGTTAACTTAAGATCTTGATCATGTCGACATAGAAGCCGTGTTCTGATGTCACTAAACTTCTGAGATTGTAGACTCCAGATAAGGATGAGGGCTTTAAACTGGTCTTCTGTAAGAGACTTGAGACGAAAACGTTTGCATTCGCGGTTGACAATACCGATGTGCGTAAGGAAATCACTATCTTCATTCATAACTAGTTTAAGGCATCGGTATCGTATATTGCATAGGGAGGAATTATCTCCATGCTGTTGGCTTAGTGACTGGACGGTGTCAGCAAACGATCGATCACGTGGGTTCTGTGGCACAATCAAACTGTAATACTTATCTAAGTCACTCGAACCCAATTTTCGAAGTAGCAGCCGAACCTTCCAAGCATCATTCCTGCGTTGCAAAATCATATTTAAATAGATCTTCATAACTCCGGAACCACATATCAAAGGTAATGTTAGAATCAGGATCGTAGTGAAATTCAGCAGTGCTGTTTGCAACGCCGTCAATAGATGGTGCAGTAGTAGTGGTAGATGTGCTAGGCAAGCAAGTAGATGCAATTTTCGTGTCCGCGAGCATTAGAATCAGTTTAAACTGGTGCTCCACTAATAATTCTATTTGCGAAGGATCCATGTTAGCACCAGCCACGTTGCCACTGCTAAGGATTCGCGAATTTATATGACACCTCAATACCTGCTAACGAACGTAAGACCAGTGACACAATAACAGGAAGCTAAGCTATTCCGCAGCGCCCCAGCTAACTAGAGTAAGAAGTCCAAAGATAGCATGAAGCATTTAATTTCACAGGCAACCTGTCAGACGATATCAACACACACAACTCATGCGTATATATACAAAAAAGAGAGCGTCCTTGGAATGCCATAAATAGCGTACTACAATAAACAATGAACCAATAAGATTTAGAGTCTTACCAAGTAGAAAACACGAACTGAAGGTGAGAAAGGAACTTTTTGGCGCGAAAACAGGAAATTTAGATTTACACAATAAAATCACAAAAATAACAAGTTTGCCAAGTGAGTTTTGGGGATCTAACATCCCCAACATTTGCACATTATGTCCTTTTTGTCTAATTTAACTATTTCTCACTAGCTCTTTAATTTATTCAAAGCATTTGATATCCAGTTTTACAATGAAAATATGGGCCTCGCTCCACTCTATTTTATAGGAAAGTAGTCTTCTTTTAACTTTGATTAAATAACACTCATTTTATATTTATAGGTCAAATATTACACTTAGCTATTTGTATTATTTAAATATTTTTGTATTTTATGTAAATAATACGCACTTAGAAGCATCCTAAGCATTTAAGTAATAACTGCCTAGTAACGCTTCTATGCAGCTCTTAAAATAAAAAGGAGAAAAATGTAATTGATTTAGTCTTTATTGATTATATCTATCCAAAGCAATCTGGAATAAACGACAGATGGCACTAGTTACTAATTAGTAGTATGGTCACATATTATATAAATTTTACAACTGTCGAAAACTGGCCCATTTGGCTTTTAACTTTACAGTGAAGTTTCTCGTGAATCCTCATCGGTCAAGCTGATTCAAACATGTGTTAGTTACACCCTATTACTCCCTGGACTCACTGTGTTATGTTGACTGGCGTAGGATTAGGTTAGAAAAACGCTAGTTATGATAGTAAGTACAGACTGTCTGGTCTGTGTCGACACGTTAGCCACGACCAGTGGTTGAAGATTCTGGGTAACATGATCTAAGGTTGATCACATGTGTACAGATACATTTAATCTTCATCTTTCCCTAATTCTTGAATTTTATTTTTTCTTCGTACATACTTTATCATTCCTTCTGGTAGGATTATATTCTCAGTGTTTAGTCTATACTGTAATCACAGTCTTTTATCTTGACTGCAGAAATATAGCCAGGTAATGATTTTCCTCGAATGTATTATCAACATAGATTCAACGTCGTATTTTATAAATCACGTTGTTATCGACCCAGCACTCTATACTCTGAGCTCCCAATCGTAATAGCTTTTATGACTGATTGCTTCACACTCGATAGTGTTTTTTCGAAACCTTTTCCTACGCGACTAATCATAAAGAACTTATCAATCGTAGCTTGATAACTAACCAATTGTATTTTCAGCTACTCAATCTCGGGTCTGAACCTCACTCTACTTTCTTCGGTTCGCGAAGCCGAGTAATATTTTTAGTCTTCAGTGTTGAGTGTGATCGAAGTTCACACTGTAGTCTCCTTCGAGTCCCATGCTTTCCTCTGTATCGTTTGTTTCGTAAACTTTCTTATTATCGTCTTAACTATATATGACATCATTTCTTTAAAAAAGTATTGTTATTTTTCTCGCATCATTTCTATTCATCTCTCTATAATATCTCATACTATTATTGTATTCAGTAGTCTAAATAATCCAGAACAAACACTGAATTCAATCGTTTCACTTGCTCTTGAATTACCTGGTCTATCGAGTTCAATTCAAGCTGTCCTTATATTCAATGCCTTTAAAATATACAATGTTGTTATTAGGAATATGACCAGTAAAGTTGCTGAAGATTTATCTGTAACGTCTATTACAAATCGCAAGTGTCAAGAGAGTTGTACAAATTCAATTGATAACAATTGTAATCACGCTGAAACAATTGTTGTTGATCAAGTTACAAGCTTAAACATTTTGCATACTTTAATTGCTCATCTCATAGAGTTGTCAAATTTTATGATGAATAAGCTTAGCCAATATGTTCATTCATCGGATTTAGAAGTTCAAGAACGCGTAAGTTATTTTCCGTCATGACCTCTTTATAACTTTCTTAGTCTCGTTAAATATGAGCCAATTTACTTTCTAATTGCGATGTTTTAGGTTCCTCCGTCGATTTCTACACTCCTTCAATTCAGTTTATTGTGCACTATCCGTAGCACGAGATGAATTGCAATATGTTAAGTTGGAAGTACTGTGCACTTAAAGTTTACGGTTCTATCTTCAATCAAACCATGATATTAAGGTTAGACATTGACCGGAATGCGTGATGTTTCTGGGTTTAGTCCATTCTAAGGTCTTTGATGCCTAACTATTGAGGAGTTCCTTGTTTTCAGCCATACTATAATCAGAGTCGATCTGGTGCGAAACTTCAAATTAGTTATTTCTTGTCATGAATGCGCTTCAAAGCCTAACCTCTGCGTGTCAGTAATCGTATTACTCTCTGTATTTCATCACCACCATCATATTTTCGATTCGATTTCAACGTCCAATAGACTGAAATTTTATAAGAAGAGTTATGTCACAAACTATTAATTAGTTTCTAGTTGGGAGCGGGGGCTCTATCTTTACTTTTTGTTGTTGTATCACTATTAAGGCAGAAGTCCTTTCTATTCATCACGTTCGTTCCTCATTACTGAATACTGTTTTCCCTGTTTCCTTTTATTTTTCAACTAACTTGAAGGTTGTATCAATTCATCAAGTATTGAGTTTAGTATCAAAGCGTTTTATTAAAATCCAATCGTTTTTATGCAGTTCATCAACCTTACAGCATAATCCATCATCATTTATTTTGGCTAATGATTCTTCACCTTCTTTATCAAATCACCATCAGTCATTGGATAATTTAGATAGTCATAGTCATAATCCGTCTGTTGTTACTGCTTGTTTTGACAACAATACAGGTGTTATTAGGGATATAGGGCTTCATTCACCAAGCAGTTCAGTTCAAATGGATACATTGCCTGCCCTCACATCTGCAGCAGTATCACCAAGTGTGGTGATCAATTTAATCCAAACAATTGTTGACGAATTAAATGCTTTGTTTTCTGGTGAAATCATCCCTGTGGCACCAAAAGCCCAGAAAAAAGTTCCTATTCCTGAGGGTTTGGATTTAGATGCTTGGATTAATCCACCCGTACCGATCAGCAAGCAGTCTTGGAATAATGCAATAGATTTCATCGGTGTAAGTTAATTAATTCTTTTTTGTTTTACAAAAGGTTCTTGTCGTGTAAACATTATTTACATTTAATACAACTGGTTCCATTTACGAATTTAAACAAAGCAAGAACAACTATATGTATAGAATGCGATGAATTCATTTCATATTTCGTTAATTGCTCTTCAACTATGGATAAGTTATTAAGTATTAGCATAATGAGGAGTTTAATTAAATATACTGTTCATAAATAAAAATAAATTGTTTAACATATAAGTGAAGTTAAGAATCATAGGTTTTTTTTTAATTTTTTGTATAATTTCTCTGAATAACGGTTTTAGAGTATGTAATATTACACAATGTTACACAATATAACACTAATATAGGTTTTAAAAGGAAAAGACAGGTGATTTTCAACTCTTTAGATCTCGACGACAATTGATTAAGAATAAAAATGAAGAAAACCTTACAATATTACATTTGTTTATATTACCTTCGCTATTTGCTGGTATAACTACGGATCCTTTTTGAATACGAAATTTGGGTTTCAGCCTCATAATTGCTGTGAATTCCACGGAAATAGTATTAGACTGTTTATTGATTTATTTGAATGTATTCATAAAATCCGCTGCGTCCATCATGTTCACTAGATAGAGTGCTATTTAACCACGATGTCCTTAGGGACATCAGCTTCTTGTAAATGCGGTTAATAAACCGTGTAATTGTTTATCTTCCTGCCCTTTTTATTTGCAAGATTTTGAATGTACGTATAATTTAGTATATGAATTTACTGATGACATGTAGCATGTATTTTCCTACCTTAGCTCGTTATTAACCACTGCATTGCATACAGTCGCACCGATGTTGTTACTGGGATTGTGATTTTTAAGGGTTGTTTTTAGTAATTATTTGACTTTTTTGAATTCGATTATTGTATTATATTGTGTTCTTGAATGAAGTACAGTACTTGTTTTATAATCTGATCTATGTACTTTGACTTGACATTTATATTTATGATAAAGGGGATATTACTCATAAGGTCGTTCATTAGTAGTAGGTAGCGGAACGGCACGTGAAAGTGGAAAAAGTAAACATCATACGAAATGAGTTGCGAGGTGACAAAGAGCAAAGCCTAATCACAATACATAGGAAAAGTGAAGACAACCAAGGGAAGCAAGTCTACAACCAACATTGTTCGAAGAACTCAAAGGACATGAAAATAGATGATTAAAATTAATGAAAATATTATTTATGGCGTTCTTTATTTTCACCAGATAAACAGTTTGCCTTGTCCAAGTCGATTTTTCACAATGAGGTGTTTACTAAAACAGTTTTTGAAGCTGAAAATTTTTAATTTTACTGGTTTCTCGTTGGGAGTGATGTGTATGTTAAGAGGTCTGAAATTTCAGTTAGCCTATTAAGTGGTTGTCTAGGAAAGATTCACTTTATCTTCGTTTAATGTTCAACTTGATGTATCTTGGTTCCAGCTCAGAATTATTCCTATAATGAATCAGATATTTTTTTCAACTAACTTCATTTAAGTTATGAGAGCCTATAGCTTCACATGATACATCTAACAGAGGGTTTTTGTTCGGAACAATTGTTTTTCAACTATCAGGTGACAGTGTTATATCCTGCTCTGCATATTTCGTTCTGATCAACCAGGTAGTACATAACTTGTATACCATTATAATCGACTCAAACGCGACCACATAAATATGTATTCGGTACATTTGATCCTTTTTTACAACCTTGATGGCACATGTTTGCAATCACGTAAACATAAAACTCTCTGAATGCAATCTGCGTTATTAGTTTCACAGGATCAATCAACAGTGGTATATGCTCATTTCGTTTATTGGGTATTAATTTTGATTTCATATAAATATATTACATTTTTATATCTCTGGCGATTCGCCAACTTGCTTCAAATATTTTTCCCGTGTTCTTTTTATTTCTGAAGAAGTCTGCAAGCGATGTTGGTGATCATTCTGCACATTGGAATAACAAGCCAGTCAACGTGCATGGTGATATATTTACCAATTTACAAGATTCTGCTAAATCTCAAACTGTTAAATTAACTTCTGAGCAGTTGGATGAGGTGAATTATTGTTTATATGTTTCCCCATTTCTTTATATCATGTATAATTTTATTTTGATGCATGGCATACAAAAGACATTGTTTATTTACTATGTTGTTAGTAGTGGAGTCCGAAACGTATGTTTTGTCTAATTTAGGATTCGTCAACTGCGTATCTCGTCATACATACATGACAACAGAGACTGATAAGTTACATTCCTGGATACCTATAACAGTAAATTATGGACACTATCTATATATTCATATTCCTTGAACATTTTAGTGGCAATCTAAACTCAGCAGTTAAGTGGGTTACATGTTTTTGTTTGAAGAGAGAAAAACTGAGTTTGAATATGTTAATTATGTATTCAACAAATGAACCCACCGTATATATTTATTCATAAACTTCAAATATTGGCAATGTGCATGTAATGATATATATAATACAGTGATTATTATTTAAGATTAGTATTCATTCGATTATATATATATATATATATACATTTAGTTACAATGGGCAACAATTAATCAAGTTATTTAAACCTATATCTCACAGTCCTTTGTTTTTTTTTGTAAATGAGATCTATATATGATTAACGTCGGATTATAACTGACAAGTGGAATTTAAAACCCATGTCTCATATTCGGGGTTCGTCTGCTAAATGTATTTACATCGCAGTGTTTATGTTCACACTGATTTTTTGTGATTCTCATCATCAGTTTATGCCTTATGAGCAGCTGACAATCGAGCGCGTTTCTCATTCATCGTACATTACTTATCGATTGACATTCTGTTCACTATCAAAACAGTTCTGAAACTGTCCTTGTTTATGACTTAAACCAATCATATATACACCAATCTGGTCCGTTTATATGATCGGTTGGTATTTTCTGAAGTTAATTAATTTAAAATAGCGATCTAACAGGAAGCTTTTTATTTGATTCAGTCCCTATAACTAGAGGGTAACATGAGTGCGATATAGGTCAAGTAGTACGATTGTTTTTTAGTTATCGATAACTTATATTGTATTGCCTATTTTGTCTTACCGATCGAAATTCAGATGCGTTCAAAACGACTACAAAGTCAACAAAATAATCCTAATTACTTGAAACCGGTGAATTTTAAAAACAGTAATGCAGAGAACATTTTAAATGAGCAACAACCAGATGCTGTTAGCTCGGTCAGTAAAGCTGTCGAACAGTCGAGTCTGAATGGAACTGATTCCAACAGTTTGGTTGGTGCGCAGCAATGTCATACACAATGTAACAGTGGTAAATGATTTTATTCAGTGTAATTTTATGTTTGTTTATTTTAATCTCCCCCCTCCTATTTGTATATAAAGTGTATTGTAACCCGATTGATTTTGCTGCAAACTCTTGATTTGAGCTAGCAATCTATATTAATCGTAGACTCAGGTACTAATCCTCGGGAAATATTTTATATTGAATTTTAGTGATACTATTCAGTTGCCCGAACTATTATGCCTAGGGCGGGGTTTGAACATACAACTTCGAATCGCAAGCGTTGTACTATAGTATATCTTTTTCGTGCCACCGATTTACTTTAGGATATCATATGAACCTGTGATCCAAAAAAATGGAATAAAAATAAAATCAGAGTGAAATACATCGAATAACTAAATTATCAATATATTGTCGATCATCAGCAACGACAGAATTGAGCGAAACCCCGCCTCAATAGCCAATGGGTTTGACACTCAACCATTTAGTGGTAAATCTAAAATTCGCGTACTTTTGGTTTGGGCAGCCTTTTTTTGTCGTTACTCCTCATACTTTAGTTCGAAGTTAACTACATTCATCTCTGTCCTCTAAATAACCTGGGTTAAGATTTGATCAAATACGTCACATGAATTGCTTAGTTATTTGTCTCTACTACCTCTTTTAACAGTTGATAATTTCACGGATTTATGTCATATCTTTCATGTTTAGTATTCTTTGGAGGCTTTTATCTTAGGCGAGATTATTAGAAAAATGTCAATAGATGTTGATACACAGGATTATCAAACCGTATGCCTCAAATCCATCCCTGTAACCCTTTTAATCTATCATTTTGTGGCTTGTTCACATGTTCCCACCCTATCATAATGTAACTTATGTGCAAAGTATAGATTCATGCCCTCTGTTAATACCCAGGTTTATTTACTCATAAAATTATTCTGATGATGTCCATTGTTTCTGATCTTCACTAATTTATTTCCATCATTATCATGTTCATTTCAATGAATTACTGTATACAGCACGTAAATTAGCTTCATCTGATCAGTTCGCTGCTGAAATTCGCAAAAAATTTCAAACGACTGCTGCCATTGAAGAACGAAGATTGAGGTTAGTTAACTGTTTTATTAGATTGTTACTTTCCTACTATTCCTTTAATGATCACGAATATCTGTTAACGTAGTCCGATTTATTTAAAACAAACCAATTGATGTACTCATTTTTTTAAATAACCGCGCATGCGAAATATTCCAACTAACCTATGAGTATACTGCACAGTTTATTCACTTACTTAAATACAATTTTTGGTCCAAAGAAATACCAAAAATACGTGCGCCACACATGTACAAAATAATACTGTGATGAAACAAAGACAATGTGTGGTCATGGAAAAATTAATAAAATGTAATAAGACAACATTGAAAAATTACAAGACAAGAGATACAGTTAAGATAGAATTACAGATAGGAACACTTCATTGTGTTGACGAATTCACCACACTTTTATGAAGGTTTGAATAGAAAACTAAAACAGAATCGCCACTGGCTTCTATCACGCGTCATATCTGATAAGGTCTCAAGCCACTGATTCACACCACTCAGATTAATTTTATCTTATGTGTGTATTGATAAAACCTCATGTATTTGTCAGCACTAATTTCCTTCTCTATTTCGACTAAGACATGAATAAAATATTGTCTTTCAAACTTGTAAATATTTTTATTTCGTATAAATTATCTCTTTTAGGTCAGCAACAGGTAATAAATCCAAGAAGCTTCATAAGAAAAAACGAACACCATCCCCTTTATCGTCACCATCGTCTCCGTTGTCATTGAATGACTTGAAATCGAAAAATCAGAATGAAGCCACTCCGAAAAAAAACGAAGTAGATCATCATCCAACACCAGATAAACGTGCTTCACGTATTGTTGTCCGGTGCGATTATGATGCGCCTGAGGTACTTTCTGTCTATTTATTTATTTATCACTTTTTTATGATGAATTTATCGCTTTTGGTGTTCAGTTGTTGAATAAATTTGTTTTGTTTTAATCTGAATTAGTGTACGACGTGATATTTTGCTTTGATAACCATTTTGTGTGTTAGCGATCGAGGCGTTCGACTTTTAGTCATGAAGCCTCATCTCTACATCTTACTCAGTCTGCTTCAGTTAAAGCAACCAAATTATTATCATTAGTTGAGGCACTTAGAGTGTTGTTCGAATGCCAGACACATATGTATTTGATGAGTTACATGTTTCTGGTTTTACATCGCATCATGATTTGAGATATTGAGGAGTGACATTGTATGAAATTATCCCTGAATATCGCAGTTGCATCCACCATATATTGTTTTATCTCAAAATTTTGAGTTTATTGTGATTCCATACTTCTCATTTGTTTCATTTGAGTCCTATTTCTTATTGCTTGGCTCTTCACTGCCATTGATATAATTATGATTCCCTTATTATCTCTTACTACGCTCATGTATGTGAGGTATAACATCGTAAGTTGATATGCTTTCGTTCTATGTTCTATAACTGAGTGTTTTTGTAAATAAATATTTCTACGTATCTATTATCGAGAATATTTTTTACTAAAGTGAACGTTTTTGACGATATTGTATTCTTCGACGTTGGTAGTTTAATTCCGAAGCTTTCATTATCTTTCTGGACAACGTCAACCCTTACGTCATGTAGAGTTCATTTATTCTACACTAGCTGAATCAATTTTAGCGACCTTATCTGTAGTTGGTTGTTTTCAGAGCTTCAACCTACTTTGTTTCCCTCTTGGGTGCTTTAATCAGTTAATCTTTTCTGTATTGATTGGTATATAGAGTCCGCGTCTGTTGATTGCAAGTTGATCACTTCTTTCATTTAACTGCATGCGTTATTGGTTTTTTGGGTTATAAAATATATTTTGGACGAAGCCACTTCATTTCCCTTTTATTGTTCTTATCATTCAGGGAGTGACCATAGATAATAATGAATCCCCAAGTGATTCTGAAAATGCTAATGATCCACACCATCAACTAAACATTGTATTGGATAATTTTATCACACAAGATAATAATAATACAAAATTAATACATTTCACTCCACCTCGACTGGATAAAAATTCTTCAGCTCACAAAACTCCAAACAAATCTTTAAAATTATCGTCTAAAGTAAGTATTGTTCAACTAAGAATATTTCAATTGAGTTGGTTATTTTTGTGGATATTGGTAATTTAGTTGATTGAATATATCACAGATTGATGTTGGCAGGATACCATTCAAAACGAAGAAGCACTGGACAGCTGTTTCTTTCTAGTGTGAAACTCCTCAGCAGTGCGCACCCCAGATTCCTCATCAGGGTTTGCAATGGTATCCTGCCAACATCAATATGTGATATATTCAATCAACTAAGAATATTTTGTTTTTGTGGAAAATTGCTGTTTTACTTAATATGACAGTTATTCTTTTACTTCTAGCGTGTGTAGGTATCTTATCATAGTTATTAGGCTCTTCTGTTTCAAGGTGAATTCGTTAAACTTCACGGTTATTGGTCAGTCAGAATTCAGGTAACTCTACCGATACTGACTAGCTCGTGACTATACTATGCTTTAACCGAAGTAGACGGTACAAGTTTCAAACCTGTTAATTAATGACTGAATGCCCAAATTATCGAGCTATCTCCATCTTAACTAATTTTAACCATTATTTAGTAGCGATAGATAGATTGACATTTTGTTGACTGATATCTGAGCGGCATCACCAAAAACAACGTTTTTTTTTCTGTTTGTTTGCTTATTTTGTGTTCACACCAGCACCATAAAATGAGTAAAGATAAGGTGACGAATGTGGATCAACAGTCATTGAATGGATCGAAAATTTTAGAAAATGTTAATCATGATAATTTGCTGACAATGAGTAACGACGATACAACTTGTCGATCAGGCTATGAAGCACTCAATACAGACATTATGAAGCAATCTAATCTTCCTTTACAAACAAATTGTGTGAAATCAAAAGTGAATCCTCATCAGTATTATAACAAAAAGGATGATCGAGTATGGTTTTTTTGCCTTTTGATTACCGTTGCTGTAGAAGTTGAATACTCATATCATAAAACAATAATTTCACTCAAAATGTTTATTTATCATTTGTTATAAGAATATATGACAAACACATTCTATCGAGCGCTGTCAGTAGCTATCAACAGTCAGTGAACTCGTGAACTAATCCTAGGTCATTGTTTGGTTGACCTTAGCCTTCTTCCAACTTATTTTACCTAAAATCAGCTATTGAGTAGCAACTAACTTTGTCCTTATGAAACTCAATCGACCAAATTTTGCATTGTTGCTCAATAAGCAAAATAAATTAACATCATAGTTTGCTTTATTGCTGCTTGTTTAGATTAATTTAATTTATACGAAGTCTATTTTCTCAACAATAAGTACAAAGTGGCCTTTCGAGTCAGTCGTTTTTTTATGAACACGTTTTTATCAGATTTTTCATCGGAATCAGTATTTATTTTGATTGTAATCAATGTACCTATTTATTTGTGCTCCATGGCCTGCAAACGGTTTTCTAAAACATCATCGGTCGTGTGATATAATTTAGGTCCACCGTGAAATGTTGAATTCGACTTTTGTTTTTGTTTATACTTATTAGCAATAAGTGTATCTACCTCTGGGTTCGAACCTCCAAGACAGCTACATCTCAGTATTTCTGGCGAACATTAGGTTAAGTATCGTGAGAATTTAGGCTATGTGAAAAAGCTTACGTTTTTCCTCGTGGTTAGTATTAGTATCTAATGTGGCCCGAATTCTCATAAATGGTAAACATTGTGGATTATGACCTAGTTCAGATGAATAAATCGAATTGCATGCTCTCCAATTATTTGATTATTGCTTGATATCCCTCACTGGTCTTTGTTGTAAATGTCTCAATCTTACAAATCAATCACTGAGCAATTATTTTGTTGTTAAAGTCTCAGGCTACAAAACTGAGTGATATGGGATTAAATCCCGTGCATAGCATTAGTTCCATCAAGATAACACGTACACCTTACTGATCGTTGCTAATTAATTCGAAATCTAAATGGGCTATCTCCAGTCACTTGGCAGATTTTAAGCCTATTATATCAACTTTTACTAATGGTTTGTTTATTATCTATTATCTATTTCAGTTTTCTAATATTTCACCAATATTGTCCGTTCCATGTAATAAACCCATTAACACTGAAACTCAATTCTGCTTATCATCGTCATTAATGAATAATGAGATATTTACCTCTCTTTTATCCACTGGTCAATTAAACTCATTTAAATCATCGAAAATTCAGTGTCCCAATCTATTATCAATTATTCATCAATCAGAGAAGTCTAGTTCTGTAATCAATGCGAATAAAATTTTCGCACAGATATTATCTATACTCGTAAAAAAGGTACCATGTTCAAGTAAGTCAGTTAATTCTCTAAACAAAGAATCTGCCGTATGTGTCTATATGTTCTCATGTGACTGTAGTTATTTTCATCGTTTTCAATCTTCACTATGACTTTTGCACCCAACATCGTCGGTCACTTTCCATCGGATAATTGGTGTATATTGGTACATAATAATTATTAAAGACTTTGATTTCACTATATTTGTGTTCGTAACTCGTTATGTTTATAACAGACGATTTCGATAATTCCGGCCGCTAAAATAAAATTGTACTACAGTATGAAGTATTCATCCACCAAATCAGAGTTATACTTATAGGATCCTACCAATGTAATCGTACTGTAGCCATTAGTTTGAGTGAATAGGCATCGGTACTTTCTCATAGTCTCACTGTGCATCATAAATCAGTCAAAAAGGTCGTAAACCGTCATCGACTGAGATGGTTGGGATATGTGTTGTGTATGCTTAACCACCGTCTACTTCGTCGCGTTATGTTTACTGGGGTAGGAGTGGGATTGAAGAAAGCGGGTGGGAGCGACCAAATCAAAACATGACATTATGAGTTTTTTTACTTCTGGTCTAAGCCATATTGGTAGTTGCAAGATACCTGATTGGGATCCTTGTGACTGTCGTGATCAGTGGTTGGTGACGCTGTATGACATGGGCTAAGATCGGTCAGTTGCGTAAATGTACTCACTCTTTATGTTCTGTTTGATCCTAAGCTCCACTATCCCTTTATACTTTCATTTGTTTCATTTCTTTCTATTGGATCATTCTGTTTTGTTAATCTCGTGAATTCGACTTCGTCTTGCTAATGTGGTATGGTAACTTGGACCTATTCCCATGTGTCGGATTCTACGTTGTGCTTGAATGAATGATTGTGCAACATTTCGATGATTTGTAACAACAGTAATTCAACTTATTTGCATGTAAATGCTCAATAATTAATATCTTCCACGTTACTATCGAATGAAGTCATAACTCGTTTTCCAAGTATGGTTTTATGTCTTTCTTCTAGCTATACTCTAAGTGTTATTACTGAGTTTCCCGAACCAAGGAATTGATACCTTTAGTTTACTAGCCAAAAGTTGAACATCTTTATCCACAGCCCAGTAAAATATATTATAATTCATTGATCAAACACAGATTTATGTATTCAGTTCTCAGGACTGACAATATTCCCTAGCTTCCCAAACATAAGTAGATGGGTGCAGGGTTAACGTGTAGTGTAGTTGTTGAAAGTCTAGTGCTTCTAACCACTATGCCACGATTGTGTTAAAAAAAGAATGTGTAATATTTTGTCTCTTTTTAACATTTAACAATTGTAGATACGCATATGTGCATTCTTATTGAACGGATCTTTCTGCGTATATATATATATATATATATATATATATATATATATATATATCTTTATAATCGCATATGATTTTTTATTGTAGTAATTGAGTCTTTGGATAATCGTGCCGCTTCATTCTATACAGAACACATTCCACTTAGAGAGCCTTTATGCATTTTAATGAAAATATCTGTAAGTTTTTTTTGTCAATGTACTGCTTTTCTTCTCACTTCAACAATCACTACTGGTAAATGTTTAGAAACCATACATAATACAAAATCGTTCTCCTTTAAATTATCGTTATTAGTATCTGTGGGCCGCTAAACCAAAATATGACATCAACTTATGAAGTAGTTATTTGTCAGTTTAAACCGTACTGGTAGCTGTGGTAACAATGATCAATGTTTCGAAATTTTCTAAGTTCCTAATTTTACTCTAGATATTAAGTTCTAGTATTCCTTCATGCACATCTTCCTCCTTTAACCTTATTATCAATGTGTCAGTTTTGTCTCATCGTGTTGATGTAGAATACCACCTTGAGTTATTCCATATTTACTACAACTGATCTATCCAATTCTCTGAGAACTGTCATTATTGTATCTGTTCAGTGTTTCATATTTTCAGTTGTTAATTAATTCTTCGATTACAATATATTTATTTAAGCTAATGCAATTCTTAATAGAACTAAATCTTACAAATTTTAATTAGGATAGAGTAAACCGGAACAACAAAAATACAGTTGTTCAGATTACAGAGAATTCTAATGAGAAAGTTGTAATATCTGAATTTCTGCACAAACGCATTGTTTGAAAATGTACTAATAATAATTTATCTAGCGATGAGGACACAATGTCTAGGGTTATATTCCGTTAACAAATGGTGAAAACAGTTTCGAAAGAAAATGCCAAGCGAATCTATTTCCTCCACCGCTTTAATAGTGAAAAAAATTGTCGCTTCTCAAAGAAAACTTTGACTTGTACCGAATTCAAATCAAAGCACTCTACGTACTATATCAAGTAGGAGTAGACTGTGTAGCGTTTAGCAGTGACTAATAAGTGGTATGTAAATGAGAAAGGCTTCTCAATCTCTCTGTTGTTAACATTTCAGTCGTTACGTAAATGTGCTTGTTTATAAAATTTGCTTCTCTTTGTCTCTATCAACTGATAAGTTACTTAGTTTACCGTTCCACCTAGTGCGTGCTTTGTTATATTTTCTCAATATATTGGTTTGATCACTCGGTAACTGCAATATAGTTCTATTCTCTAATCATCTTTGTATGTTAATGTTTCTCTTAAAATTTTTCTTAGAAAGAAATAATCTAACTGCTTGAAGCGATAAACGAAACATCACTTTTTTGTAGTTTTCATATACTCATTATTCTACAGTCGTTTTTAGTTTCATCATCGTCATTCGTTAAGTGGTTTTGTGAAACTGCTTGAAGCAAATGTTTTCTCTTAAATTGAAAGTAGAATACTTTTGTCTTCTTCAGTAGACATCCCATGCCATATCTATTGTTTTAGGGATTTTTCTCTTATCATCCTAGTAAAGTATAAATAGTATGATTTTTTGCATACTCATTCAATCTTAATCAGTATTGAAATGTTTTATAATATTTATTGATATGGTGTAGGTTACCTGAAACGTTTTGATTGTTCGACAAGTGGGTTTATTTTCGGTCATTTTTTCAGTTTATTCGGCGGATGAGTACTGTATTAGAGTGTAATTTTATTTCAACTAGCTTCTCCGAATATCAGTTTTGCACAACCGACATGGTTAATGGAAGACACAAAAGTAGTTAACGCTAGAACTTACAATACTATCTTTGATGTAAATTACACTCCGATATGTATTATTCACTCACCAAATGGACGTGAAAGTAACAAAGTTTTGGATATAACACGGTAAATATAGGAGACGTTGAACCGTAACCGATCATTTGATAAACTGTAATAGGAATATAAATTTTTTCACAATTGCACACTTTATTTAGACCTGCTCAATCGTTTATAGAAGCATCATAAAAACAGAAAATCACCGTCACGGAAAAATTATGGACAAACTAAAAGGATCTTGGTAGATAGTCTAATTTAAGAGATAATTCACCTTAGTGTCATTATTTTACTTTAAGATAGCTAGTGGTTATCGAAAATCTGTATTTCCTAAATGCAAACTGTTATCTGCAGAACTGGTTTGCATTGATGCATACATTAATGAATTAGTTGATCGAGTCCGGAAATTCCTCCATTTTCAAAATTGTATCATTTTTGGTAGGTTAGACACTGACAACATTTCAACTTAGATTCTGAAAACTCATTTGGCTTTTATCATGTTGCGTCACTAGTAGCATAGGTATCATATCCATCCATTAAGTTTAACTTCACACCTATGAGACTGATCTTTGGAATTAGACATTATAGCGAATTCTTACTGAGGGATACGGTTATTTAATTGGATGGTAGTGATTATTTTAGTATCTTTTTCAACTTCACACAGTGTATAGACAGTTAAAACTTCAACTAAACAGTAGTAAAAGCTACTGTGTCTCCGGTCCGAACCCCACTCAGTTTAATTTAGTTTAGACAGCTAAGCAGTACCACATGCCCTCACACCATACTCATAGTGTGACTTGAAGCTAAGTACACGTATCTGTACCTGGTGAATAGGTTAATAATAACAATAGTTCATTAAAAGCCAATGTTTACTCATGTCACATCTGTTGATCAATCAAGTAATTATTATCAGAAAAGATTAGAGTTATTCTGTAAGTAAAAAAATAAAAGCATACATTATTTGTCACTTATTTTCTACACATAAGCCACAGTAACAAAACAGTACTACTTTCAAAGTATGTAATCATGTGATGATGTTACTAGTTAATCTTCATATGACGATATAGATAGTAATTCACTTTTGTCAATATGATTTGTGTAGATACAGTACTAAATTTCTTTTGATAAAACTTGTGCGTGACATGGATTTCGTTCGTAGTTTCTTTTTCTCATTCAGTTTCTGATTTCCTGGGTCGTTTTTGGACAGCATCATTAAAATGAAAGGATTTGATACTTAATAGTAGTTTCACAGCGGTTCAGGTACATTCAGTCTTCATCTTACTCTAACTCTTGGGTTTAGTAGGCAAGAAACTCTTGACCTAGGTTTGTGCTGACTGGTAGTTATCAATAAAGTTTATGATTTCTTGCTGGCGACCCCCAAACTACCTTCCATCACAGCGTAGTGCACGCAACGTTAGGTCACTTAAACTAGTGGCTACATCACAACTGCATCGACAGATTTTCGGTAACACTATAAAAAATAGATAAACTGCTTTGTTCTCCACTCTGTTTAAATTTTCAATAAGGATTCCATTTCAAGAGGCTGAAGTTAACTTTAGTCATTTGTTATGTATATGTCTAATTTAGAGCATCTCAACACAAATAATATAAAAATACTTAAAGACTTGAAACTAAAACTAGTGGATATCTAATATGCAGTACTCATACCAACAATTAAACGACGGAATTACTGAAAATATTATGATGGACATTGAAATCATTGCAAATAACAGCCCTAAATTTCTTGACATCGCTGTAATAAATCGATTAAGTTGATTTCTGTTGCTTTTTTTATGTTTAGTTTACTACTGGGATAATTCGAATAGATATTCGATCAACTAATGAGAATGCAGTACATGCATGTACTGCACACTTAACAAATCTAGTCAAACAGATGAATATTGATCTATGACGACATGCATGTATCGTAATGTATTATTTTCTATTTCTTGTTTTGTTTCTATTTCTGTATTGTGATTTGTTTTGAACTCCACTTCTCTGTATTATTGTTGTTGATATTGTTATTTTGATAGAAATTATTTATTACACAAAAAAGTATGTATGTATTATGATTCCAATTTTGTTATTTTGATCACCTTTTTACATAGATAATGATTGATTTCCAGCTAACTGTGATCAAAGGTGTTTGTCTTTATACAACTTGTAGTTGTTGTTCTGATTTTGTTTATCACACATATGGCGTCTTTCAGATATCTATATTTTACTGAGTGAGATTTTAAATCAATATTAGGAATGATCTCCTATCAATGTATTTGATCTATGATTCTAATTTCTTTATCTTTCGATATTCTATAATTGACAATTGGTATTTGTGAGAATATCATTGTATATCCTACGTTGTATCCCATACATCTATACCTCCGTCCGAATCTGTGGAGCGTAGTGACCTAGTAGTTCAACCTTAAACCACTGGACTCCGGGTTCACGCCCCCTTTAACTTCTTCTGTTTGAACAACAACCGTATTGTAGTACTACTAGCCTTCACACAACTAGCATTATAGCTCGAAGTTAAGTAAACGAATCTGTATTTGGTGAAAACTGTGTCTCGCATTATATACTCTTCTTTGTTTCAACTGCCCCTTATATAATTTTCCCTCTATTTCACAACTTTTTCACGTTAAATCAAAAACAATTTGTCCAGTGAGATTTTTCGTGTGGTTTCACATACATCTATATGTACATTTTCTTAGGATAACTATTACGTTGTAGTATTGGTATTTTGTCTCGGTACATTGTCATGATTTGACTGTATAGCAATATTTAATTTTGTAAAGAATTGCTACTTGTAAACCTGATTAGTTTTTCTTTTCTAGTAGAATATTAGCAAGAAATATTTCATTATGTTTCTAAAACTGTAAATGATTTTTGAAAGGTTGTAAACTAATAATGTCATCCATGAACAACGTAGAACCTGACGCATACGTGTATGGGTCTTAGTCATCACACTACAATGTTAAATGAAATTTATCACAAATTTAGGAAAAAAAGAACATGATATCTTGTGGACTAGTGACACGCAAAATAGGCCCATAAGTACTTAGTGATGAATGTTGCAGTTAACCATATTGATGTAGATTAAAAGCTTAGATAGATGATTTTGGTGTAGTGTTCCCGCACCTGGCTGGCTTAAGTTTTCGTTTTCATTCTAGACATCTTAACGCCTACTCTACGTGGAAGTAGTAGGTGTTTGTTTTCACATTGCTTAGAATGCTGCTCAGTGCGTTCAAGTTTCTGATATTTTTGCATTTTATGAAAGTTTTAAGGTGAAAGTTATCCTTTCGCAGAACTGCTTAGTAAAAGAAAGTAGGCTACCTCCATAATCTAGCTGATTAGCTCTCATCAACCAGAGGCGATAGTCCCATTAATCAAACTGTGACTTTCGATGGAAGCTTACGTAACACATAATTTGAAAACATTTTGAGCTGCCTCATCATAGTTTCTCGTCCTTATATCTAGTCATATTTTTTTCAACTATGCTATAATCATGTTTATGTCCATAAACGTAGCTATCCTTACAAGTATACTCACTGTGTAATGTGACGTTATTTCATCCATTCGTATTCTGTGTATATAACAGATGCATATTTTCTTGACCCTTAGTATATAAAGCCAATAATAAACATCTTTTAGAATACTAAGGTCATAGTCACTTAAGACTAGTATTTTTTAAAAAAACAGTTGGAGATCGTTTCTACCATTAACAGCGTTAAACACCACACCATGTAGAAAATAACTCCAGTAATTTGTCACTTTTAGACACGTTGAAAGCTCCTAGCGTATTAATATCGTAACTTCTACGATACGCACTGCGCTCAATTCTAAACCTATTAATACATAGCCCATCCACTTGACAGTACTACTAAACTAATTAGTGAAATCCATCCTATTTCACGGTTTTACTGCTAAATGGTAAAAACATAAAAGAAATATTTTTAACGTGCTTGATATTATGTTATTGTGATCTAGCCAAATTAAACAATGCATGCTTTGTAAACAGAAAATAAACTCAAATGTGAAGGATGCCAAACGAACAGTTGAATACCGCGTAATACGACTCCACGAACTGTAGAACTTATCGATTAGTTCTCGTTAATGACCAGGACAGTTGCTGACACGTTAAGCTAAGTACTCAGAACGCAGGCTTCGAAAATTCAGTCAGTGCTCATGGAAGTTAAGATGTTGATCTCAACTTTTGTAAAGCTAGTACCAGGTAGTTGGAACTAGTTTATTTGTTAGATTAATATAGTTCCTCATAGTTAGTAATCCAATGCGTAGCATCGTGGTAAGAGTTTAATCTGTGTATAACTGTCTAGTTGAGCTGTGCAATGCTCTTGTTTACGTTGTATAGGCTGTTAATTTGTGAACATATACCTTTATCTTCAAATAACATGGTAGCTGAACACAGGAATATTACCAGCCATCAACGCGTACTTGAGAACAAGAACCTACAAATGACTAGATAGCGTAAACCTACGTTCCTAAATTCGTATCTTATGGATGAATAGATAGATTTATGTTGCATCCTTACGATTAGCTATGAAAACTGTAGCTTTCCCGACAGGATAAATTCACTTACTACAAAATTTATAGGCCGTGCATATCAGTGGTATTTAGAAGATTTCTAACAGAGTCGCTTAAAAGCACTCTAAGCCACAGTGCTTTGATGTAGTTTTTCCATGCAGTGCAACCACTAATAAGACAGTTAAAACTTTAATGCATGAGTCGACAATTTGTAATCCAAACTAATGTACAAAAAGTGCCTCAAAATAAGTGTAATAAATTCTTGGGGGAAAAACACAAAGTGCTTTACAATTTCATGTATTCCCAACAGGACGAAAAAAACACCAAGACAAATTAACTAAAAAATTCGAAACTGGAAAGCAGACACTGTAAATTATCAAACGAAAGTTTTTTTCCCTAAGTGTATTTGAGGATATATAGTCTGTAGGTTCTGTAGCAAGTACAGAAGGTAAACCACTGTGTGAAGGTATCTGTAGTATTTGTGTTGTTCAATTAAGAGAATAGTTTCAGTATTGATACTAACTTGCTCTACGTGGATTAGCTACACCAGAACCTCTTCCACCAGTCGATCCGTTTCCCATCCCACCACGTCCACCTCGACCACCACCGCGAGCAGACCCAGAAAAGCCTGAACTTCTAAGTGCATTTCCTCGTGAAGCAGTGCGATTCTATACAGAAAACCAAGAACAGAATAGATCAATGCCACCATTAACTGAATAAAAGATCAATTAAAAATATATTGTAAGCCAGATACTACGAAAATAGTAAGTGAACTTTACTACGATTATATTCATCCAAATGAACTCAATGTTGTCAGTTTAGTTGTTTCTTAGAAATACCGAAATATAACCAGTAACGTTATTACCGAGTGTCCATCCAATGGCTACGTAAGTAGTGCGGTAAAACACGTTCGATATTACTCTACTACAGAGATAATGCAAAACCTTTTTTGAAGTGAATGATAAATTATGTAAATAAAATGGGAAATAAAAAGTATTACAGACATGTCTACTTACGTCTTGTGCATAGTTCATTTCAGATATACCACGTGAGTCACTTTGTTGACGTTGGCCCATGCTACGAACTCTAAAAACAACGAAAAATTATTCAAAGTAATTTAGTGGCTTTCTCGTATTTGCAACTATGTAACATATGCTCATGTAGAAACTATGAATAATAATGATTCCGTACACCTATTAATATCAAGGGATTTAAACCTGTTACCTAGTAAATGAAAATGAGTTGTTAAACTATCTTGTGACACTATAGATTATAAGTTATGCAATCCAATAGCAGACAAAACAAATCCTATTGTAATGAAGGTCAATCATAGTGCTATTTTCCCACCCAATACCAAAAAAAAACTCTTTGCAATCAGAAGCCCATATATCTTCGCTCAAGTTTACCTCAGGAGTGTTTAATTGAACAAATGTATTGTCTCAAACGTATTAGGACAGAAAACTCAATTAGTAATGAACAACGTAGAATCTGGCATATATGCGTGTAGGTTCAAGTTACCATACCATATTAGCACGACCAGGTCAAATTTACAAGATTAACACCACAATATAATTCAACGGGAAAGAATGAAGCTAACGTATGCGAAAAATAATAGCGAAACTTAAGATCTAGGAAAACATAATTTATGAGTACATTCGCGCCTCTTTGATGATCATTTTAAGCCGTATCTTCAACCACCGATCTTAATTACCATTAGGACCCCCAAACAGGTAGTTTACATCTACAAACATGGTTTAGACAAACAGTCAATGACTTCATGAACTGATGCCATGATTTGGTTTGGCCACCCCTAGCCTGTGAAGGTAGGCAGTGGTATGTAAAACAGAAAAAAAAACAAATGACAGTTATTAAGTAAATCATAGTTCTTGTCGTCCAGAATAATTATTCATCGTCAAACTGCCTCCTTTGTTATAAACATCAAGGGATGTTCGGTGTATATGCCTAGATTTATTGAAAAGAGTGAAAAAACTGAGACCGCTAACTTATTCACTAAATGGTTTACCTAAAGGATCAGGTGAGTTGGCGGATAAAAATTCTAGATGATTCAGTAAGATGGATTAAACCTACACTTCAGCTAGGTCTTGAGTTTGAATGCTTATTCACAAACGCACTTTTTTTTGTTGATATTAATATTTCAACCACTTGGCTATGTATGGCATTACATTAATTTTATTTTGCAGCGCCACGGAGAAGTGACCGGTTTTAACATATGTACATGCTTGGCTATATGTTGATTTTAAGAAAAAAGATCCCAACTAATTTGTTTCGATACATGTTGTCAATGTGATTAAGGTTGTAGGCAGATAAGGAAAATTCATAAAACGTATTTATATCTTATTTCTTCTCATCTCATTTGATTTCTAAAACAAACGAAATGAAAAATTCCGAGATAGATTAACAAGTTTAAAAAGACATCGCTAGACAGAATCTATATGCAGCAGTTTGAGATAAAATTAGTATCTTGCTGAGGAAATCATATCAATTCGCACAATATCCTAGGCGAAAGATAATAAGTCCTACAAACCACGAAAATGCTGAGTCTACGATCGCCAATCGCAGGAATGTCGCTACATCCACTACGATTTCCCATGACATTTATTAGCGTAATATTTAATCTACTGAATAAATTGGCACTTCAGACAATTTTGTTTAAGTTTAGTAGCATTCTACATTATAAGAAGTGATAATTTGAGTCAAATGCAGGTTCAGACGAGTCACCTACTAATATCGCCAAATAAAACATTTCAAATGATATTAAATAACTGCATACATGAATGCATCTGTTCTTAGGAATTAAGAAAAAAAACGTTTATTGTCATGATTGAGAAAGACTTCTCAGAAGCTGTGCACATATCAGTCAGCTAGTTACAACGTAGAACATGCGTACATCAGTTCAAGCTGCAGGTTACAAAGTACTCTACTCCTAATCAGTGGTTCCAGCAAACACGGGAAACGCTTCGAAGACATCTATGATAGAATACTACAAGCCTACGAATATCCTCTATCCTTAAACGCCATGTTTTACATTCGTAAAAAAGATGGATCAAACTGCTGCGCAGTAAACGCATTCTTTAGTCGGAAGACGCATATCTCGCCTACGCCACAAGTGACGCAGTGGCAAAAGCTAATCGGACCTTATGAATACGAGCCGAAATTTCAGCAGATAATAGACAATCGGGGCTGATGAGGCTCCCAAGACAAATGAAGCCGTTAACACACTCAACTACTTCGCTCCCTATCACTAACTTCGGTGCCAAATTAAGCCAATCTTGAAGCAGCATTTTGCATTTTGATAGGGAAAATCGCATCCCAAACATGCTTACAATCATGTTTGAGGTAGTCAAAAGATTTTGCATTTTATCAATATCTTCACCCAAGGGAACTACATCCTCTGCATATTCTAAGTTAACAAGTTTATCTCCTGGAAGGAGGTCAACCCCTGAGCAGTCAAATGATGATAATGTTAATTCTCAAAGTATGTCAATGATAAAATTAAATAAAAATGAGGAGAGCAGACAACTTTGACGAACACCACTTGAGGTAATTAGTTTCGACGACAATCCGTCATAAGCTCTGAATCGACATATGATGTTCGAGTAGAGAGCTTGGATCAGGTTAATATACTTCTCTGGTACGCCTTTCAATGATAGACACTGCCACATAACCTTATGATCGATAGAATCAAACGTCGCCTTAAGGTCAAGGAATACAGCTATTGTTGGGCGTCTAAAAGTGTGCTTAAAGTAGGTGTTTGCGACAAATAGACGGTTACCTGAGCATAGTTGTAGCAAACGGTAGCCATTATCTGTTCATTGAGCCTCGACACCGTAGAATCCACCTAGGTGCCTTTCGGTTTTGCTTAGTTTACCTGCTTGGGCATTAAAATCACCAGCCACTATCACCACATTAGGACGCTTAGCTTTACGAAGGAGGTCGGAAAACTTTCTGTAAAATTCATCTTTATTTAAGCTGCAATCAGTGGGAGCGTAGACCAAGACAACAAAAAGGCAAGGGTGTGTGTCATTATCTCTCCGAGTTCTTACCGTCACGTTTAAACGGACAGCGTATAGGCGACTGTCTATCGGAATACAGTCAAGAAGAGCCTGTTTAGCTTTTGAACTTAGTGCTATTCCTACACCAGCAAGGCCTCGAGTGGTAGCAGTGAGGTCTCTGAGAAAAAAGAGTGAACCAGGCCGGTTCTTTATTTTGTCAGTTCCCTGACAAGGAGCTGGACGCCATGTTTGAGCAGAGCCTTATGACTTCTCGATTCAGAAGTTGGAGTTCCTTGTGATCTTCAACTTAGTTTAGAGGATCAGCGTCACCTGCTATGGAGTTGTTGGAGCAACAGATCAGTCAAACTGACCCTCAAAAATGTTAGTGATGGCGTACCATTAGTTCCCACTCAACGAAACATTTTAGTGAAACTGCGTTCATCAAGAGTACTTACTACGTGAATACAAAAAAAATTTAAATGGGGGAACACAGGTACAAGATAATACCGATTTATCTTTAAAGTTAACAAATAAATGCTGACACTAAAGAGAAAAAATCGTAAACTGATTAGAACATTTGCCACGATTAAAAATATTAGGCTAATAAAAGGCTGCTCAGTGACGTGAACTATCATCGTTAAAAGTATCGGTGGCCAAAATTAGCATAAACTGCTGAGAGTTAACATTGGAATTGGCATCATTTGCAAACAACTTTTTTATAGCATTGCATTAAACTTAGAGGAATTACAATTTTGCTTAGTTTGGCCTCAGTTTGACAAAGGCAACTAAGAAGCGTGTGTACCGAGATTTTATCAGACGTTAATGAGACTTCTTAGATAAGTAAAGTGGTTAGTGTATCCAACTACATGGACTAGTCTATAAGCAATAATTTGCATTCATAGATGGAAAATGCAACTCAAACATGCTTGAACTGTTGACCTGTGTTCGTCTGAACAACTTTTATAACGTTTTGAAGACGGTCTTTGAACAACAGATATTGTCGCAGAAAGTCAGTCAGTCAATTTCAACTTAGAACTTGGTACGTGTGCATATAAGTTCGAGTTGCCATGGCTCAATTAGCAGATAGAGATAAAACCGTTGGAACAAATCCGAGTAGTAGAGGTAGTAGCAGAGTTAGTGTTAATGTAAGGGGTTTAAGATCGACGATAAGATTTTTAAAAAATATCCAGTTCAGTAAGTAGAAAATCATGATTAATTCAGCTGAGGATCTGGAGGAGGACAAGGAGAGAATGTACCTGCGCCATTGCAAATAATTTTGAGCAATGTCACCCAAAGTATCTAACCATTGCTTACGATCATCATGCGGACCCCAATCAGGAAGTTTGCACCTACTAACATGACTCAGTGCAATTGTTAATAACTTCATGAACTGGTGACATGTTTCGGTCACAGAAACGGGGTTTAAGAAGTTAGATGCTGATATTAATCCAAGAAAATCAATCATTAGACGTTGATAAGTATGCTCGTGTACTTAAACATGATAAATGGTGAATATTTGATTGATACACTTATGATCATATCCGAAACCAGTCTGGTTTTTCAAAGACGACGGTTTGTCTGTTTGAACGTCTAATAATTCAAGAGGCTAATACCATGGATGCTACCATGCATCTTAGCATATATTTTATATTTGTTTGCTATTAAGTGTCAATGAGAAATACAAGTGTTAATGAAACATACATGGATCTTTTAAATACAGAGCAGCATAAAATTTAATCTGTCAGACACAAAAACAAAAGGCAAGTTAGTGTTTAGAAACTACTTTACCTTTGTACAAACGACATAGACATTAATGAAAAAACTCATAACTAAAGCATACCTTTGAGGACCATCTGCAGTTTGTCGTAAACCACCTCTGTGGCGTTCGTCTCCATCATACTCAGTAATCACAGCGTTTGTTCTTGAACCTTTGGGTGCTTGTGTGTTTAAAACAGCTTGAGGCTGTTTAGATGCCATTTGAGCCCAACTGCGCTGACCAGACTGGACAGCTGGAGGCGCTGGAGGATCAGTATTGTTTACAAGTTCCTGATGTACAGATGATGTGGAAGAATGTGGTACTGTGTGATCTACAGTTAGTTGATCCTGTTTAGCCTCGGAATCTCGCGATTGGATTTCATCGATGGTTTGTTTGTAGCTTCCGTCTGACACACCTTCCCAACTATGTGTGTGATCCTAAACGAAGATGATTGTAAAATGGACAAACAACATACATCTCTAGACGAATGGGGTATCGAACAGTGTGAAGTGTTCTCAGATGGACTATATTCGTTCATTTTTGTTGAATGCCCATCTGAAGTAGAGGTTCTGAAACGAAATGGACTTACTGTTAGTTTCTGCATTTGTTTTCACATCACCATAAACATAATCTTGATATCGAAATATATCATTAAGCACATAAAAATCGCATGGGGCTTGTTCTCTCAGAATAAAGCACTGAGTAAATCGTCTAAATTCTTCATTGCCTACACTCATTTCGCCAGCAACCTGATTAAAGTAAGACAGTTAGGAGTAACTCACATGAATCAGCACACTATTTCCATTAGCTCGCAAAGCATCTAGCTTAAGAATTGCTATTTGTGAGCCTTGAAGATTCATGCTCATGATTTTCTCATGTATCATTCGTTGACCACAAACTGGGGTATCCTCTCGTATCATAGATGAATCGTCCTTATAGAAACGATGAATTCCAGATGGACACTTTTTCATTACGGTGTAATATTGCACAACAAACTGTCCAGCAAGACTTAAAATGTCTGATGGCTCCATTCGCACAACTGTAAATGCAGAGTCTGGGCTAGGATTGTTTTCAACTACAGAAACCATAACTAAACGTCAAATCTGAAGATCAGAGTACAATCACAGTCACGACGAAACCACACGGAGTCAGGCGCTCAAACTGCTAGTAGGTTTAAACAAAGTGATTAATTTGTCCAATGACCTTGAATGAGTGATATTTTCTCACAAAACGTGCTATTCAGAAAACACCTGAATTAAAAACTTTTTTCTTTTAATAATAAAAAACATTCTAAGGGAATGTTGACAAATAAAATTTTTTAAGGCAAATGAATAGTTGAATTGTAGCAACTTAGGTTGACAAGTTAAGAGTTGACTCCATAACTTATGTATGCACTAAAACAATAAGGCTTAAATATATACATCGATTTAGTAGGCTCTTTACCACGTTCAAATGGTTTTACACATCTGTTTACGTGTATAGATAGGTTCACGAGGTTTTCTATAGCCGTACCAATCACTGACATCACAGCTAAAACAGTGGTCAAAGTCTTCATACAGAACTGGGTGACTATTTTTTGTACACCTATAACAATAACGATGGACAGAGGAGCTCAGTCCGAATCTGAACTATCCAACAGTTTAGCTAAACTTCTATGCTCCAACAGAATACGATGCACTGCATAGCATCCTCAAGCGAGTGGAATGGATAATGAACCACCATATGTGTAGTTAGATCTCTTGCGGACTCAAAATTATCATTACATAGTGTGATTTCCTCACAATTGGCTTTATACAAACAACTATTATAAATCCATACTATTATCATAGACATGGGTAAGGAGTAATACTTCCCTTGGCTAAAACTTATGCTCTCTCGGATAATCGCATGGTTTGCGTTCACCTTATCGACACTCAAACAACTGCACTATGCCCTATGTTGATCTATTGTTACCGACACTCATGACTAATAGAACTTGCACACTTGTAAGATTAGAATCTAGTCATTTCTTAGTTGACTTTAGATACAACTACACTATTACTTGCATACCTACCACTTATCGAGTGAGTAGTCTGTAAAACGCAGATTATATCCTTAACCTAATAAACCTGAGCACTCTTATGTTCTCGGTAATTCATTTTCTTTTCTAAGTATTTACTAGAATTTTTCATCCTAATGGTTACTATCAGTACCCACCGTTACGCATCTCGTCGCAAAAGGCGGTCGTCACATATTCAAGGTCGCCTATTTGGTCTGACTCCTGGCAAGTTCAAGCACCCATACATATTTTTTTTCAATTAAATTGACATGCATTTTTTAATGCATTCGCATGCACAGATATCTACACCATCTTTATTTTCTTCCAGGTTCCAAACTAGTCTGGAAACCGAACACTTACGTAGAAAGGAAGACTTATTTATTATAATTGTACATTTTATTTTTGTACCTTAACGTTTTATACAAACATTGGAGCAATTCTTTAAGTATGATGGAGTTTCAACAATATTTTTTGAAGTAGATTCTTCTTTCATTTTGAGTTTAGGGCGGCTCAAGAGGTACTTGAGTAAACACCTGATAACGGGACAGAGCATGGGAAAATCGTAGCTCACCAACATGGTGTTGGGTAGCCTGCTTGCGGTACTTTCCCAGATATTCTTGCTTCACTTTCTTACTCTCTGTTATTTTTCAAGCTCTAGTCACAGTTAGGTGGTTAACTTCAAGTATCCAATTATCATTTGTGGGATAATGTAAACGCTACAAGATTAGATAACAAGTTCTAAAAGTAAATGTAATCCACGTAGCATCGTCGAATACGAACAGACTTTACTATTGATCTAATGTCAGGTGCCGGAGGTGCTAGTAATTATCTATTGAGCTACAGCGACAGAACTACGATAATTTTATTAGTTAAGTTGATCGAACCGACGTTGCTATGTAAGTCGATTCTAGGAGGAAGGTAATGTAGCAACTTAGGTTGACTAGTTAAGAGTTGACTCCATAACTTATGTATGCACTAAAACAATAAAGCTTAAATATTCATTTTCTTCCTTATTCTTTATAGGGATTATATTTCCTATTATCTCATATTGAATGTTGAGAAGCATTGTGTCTGAATGATTAACATCCCGCTTCACTGTCTTCTGCCCACGATACGAAATAAAGACCTATTACCAAAGATTATTGTTTCTTCTGTTAAATAGAACGGAACGTACCTTAACGCTAAAGAATCACTCCTCAGTCTTCTGTAATACATATCGTAGTTCTGGTGACTTTTGTTAAGCCTAAATTTTTTCATATTGTAAATATAGTCTCTTCTTGAGAAAGTTTTTCGATGGAGCTGAAACCGCCAGTCCGGTTAACGCGTTCCCTTAATTGACCATGTGATGTTAAAAACAGGTCTCAACTCTGGATTTGTATGATTTTGAATACTGAACCATTCTGAGGTGACCTTTGATGTGGTTAGTTTTAGAGAGGGTGGAAAGATAGGACAGGTTAACACCCGAATTATTATTTATCACACGGAACGCCAAATATAAGGTCACTTTACTTTAAGGAATGGGTTAGGAAGAAAGAATTCAAGAGCTTTATACTCATGTCGTAAGAGAGGTTTGAGAGACCCGCTACTAGCTTAGTACTTAGTAATTAAACCCACTCAACCTTTTCGACATCTTTAGTAAGATAGAAACATGCTTCTTGGATAACATGGCGGGTGAAATTCCTCTATTACATGTGCGGCGTAATAAAAAAACCACTTTACTCAATATGTCATCATACAGTTAAAAGGCTTTAAAACACTTCGACAACACATCGAATGTAGAAAATTTTCAGCATTTACTGCATATGACGCATTATTTTTTATATAATAGAAAAAATTTAAACGGATTTGTTCGTCATTGATGGTGTATTTGGTCAACATGATGATCACGTATATTAAAGTAATCAGCAACCAGTATACTCACCATCCGTCATCACACTTTGGTAGAATGTATCTGAATAGTCACGAATCTCTTACATTATAATGCACAACCTTTGAAAACTTTTGGCATTACACATATGACTACAAACTTCTTCCTTTCAATGATTAGGCAGGAGTTTCCTTTGTGGAAACATGCTCAGAGTTCTTGCACTGTTTAATAAATGCATCAAATACTCTAACCAATTCGATGAACGTTTTCAGCTCACAAAATTTTTTTCTTAACCAGTTGAGGTTGTTTGTAAGCTGTGAACAGATGTTTATAGCCTATATCTTACAACCAAGTGGCAACTGACTGCTGTGAAAATCGAACTAATGTTGGCTACTGATACAAAACATGCAGCCTCAAGTCTAAATTATTCTCTCAACGCTTGCATTGTGGAGTCGACACTTGAAGAATTCCGTAAGCTATACCTTCGACTATTTGGGACATCAACTAATGGTAACAAGTCTATAGTGTTTGTTAAGTAACTGGTTGTAGTAATCTGCATGCATTCTTTGTGGAGCATTAGATAATTCTGGATATGTAGTCACTTGCTTAGCAAACTGAATGTTTACTGTGCTAATCGTGAGGTACGGATTTGTGTGATGAAGGATGAACAATAATACATTTATTTGGGCACAAAGAACTAACAGATAATCTCTAGCCCGAAAAAAATGCATGGGATACGTACGTCACCATTCTATCCATTTGTATGGCCTAAATCAGGTCTAAGTGGTAATGGCTGTACTAACAAACAGTCCTAAGAATCACTGTTTTTATCTTGTAATGATTGTCGAGATATAAAATCCACATACTGAATCTACTTAGTATTTCGGTGTTGTATAGTACAGTCATAAGGGGTTTATGCAACACTCCCAGTTGCACTATTACAGCTGAGGAACGTGATAAAGATTTTTCTTGATAACAAATAAACTTTGATACTTCATTGCCTTCAATTGTACTGAGCGTCCCCCCAAACAGGTTTTAATGAGGAAGTTAAACAGCCAAAAAAACAGCTAGTGCATCCCAGTGAGTTCGAGAATAACCTTTCATAGTAACAGTAGGTGCTTACAAAGATGGATTAGTGGCTGATCTTCACATTCTTAAACTACACAAACGTCAACACATGAGAGTCAGTATAAGTAAAAAATGTACGATATCATACAGTCCAGTCGGATGGGTATGATTAGTTGTGATAGTAAGCCTTCATAATACAAGTTAATTTTGTTTTGTCCATTAGATCAACAGTAGCAACACTTTTGGCAGTAAATATGTATTATTCAACTAACTAAAATGCAAAGTTCACAGCAACAACACAAGTTTACGAACTTTTATGTAACACAAACAGGTCTAAACAGTAGGTTAATAAACAATTTTCAGTAACTTTGGTAGTATATTGAATATCTTTCAGTAACACAGGCACTTAAGACAAATATAAATTATAAGTACCAGCCTCCTTAGGCCTACAACAATTCGACAAAGCAATAAGCAGTGTTGTAAACATACCAGTTCCATTAACATATGCTAAAAGAATAAGTTCTTGTAAAGCATCGCTTGTAAAAATTTCAGTAGATTGCGCAAACAAACTTATTGATTGTCAACACATGAAAATGAACTACATGATTAAGCGTGTAATATACTAATAGCCTTTGTAAAAAGAACTGGAGGTAAAGCATGAATAGTGTTGTAAAACATCCTAAAACGAATTTAATTTTGCAAGGTTTTCGTAAATTTTACTTTCATAGTTAAAATCAACCATTCTTGATCTGGTCTGAGACCATTATTTTCAACTAAGTATCCGATGCCCTTATAACTAACCCTAAAATAAGTACTTCTTCAGACTAACAACAACATTCTACTCAAGAAAATGACATAATAAAGTCACGTGTCGTTGACCATGATTTGCTTTATTGGGAATCATTAATAACCAAGTCACCTTCGTAATCCCATACACCTTAAAAGTTCTTCCTTCATGGTAAATATCTGGAGAGCAATTAAGATCAAATGTAAAACATCTGCATCTACATTAACCAAACTAGGTGCTAATTGTTTTAGAAACTGACAAAGTTTAATCTACAAGAATTCGATGATAAACATATTTTGAATCAACCTTGAAGAATATTTTAGATGCATAAACTAAATTAAAAACATCCTCAACCACAATGATAGTGCTTGTTTATTTCGAAATAAGTTTAGGACCAACCAGAGATCACCACACTTGACAAAAAGTTTACTATGAAAATTTAAAAGTGTAACAATTGGAGCACTCTGGGTAGAAACATGAATAGGCTCAATCTTTAATCTTAGAGATCACAGCTTTTGTAAATTGCTGCACCCTGTAGTTGAAGGTGTATAGGTTGGATTTTCATTTGCCATCACAGCTGAAACATGTGTCGACCAGCCTTTCAAAAAATTTGTCAGAAGTATCTTCTAAAATTAATGTGGATGATTCTACCTTCGGCAGTTTCAGATATCCAACAACAAGTCGAATCTTTCTCGTCAGAAGTTCCTAAAGCCTTTTATTTTAATTCTCTATCTACAACTAGTAGAGTGCAGCACATACAAACACAAAATTCATGTCTTATAATTCCTAAAAAGGCAAAATTGGTGGGTTAACCTCACGGGCATTTATCACGAAGTGAAAACAAGCGGTGAGGGAGAATCAGCCTTCATTATTAAGTCCAGTCACATACTGAGCGTACATACAACAACGAAACGTACAATGTGCAAAATAATATGTTCGCGATTCTATTGGCTTTTATAAATTTATCTTTTTTTACTGCCACCTTGAGTCATGCAACATCCCAGTAAACAAAAACATTGGGCCAAATGTGCAAAACGTTGGGCCAAACAGCATGCAAAACACTGGGCAACACGCAGGGCCTTCCAACGTTTTGTCCTATGTTTGCTCAGATACAATGTATTACTGTACGTTTTTCCCAATGTGGTTCCAATGTTTTTGTTTACTGGAATATTTCGAAACAAAACGATTACACAATAACCCAACCGTCTCTTAAGTTTCTTATTGTGTAATTGCTTAAATTCTATTCACTTGCTGGTACTTTCTTTTGTATCGGATATATATTTACAGCATTTTTTCCGTGTTAGTTATCATTACATATCTAGCATATCTACATGATACTGATTTCAACCAAGTACGACGATTCTCGTGAGTATATTAGACTCTGTTTCAAATATCAATTTTGTAAAATACTATTCTAGATTTTATGCATCTGATAAGAAACCAATGAAATAAAATGAATTCGTCATACTCTGCACAAATATTTGCCTTTGCTTTTTTGAAAATAATAAAGAGAACAATGTGTACTTTCATTCTTGGTGTTTTTTGTAACCTTGTTATAATGTGCTATATTTAACGTTTCCCTCCCTATGTGTGTGTGTACCTCTGCGTCCGTTTACTTATCTCCTTTGCTACATTGTTTTGGTGCAGTATATTACGTTGATTTTTACATTCCATTCTTGTCGCTGGTTGTTTTATTTTTACCCCATTGCGCTTATCTGTTTCTAGGACATTAGTATTCCTGTATACATTTATTTGTATTCCCAGTCAGATTTCTTATTAACTGACTACTGCATTTCTGATATCCAGATGTTTAATCATATGATTGCTAAATTCCAATTACCAAATCCTAGTGATTGCATTACTGGCTATTACCAAACAACGCAATACTATTCCTACTACAACTGGTTTCTCACTACGTTATTTCGTGACTACAATTTGAAATACTAAATAAAGAGTTTTAAGCTCTGGATGCTGAGTACTACCACTAAAAATAATACTTAAGTATATTACTTTTCAGAATCCAGTTGGCGCTCCAAAACTTTATGGTACTAATACTGTCCTACGCAAGCATCACAGTTGAGCAGGTGCAAGATTGTGAATACTTTTATAAACTATTATGACTCATAGTTAAGCCAGGCTACAAAAATTGCTCAATATATCATGGTTCGACTATGTGATACAATAAAACTATCATGTACATAATCTGAAGCAAGGAATTTACTACTACTAAATACCTAAAAATGACATTTAAAATTGTTTTGATACTTAGTTTTCCGAGACTTTCAACGATGTTATTTAACGCCACTAATGCAAACCGGTAACAGAAATTTCATAAAACATGTTTGGTTTATATTTCCAAGTATTGTCGACAGAGACTATACTGTCGTTTGTCTAGTTTCAGGTGTATGCATGACTTATCCATTTATGATGACTACACCATTGAAGATCACAGATAAGTGTCCAGTGTCTTGTTGTCGAATTAATGTAAGTCAGATTTTTTCTTCTAACGCTGGTCAAGATAGAGATTCACCTGGAGGTTTGCCTACTGTGAAGCAGTTTTGCGGAGATTCTCTTCGAGTCATCATGGTGATTATTTGGTTAGACTACATTGCTTAGATTACCCAAGACATTGAAGACCGTTATGCGATCGGAACTCTATAGATAGGCAAGAATAGCTCTGACTCTTCAAACAAGTTCGTGTGCTATTCGCGCCCAGAGTTACCTGCAGCAAGAATGATATAATATGTATTACGCTATTTAATGAGCTCCAAGTGCTCTTCTAGGTTGGCTTAGGTGGAACAATACAGTAATGATAACGAATCATGTGGGTTTTGTGTAATGGTAGTGACCATATGTAAACAGGTATTGTGCGATTGGACATTACCTAATGGGGACCAACTCTTGATCATACACCACTTGCTAGCATAGGCAGTTTTAGGCCAACTAGGCCCCAATTGACATTTCAGTGCAGATCCCACTGTGTATTTCAGGTGATTTTTTGATGGTGACATTTACTCTTTTCTGGTGGACTTCAAATATACTTCAATTTGTCAATATATACACATTTATTTAGCCGAGTGTCTAAATTTCGGTTTGCCTGAGTTCGTGTTATATATTAAACACATAATATTCAGAACGTCCGGAACCCACCTGATAAATCTTTCAAGAAGTTTAGATACAAGTTGTTAAAATTATACACCAACCATCAAAGTTAAAAACGCAATGTAGATTTGTTGCGAGCTGTAATTTTTTGCGTGTCTGTGCAGTTTTATGAAAAAACCTCTTGACAGTTCATAACTAGGAATATTCTCCTCATCAAAGTAGTATGAATACCATCCATATTATTGTATTTATAGATTAAAAAAATTGTTTCACGATCGAGAATATTTTGCAGAAAATTGTAAAGTAGTAATGAAACTAAGGCACTTCGTTACAATTTACAAAGGCTATAAAGATCATAGTATAGGACTAAGCCTAAACGAAACAACGAGTAACAATCAATGTTTGAAAGCTGTGTGATATCTGATAACTGATATTGGATAAGGGATGAAATGCAGTGTAAACGTCAGCTGGTCAGTTGGTGTGAATGATATACTTCTGGGATCCGTCACTGGCTAACTAATTATTCACATTAATAATAATACTACGAAATGTCCAGCCAATGTAATAAAAGCCCCAAGTCTCTATATGAACAACAAGTGATCAGTTTTAGACTGAATCAAAGGTAAAAATCGATAAGAAGAACGAGTACGAGCTATCTTTCCTACAAATCCCCCTATCCTCTTTCATATTTTCCACGCTGACCTTGCTGTCCGTGATTAATTACTTTCACTTTTAGTTCGCACTTAGTTTAAGATAGAATCGAATCTTTTAAGTACTTAGTTCCTGTGTTCTCAATTTTTTTGTGTGTGCTGAAACCCTCTTGTCATGTGGTTGAGTCACTCATCACATGTATGTGATTCGTTCGCGCAGACCGGTCCATTTTAGTTTGATTGTAGTGACAAGTTTATCATGTGGACATAGGCAACGGACACATCCAGATTGCACCATTTTTGACAACTTGCAAGTGCCCTTGATTTTTTCTGATATTTAGATAAAATGAAACTCCAGAAATACTCCGAGTTCGAAATTTCAACCATTTGAGAAATGAAAAACCCTACATCTAAGTGGCTTTTCTTATTCGCAAGCTCATCAAATTAAAACCAGCAAGCTGAAGGCACTTCATCAACAGCTACATTTTAAACAATAATTAACCTTTAGAACGAAGCAACACTGGGTTTTTAATTCTCCTTTATTAATGTTAACGAATGAAAGTCGATCAATCCTTAATAGTATATACAACAAGGGAAGATTGTCACGGTGTTTATATCCACCCATAAGCTTCTAGTGAAACTAAATTGTAGTAAGTAGAGGAACCAGAGAAGTGCATCTCGTTCAATTTGGGACTTTTCATGAAGTTCATATGACAAACCTAAATATAAGTAATAGGAAATCATTAAGCTTTACAAACAACTTTATACTTATTGAACAGGTTAGTTAGTATCTGGACTCAATAGCTCAGTGGATAACGCTTTGGCGTCTAAAGTAAAATGTAGTTAGTTAGAGTTTCAACACAATTGTCAACATTAGGATGTGGATAACATTTAGTATAATCGTCTCTAATAAAGCTAAACATGTGTACTGCACTCCAACGCCAACCATAATCCAATGTTTTTTAAAAGTACTTCGACTTTAAATTAGTGCCCATTATCCAAGTATACCCTTATTAATACAATGAAAATAACAAAAGTACTGTTTAAATTCTGACGATATATATTTTCAAGAAAATTATTAATTTTGAAATAATATTAGAATACAACAACAACAAGAGAATAAAACATCATTGATGTCATTTGATTAAATTATAATACTGATGATAATACTAATCACAATGACACATGGAACAATCATAGATAAATGAAATTAGTGTAAAGAAGTAGATAAACTACTTTTCTCTTTTAGATAAACTATTAATCATTAAAGTTAGCAATTACGTAAATAAGTAAGCAATAAACTTTTCTTTTAAAAAAAGAATCAAAAAATGCAAAGTATCAATTTAGCGAATGAAAAAAACAACACGGTATTTGAGGTTCATAATGAATTAAAAAGATGCTTGAGTTTATTTTATCATCGAAGATTTAAATACCTATTAAATGAATATATGATAACACAACGGTTCCTTTTTTCAGTTTATTTAGTAAATCGGTACTGTATACGGGAAGTGTTACTTTCCAATTAAATAATTAATTTCAAGGGTTTTAAGTTATTTGAAACAAACTTTTACAAGTATATCAGTGCAGAGTAGACAAATAACATTTGGATTCATAAAGTCGGAAATAGAAATGAAGCTTCTTACTAAAATTACATTCTAATATTTATCATTCAGTTACTAGTAAATGAATGAAAAAAGTAATAGAAAATGCTCGACAATATATATATATATATATATATATATATATATATATATATATATATATATATATATATATATATTGAAATGAAAATTCATAAAAGTAAGGGAATAGATTATCTTTTACTTCGTAAATATTACAAAGTTTTAGAAGTATCTATCACAAAGATATAGAAGTTAATTTTTATAATAAAATGATAAAAAATAATTGAGTGAAGTAATGTATTTACCATGATATTGTTAAGTAAGAAGTAGAAAGAAGGAAGAAGATATAAATAAACAATCTGAATATGTATAAACTATCACTGAAAAAATGATTAAATGCATTTATGTAGGCATACAAACACCTTAGTAAGTAGTGAAACGAGTTATACTGCCAGCATTGTTACGATACAAATTTTGACCTCCAATCATTAATGGTGTAGTAAGACCAGGTGTGGGAATAGTAACATTTGACATAGACGGAATGATCGGCCAAAAATTAGTTAAACAATTAGCTGAGCCGATACCGGATACAGAATTGTTTGATAAAAAAGATGTTGCTGCCTGTTGTTGTGTTGAAATACTGCTAAATAAATCAGTTAATGCACTACCACTACCGATAGTTCCATTTAAATATGAATTAGGATTATAAGGAAGTGTACTTAATGAATTTAACCCAAAGCTGAATGGATTCAAAGACGACACAGCAAGATTTACCAAATGATTATTATTGGTATCTGTAGGAGTTCCTATAGATGTTGCAAAAACATTCGTTGAATTTGAAGCATTGTTTATAGACGTTTTGACAGAATTGGAAAGGGTTTGTCTTTAAAAAGAGATTAAGAAATAAATAACATGGGTATAAGAAAATGTAACAATAATTAAATCTGTAATCAAGTTAATAGGTTTTGGATGAGTTTATTATACACATCGTTTTTAATCCCCAATAAGTGCGTTAAATCCAACATTGTCGATTATTTTTCCGTTTAAAATGAAACACTTAATGAAATTTACATTAATATGTATTACTCAACTACCACATAAACAGAAAAAAAACGAATAAAAGTGCTGGATTCAATACAAATAGTGAACACTGAAAATGTTGCATATAACTACAGCCTTAATATGGTTTCTAGTCATTTAGAAATAAGATCATTTAAAAAACCTGATAATCAGAATTTTTTTAAATAACTCATAATCTATTTTATTTACAACTTACAAAACACACAAAAATCAAACACACTGACTTTGTTGAGTTCATTATTTTTGAAATACAGTAACACATATTGAAAAATATAGTATCCCGAATGATCCTTAATACTGGACAATTTACACAAACCAACTATTGAAAGTTAGAAGATAATACACAACTAGCATTCAGTCCTTGAAGTTTATGTCATTGTATGCATATATGCAGTTTCAAGATTGAACACAGAAATTTTTTCGAGAATTGATAAACCATGTTTATGACTTATGTTCGTTAATTTCCATCTGCTTACTACTTTCCCGTAAGCTAACTCTCAAAACCACCCAAGTAAAAAGGGTACTAGAAAAAAAGCTGGATTATAGGCGGTCTTGACAATCTGAGGGCGTGACCGTAATGTTCAAGAGGCAACTGTTTGAGACCAGTCACATACAACCTTTGTTAGACTGAATTTTTGATGTGTTAGCCCCATCTTTATACAGGCCTCACAGCTGAAGACGGACACCCATAAAATATTTCGTGTACATTTTTAAACCTGCCCTTTATTTTTAGAAAACAGCATCGCTCCAAGAATAGTTATTTGAGGGAAACATCTCATTGCGATCACGCTTTTGTACAGCCAGTAGCATTATTTAGCCTTTTAACCTTGATCCTATTGTTTCTTGTCTTACTGTTCGCCAGCCAACCTGCTTGGCACGGTAGGATTTAAGCGGACGAGTGTTTTGACCAATATAGCTTGATTGGACAGGCCCAACCAACACATCAAGGTAGCAGCTACAGTCAATCTACTTTCTTCATAAATCTCTAACTCATTCAATTAAAATACTGAGTATTTTAAAACTCAATAACTTACGTTAAAGTATGTTCGTTGCGATTATCATTACTATTACTGCTATTATTAGTAAAAGCATTACTATTATTAGAAGCGATTGTAGCATCTGTCATTATATTTGAATTAGTTTTAGCTTCATTGATGTTCAATTGTGCTTTTGATAAAGGATTCACTTTCAATAGCGTATTAGTAGTATCATTCAAATTTGCATTAGATTTATATATTTGATAAATTTGATTTGTTAAAGCATTATTATTAGTTATGCCTAAATCTGACTGACTGTAACCATTACTGCCACCAATCAAAGAAGTTAGCCATAATTTTGTTTCATTTGTGTTTAAGTCTAAGTTTGCTCCCAACTGCATAGATGATGGTGAAACTGATGTAAAAAGATTTAAATTTTGTGCATTGTTATTGGTATTATTATTATTAGGATGATTGATTAAAGACAACCCAAGTTGTGGATTTGAAAGATTTAAGTTTGAAGCTAAGAATGGAGCAGTAGTAAACTGTGCAAAAAGAAAAATTTAAAATTGAACGAAAGTATATATTAACTATCCAGACATAGCAGGTAGAAACACGACCAGTAATAAAACAAAATCCCTGTTCATGTCAGTCCCGCTTATTCGACATGGCACTATAAAATTTCTTTGAATGTTATAAAAATACAACCACTTTTCACCTAATAGGATGAATGTAGTATAATTATTTTAAAACAACGGACATTATAAGGCATAGAAAGTAAAGATAGCCAAAATAGTCAATATATAAATACAGTAGATTATTGGTGTTTGGTCGTAGAGGTTTTCGAAACACCACTCACCTTTGTTGAGATCACCGGATAAGTAATTATGAGGCTAGACATAGTATTATAGGAAAATGTTAAATTAGTTGATGTTGTGGTGAATCTTGATCAACTGAGGTTGTTAAGACATGTGTTAAGTAGGTCCAACCATCATCAATATCGACTGTCTACAATGATGTTAGAGGATGGAAAAGCTGGACCAAGAGGTGGCATTAGTCCATGAAAAAAACCGGTCGATGATCTGAGATATGTTGTTAGAGGTAGACTACTTGATTGGAGTCCGCTTTATTGCTATAATCAATGTTTGGAGACTCTATGACATTGTTACGAACCTGTCACAGTGACGCAAGCTCGTTCGCTCTTCATATTTCTTTAAATCATGAGCTTAAGCTTATTTTATATCTTTCCTTTCCGCGAACTAATTATTTTTCTGTGCACCATATTCTACATGTCCATAATTATATTCCTACTACCACCTCTGTAAATCCTACTTTTACTAATTTGTTGTTCATCATCATGTGTTACTCTGATGCGGTAACTTGGATCGACGTACACATGTGCACATGTGTATGACCGATTGACTTTACAACAATCAAAACCTAAGTCGTAGTTTCATATCTACAAGTTATCCTGTGTTTTTGACAATAAAACACGGTGTAATTTAATGTAGTAAATAGTAAGGAATTCATTCACATTATAAAACATAATACAAACTGAAAACCATTCATGACGAGATTAGAAGGCTCTGCGTTCGGTTTCGAAAAATATTCGCAGTGAATATACCTCCCTAAAAGGGTCTGGCAGTAAATTAAGATAAAATTACTCTCAGTGCTATAAGTGATGTCATTTTAAAAAAAAACTGCACGATTTCTGTTGGAAACACAGAACAAAGATGCACAGTTTGACATTTTCGTATCAGACGTGAAGAACACACTGTGACTTGGAAGTTTCAATCTATTACGCCTTCCAAAATGTTGGACGCTGCTTTCCTTCAGTAACATTCGCATGATCTAAAAGGCATCAATGGAGTAGCACATAAAGTGCATGTGATAAGTACATGATAGGAGCTCTTGATAATCAAACGAAAGTCATTCGAAGCTAGGAAAATGCTGAAAACTCTTCAACAAGTCAGTCTTCTGTAGGAACTTTAACATATTTCTAGAAAATGATACGATATGTTCTAATTACTCTGACTGAACAATTGCCAAATTTGTTATTAATTATACAACAATTATAGAAACTTCTAAAATCCTAAAGTTACACATGACTACAAATACATTTGGTTTCTGTATATGAATTAACCGTCGAAATGAAGCTTTTCCCATACTCCTCATCATTTGTTTTCTGCTCGTATCTCAAGAATGTAAGATTTTAAAAAGACTTGAAATCAATCAAGAAGTCAGTGTCAAGGTGCTCAAGTGTACATGCTAGCAATAACTTCATATGGTTGAAATAGTACAATATTTTAAAAGCGAACAATGAACTTACAGGAAGATTACTTGAAGTTATTGGATTTAAATTGCCGAGTGTTTGCTTTAGCATCTGATATGATCGAATCTGTTGAGGGTTCAATAGTAGATCAGAGCCAATAGTTGACTGATTTAGACTTGGATTGGTTATTCCAATTAAAGTGAGTGGATTCAGACCAGTACTTACTAGTACTAATACTAACAATACTATTATGACCATTACTATTATTGTTAAACATGCATGACTGCGATTGTTGTTGTGGTTGAGTTTGCAGTGGAAGATTTGAAACGACGTTTTCTAATGGGAATGAACTAAAATTCAATAAAAAGTTAACCGTGTTCTAAAGAACGTCTCTCTGAATTTAAACAAACAAAACATCTATTTCAATATACAAGTAGTCTATATAGAGATGTAAACGACATTTGAAAGTAGTGTTCATAATAAACCAAAACCGATCCATAAACTACCAATACGAAAGTAATCAGTAACGAAAGATTTCTCCAAGGAATTTTCAACAGTAACTGTGATCACCGTGATACGAAAAGTTGGATGATTTCTATGTACAGTAATGAATAATTTACTGTTGATTCACTGATGTTCAATGTTCAGTAAGTGAATGGTATCCGAAATTCTCTATCATTTTTCTCTTTCCTTTAGTAAATGAGCGCGGCACATAACAGCGTAATGTTCAATAACGATTTCATTTGAAGAATTAACGATTATCCGCAAATGTTTGCTACGAATAATGTCAACATCGAATAAATTTAATATACCAGATGAAAAAAATAAATATTTGCCAAAATTAAAATTTAAAATGAAATTCTTAATGAGAACAACACTCTAACATGCAGCGATTCCACTGGATGGAAGGATATATGGCATAAAAATGTTGGTATATGTGACACAGTAAACACTGTAAACGTTGAGGATAACCTCACACTAGATTCATTTAACTACAAACTTGAAAAAATTCTACTGTTTTACAAGTCAAATCAATTCAGAACAAATTACACTTCATCCTTGTCGAATTAAAGTTTCAGTAAAAATCGGTGACTTATTGAAGGGTTCTGATGTATGAATGTTATTCTGTGTTGAATCTACGTAGTATGTACAAAATACATTTATATTAACAAAGTATTAAGATAAATGATGAACACTCAGAAATTTAAATAAGATCTCATGAATCTGGGGTAAGTGACAGGAATTCAACGCGCACTGAAAATACACTTGATCATTAAAATGTTAAACAAAAAATAGAACTGAATAACCAAGGAAAGGTTTGTGTAATAGACTTTTAGTTGGAAATCAACACTAACAGTTAGATCGGAATAGATAAATTAGATAAAATTCGAATGTATAATCCAATGGTTAAAGATTGGATGCTTAACTCACTAGGCTACAACGCCAACAACACCTCACTTATCAGTAAAGTTCACTCTTATCTTCAAAACAGCTGCGAGTTCTTTATTTTATCGTTTAATTTACCACACACATATGGCTTTAAGTCACGTTTGAATCGTGAAGTTTTGTGATCTTATTAAGTGGTTACTGAAGCCAAAGTAGTGAGAGAGAGGCTCGTGTGTGAGACTTAGTGGTTGAAACTTGAACGTCTAGGTCACTGAGTCACCATTCTACAAATCATCATTAGTATCAACATAACCAGGGATATCCTTCTGAACGCAATTCACAAAATCGCAGGTATTCCAACAACTTATTTGTATCATATTTACATATTCGTATGATTAAACGATCGAAAACAGTAAGCTACTATTGAAATTAGGTTTTCTATTTACAAAAGCTCATTGATAAGATAATACCTTTAGTCCTGAAGAAAATTATCTTAATTAAATATCAGGACTGACCTCCTGAAGAATCGACTAATCTACAAATCACTAATAACAAATGTAATCTCTCGTTCACCACGTATGACTCATTGTTATCAATCAATTTGAGGTTTAAGTTAAACATTCCCATGCAATGGTGAAAATTACTTGGTGTTAGACAGTTGAAAATGATAAAAAACAACATTTAGATGTAGGTCTTTACATATAACAAAAAATTCAGCATAAATTTCAGAACATTTGCCACGAAAAAAATTACCTTTTCACTAACCCCAATTTACTAAAATCTATATAAGCCTTGTTTAGAAGTTTTGCTGTATTAAAAAGAAATCGCTACGACTGACCATTTATAATAATAAATTACGAAGTCATTCTATAGTTATAAGAGATTACTGAATATAATCAAGCATCTCAGTCTTATGAAAACTCAATTTCTACAGGAACAACTTTAGACTGTGATGTGCGTTCATACTTCTCAATGGATATCAAGTTGCTTCAAGATTGAATGCACACATTACTGATGAGTGCCAACTAGCATGTAACATTGATTCCTACTGACTACTTCCGATTACACTAAAACTGGTAAATTAAGTATGGAAAAGGTAGTAAAAACTCAGTTCGTGTGCTTAGTTATGTAAACATTTTCCATGTAAATATACATCAACTTACAGAGTATTGATAGGTTGTTTTAAAAGTTGATTAGGTGTATTAAGATTCTGAAGCATAAGAGCAGCAAGAATGGCTTGAGTATTTTGATTATTAGTACCATTCATTTGACTATGTTGTTGCAAGGCGACCGCAGTAGCAGCTGCTGCTAAATTCTGTTGTTGATGCTGAGCTTTAAGAAGATTGATTATGGCTGAAGGTGACGATGATGAAGACAACGAAGAAACCGACGCCGATGTTGTTGCAGTAGATAGCGATGGTGGCAATGACGAGTTATGACTTAAAAACAAATTGTTACCTGACAAATTATTCGAATGTATACTTTGCAAATTACATAACCCATTCAAAGAATTATTACTAGAAACTCCTGAACCTGACATAGCAGCTACAGCAGCAGCAGCTGAGATAGCTGCAGCGACAGCACTGCTATTACTACTTCCTACTGACGTCCCGTTAAATCGTGGTTTAGAAACCAAAGTACTAGCACCAGTATTCAATCCAATCGCATGACTGCTAAAGCTAGGAGCTGAAGAGCAATTATTTTAAAATATCATTAAGATTTTTATGTAATATATAGATATTCAACTAAAACCGAAATTATGAATACGTAAGCTTTAAGAATACTATTAAAAATGAAAGACTTGTAAATAACTGTAAGAAACTCTTGACCCCATTCAGCCAAAAAAATAACAGTGCATATGAATGATTAACTTAGAGTTTAAAATGAAAGAATAATAAAAAATGCATTGCATTCTATCATTATTGAACATGTTTCACTTGGTTATATGTTCTCCTGTTTTAAAATTAACAGAGTTTAGATGGATTAACTCTGATTCTAATCCTATTTCAAACTCTAACAAACAACATAGTGAAATACCCCTGTATCTCACATATTTCATCCTACCATTCGCTGCAGTCCTAGATCTTGTAGACGATTAATGATGTTACTCTCGCTAAAATTCGTCATTATACAGCCGCTAGTCAGAACCCCAGTCTGGTTTATGAGACAACCTTGAAGTGTGTTGCTCGTTTTCCAATGGCTCGATCATACAGTAAAACTTAACCGACAAAAAGTCAAAACTATTTGTTAAATCTTTTAATACGATTTCGCAATTCGATATGCTTGCTTTCTCCCCTCGTTAGATTAAATAAATGTATAAATTGTCACAGTTTTGAGGATATATTCGAGAATTTTATCAACTGACCACGTAAAATGATCTTACTTTGTGTATACAAAGCAACTCTGAAATAAAGTATTAGTTTCCTTCCCAACACCCCGATTGCTCACATTTTAAGGGGTTATACATGTTGAGACCTTTTAAGATGAATAGTAAATTAGCCTTTGATTAGTGTTATCTATAAGATAGTGTGCCGTCTACGTGGATTCAATGTCTTCTCTAATATTTCAAGGTAAGTATCATAATTTTAACGATAGCTGTCTTATAATTTAATTAACAACGTATAACAATACCAAAAATTATTGAAGGAAGTCAATTATGGACAATAATAATGTGCTCAGCACTAACTAGTTTACCTTTACTTCCGATAGTTGACATTGTATCATTTCGTTTCTTTGTAAGAACTCGTGTAGTTGCATGATTGACCTAAAAGTTATATACACCACTGCTTTAATAATGTAATGATAACAGTAGAAATAGTTTATTATCACAAAGAATAGATCGGTGATTTTTATTGGTATCGTAGATTAGTAAAAAGTCATAGCAAGCAAAAATCATCACCAACAATAAACAGTAATAGCAGATCTGGGGAACAGTAAAAGTGTTGCAGGCATCGTAAAACAATTTATAAAATTTTGACGCATGCTTTTATTAAACCAAGAATAGGAAAAGAGTGAAGAAAGGGTTCCTTTTAAATAAAAACTAACATTGCAAAAATTAATGTAAGTATTTGTAGTTGGCAAGGTCTTTACATATTGCAAAATGGCAAAAATATCTCGAATAAAGTGAACTGATGAGTTAGGCATAAAACACGAGGTGAAATATGGTAAGTTGGTTGATGTGGTAGTAAACTTTCACCAACTGAGCTGATTAAAATATGTATTACGCATGACCATCTACTACCTACTTCGATGTGAAATGTTAGCTTAAGCAGGATCTGTGGAAGACAGCCAAACCAAGATATAACATAAGTCAATGAAGTTAGTGATTGTTGATATGAGTAATGCTAGTAGGCATAGATTACTTGGTTAGGATTTGAGCGACTACTAGTTGGAGACGTTTAGTTACATTATTCATACTCGATCACAGTGGGACAGATGAATTTACTCTTAATCTTCCACCAAACCTTCATTTCAAGTATCCCTAATCATACATACCTTTTTTATTTGTTCTCCACAAACCATACCTCCAATATCTAATCATTCCCACAGATACTACGCTATTACATCACTTTTGATAACATTCTTGTAAATCTCACAGCGTTATGTTGATGTTGGTTGTCGATTTGGGTTAATACCCACTTGTTTTAGGCTGTTGAAGTTGATTACTATTGACTGACTGATATAGTGTTTATTGGTCAATTTCTTGTAACTTAAATCAATACTTGCTAATCAGTTGAGAAAAATACCACTATCTGTTAACTAATCCATCGTGTGATATATCATCCTATTTAATGGATGATACTGAATATCAACTACCAATGAACAACTGATTTATACTACCCTTAAAATCATCGAAATGCCATGAAGTGAGATCGTATAAAAACCAGTCACATTTGACAAGAACATTAATGTTATGCCACTTAGCTACAATTCAACTTAAACCAATGAGTCTATAGTACAACAGCTCACTAATTTAATCAGTGTATATTCGATCTATAAAGACTTTTCTTATTTCTTGTTTTAAATGCGTTATTGAACATCGCTGTACTGTATATAAGAATCGTCAATCGTATTAACAGTAGTACTTGGTTTATCATTATCATAACAATAAGATAGCAACGCTCCAATAACTAACTAACTAAAATCAGTCTTTTGAAAATACAAACACCAGTTTCTTTACATTTGTGGATTATTTACGTAGAAATCAGTAACACATTTAACATCAAAATAACAATTTATTTTACCAAACTGCTAAATAATAAACATTCTGCTTTCATACATGGTTGATAGATTACAAACTCGATACATCAAGGTCTTCGCAAGATCAGAGATTTTACCCGCGTTTCAGTATCAATTGTTAGGTAAGAAATCATATTAGGAAGCATACTATTGGAGGAAGGGAATTATATCCTTGCTTAAGTCAGAGCATGATTACGTTATTTGGGTCAATATGGGCATAGGAAATATTCACATTAATGTATAGAATAACTTGATACTGCCGTTGTACCTCTTTCATTTTACATAGTTATTAAGTCAATTGATAGGTAGGAAGTGTAGGTCGTAATTTGAATCGAAATCGCAGATTATAACGGTACTAAGATTTAGTCAATGCCAAGCTTGGCATTCAGGTCAGTGAATTAGAAAACTACTAAATAACTATAATATTATGAATCAGGTCATGAGAGACGGGGAACAAAATAAATGTGCAAAAAATGACTGGACAATTGTTAACAACCAATCAAATTGAAGGTCAACAAAATAAGGTGTTGGTTTTCTGTGGGGAAATATCATAGCTCACTTTTATCAGAAGTTCACCCTGACGAGGTCATCCAGAATGACGACGAAAGCTCCGTAATTACCTAGCCCAGAAAACGCAGTAAAACTAAAATCGTCCTCCGGAGCTACAAATCTCATCCACCAACTCAAATTTTAAGATCACTACAAAAATCCTAATTACTATAAAATTATAGGACTATTCAGTTAGAATGAGATAACGCATGTGTATACAAATGGTGGTTTACGGAAAATTGCTTCATATGTTATTGGCACACTGAATAAATGGAACTTAAAATATTCACAATAAAAAAGCAAAGTACAATAAATCTGCATACTTTGGTAGAAAGTTTTCATAAACAGTGCAAACAGAAGTAAAACAAAACTAATATGAATGAAGTCAAACTTCATTCAAAATTCTAAACCATCAGCTATGGTTAAATGGACGATTGACTAGTGTAACTAATTCAAAAAAACTCCCTCCATTACTGAGCAACTTTTTAGATTCACGCTAATGTCCCTATTACTCTAGATGATATGAGTTCAAAGCCTGTGATGAAAACATCCAGTACCTTAAAATCAGTACGCCGTAATGGCACATGCCAACTGTCGTACAAATTATGTTGAACGCTTACGATAGATTTCTCACCCTCAACTCCTAGCTACCAAAATCTCTCAGGATGTCTCGGTGAAAAATGATCATTAACAATGCTCATGAGAATTTAATGATTACCACAGCTAAACATATTTGGAGAAAATAACTGATTTGCTTTCAGCAAATCCTTTTATTAAAAAAAATATTTCCCTTTTTCATGAAAATCTTTTGACACTAGTCAAACTTTTATGCCTGCCATCCATTTGCAGAAAATCTTCTCATCCTTGTTAGATGGACATCACACTCTTGGTTAAGATACGAAAGACAGTGTTGAAAATCAGCAAGTTATTTATGTTTGTAATTCATACAATTGAATACATAAATTTATCAAAAGTTACAATCTAAAACAAATCATAGATCTAAAAATACACACAAGTGCAGAGTAATTATAGCACACAATTCAGTGATATATTCGTAGTTAGCTGAATATCTACTACTGAACGTTACAAGATGTTATTTGACCATGTAAAACAGCATTTTAGGACTACGTAAGAATACCACTTTGAAATATAAAAAAAAATAACTAACTAAGAAGTATTGTAAGGTCCTGTGAATCTCAAGTTTTACACCACAAACAGACTTCAATTAGAAAATTATTGAAACCAAGACCCACTAGGTTATAGTATGATATAGAGGTGAGCTTTACGGATTTCTACACTGAACGCAAATAAACACTTTAGACAGACAGTAATGATACAGGAAACCCGAAACCAATCAGAAATTACTTAGTGTAGTGCTTAGGTTACACACCCAAAATGCATAAAATTGCTAAGAAAAACACGTTTTTGACATCATATTGTAGAAATCATAGTGTTAAACATACTAAATTCTTGCTAAGTAAATGTGTTATGAAGGGAAAGTCGAGAAGAATGATCAAAATTAAGAACGTTTGCAAATTACTTTATGTGTTTTGAATGTATCTGCACTTAAGATCACGTGTCGATTAGCAAGCTGTGATTTAGCAATTAGAAACTGTTCAACACTTAAAAATGATACACAACATACAAATCAACGCTATACCTGAACTAAAGCGCCTACCCCAAACTAGTACCAAATTTAAACTAACCCTTAATCTAACTCAACAATATCCATAACACTAACCGCGAGATAACTGTAACCATGACCTCTAACCGGAATCAAAAAGGTATTAGAATGTGGGTGTTACGCAGCTGTATGGACAAGATAGTCCTTATTTTCTTAATTTACAAGGATAAAAGTTTACAGATGGCTTGAACAATTACATTATTCATAAAAGTCTACAAACTATTACTAATATCTCTTTTGTCAACAAAATGTCTTCGTGACAAAGTAATCATTTCTAACGACTGTTCTCTGATTGGTAAAGACCCGCCATAAATTCGTAGATTTAATTGGTTCATTTGTAAACTCATATTTCAAAAAGTCTCTACTGATTGACTAAAAGGATTATTTATCACCGATGTCCTCGGAATCAATCAACTTTGCCCCAGTACTACACCATAGCCCCACTATATAGTTAATAAACCTTAGTATGTAATTCCTCGAAAGTGAGCACACACGATTCCACCAGGGAAATATAAAAAAATGCTTAAATCATTGAGTACATATGTATATTTACAACCTTTTTCCTTCTACCAGACATGTTTATAACATAGTATACTAAATGCCTATTTAACCAAATGCGATAATCAAAACGGTGACATGATACAGCTACTACTCCAGATCACAGGACTGAAAGCGACAGTTTGAAAACCTTGAATATAACTAGTATCACAAATTTACAACTGTAAGGACATGAATTTCATCTCAGATTTTGGAATTCATTATTAGTTGCATTTATATTCAAATAAACAACTAACAGTACCATAACCTAAATACAGACCGCTGAGTCAGCATGATCATGGCGTTTTTTGTCTTCAATTGTTACTAATAAATTTAAATTGCGATTTCTTTCTGTGTCGCTGTTATTCATTATTTACTTTATAGTTGGATTATTCTCACAATCAATAGATCGTTAGTATTAAGGGAAGTGGTTCGACAAGATATCTGGAAATGAAACAAATCATTTGCTAATGTCTACTCGAACAGTTCGATGTTGATGTGGTGTAACTACATGTATTGAATACCTTTATGTAAAAAAATTTAATATGACTATACATTATTATTGATCATATGCTAAAAGAAGGATAGCCAATTAAATATCACCATGTCCAGTTGTTGGTAAATGAGATAAATTTTCTTCCAAGGTTTTCGTTTGTGATGATATACCGTTTGAATAAACTTGATTGACAATTTATTTTGTTACTGAACTAAACCACGCAAACCACTCAACTATTTAATTACTTTAGCTAAAAATTGTTTAAAAGTACGTATAAAGAAGCGTTTCGCACGTACATGTAGCTCACAGAATCATTAGATATTAGAGGAAAAAAACTAGCGTCTATTGTCTATATAGTCCAATTAAATGCTTAGTACTGTATCGACCTTTATTGAATTAAATAAACAATATGCTAATCTCTTCTTTTAGATTAAGTAAAAGTAGAAACTACTGCTGATGAAAACAGGAAGAACTATGGTTAAAAGTTCATAGAATATTATGTACAGATTAAATGAACCCATATGCACTTTTGCAAACAGCCCATAGTACTACTGGAAATACAAAAACATCTAAACACTAACTTAAGGTCAAATTTCTTCTAAGTTAGCAAGGGAATCAATGATGAAATGTGAATAAAACATTTAGAATGGGAGACTTTCAAGTCGGCATGCTCACACTGATATTATATAATTCAACTTTCATTTTATCCTAAAATCTGACAAGGTCACGGCTACAACACATCAACTTACCCACTATGAATTCGAACATGAAAAAAATTGGCAAAAAGTGTTTCTTCGTCTATCAAAACTACCAAGTATGTAAAAGTTTATAAAAGAGAAATAAAACCAGGTAACTGAACGAAATATTGCTTATTTATAAGATATACGAATGAATAAGTATAGGTACATATAGACATTACCAAGGCAGACAAACATCAGGTGCAATTAAATCGAATGTGCTTCTCATGGGAATACATACAGCGAAACAAAGTAAGAACTATGAAGACAAAATTGAAGAGAACGGCCTGTCAAGCAATGATGACAATGAAGTAACGAACTAACAGAATTGTAGTAATAGCAGACTGACGACTGGTGAAAAAGCGAACAGATAAGATGTAATACTAATCAGTAATGTAGTAAGTAAAAACAGAAAGATTAGAATATGTAAAATGTGACCATATTTGCTGTATGTGAAAGGAATAAGGGCGAGGCGACACACGCACAATACCTATGCAATACTTCATGCGAACAGCCTAAATAAGTAGGAACTCTAAAAAAGCTGCTAAATTGTGTGAAAATAAAAGAAAATCCCTCGAAGTATACTCAGTTACTAATAGAACATGCGAGAGGAGTGTAACAGACTCATTATAACTACATCTCGTACATTCATCATACCCTCTCCTTTATTATGAATCAAGATGTGCATAACTCATTTTAGGAAACACGGTAAAGGAGAAGTTAACTTTCAAGCAAGATTTTCTTCCGACTTCCAATCAAAGAAACAAATAACTACTGTATAATAATAAGTGATATTGTTATTCAATGCAGATTTGTTTTGTTGGATTACTGATAAGAGTTTGATCGATGCTATGATTGTTTCAACAAAATAAAAATAAAATAACATTGAAACTATTGAAAGCAATATAAGAAATTATAGCGCATGCGATTCCAAACGAGTGAAAACAGTAAAATGTTGATTAATAGGTTATGAGAACATCATATAATATGATTTTGTCGGTATTCTTGTGTAACGTAAATAATTACCTTAAAATAACATAGGAAAAAGTTATTCAGAACAGAAAGCAACCTAGTCATACACATATTCACACAAACATGCAAAATTCCGAAGAACATTCAAATTCACCTGCGGAGTCTAAAAAGTGCACAGCAAAGTATATTTTTGTGTAAAATGACTATGTTATTATGTTAACATGCCAGACATCATAATAACATGATTGTAATTAGGCATGTGTCCCTGAAAAACCATGAAAAAGATAGACTAATTGGAATAGATATGAGAATATTTTATTAAATGAAGACAGAAAATTATGACAATAATAATAATAATAATAATATCATTATTACAACTCCAACCGAACATACCCTTTCCACTTATTCCATTATTTTATTCATATTATATGATTTATTTTATTTCATTACTGAGGGTAACACCTTGAAAATCAACCCTTTATAACAATTATTTTCCTGTACCTTCCCCCCCTCACCTTACGTCTGACCTTACGAGTTAACAACCGATAAATTTCGGATGCACTCAAGCAGTGATACATGTGAAAGTCCATCACTTTAACATGTACTATTGTCTGATAATGTAATTTATTCAACCTATTTATATATGCCCTATTTTAACCAGTGTAATACAATTTTCGTCGATTAATAACTGTAAGAGCCTGACGACGAAGTTATTGAAAACAATTATTGGCTCGAATATGTTATGTTTAGCTACATTGGGATTTTCGAACCCCAAATTATACAAAAAGTAATTAGACTATCAGTGTTTGTCACAGTTGTTGCAACACAAAGGTAATAAAAGTTAGCTTATTCATAAGTTCTAGAAATGGCCAATAAATGTTTGGTTTAGATTAAGTTGGAAATTAGTAAGTATGCAATCATAACTGGTATGTTATTTGTAACATTTCGTACAATAAACTTTAAACTTCCAAATTACAGTGGGGAGCGATTTCTTTAGCATCTTGACGACTGATTAGATTGGGTTTTTTAATAAACTGGTAAATTCGGTGAAACTAAACATTGTGGACGAACTTGCCTAAATATTAATGACCTTGAAACACCTTTTAACTAATGAGAATGCAGTGGTAGATAAAATCATTATTTACAATGAAAAATGATAAAATCGTTAAGAAAATTACGCAGGACACTTTGCTTTTATATGACTTAAGAATTTTTGAAGGTTGGAAACGGATTTATTCAGTTTAAATTCATAATATGAGCGATATAGAAACTCATCCATATGACTCCATATCCTATTTTTTCTAGAGCCTTTATAAGATCTAAGAAAAATCCTTTAGGGCGTGACAAGAATCCTTTGATGTTTTGTGTATGAACGCCTATACTTGGATCAACAAAATGTCTTTCGTGAACTACGACATAGTTAACATATCCAAGTCTAGGGAGAGGCCGGTGAGCTCTCCAGTCGTTAATGTAAATTGTTGATCCTGGTAGAACATGTAACTGGATTATTGGTATTAGAGTCCTCGCAGTTCGATCTGGGACAAACTGGAAATATCCCTTTCCTAATGTCCGGTCGTAAACACCGAAAACCTATCAGTAAGATAAAAGTAATTAGTACTTACCCATTCAGTTTTCACAGATCTTCCTCTATTATATTTTCTCTTCCCTAATAGCTGTTTCATCTATTTCAACAACTTTTCCAACGCTTCCTAGAGACATATTTAAACGTAACACCACTTCTGTGGATATGTCTCTACAGTGCTACTACCATTGCACTGATGACACTTCGCTAACGTTTATAAGGGACGCTGCCAGAGCAACAGATAACTGCGAAACCCACAATACGACTAACATGCAGGTTTTCCTAAGCGTTAGTCTAGATTGGCCAAAGAAACTGCCCGTACTTATTGATTTCTTTCGCCAGCAACCATTAAAGCGAAAGTTGACTCCATCTCGTGTATCTGTAGCTGGTGTTTGAGACATATTAAGTCCAGAATCACAAATCAACTCTGTACGAAGTAATCCGACAGCTTGCAGATTAGTAATGATAACATCCTCACAGAAAATTCCAAATAACCGATCCAACGTTAGCATTTTAAACCAGACAAATAAAACGACCTTGAAGAATCACCTTAATTCTCATTGGCTCTATCAAGTTCGCCGACAAAGTTTAGTTTCCCCGTAAATTCCTAAGAGGTTTGTGTAATCTAACTATACTACTTATCAGTAACTAGTATTTTATAGCAAACTTTTCTCGTACTGTTTCTCTGGATAAAATATATGCTGCATGACTAGTATGTTTTTGTATTCGTCCAGTAATAATGAGTATTATATAAACCCAATGTATACTCCAATAAAATCCTTTTTGTTTGCAATAACCTTGAACATCTAGTGAAGTAATTTGTGGCAGAAAAAGGTGTTGACGAAAGCATACGTTAAAAAACCAGCTATGCGATAAATTAGCACTCACGTATGTTAACACCCATCTGTTATCAGTTAACTGCACTACATCTTCGAATCCATTTTAAACTAAGCAACCTCACTTGTTGCGTGCATTTAGAATGTCTCATTGAGCACTGAGTATTTCTACCAATTGTATCACTTTAAATACAAACTAACAAACACTAGTTATAGTCCATTATAGAACAATCCTTTCATTTATATGTACTTACTTGTTAAAATCCTGAGAAGTTTAGACTTTCTTCCGACTTCTGTATATTTCTAATAATTTCCATAATGTTAATGCATGATAAGCTTTGACGTTTGATTAAAATGCAAACATTTTATCTACTTAGACGAATGGACTCCAGCACATATTAGGAAAAAAAATAGTCAGTATACCGACGAGAAACTCATTTTCTCTATACAACATTCATTTCACATAACGGCTAAATGAAAATTCAGCTTAAAGAGCTGATTAAAAAGGGGGTGATAATGTAATTAGCTAGTCGAAAAATTCCGTTAGCGAATCACCTATCTATCAGAAGTATGAAAGTTGAATTACGTAAAAACAGTAAGCGATAGGATATGATTAGCAAAGAAGATTTAAAACGATATAATATAAAATTATAGAAACAGATAGTCATAAGATAAAATAAATAAATAAGAGAGTGCTGAAAATTTATTAAGTTTAATCTCGCTGAACGAACTAGATTTGAATATCAAGTTAGGTAACAAAAAATTACAAATAACTGAGAATTTATTACGTGGAAGAAGTTCCAAATATATGCATTTCTGAGACTTAACAAAACCCATCGAATGACCAAAGTTGACAATATTACAAACCGGTCCATACTCCCCACTTATCTAGTTAGTTGCATCACTGACAACACCTTTACAAGTTGAAAGATGAAACTAGAGAGCCACTGAGAGGTTTGAAAAATGTGTCACTTAATCCTCATTCCCACCGACCCCAACAAAAAATATTAACCACAGTTGAAGTAGGCTACAGAAGGTTTTAGAGTAGATGGAACAAGATAGGAAACAAAATCATGCAATAACTGGATGTTTTTCTGATTTTTATGGGTAATCTTAGACCTCTTGGTAATGGTCCTAGAAAAAGCATAGAACTTTAGCAGATCTTAAATGATGTAACTGTAGGTTAATCTTTGTATCGTTTCATTCATATTACTCTTGAAGCGACTGAAGGTATACTTTGACAAGGAATTTAATCAGATAAAATACAGATCAGCATATGTGAAAACAAGATATGACTAAAAAGATATTTATGCCGGAAAATAAGTGATTCCCAATAATATGCATTAGTCATATGTGAGGCATTCCATGATTACTATTATTATAATCATTATCAAGACTTTATATGTAAAGACTAGTTGGATACTGTACAACTGAAACTAGTTGCTTAGTAAATTCTTTAAAAGTGTATTTCACAGGAATCCCCATACATACTTTTCTGTTAGACTACCTTTGCCTTGACTTTTATAGCCTTTGAAGTTAGATGTGAGGCGAGTATTTGTGGTTTTTCACTAATGATCCTTGAATGGAATAATCGACTACATAACGTTTCATATGTTATTCTTGTTTGTTTCTTTTGAAATGTTTAGAGAGTACGTGGTTTCAGTCAGTACTTGACGAAAACATGTATTCTTTTGAATGCATAAGCTGGAGTGGCTAGAAAAAAACTTTAACAAAATAATTGGTTGGACAGTTGGATATCCTATAAAGACTACATAGTCACTAGTGAAGCGGTGCCTTAGTGTTTAGTGTTCGGATTTCAACTAGTAAATGGCAAGTTCGAGTACACCTCCATCTCTCACATGAATTTACTCGGAAATTCTAGTATCCAGTAAAAATAGTAAAAGAGGAAAAACATATTTGGAAAATGTGATAGGTAAATGAATTTCGAAATGATTAGACTCCTTAAGGAAGTGATATTATTTACTGATAAAGGAAAAGTGAGGAGCTCATTTTCTGTTTGAAGGAAAAACTTTGGAATATTCACTTCCAACCTGTGGGCATAAAGAAGTGACCAACGTTGATGATATGTTGTAAAACAAATTAAAGCTTAATTCCGATTCAGCTCACAGTATTTGACTACATATATGTCATTTATTGTTTATTCGATATGCCACTATAAAAGTACACTATCCCTGTATTGAAGCGAAAGATTTCTAGACTTGCCCTTCGAAATACGTATTGACAATGTATCCACCTTGTATCTGTAAACGCACATTAATAATCTTCACTCGAAATCAGTGCTACTACGTGGTTAACGTAAAGAAAAGCTCACTAGGAATATACAAAGAATACTGTCTTCAAACTAATCCTAAGTAGAATGGTAAGGAAATTGAACAATTCTCATGCAGCTTAACAGCAAACTTCTCAAATAATCATAATTCTGTCATGCGTTAAATTTTTTACGTCCTAATAAGTAGAAACTCAGGAATTATTTCAGCGAGGACATACTCAGATCAACTGGGTTTACAACAATGTTTTTTTAGTTGACTGGGTTTCAGTATTACTTTGCAGAAAAACAAACCTGACAAAGAACGATAATGTAAAGTATAAAACATGTTTATTTCTAGGAAAATATCCTTACTTCTATTTTTCGACCCATTACGACATGACCGTTTAGATTTTCACGTGCTTTTTCAGCATCAGCAGCATTCATAAATGTGACAAATCCAAAACCCTTTAAAAAAAGTATAAAAATATTCATATTGTAACGTGTAAAACCTTATGTCATAAGTTATTACTGTGTAAACGAAGAGCTCCTTTAGTAGTGGTCCGAATTCAGCAGAAATGGATGTATAGGTTGTTCATATGTGTCCCATAGTGACATAGATGAAATCTTTTCAATATGTAAGACTATACCCGATTAATTGACACATCTATTTGATAGTGTTGTGTTTTCTAACTTATATAGTTTAATCATAAAGTCCTTACTATATTTTCAGATAAATTAAACAACATAAATGTTGAGGATTCGAAATCCCAAAAAATACAATTATTCATTAGATCGAATGAAAGGTCATGTATTGAATTTTTTGTAAGCTTGATTTGTAAACTTTCATCCCATTAATTTAATTTTAAATGTGAGGTATACACAACAGAGTACATTCCATAACATTTAATTGTGTTACTAATTTAAAATGTTGATGGTTTCACTTTGATTAATGACCAGTGTAAATTAATTGATATAAAAATTCACTGGATTCATATAAATGTTTGTTCGCCAGTCTCGTCTCAGTTTTTTGATCCACAATACAATCTTCCTACAAGTCTAGTTTTCTAGAGTATCTATGGATTAGGAAGGAACGAGTCGTGGTATCCGGTTGAAGTACAAAAATCAGAGAAAACGTTACGGACTAACCATATCGTCCAACAAGGGAATTATATGTATCATCCGGCTACTGTAAACCTATTAGCATTATCGTATCGCGAACCGTACTAAATCAATAAAAAACTACGCGTTCGTTCCATTCAAAAACCTATCAATAAACTGAAAAAATAATGCTCCCCGTAAAAAGCTAACATATCATCTCTTAGGTTATGAATGGTTATTAACAGTAATACTGTTACTGCCTTCAGTGTGCGTTTTGATTACCTTTCTCTTTGACCTCACAGTTGGCTACCATCCTTCTCATTGGCTAGTAGAACGTATCTATCTAGCAGGGGACGAATATACTAAACCCCTAATAACAATTATCCAGTTTTAGTTGTGAGGCTTTGGATATTCCGCCTATTGTTGGGTTACTCGAATGTAATAGGTTGAATATCTAAATTCAAATCGCACTTCTATTACCTCTATAACATACCAGTTATCCTCAAACCTCTTTGTAGTATTCTGGCAACTCAAAATTTAAAAGATATGTAGCGTTCACCCATCCAAAGTTACTGATTCTTATAGTCAAACTGATGTACAAGTTTTTACTTAAAGGCCAAGCAAGTTACTTGAACATTTATTCCGAAGCGACATATAACAAATAGTCTCATCTTAAACGACAGAAAATAAATAACCATCGAAAACAAAAAGAAAACACTGAACAATTGGTTTCACTTAATCGTTTCTCATAGTATGGTACATATCTTATGATTCGAAGTTAGCTAATCAACTAATGAGTTAATAGAAATAATTTTAGCTGTTTGGTATTCATAAGTATCGACAGATAATAAATAATAAATGATAAAAATATAGCCTCACTTACTTTAGAACCTCTCTCGTTGAAAATTATTTCAACATCCAATATTGGACCAAAAGGCTAAAATAATAAAAGTATTGCACAATGTCTTACTATAAGATAAAATTTGTCTTAGTGATAATTGAATTGCAAATATTTACTCCTTTTTGATAAACACAATTAGAAATGCTGTACTTACTTGAGTTAATATTATATTTACACATTGATGAATCTTAAATAAAATATCAATCAAAACCCACAAGTTTGGTCTTTAACAAAACATATTAACTAATGTAACACAATACAAAATGATACCTTGTAAAGATGCATTTGAAGATAACTGGATTACGTATATCGTCTTCAATTATTATTGAATGTGCTGTAAACAGCGATATCAGTCATATTTCCATTGATTTAACGGATGAGTGTTACCTATTACCGTGTGATTTTCATTAAAGACAATAGGTTTAGCGATGAATAAACACTATATTTGTTTACCATTAGGACGACCTGGTTGTGTCATACTGGATATGATCATAAGGGAAAATTCATGAACTTGAAATGTTACCGTAATGTAACACTAGCCAACTAAGTAAATGAGATGATCCAAAGTGATGGGCAAGATATACTTAATAAATTTAAAAACACTGAGGATAACCATATGGAAATCGATTATGTCTCAAAAACATGCAATGTGGTAATTCAAATGAAACCTCCCGTTTTCAAAATTAAAATGCTATGAAATGATATTTAACGAGACTACTGAGAAATTGTATCAATGAGGCAATCTTATAACTTCGAAACAATGGATGACGTGTTTGCGAAAAATCCACCTACGTCAGCTTAAATCCATATGCAAACTATGTATTATTAAAAAACTTGGTATTTGGCATTTCTCAGTTGAGTTGTATTTGGGATACCTGTTTGATCTATGAACTATTCACAGGGAGTAAACGTATCAGTCACTGGAATAACAGTATTGAAATCACTTATTTTAGCTCAGAATCAATTAAATACAAAGACACCCCAGTCAATCAGTCAGTGCATGCGTACATCAGTTCAAGTTCCGATGCCCCAATTAGCAGACAGAGATTAAATTGTAGGACCGAATCCCAGAGTAGGGGAGGTAGTAACAGAGTAAGTACTAATGAAAAGATATAGATATCAGAGACACCTAGTATTTGGTATTACGGATGTTATAGAAATTCAAACGGTAGCTGTCATATCATTCAGCATATTACACAGCGATATTTTATCTACCTAATTAGTACATAAACTATAATTTCCCACTAAAACCAGCTACTTTAAGATGAATTTCATTTTATAGACATTTAAGTGATGGTATGTTTAAAGAATAATGTGTAAGCAATACAATCATCAATTAGGTAACGTTGATGTTCACTTTTACGAGAAACCTAAACTATGAAAACAACAAATGCAGATGCTAGTCGTTTGAAGAACTTTAGGGTAGTCGAATGAGATTACTAGTGACAAGAGAGTCGACGACAGGAGTATGGAAGCTTACTGCCTTGGATGATTTGAATTCAACCGAAACTTAATTCAACTGTCAAAATGAGTTATTACTTTCATAAAAGAATTCATTATTAAACATAAAACAATAACTCTTAATTTTCTCCAAGATTCGGTCATGAAGCAAAAACGTTATGCGAATTAGAATAAACTTACACCTAACAAAGATCGTAAATCAGCTTCACGAAACCGAAAAGGAATATTAGAGACATGTAATCTACGTGTACTAGTTCCAGATGTATTATTATTCACTGTCTTTTCTGAAGTTTGTTGGTGTTGCTGGTGTTTTTGTTGGTGTCCAGAGACATTGGAAGACGAATCCATAATTATTTTGAAAGTTAGTAACAACTGGTTTCGGATTATTAGACGAACCGATTGTGTTAGACAATATGCTTTTGACTGTTGTATTTAAGAATGTAGAGGTAGATGTCACAACTAATCCACAATTAGTATTTTCAACGACTGTTTCAGGTACTTTTAAATCACTATTCAAGTGCACACTAGATACCTATGAAATAATGAAAGAAAAATCAAAGCAAACTTTACATACAGTTATGACTTAATTATTGTAAAATGATACTGGTAAATAAGAAAAAAACTAGGTATCGGTAAGATGCTATTCGACTGGATTCTGTGTATTTTCCTACTCACTACCAAGTGGTTCATAATCGTTTAGTGGAATCCACCTAAGATCTGAAGTCCTAATATTCAGTGCATTGTTCAAGAACAATTCTACAATGGTCTTATCAACACTTAGTATTCCAAGAGGCAGCCACGACGTAACCGATTAAGGACTCAGTAGTAGTAGTTGCTGTTGTTGTATTGCGTCGGACGAACTGGAATTTGAATCACAAGCAAGCCCAGAGACAGGCCGGAGTGTTATATATATATATATATATATATATATATATATATATATATATATATATATATATATATATATATATATATATATATGATACTACGTTTCCATAATGTGAGCCATTCTATGAAATGTAAATGGAGTAGGTCAACAATATGTACCAAGTATGAAGGTCAACATATAACAAAGGGATGTAGACAGACGCATAAACAACATGTATAAAAATGTACATGGGAAATACAGTATGATAGTTACACAAATAAATACGGAAATATGGTAAGGAAATATATAGATCATATAATGATCAAGATCTACTAACGAATTCACAACATATCACTGACATATTTGAAACATCCACCGGACGTTGTAAAATTAAACAAATTCTTTATGATTTGATATAGACTAATATCAGTTTCAAATCACAAATTCTAAATTGAATACATTTATTTTATCATTAATAACGCAATTGTCACGTATACATTAGTCTTCATGGCCTCGAGTACTACTGATGTTACACTTGTTCCCGAAACCTAAGTAACTGGGGAGAAATGTGAACCTGAGACTTTGTTACTGAAACTCAATTATCTTAATCGCTAAGCCACTGTCCAACACATGATTATGCTGACTGAATAGTTTGATTTGACCAAAATATGAACCGAAGTTTTAAAATGAGAATCACAAATAACTACTAAAATATACCTATATATTCTAAAAGACTATAACACTTGAAAGTAAACTAACCTTGGGCTCCAAAACTAGGACTTTTCTTGCATATTCCTCATCATCATTGAGTTCAGAAGAGCCGGTGTTACTAGCAGTTCTTTTTAAATTTGAGGTTGGATTACAGCTAACGTCATTTTCAACTTGATAGTCAAAAAAGTAACCAATTAGTAATAATACCAACTAATACGAATAAACTCAAGAATATAGTATAGTGTCTAACGCAGATAATGTGAGACAAAACGCAGAAAAATGGACCTTCCTGACTAGTAAGCCATGTCTCATTTTAAGCTTACTCAACATTGACAATGTAGCATAAGACAATCAGGAGAGATTTTTAGTGGGATGCTACCAATATTAACAAATGTCTGACTTCAAGACGTAACCTTGTGGTTGATATTTCTTCAGAAAATGACCTTCATGAGGTGACGATTGACAGTTACATTCATGAAAAAAAATTAAGGAAACTTGTTTCAATAAAAGTCATAAGCAAAGCTTCCAGAACGTTTGGTACACAATTCTGATGCTTAAGGTCAAAAATGTATGATGATTATCCAGGTGAGTGTTAGAAAATACAGACACTGCTTAAGACTGTCGATATCACTGACTACACTTCCTCAGTCATTGAAGAATAGGGGATACAACATAAATGTAGGGTATGGTTACTGTGTGTTAAACAACCATGAGGTCTCTCTCGGGTAGTGAGTTGAATATTCTTTTGTAAACTCTGCAACAATAAAATAAAAGTTAATGTTCAATAGTAGAAAGTACATTTGTTGGTGAAGTGAAATCCATACGCTTCATTCTATTAGATTTTCACTTCAATCTACTCAATAATATTTCCCTTCTGTATTGCTGAAGAGCGTATCATAACTCGAACCACATTAGTGTATGTTCTTCTTGGACATTTGATAACAGAACTGATAAATCATTCATTGAACGCTCTTTGAATTGAATTTTAATTTTTTATCCGCCTATTGGTGGTAAATAACATCTGAATCTATACAATAGTTCCTAGTCAACAACTGTTATAATGGACGAGTTAAGAGCTTAAACAGGTATTTTTGGAAGATTATTGTAGATATTTTGATTGCATTGATTTTATTGATTCTATATATCGCTCTCCCCTCCCCCCTCCACTGGTCTTAACCTCTCATTTGACTCATTAATTGTTATTGTCATTTATCGTTCATGAACTAGAATTAATTCTTTATGTATCCACTACCTTAATTGTCTATCATTAATGACTTTAATTTGTATCGATGTTAATAGTCTAAATGTGATGTTATGTGGTCTGTATATGTATCACATTTATAGGAGTGTTTAAAATATAATTCTCAACTGGCTCGGTCAACTAGGCTTCAGTTACATACCACGTTGTTAAGTTATTCAAATGAATTGTATTGACAGTGTTTTAATTCTAGTTCAAGTGAACATTTATTGTTTAAGCAACAAAATACCATGTGACCAAAATTCACATCTAGTGTTCATGCTACAGTAACTTATGGTTAATTAGTTGCCACGCTTTGTTTCTCAATAGCTGAACTTAATCCGGTGAGGACAAGAATGTAGGATATACTACAAACACTAACTATTCAAGTCTTCCTTACCAAAAAGCTTTTGGCGTCTTTTTACATTTAATTACAAAAATATTGAGTCCTATATTTGTAACATTCTCAATAAAAATGACTTTTTTTAAATCAACAAAAACAATGTAGCATTTTATTTACATCATGTTGAACTTTAAAATCTCACTTGAAAAATAAAGAACATCCATTTATTCACAAGATCGAAATAGTTAAATAATAGGCAACAATATTTTAAGTAACATTGGAAATTTTCAATGATTTACAGCAGGTTCTGATTTAGTGAGATGAATGTACAAAAGATAGCACCAATAGAAAGAAATGAAGATCTGAAAAGTTAGTGTCAGGGATGTTGAATCACATAAACTAGTAACCGCACTACAACTTAATCGACATAATTCCATCAGAACTATAAAAAATCTGACAAACATAACATCGGCCACCATCCAGTGCTCAATCAATACAAACTTATGAATCATATTTACTCATAAGGAACTAATAAAAAACTTGTTCAACGTTAAGATTGGGATTGGTTACTTTTATAATTGAATATCCTACGATGTCATCACATACAACATGTCAGAAGTGTATCACAGGTTACTTGTTATTGCAATAACGGTACATAGAATCGGAAATCATGATTTGTGGACTCTAATCTGAGTGATATCTAGACCCATACTGCTAAGCTACATCTGTCAAACAATTAGTAACTGTGCAGTTTGTATCGTGTAAATTGTAAGCTGTTCATAGACTTATTAACGATTGTCAGACCGGTTTTTCTTCTTGAGTTACTGTATTCTTATTACGATACAATTATCCCGACATCTGTTAACAGCTTCCCTAGTTCAATCTTTATTGTATGTTGTATTCCTCATTACTACTTGGTCCAGAATGTGATATATTATGTTGAATGACTCAAGAAGAATAACTAACTTTCAGAACTGTCTTACAAGACTTTCAGTTGCCGTAGTTGTGTCTAAAGTAAACATTTTAATTCCTAACATTATTAAGTCCCTCGTGCCCGATCTATTACTATATCATTTCTCATTTATGAACTATGGTTAATTGATTGTGTATACGTTACCTCAATTCAGTACCGCTGTCTCCCTTCGTTTTGCGTTAATGTAAATTCCCTAATTGACTAGCAGCGTAGTCTGGTTTGTATACGTGTAAAGGGATGTTTAAAATATAATACGATTTGTCTGGTTGATTTGTCAGCCTGTGTTCTATTTCTAACTTGGGACTGAGTGGGCATCAAGAAGACGTACAGGGACCAGCTAGGCGTTCATTGGTATTTGTTGTTGTAATCTCGTGCGCACAATGTCACATCAATCAATACTCATCAGTCATAACCATCAATTCATAACAGCTTTTCTTTGACGTCACAACATATACGAAAGCCGTTGTTCATACTCAATAAAGGACTCGGTATTGGTTTTTATCCAGAGGTATCGTTTCGTTTTATGCCTGTAGGCTCTAGTCACCCTGACGTCGTACCAACTGTGTCCACTTCATTAGGTCTTATATTATGGCCATCTGTTTGATTGGTTCAAGTCAGTATTCATCCATTTCGGTCACTTTATCTCTTGCCTACACACACACACTCCTCTCAAGATCATTCAGTCATCTTCAGAATGTCAATATTACCTGAATACTAAAAGATCAATTATTAGCGATTCGCGATTGAAGTCAATATTAAACAAGTATTACAATTCAAATAAGTAGATTTAGGATATCTACATATTGGCAAGTTATTTCAATAAGGATAGAATTCGTCTGAAATTAAAGTTCAGATTTTTTTTTTCACTTTAAAAGAGTTGAATAGCTTCAAAATACGTTGATATTACTCTGTTTCCTTTCTCTAAGTTGAGCTAACAAGTGACTGTTTACCCTTCACTTCATGGGAATGACCTAGACTTTGTGAGATTTGATCAGTCATTTCGTATTTTCTGTTTTAACTGTACGAATCTCCTGCTACAGTTGCATATTTACCCGTATTACTTGCTAACTTGTTTTGTTTATTACTCTAATAGTACTTGTTTTTTACAGGACTCCATTTGTGACACTTGAAGTGCAATTTGAAATATTTGTGTATTGGGTTCATCTTGAATAAGGACCAATTTAACATACCTTCATTCTAAATATCAGCACACCACATCCGTCAGTCTGGATATCAGTGGGAGTGCTTAACAATGATTTTAGAGTATGACTAGTTTAGCATGACAAGTAGACGTAAACATTAAAAGCGAAACTGTTAATCCCTAGTTGCAAGTCTACTAGGTTAGGTGGTACTATAATACCACATTTAAAAGACACTTCAGTTGGCTTCGAGAGATTCTGTATCACTGAAATCAACGTACGGCAGACTTTGGAAAAACTCGTGAATAGGATTGGGCTTGGTTTCAATAACACGCAATACGATCAACCACTGCCTCAGATATTTCAAAAGCAAGTGATCACGAATCACCTCGACTCTATTTGGTTCTGCATTATAGGACCATCTAGCTATTCTTTAATTAATATGGTTACTTTACTATTATCTTTAAAGCTTAAATTGGTTATTAAAGTTGAACTGCCAAAGGACTGTACCACAACAATGTTGCAAACTACTGTTTATTTGTAGTGATGTTTGATTTAAATCCCTTTGCTTTAATTAATGGATTATAATAATTAACTACAATAAATGGAGTCAAACTCTGATTCAAATGTTAGGACTACAACCTTTTTCTCCAGTAGGCTGCAATGACTCAGAATAGGACGATTTCTTAGTCTAATCTCACAGTGAAGTAGTCAGTTATGCTGTTCTAATCTGTTTTCATCTCTCTAAATTTACTTTTTTAATAATAAGGAAAAAAAGCTCAGTAGATTACTCTAGCAATAGACTCCCTGGACATGTAGTCACTGTAATAAGCCTTATCATTTGAGCTACTATTATTTGCTTAGAAATAGGCAACTGAATAACACCGCATAAGATTGACCTAAGGAAAGATAATAGAACGTAAGAAATCTAGCTAGTCTTCCGAAATATACGAAAAACATCAAAATATGCTAAATGCAGTTAAGTTGAAGTAGTTTCGTAGGAATTTAGTATGCAGTTTTACTGTTTGTACTCATCACAAATTAATCTCAATTAAGTGAGAATCGAAAAGTCTGGACTAATGAATTTCGAATTTGTCTGGGTTAAACAATTATTACCAATAGATTTGACTAATCATAGTGCAATACCACATATGCTAAATACGTTAGCCTATGTAAATTAGTAAATCACACTATATATTAGAACTTATTACAAAGAGCGATGTCATTCATACTTACCAGGAAAATCTGATTTCATGAATCCAGTTGATTGGGTAGTAATCGTTTCTTCTGCATTTTCCATAACTAATGAACTTTATTATTGTTTTTAATATCTAGTAGAATAATCGATGCAGATTTATTGAACAGATGATATTGCTCCAGTGTATTCACTACTTGTTACTTCTTCAATAACAAAGAAACAAATTGCATACGATAAAGTAATGATATTATTTAAATACATAGGAAGCATTATTCATAATATTCACAATAAAGATGGCGGATGTATTGATTATTTGATCCATAAAGAATCCCGATTGCTTATGCATAAATGGGTCTGACCGAATTTCGGAAACACAAGGCTAAAATAGTCCAAATGAAGAAATTAACCAATAACAGTAAGTAGTAGTTTAATGTATGCTGGGAGAAGGTCCAGAGGAATATTTCTTCGGTAGACATTATAGAAATTAATGCGATGCTGGACATGTGATATTAGGAAAGGGGTGCTTTAAGACAAACAAAGAGCCACCTTATTTTCGAGTTAAAATCCTGTAAATAACACGATCGAATGACAAATGCCAATGTTAATTTATCCATTCAAGGACAAATGCTCAAAGTCTGGGCAATAGGAGAAGTTGGACGTACTGACATACACACACACACAACACATTCTTAGCCTACTATTTATAGACTAGATTGTTAAAACTCATTTGGAAATTAAGACCAGGGGATTTTTACTGGTCTCAAAACAGAAGCAGATTACAATTTACTACTTAAATTAAAATCAAGGTAAATTATAATTGGACGAAAAACCCATTTGAGAAACAGACACATACAGAGTGAACATGTCAGATTGAATTTTTTTTAATTTATCAAATGATACAATCCTCGTTCTCTTTCCCAATTTTATTTTTAGTGAATCATTTGCAGTAGTCAGATAGTGTATCCCCTAAAATCACTACATCTCTTGATTGATAACGTATTATCCTTATAATCAATAACTAAAAATCGATATCCTTAGTTAACCATGCTGAGTCATCATCCTGTAGCATTAGAAAAGTCAGAGGGTGGAGGGAGGGAGTGGCGGAGATTCACCTACTTCATTTTGAATATTTGATATTAAACTAGTTAGGTTATTTACCAAGGTATAACTTATGTACATTTCAATCCAATTCATCGTAATGTGTAGCACTAAATGATTCAATATTTGGTATAATCATTACGAGATTAACATGAAAATGTATATCAAATAAGATAGCAGTGTAAAACAGTTTTTGTACAGATTGGTTGTGAAATATACTTATGTAGTAATAATATTGCCTTATTCTATATTCTGTTGTTAGGATACTTCTGATGTAAGGTGATAGTATCAAATAATGAAAGTATTTCCTTGTGAAGTTATCTTCTCTATGATACAAGAATTTTGTCGTAATAGATATTCCTGATTAGATTCTTCACAATTTTCATCAAAAGTTCGCTGATATGAAAACTTTACACTGCTATGGGTTGTCGTTATATGACCTATCATATGATACATTTAGATGTTAATTTCTACGTTGTTGGATAGGTGTACGACATTTCCTAATTTAGTTGCTTGTATTCATCACAGATTAATATTGGTTGGGTACATCTGGAAACCAGGGAGCACTGGACATTAATCTGTGTCTAATACAAACACCTAAACATAATAACAATCTACACAAAGCCACTTCATTTCAATTTCTTAATTTGTTAAATTGCGTTAAATCCATAGAGGAGTGAAAAGATATCTATCATAGTGATTACCTTTAACAATCATTTTTGTATTCGTTACCTGCATTATGTGTCGCAAGCATTAAATGGAAACTGAAACTTACGTAGTCCTTCTCCGTAAACATTTAACAGTTCAAATGTAGTGTCCACTGCTAATTAAAGTCAACTGTAGAACACTTAAAAATCATGGACTCAACTAAACAAATGTTTCGTCCCAGTCAGGAACTCCTCAATGACCCTTACTAGTTAATATTGAACGTGATTAAGTCTAGGTCACCTATGTTTCCTATAGTTTACACTTTCAGTTTCAGTAAATTTATTAAAAATAGCTTATATACAAGTGATATCATCAGTGGGTAAATATCCTTACTCCCTGTATGATTGACTTCGTAGGTCCCGAGTCCTTATTAAACTATCAGAAAATTCATCTAGCTTCAGAGTAAACGATTCTCATTTGTTTAATTAATGTTGAAAGTTATCTTCTTCAGGAGCTGACATGGATTAGACAAAACAGATATTCAATACTCTTGGGTTATCAAAGTTCATATATTATTGTCAGTTTACAGAAGTGGACAATTTTCAAGAAACATAAAGTATCATGTCAAATTATCTAGCTAAATATTGATAGTGATATAAATGATCATTTTGGATACATAATTCTGGCTTCAGTCGGTGTATAGCCAGGGCTTCAAAAATTGAAAGTAGACGAATGTAGTCATAGTCATAATGAGCGTAGAACCTGTCGTAAAGTGCATTGAATCAGGTTGTCATATTTCATCAGTGAGACAAAATGGAATTAAAAATTAAAATGTCCCTTGAAACAATAGAAATAATTGAATATTGAAAATATAGTTTGAGAAGACTGGATATAAATGTTTATATGAAGAAATACTAGAACTCCAAATTTGTAGAGATAAGGAGTGATTGGTTTTAAGCCATATAAACCACTTATCTCAGTCCCTCAACCACTATTGTGGTAGACCACATTTGGTAACATGGCTTGGTCCAACAGCCAATGAATTTATGGATTGATGGTATATGTTGGTTTGGTCACTCTTAGATTTTTTCCAACTTAATCCTTCTTTAGCCATAATTGTACATTGAGGTAAGGTGTGTTTAGGTATAAATAAGACGTCTTTTAAACTGTCAATAAACAATGTGGCTGCTGTTTCATTAATTATTATCTCATAAAATGTACCCATTAAATTCAAGCTTCGTACAAAACAATATGAACGTTCGGTAATCTTAGGCATTTAAACGCTTATAACACTTATAATATAACTTACATACCCTGATATACACAGCAGTCAATAGAATGAATTATATAACAGTAAAATTGTCGATGAATTGTGTACTGTCTTAAATGATCAGTATGGATTAGTATATGTTGTATGTAATTTAATAAAAGGCCAGTAATTCAACTAATTGGTTGATTACTTGGTTGGTTGATTAAATTAGGAACTGGCCTCATTCGACTGTTAACATTAGTTAATTTAGGTTTGTTTGCCATTTTAGTAGTAAGATTGATATACAAATGATAAACATATATATGTATGTACACACCAATGTAACTGGTAATATGGAATTTACTGTTAAGTTAGATATATAAACAAATAGCTTTATTTTGTAAATGTTTATATACATATTTTGTGTGATAATGCATACAACTATTATTATTATCACACCGTGGTAAATTTACAGCTAAATTGACGTTTAACATAAAGATTTGTATAGCGTGGAGATAGTTTACCTCTTGAATCGGCCTCAGTTCGAGAACAGCTATAAAGTAGAGATCACTGGGAAGCAGTTCATCTAAGAATGTGACTTATCAATAGTACTTTAACAGTTTCATAATAGATCTCAGACTAAAACTAAGGTCTTCAAATACACAGTAGTTTCCACCTGAAATCAGTTCATTCAGAGATTATGTTCACTGAAATCACACATCCCCTTTCCAAAAAAAAATAATTCACAAACTAGTGAACGAGCTGTGGAATTATTTAAATAATTTAACACATTAATTAGAAGCTCAAGGCTCTGAATATTCGCTTCATCGAAATCTGGAACTTATTTTTGCACTCTAAGTAGAATCAAATGATTACGTTTCTTGAAATTTATCAGGTCTGTAGTCTATTATGAGATGTCTAAAATCATTAATATATGACTGGAGATAGTTGGCAAACAATCCTGCTCAAAATAAATTTTTAGCTATCTGACACCGTCAGTAGGGTGTATATTTTGTCTCTATGGAAATGCTGATCGCTGTGTTAACTTGTTGTTCTATCTGAGACATTCTTACTAACTAATTCGCACCATGGCTTAACCTTTCTAGAGGGCGGAGATGTTCACACAAAAATACAGAATAGTAACCAGTGTTGATTTAGTAATCCATTCTAAACGAGTTTCGTTAATGAACTTGTAGTGTAGACATTATTCTAAATAACTAGAGGCAGCGCGTACTATGTTATAACGTTTGGTGAAATTGTATGATGACTTCTTTATTCCCCTCCCCCTCCACCCAGTATTTGACGAGTTCCAACTAACACGAAACCTAGGTCGATAGAAGATTTTCTATCTACAACCTTCAAATACTGCACATTAAAGCATGGTATATACTGCTAGATCGAAATTATCAACCAACTTTCAGAACTGTTTTCTAGGGAACTATTTCATTTGGTTTGCGTGCATGTAAATCGAATATTTTATTTGCATTACTGTTTTGTTCCTTTCGCCCCAACTTCCCACTAGACTCATGAACTGTTGTCGTATCATTTTCCATTTAGTAACTAGAACTAGTTAACTGTACACCTATTCACCCCCCCCCCTCCACTCAGTTTCTAGTCGCAGTTTCCTTTGTTATGTATGAAAGTTATTTTCCACATTGGTCGGCTGTGTGATTATGTTTTGTTTGCATATAAGTGAATGAGTGGAATGTAACTTCTCTATCTCTCTGGTTGTTGGCTCAATTACTTTATGCTCTTCAATCCCCCTTGAGGACTAACAACATCGTGGGAAAACGTACGCACATAAGATAAACAATCTTTTATGTTCAGTCGTGTTATTGGTTCCAATGAAGTTTATCGTTTACCGCATAATGTGACTGGCTGAAGTTCAAGACACGACATATACTATTGAAGCAAGTGGATTATTTTAGTAATCAAGATCTCAGATCAGACGTTCCTGTGTGAGATAGAAAGAGAAAGTGTATGTATACCACTAATTTGTTTTCAATGTTAGTCATCTTTAACAATTAAAAATTCTTAATTCGGAAAGTGAACAGGTCCATTTATTGGAAGTGTGTATAGCAATTGCAGCGCATCATAGAAGGTAACATATTTTGTAGATGGGGATGGTATATAGACTAAGACCTTGATTAGGGATGTAATCCACTTGTTGTACTTGTATGTTTGCTGTTACGATTCCTCACTTACTGTTTGGTCTTGAGATGGTTATGAATTTTCTAGTCACAAAAATGTTATATCACATTAACAAATAATCACAATTCATTTTAAAAACAATGAATGAATATTTCCGTAATACGATGGGATTTTGTTTACTTAAGTTTATCACTTTAAGTCAACGTGAAATCAACAAAACATCCTATCACTGGTCTATATAATTTTTTTCATATGAAGATAAACAATATTATGAAGTGAACATTCATTTCCTGCCAGTTTCTGATTAAACAGTGGTAGGCTGGATGTTATAACGCGCAACTAACAAAGAACTAAGGTTTTTAAAGATTCCATATTAAAATGTGTCATTAGCAAACTCTAAGGGAAGTGGGAGAGAAAAAGGTACAAAGAGATCAAATAACTTACGTACTAAATTTCTTTGGGAAGGGGGGGATATTTTAATAAAAGAGGTCAGTTTACAATGTTATCTTTCAAAATGACATAAATATTGGCTTTAGTTTTTGCAATAATATCCTAAATCAAGAATGATTTCTTGTTGAAATCGTCTTGGAAGGCTTCTTTTGACAAGGAGATCGGTTTCATTAAGTTCATAAGACCATATTTATTATCTAATTGATAATCGATAAATATGACACCTGAATTTCGATTTGCCTACGAATAGTTTCTCTATGATTGCTGGAGAATGTAAAGAATCTTTATGTTGTACAAAATGTCTTTTTATAAAAGTAAAATCTGTATGCATTTATCAGACGGTCACTAGAGTGTCACGACAAAGGATATATAAGGACAAGGAAGATCATATAAAATACAATAAAACTATAGAATTAGGGGATTGATAATCCGAAATAACAAACTAGACAGGAATATCCATATCATAATGTGACATGGTTGTTTGGTAGGTTAAGTTCATGTGTTAAAGTGCGACAGTGAATAATTAGAGTATTTACTAAACTGACGCTTTAATTATCTTCAACATTCTCATTATCTATGAATAGACGTTAACAATATTACTCATTATGCAAATGCATGTCCATACATTTTTACTTCTTGTTTTGATAAAGCGTTTGGGATTCACTGTTCTGACTACATCATACCACACATAATAATATAAGTAAGAAAATCAATTAGACAGTATCATTGCTGTATGTTTTAGCTACAAACTATTATTCATACCATTCACAAGATATTTACACAACTTGAGGAATCGGATTTTGTTGTTCGTAGTTCGTAATTTCAAAAACATTTTAGTCATATTAAAATTTTTCATACATTAAAAATGTTTCTAGTGTCTCTTACAATAGTTTAGTTCTTTGGAAAATCCTTACAATTAGTCACTTCTTCCATTTATTCATATCAATCTTTAGAGCTGTGGCTTGTGAAGTCAGTTATTCAATGTAGTACGACGGTTATAACCGTTAACAACGAACAGTGCTCAATATGTATCATCAATTGTTGCAACTGGGAGTGTGGGTCAGTCGATTCTGGATTAGTACTTTACAAACTTTTCCGACTGCCATAACTTCAGGAATGAGGTGCACACTTGTATATTGTTCCAAATTAGTTGTTTACTGCTATTTGGATTTAACTACCAAATTGGAATTACCGATTAAAGTAAATTTTTTGACCTATGTTAACATGATTTATAAGTCATATTTTATCTAGAATGGTTACACTTAATAACTGTACATTAAGTAGTATTTGTAACAATAAAAAATTTTAAGGCTAACAAGCTTTATAAACAATGACTAAGAAATACTCGTGTGACGGTATTTCCCAAGTCGATTGGTGAAGCTGACTTTTAACCTTAACTGCTTGAATGTATGTAGTGTGTTCTACGATTATGTTTTGAATTGGAGCAGTAAGATTTCCGAAATCATCAGAAAGCGAAAAATTTCAAAAATAATCTAAGTCAGTTTGCCTATTTAACTGTCAGTTGATCTCAGTCGGATAAGGATCGAAATGACCATGGTTACACATAAAGTATGGGGAAAAACGGAAATATTCCATGCAGTGCTTAGTCTAGGGTTAGAGGAATTTTCAGAGAACTGATACGTGTTGATTTAAGTCGTATTTCATCCTAAGAAAATCCTACATAAAATTATCGAATCATCAGTACAAATAATGGCCAGTAAAGTATACAACACGTGAATATTTCCCTTAAAATACTTAACTACTGATTGATTACTGAGTAGTAACTAACACCAAAAGCCACGAAGTGATGTAAGACGTCAGGCATTAGAAACCTGATATCAACAAACAACTGTTTCATCCAAATGTGGGACTGTTCAGAGTTCATATCAAAAACCCCCACAGAGGATCTTGACAAATTTTTATAATCAGGCGATCACTTCGAGTCCCTTAGGTTTGATCCTTATCGAAGTCGCAAATGAGCACAGTCAAGAAGTTCAATGTCTAAACAAAACATTTGCCCTGTTCACTGGTTCCAGATAATTTTCTAACTCAAACCAATTCGGGATATCAAACCAAGATTAGGAAGCCTCTTTGAAAGAAATATACAGAGTGTAATGCCTTAAGTAGATGAGAAAGACAGTAATATCATTTTAACAATTTAGCTTTAAAGGTAACGGCTTTAGAAAGTTCATCAACCGCATTACCGACATAACTATTCAATTACTTAGGTGGTCATTATTTTTGAATGAATCAAATTACCCACTAAATGGACAAATGTTCTTTTCAGTTCATTTCAAATCTCATGTCCTAAAATTAAATGTTCTTGCTAAAATACATACTTTGGAATGGAACATGTCTACGGTTGAGCCTAACTCCAGTTTAAGGTTGTGATAATGGCTAGTACAACAAATAACTTTGAGGAGTCAAACGACTTGAACACATAGGTTTTACGAATTATAAACAGTGTACGACGGAATTCAGTAAGTGGGGTATTATGAAGAAATATATTTCAATCGCGAACATTTGGATGTAAGCAAATGTATAAGTTAAGGATGTAAAGACAACTTCTTGGATATACATACTAAAGACGGAAGTGCATACATACAAATGACTTGGAACTAAGTATATACAGTAAGCTACCACAAATGTGCATATTCCAGAAAATTAGTGACTCAAAGTCCTTAACAGTGTAATCATGTGAAATTTGGTTTAGTGGTCACATAATCTACATTTTCATGTCATTTGGAATAACTAGTAAATGAAAAAAAAAGCTTATTTAATGTTTTCTTGAAATAACTGACATTAAAAGTCTCTAAACTATTAAAAGAAAACAGTTGTCATGAAAACATACTATCAGTTTATATTTTAAGATAGATATGAGACAATTCACCGAAAAAATTTCAACAAATTGATTTACACAGGCTGTACATTCGTACATATAGTAAATAATTAGATATATTAGTCTATTGAAAATATAGAAAGTTAATTGCATCATGTAGTGCGTTTGGGAAAAGAAGGGTCGTGTAACTAATGGATGAGTAGTAATTGTATTGTGGAATTAGGTGCCCACATAACAAGTGTGAAAAGGTACGAAACAGAAAATTAAGATAGTAGGGTTATTAAGAAGTGATTAGTCATTACAGATTTGGGAGTATATCAAAAAACCAAAGTTTGAAACAAAGAATTTACAACCATGGTAAAATGGGGGACTTGCGTATAAAACTTTTGCTCAAACAGATACCATTTAAAGTTGTCGATAGCTAACACATCTTCAATGCATAAGCTGCTGATTTGCACTTTCTCTGGTCCTATCCGTTCGATTCTCTACACGGTTTTGAAAGAAATCTCAGGTGATTCAGAATGACTGATGAGTACTAAATGTTTTAGGATAGAGCTGTTTATGCTTTTGTGATGTCCTTTAGAAAATCATACCCAGAAATAATCCGGGATGCGGATAGAAAGCAAGTTATTTGTGCTCAAAGTAAATGTTTATCCTCTATACAGCTACTAATCATCAGCCGGCTGAAAATAACACTGCGTAGTTTGTCAGCCTTAAACGTTTATCTCAAGATATCGGATGCAGTGTAGCCTGTGGACTTCAGGTTTATAAACAGAATTTTCTTTTCAGCTATTGAAACTTTCTCAGGTTACGAACTCAGTTACATATTTCAATTAATTAACTTAGATGGTTAACTAATTTTAATTAAGGTTTGTGGAATTTCACACAGTTCCTGTCTCCATTGTATCCTTCGAGCGAATTCGTCTATCATAGTGGGATAGGGAGTGAATTAAGTTCCTTTTACTGTCAAGCTGTACACCTATTCGAAAATGCATGTATATGAGATTCCAAGAAGGCTTTCTATGTATTCATCTTTAAAGTGAACCATCCAGCCTTCTTTTTAATAAGACCTTAAGAAAATGAACTTTGGAATTCTTCTCCGATCCTGATGTGAATTTAATTGCATGATGACATTTATTGAATGAATTTAAAATAACTTTGAGAACAATATCACGGATGATGAACATATCATGACTATACCTTTATATAAATAAAAGCTATCAATTATTGGTTTTAGTATCATCTTTTCTAGTTTTGCCATAACACAGTTAACAAAAAGAGGAAACAAGGGTGAACCAGTTGCCACAGCCTGTTCGTTTGTAGAACTCAAGTCACATTTACCTCACTAACCGAGTCAATAAAATCAAATGAGTTCACTCCACTGCATCTACATAGTCGATTCTTAATGTGTGTTAATATTTCAACCAGTTATTTGACAATTGCTTGGTAAGGAGTTATTTATGTCTACTATAAAGAGTAACGGATTTTCTCGAGACTATATAATCTCGGAATTACGAAACCATAACATCTAAGTTCATTGCGAAGGTCAAGGCTGACAACTTTACGATTTTCGTTAATTTCTGTTGTCTTTTTGAACAGTTTATTTACTTAACCTGTCCACATCTGATAGTACTGAGGTTAATTTATCAACATAATCACTTGATTCATGCGAACTATGCCAGCACCCCTATCAGGACGATTAAGCACCAAACCGTAATTTTTAATGATATCATGCAGTTGAGCCTTATGCTCTTTTGAGAGTAGTTGCAGGCTTTGTCGACATGTATTGACTTTAAGTTTATGTGGCTTGTTTTAAGTTCTTTACTAGAAACACGGACTAGATTGTCTATCTGAAGAGTTAGATTTTCAAACCGGATTTTGGTGTTCAGTTTGTTTATATTTGTAGAAGTATCCCAGGACACTAGACCTAGAAATCATGTTTGCAACAGAAGGGTGGGTAGTGAAATATTAGAAACATATTTTCCCGGTGTATCAGGAAACGAAGTATACCCGCCTGCTATTCATTACAGTCACCTCTTAACTTTCTGTTCCGCACCTTTTCACACTTGTTATGTGGGCACCTAATTCCACAATACAATTACTACTCATCCATTAGTTAAACGACCCTTCTTTTCCCAAACGCACTACATGATGCAATTAACTTTCTATATTTTCAATAGACTAATATATCTAATTATTTGCTACATATACAAATGTACAGGTTTTGTGAATGAACTTGTCGAAAAGATTTCCTTCGTCGAAATGGTCTTACATCATTTTTAATTGGACTTTTGCTTTAATTAGTCATTTGTTACTTTATACATAGTGGATTGCTCGGATTGTGTCGATTATATTCATCAAATTTGTAAGTTCTGAAACCTTTATCTCTAGTTATCAAGCAACTCATAGTGGAACTTGTCTTCTTCTGCAACGTTATCAATCTTTGCTGTTGTACTTATCTTTGAAAATGTCAATGTGGAGCAACCCAAGATTATGAATATGGTAATAATTAGAATTTGAAACATAAACTTCCATGGGAACTGCACTCCAATACGTTGCGTTTACCTAGCGAATGGACAGAAATATTATCTAAAGTTCTGGGTAGTACACGTTTATTGAACACTGAAGACGACGTAGATGGCTCAGCTAGGACAACTCTTAAAAGACTACGATTGGTCATAGAAAATCGTTATGTAATTAGAAAGTAGGTATTGTAACTGGACAGTTTGTGCACAGAAATTTAATTCTACATCATAAATGAACTAATTGTTTCCTATTGACTTTTTCAATTTAAAAGACGACATATAAATGCATTTATATCATCATATAATAATCACTTTTACAAGTCCTCATGAATGTACAAACAGTATTTTAGGCGTCATTAAACTGTCCTTGGTTAATGTGCAGGTTTGATTTGCGTGTTAAATGAAATCTGCACTGAAAGAAGTGGGAATCTGATGAGTTAAACACTATTAAAAACTTCTTAGAATAGTTGCTATGTTGTGAGCACAGTACAAAAGTATTTTAAGATACATTTTGTGCCAAAACTTAAAAAGTCGATATCTTGATTCTGATTAGCATTTCCTTACGTTACAAATGAATTCATTATAGTTGACTAAGCTAGTTCCCTAAAACTACATTTATCAAAACTTTATCGTTTTACTTTGTAGCTATTGTTGTTCACAAACATACTAATAAAAGGACAACTTAGTACTTGTTAGTGTTGAAACATTTTCACAATGTTCCTCCATTTTTTATGTAAAGTAAACAAGGCTCATAACCTTTTATTTAGAACGATAAAAAACGTGATAAACACATTTCATTGAGACAATTTGTACAGGTAATTTACTTTATGTTATGTAGACTTGTGAACAAGAATTGTGGATATACATAAAAAAACAAATAAAGAAGAAACTAGTTATAGATGAAAATTAACAAAACATAGAGCAGTATTAAGTATAAAATAAAAAAATACACTATGGTTATGTTTGCGGTATGCGTACAATCTGTAATAATTGACCTTCAATAAAACAATTTTCTTCAACATGTTGTTGAAGAGAACAACCTAAATCAAGAAATGAATTGGAAATTGAATCATGTTCATGATGGCTACATTCTCCTCCTGAGTATTCATTCAACTCATCAACCAATCGAATTAAACCATAATTCTGTAAGGAAACGTATATATAATGAATAAAGTAATAAACCATTTTTAAACAAGTCTTAGAAACATGTTATAAAAATTAAAAAGCGGAAGTTGTATGCAACAATTCCAACGACCAATCTAAACATTTTAAGTATATTTTTGAACCTAGAGTCTCCAACCATTGGTTACGACAGTCGCGCGAACCCCACTTATAGGGCCCATATCTAATAAAACGGCTCTGATATGTAGTCAATGGCACTGTTATGACGAGAGAAATTTGGGGGGTGATGGGGGGTTGGATGGCCGAGTGCAAATGACTGGTGCCTAAATGGTAATTGTGCGCCTGCCCTGTGCCCACTTAGTCCCAAGTCGAAATAAGAAGAATGCGAGCCAATAGGTCAGCCAGACAGAATCGAATCTATATTCCAAGCATTCTTTTACATATACATAAAGTCAGACCACACAACAAACCAATTAGAAAATTAACATGAATACAGAACGAGGGAAATAGTGGTAGTGAATAGGAGCAACTTGTACACAACTAATTGACTGTAGTCTTTAACAAGAGACAATGTAATAACAGTAATTATGCTAAATGGGAGGATAGGGCAAGCGGAGCGTAACAATAATAGAAACAAAATGTTTACATTACAGACAGTTCGAATGAATGGAATAATGTTCGCAAACACAGTTCTGAAAGTTTGTTACGCTTCTTTGTGGTCCGGCCTAACAGGCACGATGAACTGATTTTATGCTTTTAACTGACTGGCCCTATCTTTTAGAGGCTCCAATGTCGAGGTCATACGAAATACATGTCTTAACAACCTAAGTTGATCAAGATTCACCACAACATAAACTAATTTAACATTTTCCCATAATACCCATAATTACTTACCCGGTGATTTCAACAAAGGCGAGTGATGTTTCGAAAACATCTACGATCAAACACCAATAATCTACGAATGTCACCTCTTAGTCGACACACTTCATATTAATACAATAAGAGAAAACGGATTTCAGCTCAGTATACTAGTCCTTTAATTGTCAGACAGATATCTCGCCTATGCCATAGACGATGTGAGTTGGTAGAAGCCTAATGAACTTGTTGTATCTGTGTCGAGATTTTATCAGACACTAACCTATCAGGACTACTGAGGGTTCCCAGACAAGTGAAGTGATCAGTGTGCTCAACTACTTCACTTACTATCTTTAATTCTAGTGTCGATACAAACCAGTAATGAAGTAACAATATGCATTCAAAAGAAAGCGCATCTTGAACAGATTAACATTATCAATTACGCATCTTCACCTAACAGGAAAACATCATCTACTTATACTAGGCCAATAAGTAGGTCTGTTGGAACCAATTCCTGAAGATTCAAACAAAAGTGTTATTTCCAACAGTATTTCTAATAATAGTAAACAAAAACGGAGATAGTGGACAGTTTTGACAGATACCACTTGGGGTTGCAAATTCAGATGACAGTTCACGATAAGTTTTGACTGGAACAGTAGTGTAGTAGAAAAAGGATAATTATTAGGTGGATGTACTTCTGAGTTACGCCTATTAATTACAAAAACTACCATAGAACCTCTTAAGCACTTTACTTACTACATTATATTGTAGGTTGTTGCTGTTTTCGAAGTGTTCTTGTCGTCCTAAACATCTAGTGACAGTAGAAACAAGCTTCGTAGATTTCAGTGACTGCCTCATTAACACTTGACTTTCGAATTGCGGTTTCTTTTATTAGTCTGAAAAGATGCTTAGTATTACCCATCGCCGCTATCCTTCTCATTTCTTTCGCTTTCGTTGGGCTAAACATACTTTTATAGAGGGCAGTCGCGCATAACTCCAGATGCTTAAAATGGAGGTTTTGGTAAAAACTGCACTATGAAATGCGGCGCATACACGCTACATAAAAAGGAAAATGACCGTGAATCTCGTATATAACACTTATGGAACATTGCAAACGTTGTAGATAATCAAAAGCTTATCCTCGCTTCGATAAAATTTGAAACAACAGACCTAGACATCGGGAGGAGGAACTGATAAAACTTTGTATATCCGATATGTTGCCGAATAATGTAAATATAATTCACTCAAACTTGAATTCAATTACTTGACTTAATACATTCGAGTAAATTAAAAACATTCCGGATATACAAAGTCGGAGATGGACGAGTCTAAGCATGTTGTTTGTTATGAAACTAGATAGATCATACATATCAATGAGGCTGGTAGGTGGGAAATATAAGGTAGGTCTACTGAGACAAAATACTACTCACCATTTCACAATACATCATTTGTCCATATCAGTAACGTATATATATATATATAATCATGAGTTTAGATTGTGGATCCTCCTCACTGACTGAGGTCAGAACATGTATAACGTATGCTCAACTGCCGCTTATCTTTGTGTGCGATGACAACTGTGGTAGCAGGAGGATGGAAAGAAACTAAGGGAAGTCAAACTAAAATGTGACATCTATCTATGAAGTCAGTGACTGTTGGTTTGAATCGTGTTAGTAGAAGATTGTATGGTTGCTGTCTGCGTGATTGTCGTAATTAATGTGTCAAGACTAAGTGATATGGTTCAGAATTGGTCGCAACAGCACAAGTGTGTTCGCTTCTGTGCAAAAAAGTTAATTATTTCTTCTCGAATCAAATATTCTATGTTCGATCCTTTTACTATCACTGATGTTACTGTGACTTCTACTACTTCTTTATTCATCTTGCTGAGCTAACTGGCTGTGGCAACATGGATATATGAAGATATATATTAGGTGCACGTTGTACATGGCTGACTGAGGCATGAGCTCTATGGAGAATAATCTGGTCATCGAAATTATACTTTACTAAGTATTTAGTAGATTAATTTGAATATCTTAATAATAAATCAAACTACAGAACACAACAGGATAATACAACAAACTGATACAATTAGATCAAATTAATTGTGATTGGCTAGTGAGATGGAATAAGTATTATTCCATTAATCTCGGATTCTATAATATATTAGACAGATTTACCAAACTGTGTTAAAATGAACACTAGTACATAATTTATACAATTTACAACAATTTATGACTGTAAATGTTTAGTACATTGACGTAAGTCTACATATTCATCATCCGGTTATGTAATTTAATTCTACTGTACTCTCATAGTCAATAATGTATTGTCAATTTCGTTTGTGTTATTTATGTCTTATTCTTAATTAATCAGTGTGATAAGTATAGTGTATAAGCGATCACGTGAAAACGTTACATAATATACGAAGTATTGTGAACTTACACATTTATTGGGTGGTTGTTGTTAATAGGAACCTCCTACCTACATAAACTATAAGCTAAGCGAATGGAACGTTCAACAAAATAACTCAAAAAAATTCGTTTAAAAAGTGAAAAGTTCACAAACAGGTCATATATACACAATCGTTTTACTGAAATAAAGTAAGTCAAAGTATAATATAATACTAAACAATATATCCTCTATTTTTTGGCATGAAACATTATAGTGTTTCTAAAAAACTATTCTTATTCCAAAAAAGATGAATGTAGAGTACGACAATGAGCGATTTAGAAAATGATCTTTTAATCTTGAAACCGATTTCTCACTAATGAGTAGAGTCTATGTAGACTTAAATGGTTCCGCAACTAAGTAATCAAACTGGATAGATTAGTTATTTTAGAAAATTTGCAAACTCTTCAAGCCTTTTTATCAGTTTTATTGTCTTAATATTGTAGGAATACCTCTACATAAGTTTATTTAATAGAGTATGCATAGAATTATAAGTGAAGGATTTATTCGTAAGAAAAATCAACTGAAGCAAAAACTCATTAATTCATAATGTTATGAACAATTTACATAGAAAATACAAGCATTTAACACTAATTTTTACTCTATGATGGCCAAAAAAGAATCTTCACTTTTTAATGTTATGAGGTATTTCAAACGCGATTGTTATGAGGTAAAAAACAGAAATAATCCGTATTTAGATTCCATATGAAAACATGATTTGCACTCTCATACAAAGTATCAGGTACTTTAACTAAAAAAGCCTTGCACTACGTTAAATGGTTCATTACATAGTTGAGGTAAGTTAAAAACAGCTCACTTTATCACGGGGTAAACTGAAGTGTTCGCAACCAAAATCCAGAATGCAACCAAGTGGCCAACGCTACATAAGAAAAAATAGGAGTGTAAAAAAGTCTAGGAACATTTTCTTACAGACGATTGTGGTCTTTAAGTGTGATTTTGAACGTGAAATCGATGACGTTTTTAATAATTCGACCACCTGGTACGTGAAAAGAGAAGACTGGGTCAGAAATTGGGAATGTATAGTTAGATCAGGATTGCATACAATTGGCATATATATACATATATATTCTTCAAATTTATAATAATCAACCCAATCCTGTCACCTCCACAAACCAGGAAGGCCGATAATTTACGTAAGTGCAGATCCATGGTTTTAGATTTTTGATTATAGGATCCCTAGACTACTGGAGCTGATTCTGAACCAATAAGCTGCAGTCAGTACGTTATTCTCATCAATCAAGTTCACCCTTGTGTTCCACCTATCGTACTGTTCAAAATTAAGCTCAACACAAAACCGATAGACTGACCTATCAGAAATAGCATAACTAAAATAAATTCTCCTGATGTAGCTTACTCATCAAACACAGGCTCATGAATTCCTCTTTAGATCACATTGTTTTCGTGCGACCTTGTAATGATACTAGCCTACAGCCTAAACTAAAGGTGACGTCAAGAGTTTGGAAATTGTAATGCATTGGTTAAGAACAGAGCATTCCAAAGAGAAAGCCGTCATTTCATTCTATGAAGCATAATAATTTCTGTATTGATAAAAATACATGACCAGTAGATACCAGTCAGTACGAACAAAATATTAATTAAGATGCTAAAAACATTTCATTCAACCTGAAACCTAGTAATTGTCCAAAATGAAGAAGGGTCAAGAACAATTTACATGAATAATATAAGGATGCCTTAAAGAATAGTGCGTATTTCTGCTTCTAACAATCGTAACACAAATGTATCATAAAGTAGGTCTGTTGTCACAATATAGGCGAATCGACCGAAACTATGAATACAAACCACTCGACACTAACACAGTATTCTGAAAATTACGGGTTCACGGAGAGGCCTGGAGGTTTTAGGAGCGATCCGCAGTAAGGAGTTGTATACTATAACAAAACGGCTGCTTAGTGCTTTATAGTGTTTAATAGTTGTGTAACTACCACTCGTCTGTGATGTGAACTATAAAACTGATTTCTTATTATTAAAGTAATAATTCGTGAAAAATGAATAAAAAATAAATACATAAAAAGTTTCCCCAACAACAATAAATGAATTCGTAACGTAACTAACTTTTCCAAAATACGCTGAAATCATACTGTATTTTGAAAGGATAATATCTGGCATAACGGACAGACGAACAACAAATCTCTCTGATTCGGGTAACTGTCTAGCACGATTACCGCCAGGTAATGCTTCCATTTTAGTTTTTAATAAAATTAATTTAGCTTTAGTAGCTCGAGCGCGATCACTTAATGGTTTCGTCATTGTGGTAAGATCATTTGTTTTCTTTTGAAATACCGGCGTATATGAAATGGCTAAATGTGAAAAAAAATAAACGATAGAGAAAATAAGTGGTTTAAGTTGGGTTTCTAATACTGTTAAGTTGTCTGAGCCGAACAATTTAGTCGCAAATCTTTCAGTTTCGTTCTAGAAAGAAACAGAGCATTTACTGTAAGTAGAAATAAGCATTCTGATAGTTTCATAAATAATAAATAAGTTTGTTAGAAATAAATCTTCAGCTGACTGCCGTTAGGATTCATATTATATTTGTTTAAATCTGTTCCCTGTTGCCTGTTTTATTCAGTTGACCTTTGATCATGAGACTGGATTCATATCGAGGTCTGTCGATCCTTGTGAAATAATCGGAATTATCTCCTCCTCCAAAATTAACCACCTAGATCATAAAACCCAATACTAACGAGAAAGAAAAACATACACATGATAAGAAGTAATCAAGAATAAGACAATTGGGAATTAGTGCCTGTAGGTATGGTACATACTTTGTGACTTCCAAGTGAAAAGTACTACAGCAAGATTATCAGGAGTGTATACTTTCTCTCACTCTTTGTGGTGAACAGCTAGAGGTAGTTAAAAAAGTTCATGTTTCTGGGTAGTTGTGTGAGTGATGGGAATTGGTGTGATAGATGAGATCAATCGTCACTTGATGAAAATCAGATTGGTTTATACAAAACTGGGTCATTTTTCGATGCCGTTATGATGTGAGTGTGGATGTAAAAGGTTGGGTTCACAAGGTTTTAGTGAGAGTGATTCTGCTCCATGCTTATGAAACCTGGTCTCTTAGAGATGAAGATGTTGGGCGTCTCTCTGTGTTTGATCATCATTGCATCCGAAGAGTTTCTGACATCTGGTTAGAACACCGCGTTTTCGGGCACGGTGATGACGACTTCATTGATGTTACTATCTTAAAACACCGGCTTCAGTGACTTGGTCACGTTTCACAAATGTTACCTGATCAGCTTCCATATCGTGCATTATTTTCCAACGATGTGACTCGATGGGAAAAGCGGAGGTGGTCAGTTTATGATATGGTGTCGAGTAATGAAAGAAAGCTACATAGAACTGGCCTCTGAGAGTTCGTTCCGACTTCAGGCTGGAATCCTAGAGATGATGCAGTTCAGTGGCTTGAGACTTTGTCAGATACGTCACAGGAAATAATCCAGTGGCTGTCTTGATGCAATTTACTATTACAATTTCCGTAAAAGTGTGATGACTTCTCTTAATAAGAATGAAATTTTCTTGTATGTTTCTACCTGAAATATATCTCCTGCCTTGTGATTTTTTAGTTGTCCTACTGTCTTACATTTTCCGCTTATTTGCTCTCTTCCCCTATTTTCTCCACAACGTCACCCTTGTACTTGTGTGGCGCATATATTTTAATGCCATTTTGTACCAAATTGTGTTTAAATAAATAAATACACAAATATTTTGGGGCCAACCTACAGGCATAGAATAAGTCTTTGATGTCGTAGGTTGTTGCAATGAAGAGTCAAGAATACAACAACTCATCATCTAGATGTACCAGGATTCCAGAGTTGATAGTCACACATTGAGATCCGAATCCAATACCTGACTCAAATTCCAATGTATTACTCACTGAGTTGATGAATCAAGATAATTATTAACTAGCTCAAGGCGAAGGAATTTAATTGCAAGAGTTGGCAACGGTGATGTTTAGAATCACAATTTATCAGTCTCTATTGGTATATATGCGATTTGAGTGGGTTGTATGTATGTATGTATGTATGTGTGTATAATAAACATAGAATCTGGCACATGTGTGCATTCGTCCAAGTTGCCATACATATATGGCACTACAAGACTAACACCACATTAGTAAAAGTTACTTACAGAATATGGTTCAGGGAGCGCGGAAAGAAAGTTATGAGATAATTTAAACCTCAGGATTTAAGGGAGGATAATGAGTGGATACATCTGCGCTATTGTGACTGGTTCTGGGCCATGTCACTCAGTGTTTCTAGCCACTGGTAACGGTATTCGCCAGAAGCCCATCCAGGTAGGCTGGAGCTACTGACACGACTCAAGCCAGTAGTCAGTGACTTTATGGACTGATGCAACGTTTTAGTTTGACCGCCTCTAACTCTTCCATCCTGCTCCTATGTCAGCCAACATCGCGTATCGAGGCAGACGGTGGTTGCGTATACGCAACACATGTCCCTACAACCTCAGTTGATGAAGATTCATAGCGTCATCGACTGATTTACCACCTTCACCTAATTCCCGTCTTCTAACCTCGTTATTGCTTACTTGCTGATCCCAGCTAACAAGAGCGATATTTCGAAGACATCGATGGTCAAAAACTAATAACCTTCGAGTGTCGTCTAGCCTTAATGACCACGTCTCATACCCATACAGTAAGACAGAGCGAACTGTAGCACAGTACACTCTTCCCTTCGTTGAGAGACGAATATCTCGTCTACGCCATAGGTGATGTATTTTGGTAATAACCAAACGAACTTTTTGAATTTGTACCGAGATTCCGTTAGAGATCAACCCATTAGGACTAATCAGACATCCAAGGTAAGTGAAGTGGTTAACCCCGGTTTCTTTTATTAACTTGAAAAGTTGACTAGTGTTACCTAACGCCGCTGCCTTTTCCCTTTCCTTTGCTTTCGTTACCTACCACTGATTGCAGACTTTTTGTCAGTTTGTACCTGATTACTCTTCGCTCCTTATTATGTTCGGAGCCTGAGGGGATAAGTTTTCGGGAGTCTATCAATTCAACAGAAGCCATCGAGATCCACTGATTTTTTTGACATGTTGATTCAAGTCCTTAATAGATGTCACTGTAGATACCACAGTTGTTTGGAGATCTTGCCAAGCAGCATCTAGCTGAGTCGCATCTTTATAATTGCCTGAGTGATTCTTCAGTTGTTCCTGGAATTTAACCTTGGCTATTTCGTTGCTGAACTGAATTCCAATGGGTTTGCCTGTAGTAGTTTTTCTTTGCTCAGTAAGATGCAAGCGAATGCGCACTTGTACTAGAGCATGATAAGAATCTAAACATGTACACCAAAAAGATCGGACAATCTTCTAACGAGCCTCTCAAATGGTGACTAATGGCGATGTGGTCTATTTGAGTCCACCGTTGAGTGGGGCCAGGAGGTCGCCACGTTAGACAATGTCGCCCCTTATACTTAAAGTTCGTGGTTGCTAGAAATAAACGATTGTCTGACCAAAGTTGTAGCAGACAGTCGCCGTTATCCATTCTCTGAGCTGGAACTCTGAAGCATCCACCTAAATATCCTTCAGACTAATTCAAGCCACTTATTTGGGTGTTAAGATCACCAACCATGAGTAATGAATTTGAGTGTTTGGCCCTATGAAAAAGTTCAGAAAGTTTTCTGTAAAATTCATCTTTCACTTCATTCGGGCTGCAGTCAGTAGAAGCGTAGGTAGAAACAACGAAAAGACAATGGCATGTGTTCCTGTCTTTCCGAGTTCTTACTGAACCATTTAGTCGGACGGCACATAGGTGAATGTCGACAGGAATCCATTCGAGAAGTGCCTGTTCTGATCCCATACTTAACGCAATACCTATACCAGCTAGCATACGAGAAGTTGCTATTAAGTCAACAGATAAACGAAGAGTGTACCATGAAGGTTCTTCACTCTGACTAGGGTAAGGTCTATTGAATGACAACGCTAGAATCCTGTATGTGTGTTTCGGAGACACAACATACATCAATGGTGCTGGATTTTGATGTCCTAGCTAGGAAGGCTTGCTGCTCTATTTAACACAGGCTTCGTACATTGAATGCCCCAATGTGAAGTTCAGAGAGTGGCCTTAGTATACTCGGGACATTATTTCGTGGACCAGAATTGTTAGCACTGATGACAAGGGAGGAAGTTAAAGATAGGGACCTAGACTTGAAGGTAGAGGTAGGATAAATATTAAGAGTTAGATTAAAATGATGGGTGATCTTGTGTATTTTAAAGGTATGAGGGCAGTTATCTCTTCCCAGTTGCCCATACTGTGGAAGGGTTCTTCATGATGTACGTGAAAAGCATATTGGGTTAGCGTTGATCAGAAAGACCTGGGAGCGTGACTGCAGTGCCCAAGGGACAACCGCTTGAGGTCGGTTACATACGGCCTTATTGAGAAAGGTTTTTGTTGTTGTAGCTCCGTACTTGTTGAAATCCTACTGCTATAGACGGAAATCCGTGGAGTAAGATGAGGTGTGCATTTTTGGTGTCTACCTTTTCTAACCCCACCCTTCCTTTGTGAGTAGGCAACATCGCTGTTATGCTGGTTGTCTTAGGAAAAAACGTAACTGCCGTCACACCTCTGTACAGCCATTAGTACGACTTTGTCCTCGGACATTATACTTGATGCTTTTAGTTTCACTACTCTTCAACCGACCTGTCTAGCATGGTAGGTCCTTGAGGAACGATTGTTCTGGCCAGTATAGCCTGACTGAGTCATCACGATAGGCTAGCCCGACCACCACGTCAGGCCTAGAGTGGATCGCCTCGACATTACTATTTGGTGCAATTGAATCCCACTGCTAGATGCAAACTAACTTTACTAAAACGATACATATGACGTAAAAGAAAAACCACTTTACAAAAAAACAGTTCAAGAGCAACATGAAAAAGTTTAAACCAACCATCTAATGCAGCACGATCAACAATCTTAGCTGGTTGAACTTCATCTGACTGATTTGATTTTATCAAACTTGGACACTGATGTACCTCCTTCTGTTTATGACTTGAAAAGAGAGGTAATGGACACTTTACTTGACAAAATATTTATCTGATATACGCTTAAAATATGACAGAAAAATTATGCAAACATATTTGAAAGGATTCCAAATAAATCGACATTTTGGTAACACAATATACGGAAACGACCAATTAAAAGCAAGTATATCACGACAGATCGATCTAACTAACAATCTTACTTCTTCATAAAGTGCATATAATGTTGATACGTAGTGACGATGAAATCTCTGATATATATATATACATATATAGTCTGCATAATTCTAACTTAACTACTTCTACATACAAAGACAACCATCCGACAACCGGAGCAACAACTAATATAGGTGACTGATCTTAAACAGCTATCCTTTGGGCACTGCGGTCACACTCACGGGCCATCAAAACCACCCCTAATCCACTTTCTTTTACAGGCACCTCAAGAAAAACCCTTCCACGGTGTAGGCAACCGGGAAGTGATAATCAGCCCTCATACCTCTAACAGCACTCGAGAACACATTGTTCGCGTTCAAACACGTTCACCTTCCCTGGCTTCTACTATTTACACTTCTCCCACTACCTCTATACGTGCCCCTGGAACTGGTTGCTTGAGTCCCCGAAATGCCATACCAGGTCTCCTGAAACCACGCTATAAACTTCCTGTTGGGGCTTTTAACACACATACGTTATGTCAAATCGGTCAACAAGCTACTTTAGCTAAAACACTAGAATCGCTTGTAGTTGATGTATGCAGTGTTTCTGATACACGCATACACGACCCCACCATGGTCATTCGTTTGACCTCACCTAATCAATGCGGTGGATCAGCACAATTTACTCTTCGTTTATCTGGAGACCCTACAGCAGGTTCATGTGGCCTTGCTGGTGTAGGCATAGCACTAAGCTTACGGGCAGAATAGGCACTTCTCGAATGGATTCCTGTGGACAGTCAATTATGTGCTATCCATCTAAATGGCACAGTACGAACTCGGAAAGATAGAGACACACGCCGATGCCTTTTTGTCATCTCTGCTTATGTCCCCACTGACTGCAGAACAGATGGAGTGAAAAACGAGTTCTATATAAAGTTCTCTAGCCTCTTTCAGAAAGCTAAGCACTCAGATATTATAATTATAGCAGGGTATTTTAATGCCCAAGTCGGTAGGCTAAACCAGGCTGAGAAACACTTAGATGGGTCACTCGGCATACTAGCCCAGCGAACGGATGACGGAGATCGTCCGATACAATTACGTTAAAACTACCGTTTATTTTTAGCCAGCACAAACCTTAAGCATAAAGAGAGACATTGTTTGACCTAGCGACCTCCGTCATCTATACGACGATGAGCGCAAATTGATGACATCGGCATCAGCAATCGTTGGAGTAGCTGTATAGAGGACTGCGGCTTTTTCTGGGGCACGTGTTTAGATTCTGACCACGCCCTAGTGAGAGCACGTATCTCTATGCATTTTGCTAGTCGTAAAAAATTTACATCAGGTAAACCTCTTAGATATCAATTCGAGACTGAAAATGCCAAGATTGCATTTAGAAATGGCTTGGCTAAGCATTTAGTCGCCCACAACTAACAGATTCAGCCCGAAACAGCTTAGGATGATTTTAAAGCAGGTGTAAACGCAGCAGCGTTATCTACATCTAACTTCAATCCAAAGGTTATAAAAGATCATTGGATCTCTGTAACTTCTAGTAAACTGATGGAGGCTCGAAAACTCATTCCAGAAAGCTCGGAGAATGATGAACAGCGACGACAATTGAAACGTAGACTGACAAAGAGTCTACGTAAGGATCGTGAACAGTGGTGAGCAACAAAAGCAAAAGCGATGGGAGCATCGGCAGCGTTAGGAAATAGTAGATAGCTGTTTAAATTTATCAAAGACACCGGTATTAAGAAATCGGCAGTAAGTGAAATTATCTCGGAAAAAGATGGGTTTATGATTCACAGTCAGTCTAGAAGATTAGAACGATGGGCGAAACACTTTCAGGAACAGTTCAACTGGCTCCAAGTTACTCTTAGCTTACCTAATATCCCCGAACGATCTGAATGGAAAACTGATACATTTCCCTTAACTCTCAGTGAGGTTGAAAAAACTATAAGTAACTTGAAGCGAGGAAAAGCAGCAGGACCTGATAGGTTGTCTATTGATATCTTTAAGGATGGTGGTCCAGTCTTAGCTGGTAGGTTGACTGACATAGTATTCGACGTCTTGGAACTAAACATTATTCCATCTGGTTGGTCTCGCTCAGTTATCGTTCCAATTTACAAAAAGGGATAGAAATCCTCTAGTGATAACCACAGAGGAATCAGTTTGACTAATATAGTATTTAAAATATTATCCTCTATAATCATTCGGCGTTTATCCAACACTAGAGAACAGCAGACTCGGGAAAACCAGGCTAGTTTAAGATCTGGAAGTGGCTGCATTGATTAAATATTCACCCTGCGCCAGATGCTCGAACATAAACATATGTACCAACGTCCGACTATAGTTGTATTCCTTGGCTTGAAAGCAGCTTTCGACTCCGTAGACCATGAAGTCTTGTAGCAATGTTTTCCACTAAAAGGAGTACCTCAAAAGTACATAAACCTTATAAAGGCCCTCTACTCGGTCACCACCAGTCGAGTCAGGACCTATGGTGAATTGTTACGAGAAATTTCATCCACAAGTGGGGTTCATTAAGTTTGCTCCTTATCCCCATTTTTATTTAATTTCGTTATAGATCTAATCTTAGAAGTCTTACTCACTTCTTCTAACGCCTCAGGAATTAATCTCCTTCCAGGAGATCCTTTCGTCAACGTAGAATACGCAGACGATATAGTCCTATTTGGTGAAGACGCTGACAATAGACAGAGTCTCCTGAACACCTTCAGTAACAATGCAAGCATATATTCAGGATGCGCTTCTCCCCTACTAAATGCAAAATGTTACTCTAGGACTGGCCTGCTTCTCCACCTAGATTAATGATAGGGAGTGAAGTAATTGAATGCGTTGACCACTTCACTTATCTCGGAAGTCTCATCACCCCTGATGAGTCGGTGTCAGACGAAATCTCAGCACGGATTCAGAAAACCCGATTGGCATTCGCCAATTTACGCCACTTGTGGCGCAGGCGAGATATCCGTGTCTCAACGAAAGGCCGGGTGTACTGTGCAGCAGTCCACGCTGTCCTAACATATGGCAGCTAAACGTGGGCCATAAAAACACAATATATGCGTCGGCTTAAGGTGTTTGACCATAGAAATCTTCGTAGCATCTCTCGTATATCATGGAACAGCAGAATACGTAACATAGAGGTTAGACAAAAGGTTCTTGGGAAATATGGTAAATCAATCGAAGAGGTCATTAACCTTCATCAACTGAGATGGCTAAGACATGTGTTGTGCATGCCCGACTACCGCCCGCGTCGTCGCGCAATTTTGGCTAGGGTTGAAGTAGGACGGAAGAAGGGTAGGGGCGGCTAACCAAAACATGACATCAGTTCATGAAGTCTTTGACTGTTGGTTTAAGCCATGTTGACAGATGCAGATTACCTGGTTGGGGTCCGCGTGATAATCGCAATAAATGGCTGAAGACACTTGGAAATATGGTTCAAAATCGGTCCCAGTGACGCAAGTGTATTCACTTTTTAACTTCATCTAAATCTTGAATCCTATTATTAGTTTCTGCACAACTTTACTTCACTCCTCCCTCTTGTATTCTGTTATTATGTTACCTCTGTTATCTCGTAGTGCTAATGTCGTATGGCAACTTGAACCTATGGGCGTATTTGCCCGGTTCTTCGTTGATGATGATGACATACAGGGATTTGAAATATAATCTTCAAATGAGAAAGCGATCTAGTGGTTAAACAAAAAATTGTATACTAGATTGTACACCACATTTACCGTAAAAACAACACATTACAAAGATGTTCATTTCAAAGAACAAGGGTTTGGAAATTCAATTATTTGAATCAATAGATCAATGATTCAGTGGGTTCTCACTGCCGAGAAGTCTTAGACTAAGATGGAATACTTAGACATGTAGTTTTAACTGGTTATTTATAGTACTTTATTGGATATTAAGCTGCAATAAAAACTAACCCGTCACTAATAATACTTTGAAAATTAGGAAATAGCATGGGAGCTTACAAATCTTGCCATAATGATTACAGGTGGACGGATAATAAAAACTCCGGTAAATCTTTTTATATGCGAATAAGATTACCTATTACTTGTCTGTGAAACTTCATAGTTACACCACTACTAAAATAATTAAAAGATGAATGAGTAGCTAAGTGTATATTTGAAACAGAGTAGATTGATGGGGTGGAGGCTCAGTGGTTAAGGTGTTCAACTTCAAGCCACTAAAACGCATGTCCAAAATTCACTCAACTTCGTTTTAGGCAACTGGGTGGTACTACTAGTCCCCAAAGTCAAGTATAAAAGCATACATAGTACTTATTAATGCACTGTAATGTGAAGTAACATGACACTGGAGGCAATACTAAATAATACGCATACATTAATGTAACGAAACATGATAATATATACATAACACTGACCTGATACAAAAATTTCCAGAACATGATTCACAGGATAATAACACTACTTGCCTTTGATTGCATGCATGATAATTGCATATTCTATCATCGTCTTCAACAGCATTGTCAAAAGAATGAAATCGGCTTTGACTAAACCAAGATAAATTTTATGGAGAATAAAAACAATAAGTAACAGGATTTAACTTATTTTGTAACGTTTTTAGTGTTCATTAAGTGTATTGTATTAAACACTTTAAATCACTTTCTCGTCAACTAAGTGACAGTATCATATATAATTGAGCTATTTTCACTAAAGACTTCACCTCAAGCCTTAACTTTCCCTGTGTTTTTTCATCTAGCATATCGGAATTCACTACACTGGGCATACTCATAACATACTCAGAACTAAACTCCACTAAGTAGACGTCACCCAATAAGTGGACTGCAAAATGATCGAAAGTGCTTGGTACGATAAGCATAGTGAACAATGAAAACGATAAGAACCATAACCAGTAACGATAAATCTTAACCTTGTCGGCTGATGACATTGATAGGTTGGGCCTGAAGCAAGACAATTGTGTGCAGAAAGTGAGCTGTGAGTTTTACTGCAAAATAACAAGTAAAGTAAAAACAAAACATGACTACATTTAGAAGGTTGTCATATTGAAAGATTCATAAAAACGAGTAGATTAAATATAATTTTTTCAATAAGCAGCAGATTATCTTCCAAGATTATCATGATTCGACTGTGATTAGGGAATCACATTTCTTTAAATAGTTTTCAGTTTGAATTCTCAATCTTTTTACAAGAATGGCTGAATTTATCCGCAAAGTTGTCGATATCCAATTTACACTTCTGTAATTTTCTGGTGAGTACTGTATATTCGTGTAATTTTCTTTTAAGATTTCATTTCAATCCCCAAATTTCACTATATTTTTCATCTAGCATGTCAGGTTGTTCTACACTGATATATACATAGCAGACATTTGCAGATATATTTCGCCATTCGAAATCTCGAGTGAAATATGCAAGTTACCCATTAAATGAACAGAAATGACCAAAGTTGCTGCAAACAACACTAAATGAAGACAAAAAACATTGCGGATAATCTGGGTGAACGAAGCCAACAATATAATTTTTAAAGGCGTGACCAGTAAGAATTTCTCTGCAAATGGCTACAGCACCTTATTCTATTGATATGGGATGTGACTGGTTATTACCAGTAACTAATGTTTACCATTTGAATATGCATTCTGATTGTCGTTTATTTCTAATCTGATTTATCTCTCATAGATGTATCAAGTTTTCATACCGGAAACAATTCCCTATGGACAAAGTTTATTCTTAACAGACAAAACATTACATCGTAATTATCATCCGAATAACTGGAGTTTGATTCTCAACAGTTGTCCTGCAGATGAACGCCTATACAAACACCTTTACCATCAAGAATGAAACCAACAAATGGAAATATTCACTCCAACTTAAAAATGGTATCTCAGAGATTGCATTACATTATGCAAACAGAAGGATATGACGACAAGTCAAACAACATTTACAAAACAAGCCGCGCAACCCTCCTGGGTTGGGTAAACAAGTATCATTTATTTTCAAACCTCACATATTTTCACACATACCAATTTAAGTAAACAGTTATAAACCCGGAGTTTAAGAATGTGTTCTAGTAGCTTAAAATTACTCGTCTATGTTATTGACCTTCTTCGGTCATCAAGCATCTTTAGTGTCACATTTAGCATTAATAGCGAAAACACTGAAGACAAGGGGTAATTGGATCTCATTTAAAAATACTCATACAATATAGTGATATGACAATCTGATTAAGTGGAGATAAGCATTTTTCCGAGTACACGGACGGTCTGAGTTAAGACAAATCTTAAGATAATAGCATTCCAGTACGTGAAATCAATGCTAAGGCACAGTATAATCCGAAATCCAGCGAAAATGCTCCAAAGGTGGTTGAGAATATTCAATCCATTATCCACTGCACGTATGTAAGGTCAGCACCGATGGTACCCATCACCTCACTCTACTAAGAAATATTCATGATCAAATAACGGGCGAGACAAAACAATAAACGCCCATTATTTCTTTTCTATGATATAAATCAACTGCATTATCAATAAAATATACTTCTCGAAATTTCCTACTTAAAAGATGGGAGAAACAGTTTTGTCCACTTAAGATAAGCACATTTCATAGTGCTTATTATTTATGAATGATATAATTAGTAGTTCTTAACTGAATTGCTACTCGCCGTATGTGCCTTTATATATTTTCCACAATGTTGGAACCACCGAGTAATGTTGGTGTTTGACGTACGGTACTAGACAAAGATAGAAAATCAGTTGGCGAGGTAGTGAATGATCATCGACTGATATATTTGGAACACGCATAATGTCTGTCTAACTACCACTAGCACAAATGAATGATGTTTGTTAGTAGAGGTTTGGAGTAAACTAGAAGTGACCAAACCAAAAAGTGATATCAGCCTGTGAGGTTATTTAAAGTGGGGCTCAACAATACTATTAGGTGCAGATTATTACGATCAACGGTTTATGTTAAGGTACATTACTTTCCGTGAATTTATTCACTCTTCTACTTTCTGTTTAGTCTTCCATACTATGACTGATACTACTACTACTTTACTATTTTGGAACATTGTTGTGCTGATGCAGTTTAGTATGTTTGATCAACGTAAATATTCGCAACGTTCAATATTGCATGGGACTGATTTTAAATATTTTAACTGAGAAGTCATACATGTTCAAATTCACCAATAAGAACGTCGACTGAAAAGTAAGAAATCATCTTAGACTAAAAGATAGTGAGTACTGCACAAAACTACAAATCAATACTCACCAAAAAGCACGATCACAGTGTTCACAGTAGATAGGTAGGAAATCTAAGGGTGAAAAGAAACCATTATAAAACATTTTAGTATGAACCCAAACAATGTGGAGCTTAATAAAAAATGTATAAGATATGAAACCTTTATCAAGTTCAATACTTTCGAAATTCCTGAACGAATCATTCGCAAAATTCAGCAAAAAAACGCTATGATAAGGAATAATTCAAATTACAAAATTTGATGTGCAGCAGGTATGTCACAAAAAACAACAGAGACAGTCGTCTAATCTTGTTTAGGATACCTAGTCAATGCATGTCAATACCTCATTCCGAGCAGAGAAAAGCAGCAATTGCCAAACAGTCAGCATAGAGGTTATCAACGAAATAGAATCAGTGGCAGAGAAAACAATTAGAGTTAAAAAACATAGTTGGAAAAAAAAGTGAATTCGCGGAATGGAAAACAAGATAATTTTAAATCACAGGATCTCGGAATAGACAGATTGGACGCACATTCATCTTCATGGCGACCCGTTTTCTTTTACGTCAGTAATACTAACGATGACTAACTGATTAAAACAATCAACCTTAAAACATTTGAGAGTAGATTCGAATCTGTACACTTATTTCACTGTAGACATAAACGGATGCACAGATCAAAGTACGTGTGTACTCGATTAGTGCATGCTATATTGCGGCTGACTTATTAAGTCACTTATGCTACTGTGTGTTGAAAGTGGCTTGTAGCTGTGTAAGATAAAATATAATTTGAGGGCACACCCTTAAATAGTTGAAAACAATAAATGATGTAGCTCAACATAGGTTATCGCGGTAATGAAAGTGCACTTTTATAGCCTCACCTACATTTTAAATTCTTTTAGTACGAGAGCTAGTACCTTTACTAGTGAATTACGCCTTCACAAATATGGAAATAATTATTTGGTTTTAAATTTCGTTAACATTCAAAAAATAAGCAGTAGGTATTCAAAGACACTTGAACTTCATATATAAAAGTGGTAAATCCCTACCTAATTGTTTGCAGTCCTCATGAGAGCAATGAGCTCCGATATTAAGCTCAGTCATTTCACCTAAAGAGAAATAAATGAAGCCAGTAATAATTGTAGATCATAATAGTGATCATAAACAGTAAGATCTAATTACTAAATGTATATTCAAATTCGTATTTATCAAGTACGATTTTATTACTTGGCCGTGATAAGCAGTGTAAAAAGTAGACATATTAACTAACTGTCAATAACCGATGGCTTAGTGATTGGAGAACTCAATCGGGAAACAAGTTAATCGTGATCGAAGTTTGACTTGCCGCAATAAGACATTTTTGTGACCTTAAGCGAATAGGCGCGTAGCGGCAATTTCACGTTTAAAGCGTAGCAGACAGGTCGTTTTCTGGTGGCTCTCACAAATGTCAAAAACACTCATAATTGTAGAAAAATATGGTTATTATTGTGTGAGTCCTCTGTTTTTGCTAATCTTATTGGATAATTGTTGCTTGGTCTGTTCATGTAGATTAAAAGCGTAAATTAAAGTTATACAACTACTGCATGCCAAGTATGAACATAATACATCAGTGCTCATTGTTTTTTTATTACAAATTAAAATTACTATAAGCCATCAAAGACAATGCGCACTCATGTAAACCTGACTCAGATTGCTTAGATGACGTAATTACACTCCAGTTTGTTCTTAACGATAAAAAAATATGTCCATTACCCTTTATAAAACTTAAAGCGAAGTATTTTAAAAAGTGAAAACCATATACAAAACGTAATTCTAAAATGAACAAGTTCTATGATTATATGGCAGTTACGCAATTTAGTGCAATCAGCACTCATGTAGATTAGTCTAATGTGCATATACAGTTTAAATATCAAAGTTAGATAGTGTGAATTTTAACATTACCTGATTCCTTATGATTTCAGTAATAGCATGATAACTGCTTATGATATTACGGAAGCACCTAGGATGACGAATAATCAGCCTCTCTGTCGGTAAGTCACAGTTTCGAATCCCACTCCAAATTCTTCGATTCGGGTAACATAGTGTTATCAATATCCAACATGACGAGCTAGAATTAAAGTAAATAAATCTTGGCCCTCACAAATTCGATGTATTCTGTTCACTTCTAGGTGTTTAGCAGTGTTTCGCAGAAATTGTTTGGCTATCCGATTTTACTAGCCTTAGTGAAGTTGGAACTAGTGATCTGTTTTTTCGTATTTTGTTTTATGTACATTTATATATATGATTTTTCTTGATTTTTCGTTTTTCTAAACATTTATTACATTTGAGCCCTCGCCCTGTTTTATTACTCTTTATACATTTTCTTTAATTAATTTTTTATTTTAACCGATTTTCGGAGAAATTTCTCTTGTAAGTATTGTCAGTACTCAAATCAGGTCAGTTATTCCACAAACTACACCACCAACTACTCTCAAAACCTTGTATGTAGAAACAGCTGAGAAACCTAAACTTTAATTAGTGATTGGTAAGGGAAGAAAAATGTTTAAACAAAGGAGAGCATGCACCAACACAAAGACCTTCAAATACAAAAATATAGATACCCTTATCTCTCCAGTCAACAACATTCCGTGGACTAGAGATAGCGAGTCTCTGTGGACTGTCTGTCCTTGGGATTCGCCAGCCCAAATAAGCCTAGTTGAATATTGCACTGCAAGAGAGGTTTAAATTCGAAAATTCCTGAAATTGCCCTTAAGTGGTATGCTAAAATCAATGATTTTCTTTGATTTCCAGATTTTCGACCAAATTTCAATTCGGAACCGGGACCTTTTAGGAAAACAACGATGTGGTGAGTTTTTTGCTGTACTTAGTCTCATAATCCTACTAACAGAGCTATACCATCTAGATGATATCCGAAACTCTGACAAGGATCTTCCTCATGTTAGCATACCTCTAGACTAGTAGTAAGAGTCTATATACTATCTCTGACACAAAGTAAACAACAGTGATGTTCAAACAATATTAATCCTGGTAAGACACGGCTAGCTGGAGAGGTTGTGCTAAGCATTATTCCTGGTCATGACATAATTAATCCTAAGAGCAACTGTTACAATACTCAACCAGTACAAAAATTGCTATTTTGCTTATGTTCTTAATGATGATCACACATATATTTCTCTTCACTCATCACTGTCTCCTGGTTTCTGATTCATCAGTACATATTGGTCGAATTGTTAGAAGCTAATGTGAATATGTCGCGAGCGTAAATTGTTCGCATGAGGAATAGGCTTCACTTGCAAAAAGATAGCTACTGGTTCTTGCAAACTCACTACTCTGAGATAAACGGACTTACTAACCTACAAGTCACACCATTCCATAATTTTACTGCCACTATAAAAGGGGATTGTTTAGTAAGCTAACTATGGTGTCCACATTGGACACCGAGAAGAACTTGGAACCTCATCTCAACACAGAGACGCGGGTGCAAATAAATCAACTAGTTTAAACTAACTTCTCACAAAAATGCTCGATATTCGAGAGACAAAACCAAAGTGTAGTTAGAAAAAATGCTAACTTTGATTAACTAAAAATTACGAACAAGTAATTCAAGTACAATTATTATGGTGGAATCAATATCATGGTCGGTTATTCATTGAGCATTATTTTAATTTGTTCGACTTGTGCAAACAATTCATAGGTTACCTGAAAATAAAAAATGTGATTTTTATAATAAATCGATTACTGTTACGACTTTTATGTATGGAAATAAAAACTGTCATGGTTCACTATTTTTAGAATTAACTTAGTGTTTCTAGCTGAAGTTCTAGGACATATATTTTTATAACACTGATTGATTATCAAATGTAACGTTCCTGATATCTCCAGATGTATGTAATACAGACTCTTCAAATAGAGTCCTCGAATACTATGTAAATCCTGTTCTATACCGAGGGCAAACCTTGAACTGTAATTGGCCGTAACGTATTATTCTCAGTCACCCAGTTAAAATAGGAGACACCGTTGCAATAAAATTTAAGATTTCACCACTGTCAACATGACCACAAAAGTCTAAAGCAGTACAATTAATTACATTCACAATAGGTAAGGTTATGCTTCTAACGATGTTGACTACCAGGGACAACACAAACGATTCGATCAGTCAGTTGCAGAACCAATGTCGGCCAATAATTAAATTTATTGCTACCAAACAATATTCACTGGTACCAGCTTCCTGATATATGATATTATGAGAAACGGTATTTATTTAAATCATGCTAAAGTAAACTAGAACCAATGGGATTAGCCATGCTATGCACATGCAAATCACCCTTGGTGTATAACCTCTATCTTCGGATGGCCAGTTGTAACCATTTGGTTTCTTCGCCTCCACGCTTGGTTTTAAACAGTTATTTTGAATCTTTGTTAAAGGTAGTAAATGCAGTCTATTTAGTTTAGTATGTATAAGCCTTGATTATGTTTTTAGCTAAGCATCTTTTACATAGAGTGCTCGTTAAGGGTGTAAGCGAATCACTTTTTACCTTCTGAGTTCCTTAATATTTAAACTCTTGCAAGATTATCTTGGCTTCAAATACACTCCTATCCAATTCTTCTTAATCTAGGTGCATCCGATCGACCGTTTGTATCCATGGAATTGACTGATGAACACAAATTATGTGTACATATGCGTTAATTTAGGACAAAATTTTAAATATGGAAAATGATAAATTTGACGAATGACGAGATTTTAAGTATGTTATTCTGAAAATCAAAAGATTGTAAACTTGAAATGATATAGTTATTCTTTCCTGCTAAGTATAATCGTTTCGTATAACAAATTATTGCAAATCATCTACACGACAGTTATCACGGCTTTAAGTCAGACGATTAAGACGAAAGCAACAGCCAAACACAAATGATTTAACAAAAGATAAAAATCTTACAGTAATGATAGAACACATCAAATTGGCCAAAATTTAGTTAAAATAAACAGATATTCTAAGAAATGCATACAGAGTCAATTGCACAGCTGGTTTACTCTAGCAATAGAATTTATACTTAGTAGAACCTAATTTATTCCCAAATGAACAATAACAGTTTACAAAACTAGGCGCTTTAAGGTTGATTTTGTTCAATGCTTCCCCCATACTCGCCAGTTTCAAAACAAGTGTAGAGGATTTTTCATCCTAATGTACCAAGGACAATATTCTTATGTAGAGTGGATTCGTCTCATTATAACATAATTGTTATAATCAGTCGCTATAATTTAAAACAGTATCTTGTTTAATTATATTGAGATCATCATAGGGAAACTAGTATAGAGGAAGAAGTGGACTTCACAATGATAAATGAATGATGTGTGTGGAATGGCGACTTTATATGTGCAACGATCTCTTACTTTATGCATTTATTTATTATTTCTGCTGGGATTGAAAAGTCAATGTATATAACTGTCTAGATTAATCATAAAACAAGATACTAGATAAAATTTGTAAATGTCAACCGAAATAACGTTACATGTAGAACAGATTTGTACTGAAAATAGAGTTAAATTAAGAATGCCTTCTTTTTTTAGTAAGTAGCTCGTCAAGGGCTTATTTGTAAAATTTTGTAGAGGCATTTTTCTAACCTCGACAACAATTGGAATATCTTCTCTTCACCTGATCCTCGAACATGGACATGCCCACTGTCACCCAAAAATAGTTGTATTACTTGACTTGAACGCAGCTTGTAACCATGAAGGCTAAGAAATTCTGTGCAAGTGTGTATGATCAGATGATGTTGAATTTAGTTTTTATCGTCATACCACCACTGCCTCTTATGAGTAGTTAAGTTTTTATTGTGTAATCTGTCGCCTTTGTTTCATTGGTTAGTTACAGACGAACTTTCTAGACGTAATTTTCTATTGATTGAAACATTATTTGTCTGTCTAGCCATTTTGTTTTGGCATCTTTACGTCTGTGTGAATAAGGTGCAGATTGCTGTAACCATTTTGTTGTTATTGTTGTTTAGTAAATTTGAATGTTAGTTAATAATAATTTATAGTAGAATCACGTCAGGTATTTGTGTATTGTAACAAAATCAAAGACGGTCTCTTAATTTTGATGACTTTGGGTGCGTTATTACGGTGAATCTAACGCAATATCAAATGAATTCAGCAAATGACGTCAATTAAAACTACAGAAATAACAATAAAATCTTACTGCTCAAATTTCATTAGTTGAATTTGAGCTCACGAAGAAATGTCACCTGTATTGGCAATGTTACCGCTTAATAAGACCCATATTTCGGGCATCACTTCTATAGTTCATGTTCACACATGAAGTGTGTGTTAAATGAAGATAGGATACTACCAGAGTGTTTCCATAGTGGTGCTGAAATTCAGTGTTAGTGATGTTCAGGATCGGCATCAGTCAACAACTTAATAGTGGTTGTAAAGGGCAGTACATGTAAATAAGGAGGGTAATAAGATGTTATCTTGGGATTCTTTCAAATGTAATCCGTGACTTAGGATCATAATAATTTAGCAGTAAGCTTACAGACCAGGTTAAGTGCAAGCGATTGAAGTCATTTGCTGCAGAGATGTGTTAAGCTCGTAAATTTTTATCTAAATAAATTGCATTTTTGGTATAGGTAATCTCTCAAGTTATGAGAATTGTTAAAGCTTTCTTAATCTATGCCCCTTAACCAGATCCTTGAACTAGAACACCATGTTACCGTAAATCTGTGATTGATTACTCACGATCTAATTATTCAATTACAACTTGATTATCCACTCAACTGCTGTGTCACTGAAAATAATTTGGTCGTAGCAAAGCACATATATGGGTAAATGAATTACAAATATTAACAGATTCTAGACAGCAGCAAAGTCTAACAGAGTAAAATTATCAATGAATAATAAAGTACTTCTGATAGTATTTTTCCCAGATCTGTCACATGAGATGGTCGATGTTAGGCCGGACCACAAAGAAGTGTAACAAACTTTCAGAACTGTTTTGAGAACACTATTTCAATTATTCTAACTGTCTGTAATGTAAAAATTTTGTTTCTATTATTGTTACATTCCTCCTACCCTATCATCCCGTTTAGCATAATTGCTGTTATTAAACTGTCTCTTATTATGGACTACAGTTAATTAGTTGTGTATAAGTTGTTCCTATTCATTAACACTATTTCCCTCGTTCTGTATTCATGTTAATTTTTAATTGGTTTCCTGTGTGGTCTGATTTTATGTATATATAAAAGAATGCTAGAAATATGATATGATTCGGTCTGGCTGATCTATTGGCTCGCATTCTTCTTATTTCGGCTTAGGACTAAGTGGGCACAGGGCAGACTCACAGTTACCGACTTGGCACTAGTAATTGGCACTCGGCCATCCAATCACCTAATTTTTTCGCGTCATAACAGTCGATACAGTCTAAATAGTTGCTGCGACGGATACAACTGAATCGAATCAAATGGAGTAAGTGATCAATGATACCAATAGGTAGCCAACATTGACAGAATTGTTTACCAGTTTCTGATTTGGATGAATTTCGTATAGATGGTGGGAGTTTGTTCCCGGAACCGGCCCTTAGGGACTCAGAAACAGAGAATACCATGATCAGCTGCGCCGGTTGCAATGTACTTTCTAGGTTACAGGAGGTTACTGAGTAACTTAGTTGCAGTATACAATATTCTAAGCATACTCTGACACACAGATAAGAGCATATTTGCTTCATCACGTACTCATACACCACGAGGAAATCTATAGTTTATTCACTGTCAGATAGCACAAACACAGGTAAAGGTAATCTGCTCATTATTAGGAGTTCACGCTACCTGAAGCATACTTTCTGATACAAAAACTATAATTCTCCCCCTCCCCCCGCACAGCAGAAAATTTCCGAAGATCATATGTCCAATTATGGCATGCTGAGGAAACAGAAACTGAACACCCGACAACAGTTCTATTGGTTTCTTTTAAATCGTGACTCAATATATCACTTTTAAAAACTTTTCGTCCTCGAACTCTTTTAGGCATTTTTCATCGGCCAGAATATCTGACTGCAAACTTTGGGATCGTTAATAATTTATACACATGAACAAATATATGCAGGGTGGAAAAATATTAAAAATATATTATTAAAATAAACGGGTAAACAAATTGAATGACGAAATTCAAAAATAGAACGAGTACTGGCAAAGAATGAACAAATATATAAATAAAAGCTGTCCGAGACTGTAAAGACTCTAGTAGTTGTGTAGCCAACGTATTATCAGAAGAAACGAAAATATCAAAACCAAGATACTTAAGGGGCTAATGTGAAGAAGTAGACTGGTTTATTACAGTTCCTAACACAGATATTGGATAGTGAATTAGAAATTCACTCTTCGTGAAGTCATTGAATATTAGTCTTGCAGAGGCAAGTTTGTTCTTTCAAGGTTGGTGTCCTCCTTGTCAATTATTATTAGTCATTTGCTTAATAAATTCGTAATGTAACTCTTCTCGATTCTAGACAAATTTTTTTACTGATTCGTTACGTTTCTTTTTTGAGCAGGACAATAGTGTAAAAATTAAGGATCTGTTAAAGTAAGTTATTAATGTTATGCTAAATACTAATTTTCTTGAAAATTCTGTAATGAGTTTATTGCAACAAAGTTTCTATTCTGCCTTTTCATATCAGTTTGTGTCTACTGTAAAATGGTTACTGGTAAAGATACGGATGTAATTGACACGCCAGACAATCTGAAGAATAATATTCTAAATTATGGATATTCCCTTCGTAAAGGCGATTTCGCCCAACGTCCTATGTCCATGAAAAAGTTTCTTGAGCCTTTTGACCACAGTAGTCTGACGAATGCTGAAGCTGGGGAAAAATATGCAGCTTATAAAGCAAGTTTCGCACGCCAGCAATTGGAGGAGTTTTTTGAACGAAACAAAGCATACGCTTGGTACGTATTTTAAGGCTTATCCATGCACCCTGAGTTTATTATTTAAGTAGAGTGAATTTTTAGTCGTTCTTTTGGAACTGTAATTCTGGAGTAAACCTTGCAACATCCCTGAGTCGATAGTCCTATATGGATTTTCAGTTTTTTTTAATTTTATTGTAGATTGGCAACCCTTAGATATTGGATTTTACAATTGTTAGACTTTTTATTCAAAGTATACAATGATTTAAATATTCTTTAGATTGTCACAGGTAGTGCCTTAGTCGGATATTATTTTGGTACAATCCCGTGATTTGTCGGGAAAGTTGACAAGATAATTACTAATTATGTCACATTTTTGGCTTGTTTATTGGATATGATCCTTATTGTCCTTGTACTGGGGACACATTTGCTTTCTATTTTCGATAATTTTTACCTCAACATCTCTGTTTCTGAATAATTGGCAATAAAAGATACAAAGTATCTTGTGTTTGTTCATCAGTTCCATTCACCGCATTTACAATGCAACTGTACATTGCGTTGAGATATAGTTTCAAACTTTGGAACAGATTGTTTAATGCTCAAACTCCCTTTCGAAGTTATGTTTATTTAGCGTACGACAAACATGCTTATAACCATCCTTTTTGAAATCTAGTTACTTCACTACCTCACGAGTCTGTTGTAAATCAAAATTTTGTCTCTGCTTGAGCCGGAAAAATGTTTGTCGGCTTGCTAAACAGACACTGATTTCGCTCTGGGGAATGTGGAAAGTTAATACATTTTGATATTCATGGATAGTAGGTTGATAATTTACACCTCATATCCAAACTTATTGCACTAGTTTTATAAATATACGTTTCTTTTTCACTTCATCTACAAAGGCATTTTAAAATTTTATTTATGTAGGTTTCGAGAGAAATATCATCCAGATTACTGTGCAGAATCGTCGTTCACTTCGAAAGTATTCGAAAGACGTCTGGACGTATTCATGGAGTTTCATCAAAGTGGTTATTTTGACAATCTTCATTTAACTAGTGGTTACGAAAGTGAAATTGTTCGTTTGTTAGATATGGGTAGGTGGTATGGTGTAGGCGTTACCAACTGGAGTTTTTTTTTTGAAACAGAAGACCCCCACAGTATTCTGTGCAATTTTCTATGTTAATAATTTATTGTATGTTAACATTGATATCATGCTCATCTGAAAATCGACTAATCGTTGCTTTATTTACCGCCTTATGTTAGTTAAGTTTATCCGTATTTATATTTGGGGATTGAAATATATTAAAACTACTTTAATATATTCGTTTTAAAACCCTAAATATTGAGCTACAACGTTTATTAGTTGCTCACTGTCATAACGTTTGTCAACAATTCTCTTCTACACAATGTTTGTTCCTTTGTAATCGTTTTTTATATAGTTGCAATTAAACTGGCTGGTGGCACACAAGAAGATTTCTCACTTTTGGATAAGCTACTTAAAGATAGGAATTCCGAAAATTGTAATGGGGTCATTGATCAGTCGACTTTTCACCATGAAGAGGATCTTAAAGCAAACAACAATATTGTTCAGCCATCAACGATTTTAGAAGATCCATATGATAAGGAAGAGTTCGATAGAATCACTACAAAGGAATCAGTAAATTCTTTTTAATTTCAAATTCATTTTATTATTGCGAAGTTTACCTTGTTGGTAACACCATAGTGGTTAGTATAAATCAATTGATGGAAGCCATAAACTTGTTTATTTCAGTGTTTATCAGCATTAAGTAACTTTATATCAGGCACATTGAACTCCGTTTTCGCAAATGTAATCTGGATAAGCATTGCGGTTGAAATACTAAAATATCTGTAGCCCTTTGATGTGAGGACACTGTGATCTACTGGTAATTAAGACTACATTCTCCTCTTTGTTTAGAGGAATTTTTTAAAAGAATTTGTCCATCATTCATAATCAAAATTATGGATAGTTATTTTTATTTTCTCGTTTGTTTATTAACTACACTGATAGTAAATATACTACCTAGTCCTTTGCTGAAAAAAAGAGAATCTTTTTTTACCGTGCTTAGTATGAAATTGTGCTTATTTGGCATGCTAATACGTATCCAGTAGAAAGCTATATGGAGACAAACAATAGTCTTAACTTGATTAGTGACCTGTTTCTAACACTATTGTCGTGATGTCTTACTGCTGTTTTTAAAAATGACAATTCAATCAGGTCAAGTTACATATGTCTGCAACAATAGTACATTGTTGCTCACTAATTATGTATTTGTTCATGTACTCATCTTCAAGGTATATTTTAGGTGAGTCAATCATACTGCCTGGCTGCCCAAATCAGTATCAACGGGTTTAAACATGGGATCAGATTGCTTAAATTCTAATTTGTTAATCACTAAGTTATTTATCCATTTATATATTTGCTTATTTCAACGCTGGAATTATAATTTGGTACTTTGACAATCTTCGTCAGCTATCTAATAAGCTGCAAAGTTTTTTTAACGTGATTTTATCCGAAGAACGAAATTTAGACTGATGCTTAAAATGCCGATTTTATTTGACGGTATTACGCACTAATAGGTCATTTTACTTGTACGTAATTGTAATACATTGCTATTTAGTTGTGCTGTCTTTTAGCAAACCCATTTGAAATGCTTGCATTGAATTTCTGTTAGAAGTTGTCAATCGGGCACACACTTCAAATAGATTCAACCAGTATGTCTTGCAGCTAAAAAAATATAATAGTCTTCGTTGACGTTGTAATATTCTAACTGTCATTCGAATATTCTATATATAAGTATACTATAATATAATCTTAGCAAATTTTTATTGATGTATTTATCTATATCTATGAATTTTTTTGCAGAAGCCCAAGACAGATTGTCATGATGCTTCAAACGTCAGAAAGCAGCGTAAACAGCTTAGATCTAAAAAACGAATAAATGGTGATGATGAAGAAGAAGGTGAAGACAGTAGTCTAAGCGAGGATGATGAAAGTAATGGTAGTGGGAGTGATAGTGAAAACAGTCGTAGTAAGGATTCTAGTTCAAGTAATAATAATAGTACTAGTGGTAGTAGTAGCAGTAGTAGCGATAGTAGTGATGACGATGATAATCGCAGTAGCAATAGCAGCAACAGTAGTAGTAGTGGTGATGATGATGTTGATAGTAAAGAGCCCCAAAGTAAAGGTAGCCTGTCTAAAAGCAGTAGCAGTGACAGTAGCGATGGTGAGACAGCGACTGTAAAACGTAAAAAGAAGCATTCTAAACTCGTGGAACATAAGAATATCTTGGAAGTTTCTGCTCTTCGTGATGGCGACCATCGTCATCATCGCCGCCATCAACGTCAACCCCGAAAATAACGAACGCAATAACAATAGTAGTGCTCACAAAAAAGTTTATAAGTCTAATTTAACTGGTCATTCATTTATTGGTGTTCATCAAAGTCAGCAGAGTGAACATGACAGTACTATAGTACACAATGAGATCAATATGTTGTCGTCAACGAAATCGCCCGATACACTAGAACCAAATCAACCGGACGCAATTTATATTCTATCGGGATTAACAGATCCACCTTATGTTTCTGCTGCTGTAGGTGTTAGTAATGATGATACTGCTGATAATAACTGCGCTGCTAATGATGACGAAAAATCGATGGATTTAGATAGTCTAACTGTAGGGAGATCGATAAATTCTGTAAGTGGGAATCTATTAAACGAGCCTGATACAAATGAACAAACACGTCGGCCTGCACACTATACAACTTTACTGTTCCTTCCACATATCCCATTTAACATTTTCAAACGAGATTTAATCGCTGTAAGTTTACTAGTAACAGTTGCTTTTTATCTAATCTAATTTACTCACCGTTTTAATTGTCCTTGTTTGGATACATTAAATGATAATTAGTCGAAGCATTTCATTCATTACTCTTTTTAAAGATTCAATCGGCAGAAGGACTTATTCGATCGGAATAAAAAGTATGAGGTGTTAAATCTAAATATTTTCAACTCCTACGATAAAAATGAAGAGAAAAAATGTTCATGCAATCTAAATCATTCTTTTGAAAAAATTTATCTAGGTTCTGAAAGCATCGTTGTAGGCTTCTTGTCAACGTGTTGGGATTTTATAGTACACAGTAAGGGGCATTACTGAAAAGTTTATCTAACCGAATATATGTAAATATATGTGGATAATTTATGTGTTAGCTCCGTAATTGTTAAGATCATACAGTCAGAGACGGAAATCCGTGGAGTAAGATGAGGTGTGCATTTTCGATGTCTACCTTTTCTAACCCCACTTTTCCTTTGTGGGTAGGCAACATCGCTGTTATGCTGGTTGTCTTAGGAAAAAACGTAACTGCCGTCACACCTCTGTACAGTCATTAGTACGACTTTGTCCTCGGACATTATACTTGATGCTTTTAGTTTCACTACTCTTCAATCGACCTGCCTAGCATGGTAGGTCCTTGAGGAACGATTGTTCTGGCCAGTATAGCCCGACAGAGTTATCACGATAGGCATTCCTGATCACTATATTAAAGTAGCTGCAACAGTCGTGATGGATGGTTTAATTGAAAACTGTATTTCTTATTCTGTTTACCGTGATAAAATATTTATGGATTTGTAACTGTGAAGTCTGTTGATCAGTTATTATCCTGGCACAAATATATATTAGTCCAGCTTGCCACACCATACTAGCAGAACAACATGAGATTAAGAAGAAAATGAATACCATAGTGTTTTTTTTACGATTGTTAATTGTAATACCGTAACTTTCGCATTAGAAATAACTCAATTGAACACTGTAGTATAGAAATTGTATTGAACCAATATTAGTGGTGATCCACACAATCCCACAAGGAAGGCAAGGAATATCTCATTGTGTCTGAATTTGGTTGTCTTTAATGAGTTGACATAAGGAGTGAGTATGAACTGTGCCAGTGATAAGTAAGGTCGCATTAACGTGAATACTCTAATCTAATGTAATAAAATAATAGACAAGCAGACCTAAGCAACCATACGGTTTTAGTCGTTGTCAACTAATTTAAGCATAGTCCGAATTCACTAGAATCAGAATGTTTATACTTACGATGCCATGTAACCAAAAATCAATCACATATACGAAGAGATGTATGAACGTTAGTACATAGTAGTTCGTGTGAATAAAACACTAAAACTTAAGAAACGTTTAAGTGGAACTCAAAATCCAGAAAAAGGTAAAGAGTCGGTGCAATTGTGCTGTTGCGACTGATTATTTTTTAAGGAATATTTTGATTGAAGGACAATAGTACAATACATTTTGGAATCTAGCGTGACTTGAATTAATGTTACCTTTTCCAAAAGGATGAAATACCCTCATGTTAAATTTTGTTTTTCAATCTTCTTTTTTAATGCTAGGTACTTTCCACTTGTCCGTATTTCCTACGTCTAGCTATCTTAGATCCAGTTATCATGCCGGATACACTATCGTCGATGACAGATCATGATCAAATATTTGGTAGAGTAAAAAGTGCTGTCCCAAAAATTTTACTAAAACGCATGGGATGGGCTTCATTTAGTTCACAATACAAAGATGATAACAATAAATGGATAAGTGTAGATTTAATCGGTATAAAAAATAAGTTAATTGAACATGCGGTTGACTGTGAAGCTCCGAGTGATTTAATTGATTGTTTACGCTTATCACGACCAATTATTGACCACTTAAAAGTACCACATGAAGAACGTGCTCGAAAAAATGGACATTTATTTGATAAGTTATTACGTGTATGTCCAACTCGTATTCGTTCAAAGGCGTTAGCTCGTCGACATCTCGTGATAGCAGCACGCATAATTTATGAGTTTGACAAGGCTAGAGGTTTATGGTTAGCAGAGTGTAATGATAATGCCGATAAAAGAGTGCAGGATAGAAGTCTGTCAGCAGATAAAGAAGAGAAAAAAGAAGAAAGTCATGGCGAATTCGTCTCTTCTGCTGTTGATGATGGGGAAGAGGAAGGTGAAGACGCCAGTGGTCCTACTAATGAACGGAGAGAGAAGGACAAAGAAGCATTGATGACTGGTGTGAGTGGTTCGGGTAATCACGGTCACTCAATGGATATAGATCAGTCTGTTGACAATGAAGAAACAATTGGTAGGATATTTTTCATCTACTTATGTAGTTTTTTGTTTTCAGTTTTAGTTTGTAGTAGTTTGTCAAGCTGTTTTTATTTGCATTACATTGGAGGCTGTAAATAAATATTCCATTATGAATTAATATTTAATAATTTTGATGACTTTTGAATTGCTGAATGGAGAATATAGTGTTGATCGATCTATAAAATGCAGGTAGTTTTTTTTCTGGGTGGTAACTGCTCGTGATACTTGAATACTGACTCAAATCTTCGAATGAGCAGATATTAAAAGATATGATCACTATTCCAAATAACAATTCATTTTTACCTTATAAGTAACAAACCTATACACAAAATATTAGACACTGCTATAGACAAGATTAAACATCAATTAAAGCATAAGTAATTTTTTCTATTTCATATATTATTCAATATCACCATCTCCCCGAGCTTATGGCCTACTCTCATAAGGAATTGGCCTCAATTAAGCAACTTACTCCTAACACTGGTTAGCAACATACTCAACAGTGGCTCTTTACCGAAACCCTTGTATGTAGATAAACCCATATCATTCTGATCATACCTGTAAACAGGTGTGTCCTGATGTGCGAAATGCTACTTGAGAATAAAGCTATTATTATTAAAGATGTAGGATTTCTAGGTTGTTGAAGTGTTAGTAAAAGTGAGACCTGGTTATCAGGCCTAAGTTTTGCTCACTCTGATATTTTGACTTGTCCAGGTGGGATAAAACATCCCAACAAGTGAACCAGTCAGTGTTTGAAAAATTGATAAATCATTAGAAAAATGATAACGTGGAAACATGTTGTTTACACCATCATTGCTGACTTAAAAGTGAGATCACTAAGCAATGCTTAAAGTAATCAAACGTTGTCCGAGAATTCGGATCGATAAGTTAATTTTACTTACGGCTAAATTGCGACAAAAAAACAATTATTCTCCTCCATGAACCCCTTGTAATATGTTTGGAGATAATCAAAAAGCACCTGGGTTCCGTTTACATTTAACAAAATGCCATCATTTTTCTGTTCTTGTGGCGATTTAGGTATCTATTCTACCACCGTAAGCCACATTTTTCTATCAATCTATTTAACTTACATGTCTATGCTTGCTTAACCTGATAAATTATGTGTGGTGTATCTCAGTTGTTGGTGTGCTAAAAGGCGGATTTCATCTTAGCTGTAGTCCACCTTTCTATGCAACTTGAAGAAATATTAAATGACTCAACAAACTGATGCCTTACCTTGATCTTTCTGTATCTGAACCTTCTTATGCTAGCCAGCGTACTGAATTGAGTAGATAGTCACTAGAATCACATAGTACACGTCTCAACTATTTCAGTCAGTCTTTTTCTCAACCGTTACATGTTTACCAGGTTCATCTAACATTGTACGATAAACATTAGCATCACCTGTCGATTGTTTTACTTTATGTGAGCAGTGCTTCTAAACGTTGTACATAAAATACTATCTACGCATGTTTTCTAAGTTGAAGGTAATGGTCTACAGCTGTGAAGCTGGGGATTGAACTACTACTGAACCGTATACCCACTTTTTGTTATAGAAACCTCTGAGGTTTCGTTAGCCTTTCAGTGTTGATGAGTCTCTAATGACAAATGAAGTAGTCAATGCATTCAATTTTTAGACCATGCAATGACATAAACCAATCCAGAAACATTCCGGATTAAAATGAAGATAGGGCATCCCACTTATCTTTAAAAAGACTACATTTAGTTATCGTTTTTATCAAATAGATGTATATCAAAGTAATCTTATTGGCGTTGATGTGGTGCCATACTGTTCGCGGACTACATAGTAATCATCCAGTTTAAATTGTCTTAAGCTCGCAGTTCAAGTTTTTTCCTTTACTATATTTCAGGCTCGGCAGTTTACTAAGTTTTGGAATATTAATAATCCACATATTTATTGTAAACATGTTTACTTAGTGACATCGTTTCGAGTTGTAGGCTTCTCAATAACACCAGTCACCACCCAACGAAATCTCGGCACAGAATCACAAATTTTGCTTTGCTTGTGTCTCTTGTTGTGTAGGAGAGATGTCTATCTGGAAGTCAAGCTGCGGATAGACTTCTCAGGTATCTGCTTTGCATTTTTCGGATGTGAAACACAGGTCATGGAAAAAAGCATACATTGGTTGCAGGTTTCAGATCACACGTATTTTGAAAGCATTTCTTACTTGTCCTTAAACGAGTGAGTAAGCAGTGCTGAGATTGATCGTAAGGTATTGTTTGAAGTTGGCAAATCGATTGATAAGGATGTAAATCTTCATCTACTGAGATGTTTAAAGCATTCCTAAAATTTCAAACACTTGAAAATATCCATCAGTACTAAGTTTATCTAACTACTCACTTTTGTTTTATAGACGAACAAAAAGATGATTTAAAACTGACAGAGAAAACGTACAAATCATCACACGATGGAAAATATTCTAGTAATGCGTCTATAATTTCAACTGACGATGATAAACATAATGATTTAATTGATCCTGGTGATGATTTAATCAAAGCAGCAAATATACTGAATGGTATAAAAACAACAAATCCTTTTCTACAAGGTTTGACTGATTATCTTGTTGACGAAGGGAATGCTGAAGAAGAACTTCTGTTACTAGGTAATTTTGAGGAAAATTATATTCATATTTTTTCCAATGCTTTGATGAGCGTTGTTCTAATGATTTGATGAATTCAGTGTTTTTAAAAATGTCTTATGATATCGAAGTTGCATTTTATTGAAGGAATCTTAATGGTTTTAATGTGGCATATATTGGGCTCTGAATTATTACATGTAAGTTTATCAAAAGCTTTGGTAAATGATCAACCAACTCAGTACTCAATAATTATTTACGTCTTTAGTGAGTTTAAATAATTGCTTGTTTAGCATGAAACGTCCTGTTTGACCAGTCATTCTATCAACTGATATCTATTTATTGAGAGCGTTTGTATTAATTATTCGAATTTGTGAATAGTTATCAGTCGGGTACGATCAATACATGCGAACGATCACGTAGTCAGTACATTTCATACAATCTTTCTTCCGTCATAACACTGACATATAGCTTCAAACTCCACTGAAATATCTAATGAGTGTTCGTAATCAAGGTAAAGCGATATTTGGCTAGAGAAATACATCGTTACGTCAAAACGAAATCCTATTATGCGTAAAAATGCGGTTGAAAAATATTCAAAAATTTTCAACCAATGCCATATATGTCCTAATCTATTGTAAATTTAAGTTTTCTCAGTATCCTATCTTAGCTTGCACCCTAAACAAAATCCATTATTAATACTATATTTTTCAAATATAAACTTGGTTTTAACGAAGTACTTAGATTGTCTTCAGTGTTGAGAAGTTTATTTCGTAGTTGATTAGTAAATCGCACACTGGACTAGGTTAGCAAATTAGTTGCAAATTTTCACCAGCTGTGGTGGTTGGCAAATGAATTGCATATACCCAACCAACGCTTACTATTATGTGCTATGTTAACTAGGCTGGAAGGAAACTAGAGGCAGCCAAACTAATTGTGGCATCAGTCCATGAAGTCGTTGACCGTTGGTGTGAACATTGTTACTAAGTATGACCTTTATGGTTTTAGTCCTTGTGAATGAGTGCATCAAATTAACAGAAGTACTAGTTATTTCAATGATAATAATAACGAATATAGTTCAGAGAGATAAAGGAGGATAAAGTGAGAATACACTTGCGTTAGTGTGATTCTACGTCATGTTACCCAAAGCCTCCAACCAGGTCGTTTGCATCTACCAACATGACTCAGACTAGCAGTTAGTCCATTCTACTGCAATATCAGTCAGCACTGAGAGACGAGGTAGATGGTAGTTAGACATTCCTTAACACATGTCCCAATCACTTCAGTCGATGAAGATTTACAACCTCACGGACTGATTTACCACCTTCCCCTAATATCTCACGTCGCAATTTCTTACTCGGTGATTCCAGTAAACGTGATAAATATTTCGAAGGTATCGATGGTCAAATACCAATAACCTACGAGTGTCATCTACTCTTAATGACCTTGTTCCACATCTATATAGTAAGGCAGAGCGGACTGCTGTGCAGTATTGTCGTCCTTTCGTCGAGAGACGAATATATACACAATAGATGACTTAAGTTGGCAAAAGCCTAGTGAGCTTTTCGATATTCATCTTGTTGCACTAATTTAGTTTGGAGTTTTTATCGATTCACATATATTTTAGGTTCTCTGTCGTATATGACTATCGAGTTTTCCTGATGAAATATAATTCTTACCAGTTCTTTATGAGATTCGGTTCTACCATTTTTCTCGTTTTGAGTACTCTACAAAGATTTTGTTAAATTATTTCACAATATTTTGGTCTTTACGTTGGTTGACTGTTGAATAGTGAACAGTGTGATGTTTATCTAGTCCGTCGTAATGCTGATTGAATTCTGTTGAGGAAGTTGTGGTTACTAGTCTAATTAGGTGGACTACACGTGCACTATGCCGTTGTTAGTAGTCGGCAATAGGCTTTTTTCAAGTTAGGTTTCATTCTAGCTAGCACTTGTCGAAAAGCTTTACTAGCGATCTTGTGGTGGCTGATGTTTTCTTGCGAATTTGATCCCTGGTTATATAGTTTCACTACCTACACCTGTTAACACTAAGCAGTTCGGACTACGATTTATCTTTATGTCGAGCATTTGTACATTGATTGATCACAGTAGTAGTAACCCGTGTGATAATTACCTGATCGTTTTTAGTACCGACAGCTATCTATTGATCAAGGCTCGGGGGTTGCTACCGAATTCCTCCAACTAATGTAATTTTGCTTTTTCTTGTTAAACAGGAAGTTTGCGAATTTAATCCTTTCCATTTATATTTAGGCGGCATGCAGTCTATTTCATTTCAATCAACAAATATTATGAATCCTCAAGTTAACATGCACTCGTCATCATTACAGAAATTGCAAACATTCGATATATCATCACGATATTATGAATCTGATGATAGTGACTTGTTGGTTGCACTAGATCGTTTAATTTTATATTTGAGAATAGTACATTCAGTAGATTTTTATGCACCAGCACTCTATGTGAATGAAGATTTAATGCCACATCCATGTCGTTTAGTGCATATTCGACCAAGCCTAAATGAAATTACCAAAGCGTTAACACAAATTAAAAGTCCAGAGAAATCAATTAGTGCAGAATCAATTGATCGTGTAAGTATTTTGCTGTGATGTGTTTATCATAGTTATAGGTTGTTGACTATTGTTTTATTTTTGTACATGTATTACGTATCCATAACGGCTGCCCATTAGGACACTCAGTCTTGTCTGTTATAAGTGTAGGAGTACGCGCGATTGTACGTAACGCTTTAGAGAACGATCGAATGGAACCTATCCATTAATGGGTGTACCAAGATTGTCTTTTGATTTGTATACTTTTTTCTGTAACTAAAGTTAAAATAACTTTGTCATAACGCTAAAAACTAAGTCAGTATGTCTGCGAATTTTGTGACATCTAAAATAAAAAAATATGTTGTACTTTAATAAACTTATATTTCTTATTGATTAATAAACCTGTGCCTACCTTCAACTTAAAGCGAAACGCAGTACTGAAGCTAGTAACTTGTAATCGTTGGATAACAACACTTTTCAATATTAGTCAGTTGTGTAAACATTGTAAGTCCTCCATTTTTAGACTGTGTTTAAATAGTATTGTCTGGAATAGGAGTTTGTTGTAAAAAATTTAAGGGCTGTCAAACTAAAAATCTGACGTCAGTCTGTGAAGTCACTGACTATTAATCCGAACCAATATCAATCGATACAGAATGCGTGGTTACGATCTGACCGATTACAAATGGTAGGAGACTTTATTTGAAATGAGTTGGGATCGGTATTTTAGATGCATTTACATTTTGTGATATCCGTTTCGTGCTTCTCTATGCGAATTCGTTCTGTTCAAATTCACAACATTTAGTCTTTTTTACTATCAGCTGATATTACTACCACATTTACGTTATTCATGACTAAATAATGTTAATTAATTTTTCTAACCTCTTTTATTTCTTTTGCTTCTCTTAAAATCATGTAGTTATTTGCCAACCAATTAAAACGTTTATTAAGACTTATTACTCCACTCACGGAAAATGATTGTAAAAGTTTGGGTTATAGAAATGCAGATGATGTTGTCGAAGAATTTATAAAATCAAATACACATCGGAAAAAACGAAAAGCGTATGTACACAATTTATGCATATATGTTATTTTTACTAATCATTACTACAGTCACTTTATGTATGGTAAAAATTTATGGCATGGAAATATTCTTCCAAGTGCATTTAATGATTGTCGTGCACCATCACAATTTGGCTGGATTTGGTCATGTAATCATTAGATGTCAATTCAGTTGCTCGAAGATTAGGCGTTTACTACAAGTCCTGAAGGCCTTGGACTCAATCACTAGGAAGATCATGAATGCTTACCATTGAGGAGTGTTATAAGAGGGGCGATGTGCCTGTTCAGTTTTTTCTAGTTTCTAATGATTTTTTAAGTATAATAAGTCTATAATTTTAAACAACTATCTCCAAAAACCACCTATACTAAAAATGAATTTCTCCCGTATAATTTATGAAAATGGAGTTTGTTTAGCTTTTAAAAAAACCATTACTTATTCAGAGGCACACTAACAAATACCTTTGGTGATCATGAACAAAATATCCCAGAAAACCATAGAGGTATCTGGTCTTGGGTAGGGCATATATGCTTATATGTATATAAATAAAGCTGAATAGAAGTCAGAGCTTTGACAACGCGTGGCGAGCGCTTCTACATTCAAATTGTTCTAGATCACTATTATGTTCACTTTTAAACGCGGTTATGTGAGGTGGTTGGAGATATTCAGCAGGAAACCCTGAAGACAGGTTTTATGCTAGGTGGTTGCCACCAGCACAGCATACCTGTGACCTTGAGAAAACCGTTGCCTCCTCGGATTTGAACGTCGAAGCCTTAGGTACATCTTGCTGGTGAGTCTCAAGTAGTGTGAAACCTAAGTCGAGTAGGGTTCCTTTTCAACTACCTCCAACTAGACACACTATATCGAGTCACGTAGACTAGTGATCGCACTAGGTCTCGATAGATAGAATTCTATCAGCATTTAAAAGGATCAGACAATCATGACATTGATCACTGTTTGTCATTAGCAGCACATTTATCGTGTACAACACCCTAGTTATGATGTGCTACTTTATGACGAAAAGTGTTTTTAATCTATAATTTAAGCTTCTTTCACGTAATTTTGTTAGTCAATTATTATATTATTTGTCTGCTCACTTATGTTTCAGTGATGTGATATGGGTTTGTCCATTATCAAATAAAAAGTTTCGAGATCCAATCTACGTGAAGAAACATATTCTCAACAAACATATGGAGAAAGTTGAAGCTGCTAAGAAAGATAGCGTAAGTTGTTCTGCTAATCTCTTTCACAGTTGTCACGCATTAAATATTCCTTTTAGTTCTTGTCTATTACTAGTTTCACAGTTTGCATTGTTGCCAAGTAATTAGTTTTGTTTTTTTAATATTTCGAATGAAGTTAACGTAAATTTCATGGAGTTGTCGCTTGGCGTTTAAAATACTTAGCTTCCAACTATTAGGTGACAGTTCCAAACCATGTTCCACCTCCTTTAATTTGATCCATTAGGTGACACTATTTGCCGCCTAATAGTGTGCTATCGAGTGTACCATTTTCACACTTGACAAACGATATTTACTTTTAACTTATTTGAATTGATGTATATTCAAATTATAGATTTATTAGTGCGTCCAAAATAATATGTGCCTGTAGCTCACTCACTAGTTTCAATTTATAAACTATTCTTCTCACTTTACTATTTATCTTTGGCTTTAGTATCTGGTAATGCAGCTTTATGTTTACCTTCATTACAGTCGAGTAATTTCAAATGGTCATATTTTGTTTTGTTGGTATGAGCCATGGTGGTTGATGTAGATAACCTGGTTGGTTTTTGCACGCTAACCGCGATATGTTGTTGAAGTATGGCGTAACTTACAATCCGTCAAAATGACAAACGTATTTACTCTGTCTTCCTCTAAATTACGAGCTACATTATTCGTTTATATTTGATTTTTCGTTTCATCTATTCGAACCATATCCTAAATGTCTAATCTTTCTCTTTATCATTTCACCTATGTAATTTCGACTCACCTACCGTTTACCTTGATAGTTTCATCTCGCCGTGCTTTAGTATGACAATTCAAGTCAAAGTAAATTTGTACCTGGTTCTACTTTGATTGTGACTAACTGTTATACTTTGTGTACCAGTGCTGGTTTGATTCCCAACTTCTGTTTTAGTTATTGAGAAAATCTCGTTCGTTTTTCTTCTCTTTCTGTGTACAGATATCTCGTGTTTTTTATATTATTTTAATGAATTAGCAGTTTTCTGTTTTCCGAATTGGATTATTTCAACACAATCCCTCTTCTTAACAATTCATCATAAGACGATATTCAAGGAATATTGATAGTTTACCCTACTACTTTTCAGGCCTACTTTTTCAATAATTACCTTTTGGATCCTGCTCGACCTCAGTTGCCTCCTGAACCAAGGTCGCCCAGACGGCGATCTCCGTCACCACCATCTAATCAAACAACAGTTAGGGAATCAAGTCGTCGTGCAAATGAAATTAATGAACGTGAGCGTTCTAATTCTTGGGCACAAGGATCAAATAACTTTCAAAATCAAAGATGGCAGCAATACGGTGGACGTAATCGTAATGAGGGTGGAAACCTGACAGGGAATTATGGCCGCGATAATATGCATAGTAATTTGTCGTTTTATCCTCGACCATTTGGTCGCCAACAGTATTCAAATTTCCGAATCCCATACGGAGGTGCCAATCAACGTAATTATTATAACGGTCCACGAAGTGGTGGATATAGTAACTTTAATCGGTTAGTAAAATAATTTTCCATTTATAATTTATTTGTGCCTTTATATATTTTGTAGGTAGTTTACGTAGAAAGAAATCGTTACTTGTTTAGCTAGCCAATAAATGAGTTAGTTGTTAAGAATTACACGTTACACTACAAACTAAGATTGAAAATGTGATCAGTTTGAACGATCGACTCAATGGTCTAGTAGCATAATGCTCACTGCAAGTTTCTGAACTCATTCCGATATGAGTTGTCGTGACTTAACTTCACTTTCTCTATGGCTTTTAATAGTTCAATAAATGGTGCTAATTTATGAAAAAGGCTAACTCGGCATTTTTTAAAGTTGAATTAGTGTAAGTTGTCAACTAGGTGGTATTTATTAATGATGATGTGCGCATAATATGATTTATGGAATCCATGGATATTTGTTTTGCTTATTTACTAGGCACATACTAGTTTACATTAGTCTCGAGGACTAGTGACATTACCTAATTGCCTAAAACGAAGTGGACTTATTGGCTGAAAGTCGAACACTTTGATCACTATGATATCGCATAACATGGACAGTTGTCATCATCGAACACTATAATGCATGGTTCACAGAACAAGATAGGAAAATTTAGTATTCTACTGTATTTTTTACCTACATGTAAACTTGATGCAGAATGACCGTCAGACGCACTACATAATGTTTTTGTATCCCAACAACTCATTACAGATCAGTAAACTTTACATTGTTTCGTCGATTTTCTTTTTTGAAGATCAAATATATACCAACCAACTGCACTGATATGAATATAGATAACTAAGTTTCAAACTACAACTACTACTTTTGAAACTTAAAATTGATATGCAATAATAGTTCAACAATAACTTAATTAATAATAATAATCGTATTGGTTTATGTAGATGATATGTTTAAAACGTAGAATGCAGTATTGTGGTGTGGTGGGACCTCTGTTGTAGTGATTGTTTTTTTTTAATCAAAATCCATTAGTTCTCCAATAACCAGTTGTTACTTTGGTTGTTGTGACATAGTAGTTTATGTACTTGACCTTCTATCGGAACACAAGCTTGCTTCCTAATCCGTCTATTTCAATCTGAGCAGCTACGTATTACCCCACTTGGGTTCCAGTCATACTTTAAGTGTGAGAGCTGTTGATACTACCTGGTTACCTTAACCGAAGTAGATGAAGCGGAGTTCCAGCCTCTGAGATTGTGGGTGAAATTCGAACGCTTTAACCAGTGAGCCAACTCTTTGGTGAAAGTCGAATATACGAATTTATATTTTGTTACTGAGTTATGTAGTCCATTTCATATGAAATTGGGTATTTTATTATCATTACAAAAGCAACATATCTTAGTTCATGAATGTGAAGTACCCTCTCAGAAATTATGATACTGTCTGACTTGTTTTTCCCCACCTGATATAGGTTGAGATAACTCCAATAACTTGTAACTTCGCCTCAGTATTAAGATACTACAGCTCCTTGTTCCTAGCTCAGACTACTTCAAAAACAAAGCTTGTAGAGAAGACTTACTTTAGGAGACCAAAGAAGATTATCTATTTGGGTTCATTCATTTATGTAGTTAGTGCAACTGAATATTTTACTAAACTAAGTTAAATGTACGAAAATCATGCTATATAAATATGTGATCTGACATTTGATTTATTTCCAATAAATTGTATTTAGAATTTAACTTCCTCACCGATTAATAGCGAATTGTTTTCAGGTTTGCTTGAAAGTGTTCTGTCTTATTGACGTCAGTAACACTATCTCCTTGCTCGTAAACCTGACTCGTGTCCAAGTTTTTGGCTCTCTTCGTAGGTTATGCTGTCAACAAAGACATTCCAGGAAAATGTTTCGAGTTTAGCCGTATGGAAAATATTTCTGTTACCTAGTTTATTTGAATGTCTGGTACACCAGTCTTTTCCTATGGTTACTTCATATACTCTTGCTTTCTTATTACATGTCATTCTATCCATCGATTGTAATCAAGTTTGATAGTCCCAGTCAAACATTTAGGTACAGACTTATAATTATGGGAGGGAATAGCTCTACTTTCGGGGGGCATGTCTTAAACAGCATGGTTTATTGATCTTAGTTTCTAACTGGTCAAGGCTGTCACTGGTGGTAATTTGTTTAGGAGCTGTGTCATTTGTCGTAGTGCAATTTGCAAATAAGTTGTCGATTTTCAGGCACGAATATATATATATATATATATATATATATATATATATAATCAGTTTCAGCATTAAAGTAAATTTCACAATATATTTTAGACGTAGGTTACCCAAGACGTTCCTACATTGATCTGGATGCGCCGTGAATATACTGGATACTAAATCTTTTCTCCAGTTCAAGATAATTTTATCTATTTTGTACATAATTCAATATGAAGGAAAACAACATTAAAATTCATCTTTTTGTACTCAATCGCATTATTATTATTCGTAAAATAAATACAATATATGAAAAGCTGAATAGATATACTTCTACTTCATATGTCGATGCTAGATTTAGCGTCATTTAATAGATTATATTTTATTGCTAGAATATCAGAAATTTTATGGCTATTGTCTGTTCATGCACAGGCAACATTTTTATTGAGATAGCTTCTCTAAGGCCTGTATCTTGTTTTTCCTAATTTGACTGCCTAACAATTAGGTTTCACTAACCGTATGAATTTGAGTAGCGTCACCATATCTATCTCAATGTGTGACTTACGGTCTTTGTGTTCTACAGAGGCACATGACTTTGTCGTGTTCTGAGCTCCGACCAGTATGAACAACGACCTAGTCAGTACCATTACGGCGTCCGATGATTACAGGACTGACTATTCTATGTCCGTAAGTCTGCTCCGATGCTTCTGGTCCCAATCCGTATAGGAAGAATATAAGATTTACGAATCAGACTGCCAAATCCAAATTATGGCATATATTTCAAGCTCTCATTTATATAAATGCATTTTAATTAAGACCGCACGTTCGACTAGTGAGAATAATGATACTTATACCAAACTATGACAATAATAACAATATAAAAACGGGGTAGCACGTACATAATTTGTTGGTAATACACGAACGGGAAATGATAAAATAATACTTAACGAGTCAATTAAGAGGTTAGGGCGAGGTGAATGTAAAACTAGCGTAATCAATCAAGATATATACAATAATCTTCCGAAAGATAGTTTTTGAATATTAATTATTCATCAAATCGCGTCCCTTGTAGGTTTCGTAAATGTTTCGAACTATATCTCTAACACTGGAGTGAGTGTTACAATCATTCCAGTTTTAAAATAGATGAAGTATTATAGTTTTAGATTTTACATAGTGAAGTGGCAAACAGTGTCTTTTTACCATAAAGCACCACTGTAAAGATATTGCTCTCTATCTACTAAAAGTAAATCAGTGTGTAATTTGTTTAAATAATTAAAAAAAATAGGTGTTTTTAATGAGAAGCCTCGTCTTTAATGGTTTTTCGGTTTGCATCAGCCTAGTGAAGATAACTACCTTTAAAATATCTGTATTTAACTGTAAAAAGGGACTGAAAATAACGCCGAGTATATTTTTATTTTAATCAGAATTTACATTAGCCTATTTTAGCATAAAACAGCTGAAGTTAATGCGTGGATCCCATAAATAACTAAGTTTACGTAGTATTGTCAAAAGTAGGTCAGAATGATAGATTAATTATTAGTAATAAGTTGCCGAATGTTGTATTCTTCAACTAAGCTTTTCACAACATTTGGATAGTGACTAATCATTGTCATGAAATATCTTAAAAGGTAGAGTTTTGAGGAAAACAGCATATAAGTTTCTGCCCAGGAAATGAAAGATATGTCTTCCTTTAGCCAGTAAAATCGCTTAAAGCACAGACAACATGTAGTTTTATACGTATGCGCTTTTGAGCATTACGCAAGGATTCATTCCAATTAAATGGTCGATTGTATAATTGGCCAGCTTCGAATATAGCTCCATTATCGGTAATGTTCTTACTTCTTGTTTGTTTTAAATGATAGTGATCATCGAGACCATTTGAACTTGGTGTACTTACTTGCAACTGTCCATCATTAAAATCACATTCATTCTCAATAACATTAACCAAACCTTGAATTTTCTGCCCAAATGCAGATGCTATTAATTCAGCTTTGTGTTTGGCATCCGAAACAGCTTGTGCAACAGCTTCTTTTCTGAAAGTAATTTTAAGATAAGATTGTGTATTATGTAGTTATTTTACGGTTGGGTAATCAAACTACCAAAGATAGCAATTTCGATTTATTACGATTGGTATTCTGGTTTTGCGCAATGTATTGACTTCTGAAATACTGTGAGAGCACTATGAATAAAATATGAACAATATTGTCGTAACCTATATATGCTTCAACATTACGTTCACCCAGCTGCACGCGAAAATAATAGTCGTGGTCTCAATGACGGCCAACAATGAGGCCGATTTCCCGGAGTTCTAAGTGCAGGCTAAGATCCATAGTCGTGACACCGAACTGCAAATTATTTATTTGCTTCCCTGTAAGACTGAAGTTGGATATTGAAGACCATTAGATTCCGAATCAGTGAATAAGTGATATTACTCACACCATTAAACCTAAATTTCTGGTCTAATGGTTTGTGGGATCATCGGTATGCTTTACTAAGAAGTCATGAGACTAGATCAGAATTGTTAAGTGTATTAGTTCGTGATTTTACTCATCTTTAATATATCTGATATTCATGCTACTTGGAAGTCACTTTAATGATTTCTAAGAACTGCGTACTATAGTAAAACAACATTCCGGCCACAATAATTGGTAGTAACTCCCTCACTGTGGCTTTTAGTACTTGGCAGTTTCCTAATTCACAGCTGTCTATTTCATTTCTAGTTCAGCACAAAGTGCTCACGGACATTTATGTTCGTTTTCTGTCTTTGTTCAATGACCTATTCATTACTAGTAGGATACTTTTGAACGGGTTTGATGATTTTTATTTATTTCTTTTAGCTATTTTCCAAAATAAACTTAATATCACAAGCCAAACCGTTCTTTCAGTTCTATTTTCAGGGATACCATAATTTTATTGGATAAAATCCACTTCAGTTTGTGACGCGAAATTAGATGTATGCATATATTCTTGGTTTGGAAAAGTGAAAAATTAGTGCACATTCACACCGAAAATACATGGGGCACACTAATACAGACTAATATTGTGAAGAAAATTGAGAGAGAAGGCGATCAATGGAGAAAAGGTGAAATTTAAAATTACAGCAAATGAATCGAAAGGTAGGAGATATAGCTCGGATAGAAATGCGAGGATATGTCATTCCTTTAAGATATGGAGGTTTTAATAGGAAACTACAGCAGGATAACCACTGGCTTCTGTTATATGCTACATGTGATGAAGTTTCAAGCCACTGATTCGCATCGTCTCTAGGACCCCACCCTGGAAGTCGGAATGAGTTACCAGAGGCATGAACAATTCTCTTGCATTCCTCTTTTACTAGTGTTACACCAAGCTTGGTTTCTTAAAATAATGTTTTCTAAAGACTTACTGTTTTCTCGCGAATATGCCCTGAGAGAATAATCTGAAATGAGTAGATTACATTCATCGGAGACGCGAATTGTGACATTTTACATGTTATTGTAGAAGGTCTGTTTACCTTAGTATCATATTTACCGTTTGTCCTTAGAAATTTTCCTGGAGAACTGACACTAGAGTGTACGAGCAATTACAGAATGTTTACTTACAACGGTGAACTACATCTGAGATGCATGCAGTATAGATACGAGGACGTAAGACTCAGATAATTTTTATGCGTTAACATTAGACTTCAAACATGCCGAGACAGAAACCCGACTCCTAAAGATTGAAAGTGTGATTTCTCTAATAAACTCTTCTACTTTGATGTAGGTAAGTCTTACCGTATTGCTGAAAGCGAAATTTGATTTGAAGAGTGTCTTGCAGGTATGTGCATGATATCATGTTAAATATATAGCCTTTTAAGTAATAAAATACTACCGTAGCTCGAATAATTTCCTTTTGGAGTAAAAGAACTCCACCGTTCCTAGTTTCACGTAAGTTTGAAGCTTGGACTTGAGATATCCCAAAAGGCTTTTAATTCCGGAGATATCACATGTTGTTATATCGAATCTGTATACAGCGTTCACACAACTGTCTCCAGGCACCACATCAAAATGTTCAGTAATACTACACTTTTGGTTTCGACTATAAAGAGATATCAAACGAGGTAGTTACTTTAAGATATCGGTTATTAATTTCCTGTCTAGCATATTCCGCTCTCTTTCTTGCACTCTCTTCAGCTGCAGTGCATGTAGGTTTTATAGAACTGACTAAAATTTCCACTTTGCAGCAGTCAGGTTCGGAGGTTATTTCTCCGAAACCAGTGACTTTTACTTCACCTGGATTATTAACCTTGCCAATTGTCATCTTGTTGTCATGATTTAAAAATGTTTGTTTATGTCTAATATTCAAAATCTTTGTGACAAATTAATTTAATCCGATTGATTTTACCACGCACTTTTTATTGTTTCTGGTCCTAAGGAGTATTTTTCAGAGTATGTTGTCAAGCCGCCCAACTTTATTAACCGTAGTAAAGTCAATATGTAGTGGGTTTTGTTATCATTAATTCTAACTTTGTTCAATATCCACTATCCTAATGGTAATGTAGTAATAATCACTTAATTTCTTTAGGCTTATGTTTTGATCTTTCGGTGGCGGAAATCAGCGGTGTTCGTCTGGCGTCGGCTGCGGCAATCCAATGTTCTTCTCGTTATTGTTTTATATTTTTAACTACTCTTAGGATGTGGAAGTTGTTTTGGCTAACTGCAGTCTAACTCCAGACAGTAAATCGTTTTACCATTAAGGGGTGGTGTATACATATACTTAATAGAAGGAGAAAAAAAGGCAGTAATTATGAACTGTAAAAATTTCTGTATCAATGTTGTTGAAGTGTCAATTCGCTTTCCTCTATTCCAGATAGCTGGTGGTAGTCCATGTTGTGTGGGATGACCATGTAGCCACTACCTAAAGTTATCCACCGATGTACCAACTAGTCATTTTAGATGGAGCACATGCATTTATAGATACTGGTCTGTGTTTGCGTGGTTACTTTTGATAAGCATTTTTTCATGAATTATGAGTTCTTTCGGGAGAATCTCTCTGTAAAGACTCTCTGGATCCTGGAGTACTTAATGAATTCAAATAAACCTAGCTCCTATTCTTTGAAACTGCGAGGAACGAGATACAACTTTTAAAGACAATCTTCACATGTCGTATGTCTTTGACCCACTGCTCACACACAATGCTTCCTTACATTCTATTTAAGATAATAGGAAATATAATCCCTATGAATAATAAATAAGTAGATGAATTACTTGAGTTTTATTGTTTTATCGTATGTTTATGGTGTAAAGTCAACTCTTAACTAGTCAACCTAAGTTCCTACATTTGCTTTCTCCTAGAATCGACTTTCATAGGAACGTCGGTTCGATCAACATATCAAACAAAATCATTTAATTTCTGCACCAGTAGCTCGATGGGGAATTACTAGTTTGTCCAGCCCCTGACATTCGATCAATGGTAAACAGTCTGTTAGTATTTGACGATACTATGTGGATTATATTTAGTTTTAGAACTTGTTATCTAATCATGTAGCGTTTTCATTCTCCTATAAATGATGGTTGGATGCTTGGTGAAGTTAACCTCCTAACGGTGATTCGAGCTTGGAAAATAACTGAAGGTAAGATAATGAAGCAAGAATATCTGAGAATGTACCGCGAGCGGGCTACCCAAAACCATGTTGGTGAGGTATGATTTTCCGATGCTCTATCTACTTCCACCAAAAAATATAGATGAAACTCCGTCACGCCTAGAGAATTGTTCCACTGTTTGTATAAAAGGTTAAAGTACGAAAGGAAATGTACATTTATAACTGATGTGTTCGTTTCTACGTAAGTGTTCGGTTTTCAGAATGCTATGGTAACCTGGAAGAAAATAGACATGGTGTAGATATCTAAGCATGTAAATGCATTAAAAAACATCAATTCTATTTTACTTTTTTTAATATTTGGAAACTTGAGATTTTAGAAATTACGTGATTACATTTTAGGCTGGAACTAAAACCGTAAACATCCCTGCCTGAATAATCGGTTGTGCCCATCTGAAGCTTTAAGCCCTCTTCGCAGTCTTCACGTTTTCACTTCTTGATTCTCTGGTTGTTTCGTCAGGCAAGAGATCTAACAACACATTTGGTGGTTCATTATCCATTCCACTCGCTTGAGGATGATATGCAGTGCATCGTATTCTGTTGGAGCATGGAAGTTTAGCTAAATTGTTGGAAAGTTCAGATGCAGACTGAGCTCCTTTGTCCGTCGTTATTGTTATAGGTGTACCAAAAATAGTCACCCAGTTCTGTATGAAGACTTTGATCACTGTTTTGGCTGTGATGTCCGTGATTGGTACGGCTATAGAAAACCTCGTGAATCTATCGATACATGTAAACAGATGTGTAAAACCATTTGAACGTGGTCAAGGGTCTGTTAAGTCGATATGTACATGTGCAAAACGTGCATCCGGTTAGGGAAAAACTCCGATGGGTGAATTTGTGTGTCAGTTAACTTTTAAATGTTGACACGCCGATCACTCTCTAATCCATTTATGTACATCCTTTAGAAGATTTCGCCATTATGTACCTAGTATTGATTAGTTTAGTCGAAGATTTCACGCCAGGGTGATACAACGAACGAAAGTTATTAAGTATTAGTCGTCGCATAGTTTTAGAAACGGAAGGTCGAGGCACCGCCTTGTTGTGTCACAGTAAATCAGAACACCTTCCATAGGTGATGGTAGCTATTCTTGTTTAAGACTAGAGAATTTATTTGACAGTAAATTTTGTAATTCATGGTCATCTTCCTGGCTGTCTCTCAAAGTCTCGAAATTTACTGTAGACTGTTGCATTATATTTATTTCTAGTCGAGATAATGCTCCTGCTTACTGATTATCTTGACATTTTACATATCGGGTATCACTAGCGAACTGTGATATGTATTCGAGGTGTCGGACTTCTCAAAGCAAGTATTTATCAGCTTTATCTTTTGATTCATTGGTTAACGGTTCGGGATTTGTATAAAGTACGAAGCCCTTGCCTTCAAGCAGGTGTTGGAAATGTTTGATGGTTAGGTAGATTGCGAGGAGTTCTCGACTGAAGGTAAAATGTCTCGTTTCTGCTAGAGCGAGTTTCTTCGAGAAGAATGCGATCGGTTTCCAGGTGTTTTTAACTAGTTGGTTAGGAGTACCGCCTACAGTTTTGTCCGAAGCATCTACCATCAAAGCAGATGGGTTATGAGAATTCGGATAAGTCAATGTAGCTGTTTGAGCAAGTTCATCCTTTAATTGATTAATAGCTTCGACAGCCTCAGAGGTTAGCCTGAATTCTTTCAGTTTTCCTTTGGAAGAATCCGTCAATTTTTGTATTAGTTGTGCACAACCGGGTATGAATCTGCGGTAAAAGTTCATAAAACCAAGAAAACTTTTAAGCTGTGTTAGGGAGCTTGGTATGCGGTATTGTTTAATAGTGTCCATCTCCTGTTTGATTGGTATAATTCCTTCAGGGCTTATGGTACGTCCAAGGAATTCTAGTGTTTACACACCGAAAATACATTTACCTTGATGTATTTTCGTTTAGTCGTTGTAACACTGCTTTCGCATGTTGTTTGTGTGATTTTAAGTCCGGGCTGGCAATTATTTAGCCATTTATGTACCCCTGTGCAAACGGCATATCTGGAAGTAGATTATCTATAAACCTCTAAATGTTTGTGCTACATTCCGTAGGCCGAATGGCATGCACACAAACTCGAATAGTCGGAAAAGGTGTTGTGATAGCTGTCTTCGGAATATCTTCCTCTGCTACTGGAATATTGTGATATACCCTGACTGAGTCGATTTCAGTAAATACCTTCATCTCCTGTAAGCTATTCGTACAGTCTTGGATGTGTGGTATAGAGTATTTGTCTGGTTCCCCGCGCGGTTTACAATCGCCTTTATTTATGTTTGGAACCACATGCAAAGGAGATATCCATTGGCTATTAGATGGACGTATAGTGCCCACCTGTAGCATGTAATCGAATTCCGCTCTAGCTATTTTAAGCTTATCAAGTGCTAATCTCCTGGGCTTAGCGAAAACAGGTGCACCTTCCGTTTTGATTACGACATACTTGTAACATAGTTTGGGAAGTTTGAGGGTTTGGTTTTGTTAGGTTCGGAAATTCCGTGAGTATATCCTGGAACTTTTCCGTCGTTACTGGCGGAGTTTGTATTAAATTTAGAGATTTGTTATGACTTTCTGTATATTTTACACATTTTGAAGTTTCTTTTAATGTCAATCGTCGTTTCTTGGTATCAACTAGAAATTCCACCTCTCTAAAATATCCATTCCTAATATTGCTAGATCTAGATCGGCTACAGTGAAAACTCAAGGAAACTGTTTTGAAAACCCCAAACCTAGCTTCATAGTTTTCTGCCAAAACATCACAATTTTAGTCTTATTGGCAGCTTGAAGTGTAACTGAGGAAGTTTCGCGACCCAGCACGGTTTTATTTTGAGGAGTGATAATAAGTGCAGCACCAGTATCCACCAAAAAGTTTAATCCTGAACTTCTGTCTCTAACGCAAACCGAGCGACTGTCTAGGCACCCTTCTTCAGCCATCGCAACGTGGGGTGGGGTTATTTGTCTTCCATATTCTTCAAGGTCTGTTTGGACCAGGCGCATGGTTGGCTGCATCTGTCCAATTGACAACCAAATTTTCAATGATAGCAACAAAACTGTCTACATTGTCTGAACCCTTGTGATCTGTTCAGTGACTGGAATCTCGGTCGGTGTGTTGACCTGTTTCTGTCTCTATGACCCAATTGCATTTTGTCGATAGCCTCTGTGAGACTCTTTACATTCGCAATGACTTGTGCTATGACCGGATCATTTGTTGATTCTTTTTTCAGTATGATGCATCATACGTGATGTGGTTTGGGGACCTCTTTCCATTATTCAATCTTGTGCATCCAAAGAGTTTTGAACGTAGCATGGGAGAGCTTGTGTCCAACCTTCTTTGAGAACTGCTTCATTCACTATGTTGTCGCTCACTAAAGCTTAGAGATGATGCAAAAACTGTGATGGTAACCTATCACCTAATGTTTCTCCTTTAAAAAGACTTTGCATTCTTTGTCCATCTGATAATGATAGACAATTCATTATTTCTTGTCTGAAGGTAGTATATAGTTGTGGTATTAGTGGACTTAAAATCTAAGTTGCAGACTTTTTGGCTACTGAAGGAGGCAGGACTGAACATAGATCTCGATAGCGAACTCTAGCTGAGCAAACCACAACTCAGAGTCACTACGATTGAATTCTGAGAGTTGCATTTTCGTAGTCATAACGGTGTCTAAGTGTGCCGATGACATATACTCTAGGCTTGGTTCGGGATTGAGCCTGACATGTTATATGAACAATATAACAAAGCAATAAGGACATAAAAATACTTAGCCTAATAGTGGTTCCTAGGAATAAAATGAAACACTATGTATTAAAATATATATACGCAATCTTAATTGCTGCAAAACAGAAGGCTTATTTCTGCTACTGAACACCAAAAGAAATAGTGTTACGTATAATAGAAATAAAATATTATGTTCAATACAAAGATCACCAGTTAAACGCCTTGGTACGACCCGTTCTATTCGGCAGGAGAAACCAGATTATTAGAGAATAATTCTTCATTTTGTTGTCGTGGCCAAGAGGCAGTGAAGCGGGATCCTAGTCATTCAAACACGCAACGCTTCCTACATTCTATATAAGAAAATAGGAAATATAATCCCTATGAATAACATGGAAGTAGATGAATACTTGAAATTTATTATCATTTAATTTGTATTGTGACTGGCAAGTGGAATCCAGGACGCGCGTTTCGTCCTATTTGGTACTCATCGGCTGGATGTACCTGCATCCCAATTTATTGAAATTTATTGTTTTATCGTATGTTTATGGTGTGGAGTCAACTCTTAACTAGTCAGCTTAAGTTATTACAAGCTTACGTAAGATGATTATTGATTGTCCGAATATGTTTTCAAAGACAATGCTTTAAGAAGTATTGAGACTGGATTCAGTAGTTAAGCGTAATGAAGGATTTCCAAATATATTTTTTTATAGTAGACACATACCAATTTGAAGCAAACCATTCTTCAAATTTACTTTTAAATCCTATTTGGTGTTTTGTCTAGTTATTATGCTTACTGTTCATACAAGATTTTGAAGTAAGTTAATTAAAACCACACTGCTCCTGCTTTAATAAAGGATATAACTGATAAAGAAGCTTTAGGCAAAACAAAAATTGGCACTACTTTTATCTGCTTGGTTTAGAACAAATTAAGTACAGTGGTATGGTATAATTACAGGCTATGTATTTTCTTGTCCTCGAATTTAACAATTGGCAGAGAACTGTAACAGGCTTTTGTAGAGTTTTTGGATGATAATTCTTTATGTCCAGTAATGAAAGTATGTTTCAACCTAGCAACTTAAGAGGTCGTTGAACTATTAAATCTTTTATTTATTTATTAGAGGCAAGAAACAAAATGTTATTACATGTATTGAAACTTTTATTCGAAAGTAACTACATCTTTCATGAAGGACAAGCAGCCATTTTGTTTAAGCATCTAAAACAAAGAGGATTTCTCTATATTACCACTTCGGATTTATTGATGATAATAGAATTATCAGTTCGCTTCAACGAAACATATGCCATTAAGTTGTCGCAAGAATTGCAAAATACACCTTTGTGGTGATTACTGAGGTTATAAAAGAAGATTCTACAATTTATAGGAGCAAATATCAAAGATTCTTGTACTGCAAATCGCGGTACAGGTGATAATTAAACATAGAATTCCTTATGTCAACATAATAGAAATCGTAAAACGTCACTGGAAGACTTTGTGTAACAAGACCACTATATTATCTTTACAGTTGTATTGATACTGTGAAATTTCAATTAATTTAATATGATTACAGTGTGTTTAGTAAATACTGGCCAGGTTTATTTTAATTTGTAATTTAGAGAAGTAATATACTTTACCGGAGACAGTGGTAACTAAGAAACGTTACCACATGCTTCAACTTAGTATACTTGCTGGTTTTAACGAATGCCGCCTATGTTGTTAAACAGAATAATTTTGGGAAAACAAAGGACACTTAGCTGTTAGCTTCAGTGGTGTTTCGCACTTAAAATGTGGTAATGTAACTCTACATGCACATAAGATTGTTCCAAAAACGTGATATCAGCTAGGCCTTTCATTAGTCTTCTTTAACACAGTTTATCACGTTAATGTTTTGTTTCGATTGAAATGGCAATGTGATTGTCTAATTGCTATTTTCTGAAGAGTCCATGGCCCTGTAATAAATGTAGCCCGAAGAAAGCATGACTTTAATTTACTTGACGTTAATGTTGGACAATACTGACTACCTGAAAGTATGACACTACATTCAAAAATTATAACTCTACTGTACAAATTGTCACTTGAAATAAAATACTATCTCCCTGGGACTTTAAAGACGTGCTTTTCCATGATGCAGTCCTCTACTAGATAAGTTAAGAACGATATTATTTGATGAAATGGTCTATTTGGAAAGCATCAAGAATTGAGAAAGAATATGTACCGTAAGATGTTAGAATTAGTGGTCTTTAAGTAAGGAAACATCTCATCTGCAGTGATGTCGTATTAGGACATGCCTTGACAGTTACAGTAGTGTTGAAAACTCCATGAAGCAGGTTATCGACTTTTCGCTTGGCCGCATTGATTGGCTGCATCGCTAGAGTTTGGTCTGTGTAGCTACACATTACGCGTGGAAAAGTACTGGTCCTTATTACGGAGTTCGACACCTGCTACTGATATTTGGCAAGCGTAATAATTTGCGGTAGTTACATTTGCATAAATCGTTAAATCGACGACGCTCATTGTCTTTAACAACCTTTTATTCTGCAAAAGGTGTCAGGCGCTTTAATGCAATCTTAAAGCTTTAAGGAACTTAAACGGAATAACAGTATCTGAGTAGGACTTGCGTCTTATCTGTAATATTTGAGAATCATAAAAGTACCTTGCATTTGTCTTATTTGTGCGTCATATTTGATCTGTTTACAAATATTTCAGACTGTCATCTCTAGATGGTCGTTCTCCCTTAGGTAAGCTTCACTTGTTTTCCTTTCGATTGTCGGTATTGTTACTCACCGAAAGTTTGTATCTATTGTGAGAAGCAGCCCAGTATGCTCGTTACCTCAACCAGTATTCACCAGCAGCTAGACCGATAAATTCTTTAATCCGGACGCAATGTCAAAATCTAAACAATAATTTAACATCACATAAAATACGTAGCACAACTGCGCGTATGATCTACTCGATAAAAATCTTTATTTTACAGGTGGGTTAGAAAACTAAACGGTGAATTCCGTCGACATAGTAAGCTTATTTTTTCCGGAAGGTTCAATGTACATGAAGCAAGCATAGAATGATCGAGGCGTTTGAGAACTATTTGTTAAGAGTATGAAGTTGTCCAGGCGCACAGTACGACTGTGAAGGAGGTTGTTTTTGTGCATCACCCATTATATTTTTGAATGACTAAATGATCTGTATTACATCTGTTCGTTTTTCGGTTCACGTCAATGCAAATAATACAATTTGCCCTAGGCCAAAACCATCAGTTATTACAAACTGAAACAAAAAGACTACCTATAAGTTTTTATAAAAAAATACTAGATAAGACATATTCCGTTGTGGCTTTTATATGTGGAGTATATCCCAACAGCCTCTGGGAACTTTTCACAAAATTTATCATAATGTACCGTGCAAAGAAAATTTTATAAAACGGTACCACCACTATTTTGAAGGACCTCAACTTTCCCAGCTGTACCTAAACGTCGTATTAAGTCACTAAGATTACCGATACCTTGACAATTTACACGTGCACAAGCCATACTTTCGTAAATCTTTGTCCTCATATTTCTAATATCACTGTAAAGGAGAACTCAACCCACTTCTGCATATGTCACATCCGTAAATTTCAGGGGATCTGTGTTTTTGTAGTCAAAAGGTTGGCTGGCACTACGCTCAGCACCCGCACAATCGACGTCTTGAACAATCCGTTGCCATAAAGATGGTAGTATATAGTTGGTAATGTGTGGTCTCGAAATTTGATCCAGCTAGAGAGTACAGTACTCTTATTTTTGACTGGCAACCTAAATACCTACACCTAATAAAGCATGAGTGTCATAAGCGCAAACAAACTTGCATCTTATTTCAAAGTCCAGCACCATGAGGAGGACATAAGTAAGCATATACCAGTATTTTTTTCACTGGATCTATCAAGGTAACGACTTGAAGTGACAACATAGTAAGTATTCGACTCCTGAAATGGGTTATTTGATTTTAACAGCACTTACGCTCATGAGCACCTCTAGTGCTTTATGAAACCGTATCCAAGTAGGGGTGCATACTAAATAACTTTTAGAACAATGAATCTCGTATTTCGTCATATAAAGTTTGTGTGCGACCTTTACTAGAATACTACACCCTAATTCTCAGTAATGTTTCCATTAAGGATACACTCAGACTTGAGTCCGTCCAAAGTCACTACACTCTTCATGTTCTTGAGGCTAATCGCACTCTAGACTACAAAACTAGATGCACTCATTTAGGACTAGATACTCTATGGAGGTAACGACTCAAGTTAAACTCAATCTTCTGCATAAGATATTGAACAAATTAGCTTTTTCATAGTCTAATACAATTCAGCTCAAGAAACCTTATTACTTATAACCTACGCGATTCAGCTTCGAAAGTAAAAACGTCACATTCCAAATCTACTCCATACACGAATTATTTTGCAAATTAATTCTCGAGAATTTGGAACGATTTACCCTAAGCTATTCGAAAGACTGATTCACTTACCTTGTTTGTACGACCTGTTGGTAATTTCATCTCTTCTGATATCTCATTTAAAATATTCACACAGACTATTATTTTTCACTTCACTCGCAAAATAATAGGGACTCTGAACGTGTGAGCACTATTTACTTATCTCGCAATATGCCAGTGTTCTTCCCTTTTCATCCATGTATAAACATAAGTCGTGAGTTTTGTCTTTCAATGCCCGTATAAACACTAATTTTGTCGATTCATTTCAAGATATTAGTGCTGTTGTTTTGTGTTTTCTCTATTTTCGTCTTTTTTTAGTTGCAGATGAGAATGCATAAAGCAAATATGGAACCTACGGGCACAACACTACTGACGTCTCTTTGATGGCCAAGTTTTTAGTGCTATTGGTCTTATCTCTCATCTGGACGTGTTCACTGGTCCATTCTGCTTACTCTAAGCCATTTTTCGGAAGTTTAGTGCCCTAGTAAAGAGGCTTGCGGTGCTTAATCATATATGCATCATTGTACAATACACATATTTGGTGTTCAAGTACTGTAAAGTTTGATGCCGTTGTTTTGGGTCTTAAATCATATCCTTATATGTTATGAATGTCCTGACAGTGACACTTTATCGGAATATTAGTAAGTATGTTAACCCATATCATTCTGGTCTTGTCTATAAGCTATCATGTTCTAACGCAAAAAATAATACTTCAGAATAAAATCTACTATTACGAATAATACAATTGATCATCTGGCTGTCGTAATGCAGATATTTGCTTTCATTGTTAGACACAGCTATGTACTGTATAACATATATTACTGCCGGCCCACAGCTGTATTAAAGGGACATGTCAAACAGTCTGAATGTATTTAATTGCAGCAACACATATTACGCAGATTAATTACTAAGAAGTAACTTTTCAAACCTTCTAAAAGTATCCAATTATTATAATATAGGTTTAACAGTCAGCAATCGAAGGTAAACCACATTTTGACCAGTTAGAATGCGTCGAAGAGTAGTAATTTGTCAACAGGACTTGCCACTGAATGAATTAAATGACAAATTTCTTGTACTTCCTTTCAGCTACATAAAAAGACCAACCAATAAAAGGCAAAACAAAATATCAGCGTGATTTTCGACAGTTACTTTCTTCAGTTATTTTGGTAGCTTTTGGTCTTAGAACTATTGAACAATCGTTCGTGTTACAGTTGAAGTCAACATTATTTGGAAGTACGTTTTCAATTATTTTGCATATTTGTTATATTACTCTAGACTATTATCAACCTTATTGCTGTTTTTATATGCGTTATAAATTATGCCTTTCTACGACGAGAACTGCAGTAACTAATCGTCTAGCGATGACTTGTTATTATTCCATCGGGTTGTGGGAATAATAGACAAACTCTATACTCGATTAAACACAGGAGCTTGGTAATTCAGAGGACCATAATAGTATTCTGAACTCCAGTAATCGCTTCATCGTAGTGAGTCAAGCTGTTGATTCGACAATGGTTGTGAACACAAAACGACGTGTGGGCATTTTCACTATATGACTGTGCTGTACTAATTGGGTCGTTTTGCAAACCTTAGTAAAATGCACTGTCAAGACCTACTTTTTAACAGGCAAAAACATTTCAGAAACACTAGAAATCTTCTATTGCGCCATAAAGTCTGAGGTAAAATCTATTGTATCTATAAATATTGGCTACAAAGTGGTATTCCCCCTACGTGAGCACCAAAATTAAGCGCGGACCACCTATACCAAGGGGAAGGTTTTTCGTTTCAAACGCTTGAAGTACCTTGGACCAAATAACTATTTACCAAAACAGATGAGGTGTCAACAATAAAATCCCTTAAAAACCAATGGATATGCAGCTCTTGGTGGTGCGTCTTAATCTCAAAACTTATGCCGTTTGTCAGAAAAACGCCTTAATATAACTGAGAAACATAGTATTAAGTCAATACTGCAAGTCAAAATAAATTACGATGACCCATAAACAATTTTCAGACTTCTCAGCAAAAGGTTCTTGAAAATGAAATAGGACTAAAACATCGGGAATTTACCACACAATCTATTAATTCTTAAGCTGCAGTCGGAAATGTTGGCCTTTGTAGGAGCGATTCTCACGAAGCGATATTAAATGACAACAGAGGCCATCACAACGTCAATATCACAACTCACAGTCAATAAAGCTGCGAATTGTCGAATCTTAGGGCCAATACTTTTCATATTATATAACACTAGAATAATGTAGTGCTTCATCGAAGAGAAGCCAAACCCATAGACTGACAATTTTAAGGTAGTATGCAAAACTGAGAACTAGAACTTAGTACAGTGTGTCAAAATTAGACAGGACGAACTAGACAACATTAAAAATTAGTGACCATGTTAGTTTCTAGAATTCGATGCTCAAAGATGTGCATGGATATGATTACGGGATCCGAAACCAGAATTAGAGCTTGTAATTAACATTAGCACTTCTGAAACTTAACTCTGTAATGACCCCAACATTTGAATTTTTAACAGAATAAGCTTTTCTAAAAGCATCTTTATCATAGTATCTGATTCACAACGGTTTTAAAGCTATATTCTATAGAACTTTATTTAAAATGAATCAGGCCACACTCTTAAAATGATATGCGGAATGCCAACACTTGAGTACTTTTTATCTAGCACTCTATGCACCAGCTAAAAACTGAGGGTGGAGGGAATACATAACTTTACTTGACACTACAGTTGACTAACAAACTCTAGGATCAGTTTAAAACTAGGTGCCGTATAGTTGAACTCGAACCACGCAGGATTGAGAACAGATCAGATAATCTACTATGAATTATTGCACGATCTGACCTACAGCTTTACTAATATTGCTTACAGTACTGGCAATTGGGACCATTATCTTAAAAATGAAGTTACAACAGTAGAAACAGGAAAATAAATTTATTTGACTGAGTATAAGCAAATCTGGAACAAACTTTCGACAGAACACATGGTATACAATCTCCAAGTATTATGTATGCTACTAAATATAGCCTTAAAAACATTGGTCTGTTGACTGATGAGGCCAAGTTTTCCACACACATTCGAAATAATAAGCCCTCATGCTTAACATATAAAACTACTTGGATATCATGGATATGCAAAGTGATGACGCTTTCTAAGCCATTTACATCAATGAGTCAACAAGCTACCTAATTACAAAATGATCTACACATTCTAGCCTACATTCCACTTGCTGGCAGCATTACAAATTTCCTTACTCACATCATCCTAATAACCTACAGTGAAAGTCGACCTATTAAAGATGGCTAATTAAATCTACTGAATTCAACTTAAATACCTTAGCCATCTTCGTCATAAAGTTATACTATGATGATTGTTTAGACTATCAGAACAGTACAACTGTCATCCGTTCCGCTGCTTAATTTCCTTCTGTTTATTCTCAGTACTTACCTGCTGGATCATGATGTGACAACTTGAATCAACTCTGCTATCCCTCTCATGTCACACAACGTCCTACTAGGGTGTAAGGTGTGTTTAACTAGTGTCAAGAACTGGAGAAAGCGATCTTGAGAGCAGAGGTGAACAGTCTACAAGGTAAAAAGCGGAACGAAACAATCATGAGCAAAAGCCCAGTTACATTATCTAGAATCGTTAACGTGCAAAATCAAAGTGCGAGTTTTACAAGGGATTTATTCCTACAAACGCCACAGGAAAAACAATTAAAACAAAGTTTATCACTTCAATGCTTACTTGAGGTTAGACTGCATTATCATAGGACTTACTTAACACGATCGGGTTGTGGTGATCAATTACTCTAAATCTTCATTGATACTTCAACGCTAGATATAAACATGATCCACCTATCAGTGGGCTCTCCAGTTTATTTAGACGCTAATGAATGAAACTGAGTAAAATACCGAGCATTTGTGCCCAGAAGCAAAGAGCCTATTTGCTGTCGCAACGCAATGATCTGTCTAGACTATCTTTTACATCATCTTCTAGCTGCTTGACAATTACAGCTACAATGTTATATTTCATAACATGCACCACGTACAACGGTTTTCAAACAATTTATGTTGTATTATTTAAACTTTTAGTGCAAACAACTTGTTCATCATAAATTATGCGTATATATCTATGCAACTCACCCTAGTGCTTGCACATACTACCGGGTATTTTATCCTTCATGTCATTATGAACATGTTCGTAAACTGACGTGAAATCTGTACAAAGCTTCACAATATATTCATTATTATTGTGAATGAATCTTCGTTTCCATGCGGTAACAATCACTCTGACGGTTCACCATCTACCGCCCAACAAATTCCCAATCACAGCTTACACTTTACTGTTATGCCGAAATTAGACTATCCGCGCAGATGTCCTACATAAGACACTGTATTGAACAATAATTCAATAAATATTATACCTGCAAGTAGTATATTGCCGCGCATCTCTCTCTTGCAATAATGAGGAATCCACGTTAATTCACTATTAACAGATTGTAAAGCTTTACATGCTTAAACAACTAATTTCAAAGGAATCTCTGTGAAACGTTGATAATGAACCTAATCTGACTGGCAGGTATATAACTAGATAAGGATTTTATTTCCAGATTCTTAAAAAAATATGACTGATTACAGTTTATTTCAGAAACCTTACGTTTTCGTCATAATTAATATATTCGTGCGATTCAAGCAAGTAGAAAATTTTTAATTTTTTGTCGATTTGCGGCTTCAGTGTAATCCATTAGTATAATTACCTTTCGTGTATATTCATTCTGGGTCAGCGTCAAACCATTTCTGTTAAAAACAACTGATGACTTGACATTTCAGTTCTTTGTTCCTATTTTTAGCCATAACCATACTAGTTGAGATTTCTGGTTTACTCGTTGTAGTCGATTTAAACCTGGGAATTAGACCTCCCAGCTTGGACAGGTTCGGTATTGTTTCTTCTAAACACTTGACGTCAACTTCAAACGTATAGGATAAGAAATTGGATGGGGTTAAGTCATCCTAACGGGTGTTGATCTAAGTGTTAGAAGAGCTACCTTTAACACATTTTTCTTTGATATCGGCGTCTCTTTATTGCAGTATGTTTATTAGCTATGCGTATACGTGATATGATATCCGATATCAGGTAGTTTGTGTCTAAATAACACTGAAAGTAAGTTTATCAGTTTTCGGCTTCGCTACACTATTCAGATGCAGCTAGTGTTGAAGTAATGCAGAAACCGTGATAAAAACCTTTACAATTGTTACATTATCACAGTTTCCACGGATTAACAATAGTAAGGGCTCCACCTAGCTATCTATAAATGATGATCAGTAGCAATTGAATTATTATCTTACTCTTTTAGTTTAAAAATGCCACGGTTAGCCCATACAGGCGCGTTTCCGTCAAAACGTGCAGTCCAACTATGACATGCCAGCGGTGCTTTGGAAAAACAGCGACTGTCAAACGGGAACCCAAGATAAGCTTTGTTGAATAGGTCGCGACGGTTGACATATTCCGCCGTGTGATCATCCTTCAAGCTCACTTGTACTTCAACAGTTCTAAGAATAATGATATGGGATCGTAAGATCTCGAATACTTTCTGTTAACGCTTTTTATAGATAATGGAAGGGAATCGCTCTTTGTTGCAGTGAGTATTGAAAGAAGTCCGTAACCAGGCAGCAGAGACTTCGGGATTACGTTGTTACATCCGAAGGACATGAAAAAGTTAAGAGCTAATAGGTTAATTAATACTAGTTCTGGTGTTATTGCGATTACGTCATTATTCTCCCTGGTTTATTGAAATAGGTTTAGTTCAGTGAATCGAATTCTGGTTAGGTTGCTGAGTTCTTACCAGATTACTTTGTAATTGCAGTATAAAACATTAAGTGTGGAGTTTTGAGTACTAACTGCTAAATATTACTAATAATAAAAACACGATAGTATGATACGTGGAATATATCCTAAATGCATAGAAATGAATACGCATCAGTGAAGTTGATCTATGATGGGGAATTACCCTACTTCTTATGAAAACTGATTTCAAGGTGAATTCAATGACAGAGCGGACTAAGCCATGGTTTCTTTTAATTGAAGAGGACATAAGTCCTAAACAATCCTTGGAATAGGCAGGAAGCCAGAATTACAAGCTATTTTCGGACGAAATGTAGTGTAGTCAAGGCTTAGGTAGCACTGCTTTCGTAGTTTGATCCTGTGTCCAGAGTGTTTGTGAATATAAGACTTAAGTCACACCCTATCGATGTGTATAGTATGATGGTTGACTATACAGTGTGCTAGGCCTTTTTCCTGTGAATGTAGTGTTAACCTATTTCTTTTCATTGTCTTGGTACTTGGATACAAATTAGAGCCCTTGTATTGTAGAATTGGACAATGATAAATTAGTAAACCGTTTAGTTTCGGTTTTCATTGAGCCCGATACTTATATAATGCCTGGTATCTGTCTGACTTCTTAAATAAAGTAGATCCGTATAATTCGGCAATAATCTTCAACCAACACTTCAGTGCTCTACCAGATTCCACGTATAGAATATATGATGAGAAATAGTTTATTTCTACAAGCCAAAACCAAAACCGGAAAGCGCTGGTAAAGTCAGTTGTTCAATCATACTGCAACATGCCTACCAACACGAGAATACACAATAAATGAAATATCATGTCCAGGGTTGTCAGCAACTGCTACAGTATAATTAAGTGAGAGTAGTTTATCCACATGGTTGCACATGATTTTGTAGACGCAGTAGATTATAATCGTCTTCATGTGGTTGAGTTTTCAGAACAGGTATTATATAACGTGAATTTGATTATCTAGTTATAAATTAGTAACAATATAACAAAAAACAGAGTAACGATGAGTATATTGGCTGTGGTTACACTGCGTTCTTTGGGCTGTATAGTATTATTGAGGAGCTTTTCTACTTATCACACAGTAAACGAAAATATTGGGCCACATTGGAGTTTTCGTATGTAAACATTGGGCCATAAAAATCAACGTTGGGTCAAATGACCGAAACACTGGGTCAAACATATGGACTGGGTCAGATGTAGGGAAAAGTTGGGCCATTATTGTGTTTAACTACTTACAGTTTGTGAGTAGTTCGATACTTTTGGTGTAAAAGACCGTTTAAGGGTGAAATATGATTGACAAATTTACCGTTCATGAAATATTCAAATAGTCAAATTATCGTTTGGTGACCGCAGTTTAATAAAAACTTGTAAGGACGGGTGACACCAATAATTCTTTACATATTAAGTGTTATATTGATCTGTTGCAGAGTTTGCTTTCATTTCTCATACTGTGTAACTAGTTTGGTAAACATTTTCGATCTGTTAATAGTTAGTATAATATATTATAATAAAATATTATATATATATATATAATGTGCACATAATGACCCATAACCTATATTTAAACTTCAAAAACAACCATAGTCATCATTCAAAATAAATAAATGACAAACTGTCTTTTGTCTACTAATAATTTGTAGTAAATGAATATTGACTAGTATATATACCAATATGTATATTAGGAAATATCAACTTTGATAGCTTAATTCGCACTAGATCTCCACCAGTACTCACACGTCCCAATCTTGCCTGATCCACAGAAGCCTTCTATAGTGATTACTATGAGTGAAAACGTTATGATGGTTGGCACTATCACGTTCTGACACTCAATGCATTGCATTAGATACTGCTGTTTGCTTTTCCTTCTTCTCTTTTTTTTAAGTTACCGCTTATGAAGATTTTACTGTTCAATCACTTTCATTTTACCTGAATGCTCAGACTTCTTGGCACTTTTATCATACCATCAATCTGCCTCCACCAAACAAGGTCAAACTTGTCCAGCCTCAACTACTCCAATATCTGTTCGACAGAGGAGACTGCTCGTATGCCATCTTGGGTGTTTCCGTGAGCTCACAATGAGTTGTTGAGTTCTCTCTTGAAATCGACAGGAATCAGCTGCCGTTAAAGTTTACGCTAGCTGACTTTAATATTTTAGCCACACATCCATGTAAGAATCCCCAGCATCCAATATCTGTATTACAAGATATTGTAAACCGATTGATTTCTTTGTGCTTGCATCTCCCCCCTTATTACTTTCAGCATGTTTTCACTTGTTTCAATTTCCCATTTCGCGTCCTTCTGTTTTACTCTCTTCTTTTCTTTCCTCACTTTCTACTCCCGTAAATTCGTGCATTAGTCTTCGTCCCTCCACTCCATGCTAGGAAGTACGGTACGGGAGTAAGGTTCAAAGGACTGCTATAAAATGTATGAAGGTAGAAGATAGAAGCTAGAGTTCAGAGTTAGGAGCTCTGTTTAACTTAGTAGAGAATTCCTGTCCCACAAGGTTGTTATGTTGCCAGGATAGTCTGAAAACGGGTGCAGCGTGTGTGCCAGATACTATGAACCGGAGCTTCAAGCTCACCTATTTAGAAAATTGCGAGAGAATCCAAAACAACTGTACGGATTTATCACCCGGAGGTCGTCTACCAACCCACATCTCCTAACTAACACAGACCCTATGGAGGGCTCCTTACCATTGGAGAGGCAGCCGATGTTTATCATGATCACTTTAGTAGAAAACTAGAATTCCCTTCAACAGTGATCACCAACAAGGCGATCACATCTCCGAAGACAGGAATTGGTTATATCGAGATGAGACCTAAGTTAGTGTTGAGAAAACTAAGGGAGTTATAGTATAACAAATCACCGGGCTTGCGATAACATGAGACCGTTAGTACGAAGGCGATGTACAGAAGTACTCAGCCACGCGACCAGTAACTTCTTCCAACACTCGTTGCAATCAAGGAAGTTAACAAGAAAATAGAAGCAAGCAATTGTAACTTTGTAGCGATGAATAATCTTCAAAATAAATAGTTGCATAGGCTCTCGACATTGATGCTGATCATGTTTGTTTAGGCGGACACTACTAGTTGATGGCGCACGGTCACGCATCTTCACCAGATCACGACTCAAACCACCGTGGGTAGCATCTCTCTCTAGTTTGCCAACCTGGACGTTGCTATTCCATTTAAGCTCTGTATGCGACCAAATATAATTTCTCTTTCAGTCTTCAGTGCCTTCTGATTTCTCATTCGTAAAAGAGGGTCCATTCGACAGGAGTGGATTCGGTTATACGACAAGCGCAACATGGTCATATATCCGGGTACACTTCATTGGTGAGCACGACGTGGTTTGGACACGATCATTTACTGTGAGTTCGTTCCTTTTTATAGTTTTTTTAACAGAGTATTATTGATGGTTTTTTTCACAGTATCTTTGTATTTGCGTACATTACTATTTTTATGATGTGCGATCAGACTACTAAGCTAATTAGGATTAAAACCCCTACGCCTCCAAACTTTCAGCTCACTCCTTTCTGGGCAGATAATGTAGATGCCTGGTTCTGCTACGCAGAAGCGAAATTTTGAGACCAATGTGTGACAGATCCACGCATTCAATTTCTGGCTGTTGTAAGGTCACTTCCGCGTGAATTGAACAGGTACGTCACCCCTTCTTTTTTCAGTCCTGACTGCCTAGAATCGTACGAACAGCTCAAAATATCAATTCTCAAACGTGGAGACTTGTCCGACATACAACGTTTTGATGAGATGTTTCACACCATCAAGCTTGGTAGCGGTTTAGCGACCGAAATGTTATCGCGTATGAAAGAGGTAATTGGTCAACACAATTTTGATAAAGGTCTCTTCCGTCAACTCTTCTTATCAAGACTGCCACAACAAGTGCAAGCAGTATTGGTTACATTTAACAACAATCCAGTAGATGAACTAGCTTCTTCTGCTGACCGAAACAAAATAATCAAATTGTGCAATACTCTTTCTCGTTTTCTCTATCTACAGGAACAATACCGATTAAGCAATCCTCGACGACGAAGTTCATCACGTAAAAGATCCTCGTCTCGACCTCGACGAAGGGAGAATTTATATTGGTGTTGGTACCACATCATTTATAGCAAGGACTCAAGGAAGTGTAGAGACCCCTGTTGTTTCCCTAGCCACAAACCCACTGTTGATGCGTCGGGAAACTATTCCGCCGTCACGCGTTAGCGGCAACCGTAGCCGGTGCAAGCAGCGGCCTGTTATTCATCACTGGTGTGATAACGAAGGCTCCCTACCTCGTCGATACTGGCGCAGAAGTCAGTGTCCTTCCTGCAACTTCATCTAATCGCCAACATGAGGCTGCATTTGATGTACAGGCAGCTGACGGGAAACAAATAGCCACGTATAGGAAAAAAATATGTCTACTAGAACGTGGGCTTGCGCGAACCCATACGCTGGATTGTCACCATCGCTGATGTGAAAATACCTATCATAGGCATAGATTTACGAAGCCACCACAACTTGCTTGTGGACGCTAGCAAAAAGAGGCTAGTCGACAGCAACACAAAGCTGTACGTACGTGGAACCACTGCTACAGGTTGTAGCCTATGTCCTCTTCGCTGTAAACATTTAATTAACCCTTATTTTCAGCCAATACTTGACAAGTATCCGGACCTGAATAAGGTGACATCGAAGTTATCATGTGTAACCAGCAATGTTACACATCACATCACGACTACAGGTCAACCTGTATTCTCCAAAGCACGCTGACTAGCACCCGAAAAATTAAGGATTGCTAAGAACGAATTCGACCATATGATTGACCTGGGAATAATGCGCCCATCCAGCAGCCCATGGTCGTCTCCATTACATATGGTCCCGAAGAAAGATATCAATGATTGGCGTCCTACTGGTGAATACCGACGTCTTAACGCGAAAACTACGCCTGATCGTTACCCTTTACCACACATCCACGACCTAACAGCCACGTTGAAGGGAATGACAGTATTTTCAAAAACTGATCTAGCACAGACCTATAATCAAATACCAATGGCCGAAAATGACATACCGGAAACAGCTATTGTAACTCCGCTCGGTGTTTATGAATTCCTCCGAATGCCCTTCGGCTTGAGGAATGCTGCACAAACATTTCAGCGTTTCATCGACGACGTGTTCCGCGGGCTCGACTATGTCCATGCATATGTCGACAACTGTTTGATAGCAAGCCCAGACGAGGAAACACACATGAAACATCTAGGACACAGCTTTTAGAAGACTGCAGCAATACGGAGTTACCATTAATATACAAAAATGCCAAATCGGAACAACCTGCTTAGACTTCCTGAGGCATACTATTGATGCTGATGGTATACAGCCTCAAAAACACAAGGTGGCAGCAATTCTGGAGTATCCGGAACCAACCACCATTAAGCAGTTACAAGCTTTCAACGGGTTGATAAGTTTCTACAGACGATTTATCCCCAACTATGCATCTATTGTGAAACCACTAACGGATCAGCTTCGTGGGAATAAAAAGGTGGTCACAATAGGATTCAGAATCAAAGAAAGCTTACATTGCAATTAAAGAGGCAATGCTGGCCTGCCAGAAGAACAAATTAATTCAACATAATAAATGCCCCCTAGGCACTTTCTCAACCCCTGACACTCGATTTGATCACATCCGCCTTGATTTGGTAGGACCTTTACCAGAATCAAATGGGATTTTCTTATCTTCTGACATGCGTGGACCGATTCACACGCTGGCCAGGAGCGATTCCACTCAAAGACATCACTAGTGAATCGATTGCTAGCGCTTTCGTCGAACGATGGGTAGCCAACTTTGGTTGTCCATCTATAGTAATAACAGACCGTGGACGTCAGTTTGAATCTGGACTGTTCCACGGTCTGACCAAACTTCTTGGAACTACACGTTTCAGGACGACCAGCCTACCACCCACAATCTAACGATTTGTTGGAAGGATTCCATCGACAACTGAAAGCATCACCTACAGCCACAAACATCCCTCAGTGGATCGACGTTTCGCCACTAGTTTTACTCGGAATTTGCAGCACAGTAAAAGAAGATGTTGGATGCAGTGTTGCCGAATAAGTCTACGGAACGACTCTTCGACTACCAGGTGAGTTTGTGGAAACTGCTTCCACCTTCGGCAAACCTGGATATGAATTCTTACGTGAACCGGCTTACATATGCTTTGCGTTCAGTTAAGCCAGTTCAAACTCGACAACAATCGACAGACACCTTTATCCAATCCGCCTTAAAATATAGTACACACGTTTTCGTACGTCATGATGCTGTACGACGACCTCTCGACGCAACTTACGAAGGGCCATACAAGGTTCTTAAACGTGAAACAAAGTACTATACGATCGACAAGAATGGTCACGAGGATAACGTCAGCACTGACTGACCTCAAAGCAGCCTACCTAGAAGGTAAACATTTTTGTGTCGAATTCGCTGCAACACCTACAAAACGTGACATGAACGTAAGCCATTACGCCACAAGCAATGACTAACACGCAAACAGAAGTATCAAAGAGCTTCATAACGCCGAGAGATACGCGTTCAGGTAGAAAAGTACGATTTCCAGAACACCTAAACGAATACTATGTCTACTAATTTCCTCCCACTACCTACGTAAGTATAACAATTTTTTGTTGTTGTCTTAAAAGAAATAATAATTAAGAAAAAAATACAAATCGAAATACCCCTTTATTATTATTATTTTTTGAAAACATTTAATATGTGCATTTTATTAATTTTCGTGTTAAAAAAAGCGTTTGATTATTTGTTGTCGGTGTTCAACAGTTTTTTATTGACGCTTTGAAGTTAACAATTTGAATTTTTGTATACAGAATGCACAGATTTAAATTTTTATTTTTTCTTTTCGACTTCCAGACCGTCTGGAAACGAACAGAAGGACGTGAAAGGAACAAGGAATTTTATGTGAATATATATTTTATGCAACGACACCATAGTGCAAGGACTGACGTCCAGAAGCTGCACAACATCGCAAGCTATCGAAGGAACGTTTACCAATGTCTGACTGCATTGAGATTTATCCTTTGGATGGTACGTCTTAGGGCCCTCACGAACACATTAGGAAAAAGTGAGCTGTAGCGGTGAATAATCCCCCAAATAAATAGTTGCATAGGCTCTCGACATTGATGCTGATCATGTTTGTTTAGGCGGACACTACTAGTTGATGGCGCACGGTCACGCATCTTCACCAGATCACGACTCAAACCACCGTGGGTAGCATCTCTCTCTAGTTTGCCAACCTGGACGTTGCTATTCCATTTAAGCTCTGTATGCGACCAAATATAATTTCTCTTTCAGTCTTCAGTGCCTTCTGATTTCTCATTCGTGAAAGAGGGTCCATTCGACAAGAGTGGATTCGGTTATATGACAAGCGCAACATGGTCATATATCCAGGTACGATTCAACTTAAATCTACTAGGAATAGGACAGAAAGATCTCACTTGTTATCGGCCAGTGGCAATTCTTTCAACACTATCAGAGGTTTCGGAAAGAAATGTAAATATTCAGGTGTGGAAGTTTATGGAAAATCGAAGTCTGATACACGAAGCATAACATGGTTTCCGACGAGACAGGTCTAGCAACACAAATTTCATTCTTGTTTGGGATGACTGGAGAACCTGTTAAAACACAAACACACATGTCCATGTTATTCTGTCATCGGAAGAGACCGACGACTCAGAACCGAACCCGTGACTCTGAAGTTGCGAGCACAAAGAAATCAATCGGTTTACAATACCTTGTAATACAGATGTTGGATATTCGGACGAACCTGGTTAGGTTAGAAAAGTAGACAGACGTAGACAGCCTGACTCTTAATATACAAAAGTGTCATGCAATGTTGTTACATCGGGATAAAACGCCTACTGTTATACGCGAACTAACTGCAACTCTAATCTGCTAACTTGTCTACGCCAACTGATAATCGCAACCGTGACCAACAACTCGACAACTGATTACTCACCACAAGCCAAATCAAGAAGACACGAACGCATCACTAGAAAGATCCAATTCTATTATATCCCAACTCTGTATATATAGTTACAAAAGCGACCTTGTAGCAATTAGAGTAATTAGCAAACTAAAAAGACACTACAACCAATCACAATTAGCAAGGTCAAAGCGGAAGGAATGAAGAGCAGTACTTGTTACAGCTTACTTCACAATTAATAAAGAATAGCAAAAATAAGGATAATTACATGAAAAGTAAGTAGTTCCTTCTCTTCTTAGCAAATATACTGTCGCACTCTAGTCGCTAACCAACCGTTCTAATACATAGGCACGCAACGAATAATTAGTACCTCCAAGAAACGTGACCTATTTTAATCTTGACAGTACACACATAAGACCGCATTTAGAAAACCACATTGTCGTTGATTTTAACAAATGCCACTTACTTTGTCTACAAATAACTTTAAGAAAGCAAAGGAGACTTAGCTGTCAGCTCTAGTGGTATTTCGCACTTAAAATGTGGTAATGTAACTCTACATGCACATAAGATTGTTCCAAAAACGTGATATCAGCTAGGCCTTTCATTAGTCTTCTTTAACACAGTTTATCACGTTAATGTTTTGTTTTGATTGAAATGGCAATATGATTGTCTAATTGCTATTTTCTAAAGAGCTCACGGCCTTGCAACAAACGAACCTGTAGAAAACTAAACTTTAATTTACTTAACGTTGCTGTCGGACAATACTGATTGCCAAAAGGATGACACTACAAGTGGATGACATTTAAACAATATAACCCTACCGTACCAAGCACCACTTAAAATAAGGTACTCACTCTGCGGAACTTCAAAGATGTACTTCTCCATAATGCAGTCCGCCACAAGAGAAGTTAAGAACAACACTGTGTAGTGAAATGCAGTTTTATTATCAACCAAATTAATTAAGAGTTAGAATTTAGTTGCATTTAAAATGTGGAAGAAGACATCAGCCACAGCAGTAGTTACTGATATGCTATAAATAAAGCATCTCTTTTACAATTCACAGGAAATAGGAAGTTAGAAGCAATTTCAAGATGTGACTAGAAAGCTATAAGTTGAAAGTCCTTCGAAGACTTTAGCGGTAATTAGTTTCATCCAAGCTTGAGATGAGCCTTAGTTGATTATGTTTAAATTTCTAGTAAGTTGGTGTCATTTGATAATGCATTTGAAATATACTTTATTGAGCTCACTGTATTATGAATAACAAGCATACAACTTCGACTCGGGTTTTCACGAGTAGTGGTAATAAGCATATTTTTAGGGATTCTTAGTTCAGTGTATCTTAAAGGTGCGATTTTGTCAAGAGCATTATGTGTATTTTAGTAGAGTATGCTAGTTAGCTAATCAGCATTATCTTCTATGAAGTATTTATCCTAGTCAAGATATCGAAATTAAGTCTGTAGATTCTTTCAGTCTATCTTGTGGACGGGTTACTAGCTATTGTAATGGGACCTTTAAACATAGTTTTTAATCTTGAGCTGCACTTGACTATTGTTATCACTACCTTGGAATTCCTCCTGTGTATGCATAGTACACAGGGGTGTGTTTATTCGTAAAACTTCAATCCAATATATTGTTGAGTTTAGTTGGGCTACGGATATCCGAACCCAACTACCAAGCTCCAAACTTTCTGTAAAGAATTCATAGTGCTTCCGTGCTCTAGTAGAAAACTATGAGGTTTTAGGTATACCAACAACCTAGTTATGATAACTGTTTTGGTTTAGTGGTGCTTTTCAGTGTCTGCCTACCTGCCTATCTGATTGCTACTACTCGTATTCATTCATTTACTCAGTGAGGCATTTTTTGATTGCTTGTCTGATAGACTGGCTAATTAACTAGTTGACTTATTGATTTGTTTTCGCCTTAATCATTTTATTACTAATGCTTATTAGGCTTGTCTGACTGGCAAGCATGTGATTCGTGGTGATTTTTTAGTATTCAAATTTTCTAGAGGCGTATATATATGATTAGTTTATAACAGTAATATTCAGTTATTAGTTAGGCTACTTGGAGAATGAAGTAAAATTGTGTCTTCCAATTCTGAGTAAAATTAGGAGGATGACGAAGAAGATGATAAAATTATTCAGAAAGAAGGTTAAGCATGCAATAGAAGAAAATATTGAAGCTGAGTGCATAACCCACGTAGCTGATGAGAATGTAATTGATGGTAAGAATGTTGGTATTAGTAATGTTGAATGAAGTAGATTATGTTGAAGATGATAGAAGAAATGGTGATGAAGATTGCGAAGAAGCATTTGAAGGGGCAGATAAATTAAATAAGGAAGTGAAGATAAGGTCAGAAGGAATAGATGGTTATGTCGTAGTTTGTGATGATGATGATAATAGTGTCAATAATTTCATTGAGGACAGTGATGAATGTAATGGTATTATTGATGTCAATAGTGATAATAATGATAATGCTAATAACAATATTAGCAACAATAAAAATAGTAACAGTAATAATGGTAACAGTATTAATGTTAGTCATAGTATTGGTAGTAGTAGTATTAGTGGTAGCCATAATCATATTAGGAATCTTAATTATCTTCCTGATGTTGATTATGTGGACTACTATATGGATGAGATAATTAGAAATTCTTGCAATAATACAATGTGTGAATCTGACATAAAAGATGATAATGAATTTCTTAAGAAGGTAGGCATTCTATTACTTTCGATATTGTTATTTATCCCATTCTGTATTTATTATTTTTACTCACTTGTTAATTATATTCTATTTTAGAATGTGATTGATGTAGGATATTGGATAAAATATTCAATAAGAATGGAAATATCAAGAAAACTAGATTCAGTGAATGAATTATGTTTGAATTATTGAAGGCGATGGATTATCGTGTTTAATTACGAAGAACACTGTGATTGAAGTGATTCAACTAATTAATTAATCAATCAATCTGTGTAAAAATTAGTGAAACGAAATATAATATCTCTAAGTTATTTAAATCTGTCTTCTTGATTGTTCCATGGGTAGATAGATAGATGAATAGGTGGGTGGGTGAGTGGATAGATAGTGTATGGGATATGGTAGATGTGACTGTAATGAAGACGTCGGTAAGTATGGCTGGAGACAAGGGAGAGTATGATAGGACACATTGGTTGAGTTGGGGTGCTGTCGGGTCGAAACGAGTTATGGGTTGGATTGTGTACCTTTCACGAAAGAGTACATAGGTTGACCTGCTACTGAAGTCATTATCGCTTGCAGGAGAATCGCGAAATAGGCATAGTAAGATGCCTGAACAGTGCAGGCGTCGAATAAATCAATGACAGTGTAATTAATAATTGCGATGAATTGACGAATATTGTCTGAAGAAATAACATATGTCTAATGATAATCAGCCACATAGATTCTTTGTCTACAGCTCATTTCATGGTTTCTGAACTAAGCATCTAACTGCTAATCTCTACACGTTTATTAATGACATCAAGGTTATTAATATTTGGCAAGTTTTGTTATGACGTCAACAGCTGACCAACTACTGCAGTGATGATATTGCTGGAACGAAAGCAGTCAGTGATGACAGTGATATAGACAGTCTAATCGGTGTTCGCACTAGTTGCAAGTCAGAACGAGAAGTGCATAAATTGATACTCAAGTCCAGTCAGTCAACTTAAGTACGTATTTCATTCGCTCGTATAACTAAGTAGGTTGATACAAGACATATAGTCGAATCTGTGATGCACAAAAATAAGAGAGATACACTAATCAGATCTCTCTATATACACATTAGGGATGCTCCACTTGTTTGTTCCTGCTCACGTCAAGTAATCACAGTTAACATGGTCCAGAAGTATCGCGTGGTTTCGTTCTGTGGAGACATCTTGAAGTGATTGGTGGGTGTGATGTGTGTTTGGAGGGTGGGGGTGGTGTATTCATAAAATCTGAAAATGCTTACATTTATGATTAGCGAGATAGGAGGACTCTACACTTTGTTAGCGTGTTCAAAAAAATCCACTGTATTATCTGTATATAAGTGAGTCTCAATAAAGTGCATTAGTTCTCGTTAACTATATGCTCGACGAAATAATCAGAATAGTAATAAACACCAAACATTGAAAATATGTGATCAGTAAACAAAATGAGAAGGTAGTGATGAGGGAATATCAGAGTTGCCGATTTAGAGAACAAGAAATCAATTCATTTGGACTATGTCACTCAACATCAACCTTTTGTTTGTTAAATAAGAGGGTGCTTCACGGCCAATCACATCTCATCTCTTATTTATCTACCTCCAATTCTTTATCACATAAATATTCAATAAAGACATTAGGATACACAGCAAGTAGCAGCAAATGTTTAGATCTGTAGGTTGGATAATGTTGACCAGTGTCAAGTTGGACATTAGCTAAGACTGCCGCTTGATACTGAGTTTCCCCGATTATTTAACACTAACACAAATAATACACTTTAGAATAACACCGATATTGTCAATATCGCAATGATTTTGATAAGTAGGAATACGCTGCATTACGTCTAACGTCAAATATTCAATTCACGGTCCTGACTTCATTTTCCGTTTCAAGTACATTCAGTAAGAACTCAACTCACCGCCCCGACACTACACACACCCTAGACACTATTCAACGAAACACAAACCACTACCAGCCTAACTTCCCGCATTTTTCGACGGTAACCTCTCCAATAACGTAGAAATCCATAAAGACTAGCTCACTGATACACACGTATGTCCCACCTCTGGCCTGTACACAACAACACTAGCACCGATCTCCTTGGGAACCCACCTGATAATCTCAAATATTACACACATCCACCTATCACAATCAACACCACATTCCACAATACTTCGAGCAAGGCATACCTTTTTTAGTCTTACCTCACTTCCTCTCAATAGTAATAATTTGTGCTTTCTATCTATTGACGGTGATAATCCATTGTATCTATGGGCACCCACCGAATATAAACGGATCCTGAGTTAACTCATTTTTCTCCTTCTAAACCAAATACACCCTTCTACCCCAACTATTTCATGACGTGTATTCCTGAAAACACTCCATGATTGTCTCTTGCTTACTCATTTCATTTAACTTCTTTTTACTCTCCATCGACATTCATACCACTCACCTCCTATATCACTCGCCGCTGTTGAGTAGTTCTGACAATGCTTTATGCGACAATGACAAGCAGGGCTATGTAAGCGACGTCAGTACATCCACCTTTTATTTCCTTCCCTCATTCCCCTTCCCACCATAAGCTATGTTCAAACAAAACACTCCAACATACTACGTCTACAGAGCAAATTTATACGCGGTGTATTAAGGCACATGAAATACAACTCAACTTTTAAATTACTGCTCATTAATACCCGGTCTATCATTGACAAGCTTCAATTTCTATATTCCTTAATCTAAATTTGCAAACATTCGGCAGTTATTATCACAGAAGCATAGTGCCCTTCCGATATCATGGATATATCTATCTTTCTTCAGGAATACCAACTAATCAAAAGCTCGTAGTCAAGTGGTCGAGGTGGCTCGTACACCATGCATGTAAAAGACACACTTGACGCCGTGCCATATAATGCTGTAAACCTTAAACTCCTGGATCCATTATTGGTTACTATCAGCACAGTTAACTCTAATATACTACTCAATTCGGCATTTACAGATCGCCCAATTCTCATGCCCAGCTTCTTAACGACATAATCAAAGTTTTTAAACAAGTATTCTCTTTGCCCTTTAACTACAAAATAATTGATGGTGACTTTAACATTTTCTAGACGTAAAGTGGAATTTTATGAGCGCTCCACTCAAGCACAATAAGTTCACTGAAACCACTGAACTATATGGATGGACGCGAAACGTACTGTCTCCTACCAGTAACAAAAATATCCCAGATTATGTCTTCGCACACAGCACAACATGATGCTTACCACGACTCATGTTAGTCATACCTTTAAAAATAATGACCATAAACTAGCTATATAGTCGTTTGATATCGTTCAGTTGCAGAACTCCTGCCATATCTGAAAGTGCAGCTTAACGAAGAGGAATATGGCTTTCTGTCCATTAAACGCTACCAAAGTGCTATCAGTTTCTTCTTAAACTATCGAAAAATTTCTATTCTCAACGAAGTACAAGACTCAAGCATAAAATACTCTTCAACCTCCAATCTATTGGAACACAAACTCTCAAACTTCTAAAATTTCATAGCTTACATCATGCTTTCTAAACCTTGTTACTCAGGAAGCAAAGGCACTCTAATACACGAGCTGCATAAGACCGCTGTTAGAATACTGTCTTCACACTTAATGGCAATTCTAAAATTGACAAACTCACAGTCAAACGCATACAAAGATAATTTACCAAGACGATTTACTGATGGAATAAATCCGTTGCTTTATCATACTACTTGTGAAGAACTACGTCCGCAGACACTTAATGTACATTTGCAACTGCCCCAAAGTTGTCTTAATCTTCGAAATAAACCCGTTGAACATCAACCGCCGAGCGTTTAGCCAATTCTTCTCTGTGTGCATTTTGGGCTTTCATTCAAGAAATGCTAGTCTGAGTGTCTTCCAGTTGTGACCTTTCTGCTTCCACAAAAACTCTCGGAAACGTTTGTTTTCACAAGATAATTGTCAGAATCCACACATGTTTTCCAAAATATAACAACCATTGATGATGTGATCCATTCATGTCCATCGTTGTTTTGACGTCGGAGACCGTCTCGTTACATAATGTCATACTTTATGCTTAAAGTTTGTACTCTCTACGAATAAGCAGTAATCTGAACCGAATATAGGAGACATTCTCCATTGTCCGTTCATTAGTCTGATAAACTGCGAATTTAGCAAAAGTAATTCTTAGCCTGACTTAACCTACCGACTTGGACGTGAAAATTCCCTGTTAGGAAAATTATGTCCGAGTGTTATTTTCCTGGAGATTAGCAACCGCCTACAAAACTCGTCTTTCACTTTATCCATGTAGCTGTCTCTGAGGGCGGCGTAGAGAGATGATATGGTAGAACCATAAAGAGTGAATGCTCCATCTAGTATAGCCCAAATCGGTTAACACGATAACCATGACCTTCCACCACGTCAACGTAACTTCAATTGTCATGTGCTTGCTAGTAAATCGGCTATGAGCAAAGTATTATCCGCTTCCCTTATATTCACGGTGCCATCCTTCATCACTCCACACAGACAATCGCCATTTTTCTTTTAATATCAGGTGAAAATATAAATCGCTAAACAAGTTGCCTGATGTCATATGTTTGTTAACTTACTCATTTTGTGGAACAGTTTGTGTGAAAAAAAACAGTGAAAATAACACTTCCGCAGTAACATTAGCATGAAAAGTGTACCCTTTTGAATATGTGGTCCATGGATCAACTAACTATTCATAATACGCCTAGAAACTTTCAGCATACATCCATCCACTTTAGTAAAACTTACCTCTAACGACTGTAAATCTCATGAAAACCCGAGTCTAAGTTGTATGCTTGTTATTCATAATACAGTGAGCTCAATAAAGTATATTTCAAATGCATTATCAAATGACACCAACTTACTAGAAATTTAAACATAATCAACTAAGGCTCATCTCAAGCTTGGATGAAACTAATTACCGCTAAAGTCTTCGAAGGACTTTCAACTTATAGCTTGATATGTCGGAATATTATAATAATAATAACGCCTACTGCTATGCAGGAACTATCCGCAACTCTAACCGGAAACTTATCTGCGCCAACTGATACTAGCAACCGTGACCAACGACTCGATACTGATTACTCACCCCAAAACAAAATCAAGAAAACCAAAGAAGCACCAGGAAGATTCCATTCTATTACAATTCAAGTCTGTATATATAGATACAAAAACGACCTTGGGAAAAACAGAGTAATTAGCATACTAAAACGACATTACAACCAATCACAGTTAACAAGGTCCAGCGGAGGAAATGAAAAGCAGTACCGGTTTCCGCTCACTTTACAATTAAATAAAAAAATAGCAAAATCACATAAAAAATAACTAGTTTCTCCTCTTCTTAGCATAGCTTTCTAGTCACATCTTGAAATTGCTTCTAACTTCCTATTTCCTGTGAATTGTAAAAGAGATGCTTTATTTATAGCATATCAGTAACTACTGCTGTGGCTGATGTCTTCTTCCACATTTTAAATGCAACTAAATTCTAACTCTTAATTAATTTGGTTGATAATAAAACTGCATTTCATTACACAGTGTTGTTCTTAACTTCTCTTGTGGCGGACTGCATTATGGAGAAGTACATCTTTGAAGTTCCGCAGAGTGAGTACCTTATTTTAAGTGGTGCTTGGTACGGTAGGGTTATATTGTTTAAATGTCATCCACTTGTAGTGTCATCCTTTTGGCAATCAGTATTGTCCGACAGCAACGTTAAGTAAATTGAAGTGTTCCCCGGATATAGGACCAAGTTGCGCTTGTCGTATAACCAAAGACACTTCTATCGAATGGACCCCACTCTTACGAATGAGAAATCAGAAGGCAATTAAGGATGGAAGCGAAACTGTATTTGAGCGTACACAGAACTTTAATGGAATAGCAACGTCTAGGCTGGCAAACTAGAGAGAGATGCTACCCACGGTGGTTCGAATCGTGATCTGGTGGAGATGCGTGACCGCGCGCCTTCAACTAGCAGTGTCCGCTAAAACAAACATGGTCAGCATCAATGTCGAGAGCCTATGCAACTATTTATTTTGGGGATTATTTACCGCTACAGCTCACTCCCCCCCTAATGGGTTCGTGAGGACCCTAAGACGTGCCAGCCAAAGGATAAAACCCAATGCGTCAGACATTGGTAAACGTTCCTTCGATAGCTTGCGATGTTGTGCAGCTTCTGGACGTCTGTACCTAAACTAAGGTGTCGTTGCATAAAATAATTGTACATAAAATAAAATTCTTGTTTCTTCCACGTTCTTCTGTTTGTTTCCAGACGGCCTGGAAGTCGAAAAGAAAAAATAAAATTTAAATCTGTGCGTTAAGTGTACAAAAAAAGGTAATTGTTAACTCGATGCGTCTATATAAAAAAAACGTGTTGAATACCGACAACAAATAATGAAAAGTTTTTTTTTTTGACACAAAATTTCATAAAGTGCACACAGTAAAATTATTATTATTACTTTTTTTTTTAGAAAAAAAAATACATAAATAATAATAATAGGTTTATCGATTTTTATTTTATTTTTTTTTCTTTGTTATTATTTAAGACAACAAGAAATTGTAATACGTACGTGGGTAGTGGGAGGAAATCAGTAAACATAGTATTCGTTTAGGTTTTCTGGAAATCGAACTTTTCTACCAGAACGCGTAGCTTTCGGCGTTACAGGGCTCTTTGATGCTTCTACTTGCTTGTTAGTTATTGCTTGAGGCGTAATGACTTCGTTCGTGCTACGTTTTCCAGGTGTTGCAGCGAATTCGACACTAAAAGGTGTACCTTCTAGGTAAGCTGCTTTGAGGCGGTCAATGCTGACGTTATCCTCGTGGCCATTCTTGTCAATCGTATAGTACTTTGTTTCACGTTTCAGGACCTTGTATGGCCCTTCGTAGGTTGCGTCGAGAGGTCGGCGTACGGCATCACGACGTACGAAAACGTGTGTACTATATTTTAAGGCAGGTTGGATAAAGATGTCTGTCGATTGTTGTCTAGTTTGAACTGGCTTAACTGAACGCATAGCATTTGAAAGCCGATTCACGTAAGAGTTCATATCCAGGTTTGCCGAAGTGGAAGCGGTTTCCACAAACTCACCTGGTAGTCGAAGAGTCATTCCGTAGACTAATTCGGCGACACTACATCCAACATCTTCCTTTACAGTGCTGCGAATCCCGAGTAAAACTAGTGGTAAGGCGTCGGTCCACTGAGGGATGTTTGTTGCTGAAAGTGATGCTTTCAGTTGTCGATGAAATCTTTCTACCAAACCATTAGATTGTGGGTGGTAGGCGGTCGTCCTGAAACGTGTAGTTCCAAGAAGTTTGGTCAGAGCGTGGAACAATCCAGATTCAAACTGACGTCCACGGTCTGTCGTTATTATAGATGGACAACCAAAGTTGGCTACCCATCGTTCGACGAAAGCGCGAGCAATCGTTTCACTAGTGATGTCTTTAAGTGGAATCGCTTCTGGCCAGCGTGTAAATCGGTCCACGCATGTCAGAAGATAAGAAAATCCATTTGATTCTGGTAGAGGTCCTACCAAATCAAGGTGGACGTGATCGAATCGAGCGTCAGGGGTTGAGAAAGTGCCTAGGGGGCATTTGTTATGTTGGATTACCTTGTTCTTTTGGCAGGATATGCAGGTGCGTGCCCATTCTTTAATATCCTTATTCATTTTTGGCCAGCAGAATCTATCGGTAATCAGTTTACGTGTAGCACGAATTCCAGGATGAGAAAGGTTGTGCAATGTGTCGAAGATGACTCGTCGATAACTCCTGGGGACGACTGGACGGGCTATACCTGTAGAAGAATCACAAATTAAAGTGTTCTTACCTTTTCCAATCGTTTTGGTTTGGAGTTGGAGCGTTGTTGCAGCTAACTCGTGATGAAAGTCGATATCTTCACTTTGAAGTTGAGCTAGTTTAACAAGGTCGATTCCTTGGATACGATTCAAGGAATGTATTCTCGATAAGGCATCAGCAACTACATTGTTAGCTCCCGATATATGTCGTATGTCCGTAGAGAATTGGGAGATATAGTCAAGATGACGCGACTCTCGTGGAGAGTACTTATCTGTAGATGATTTCATCGAAAATGTCAGTGGTTTATGGTCGGTGAATATTGCGAATTCCCGGCCTTCGATGGAATGTTGAAAATGACGTACAGCACAGTACATAGCTAGAAGTTCACGTCCAAAAGTACTGTATCTTGATTCGGTGTCGTTTAATCGTCTTGAGAAAAATGCTAAAGGCTGCCAAGCTTGGTTAGTCCATTGTTGCAGAACTGCGCCAATCGCTGAGTCAGAAGCGTCGACCGCAATGCTGACGGGAGCCTCAGTATTGTAGTGTGCCAGCATAGTTACTTTGGCTATTGCCTCTTTAATTGCAACGAAGGCTTTCTTCGATTCTGGATCCATTGTGATCGCCTTTTTGTTCCCACGAAGTTGATCTGTTAGTGGTTTCACTATAGATGCACAGTTGGGGATAAATCGTCTGTAAAAACTTACCAAGCCGTTGAAAGCTCGTAACTGCTTAATGGTTGTTGGTTCCGGATACTCCAGAATTGCCGCCACCTTGTGTTCTTGAGGCTGTATACCATTAGCATCAATGGTATGCCCCAGGAAGTCCAATGAAGTTGTTCCGATTTGACATTTTGGTATATTAATAGTAATTCCGTATTGCTGCAGTCTTTGAAAAGCTGTGTCCAAATGTTTCATGTGTGTTTCCTCATCTGGGCTTGCTATCAAGCAGTCGTCGACATATGCATGGACATAGTCGAGCCCGCGAAACACGTCGTCAATGAAACGTTGAAACGTTTGTGCTGCATTCCTCAAGCCGAAGGGCATTCGAAGGAATTCGTAAAGACCGAACGGGGTTACAATAGCCGTTTTTGGGATGTCATTTTCTGCCATCGGTATTTGATTGTAGGCTTTTACAAGATCAATTTTTGAGAATACTTTCATTCCCTTTAACGTGGCCGTGAGGTCGTGGATGTGAGGTAAAGGGTAGCGATCTGGAGTAGTTTGTGCGTTAAGACGTCGATAATCACCGGTAGGACGCCAATCATTGCTGTCTTTCTTCGGGACCATATGTAATGGAGACGACCATGGGCTGCTGGATGGGCGGATTATTCCTAGGTCAATCATATGGTCGAATTCGTTCTTAGCAACCCTTAATTTTTCGGGTGCTAATCTACGTGCTTTGGAGAATACAGGTTGACCTGTAGTCGTGATGTGATGTGTAACATTGCTGGTTACACATGATAACTTCGATGTCGCCTTATTCAGGTCCGGATACTTGTCAAGTATTGGCTGAAAATAAGGGTTAATTAAATGCTTAAAGCGAAGAGGACATAAGCTACAACCTGTACCAGTGGTTCCACGTACGTACAGCTTTGTGTTGCTGTCGACTAGCCTCTTTTTGCTAGCGTCCACAAGCAAGTTGTGGTGGCTTAGTAAGTCTATGCCTATGATAGGTATTTTCACATCAGCGATAGTGAAAATCCAGTGTATGGGTTTTCGCAACCCCACGTTTAAGTAGACATATTTCTTACCATACGTGGCTATTTGTTTTCCGTCAGCTGCCTGTAGATCAAATGCAGCTTCATGTTGGCGATCAGATGAAGTTGCAGGAAGGACGCTGACTTCTGCTCCAGTATCGACGAGGTAGCGAACCTTCGTTATCACATCAGAGATGAATAACAGGCGGCTGTTTCCACCGGCTACGGTTGCCGCTAACGCGTGCCGGCGGGATAGTTTCCCGAAGCAGTGGGTTTGAGGCTAGGAAAACAACAGGGGTTTCTACATTTATTTGATTCCTTGCCATAGGTGTTGTGGTACCAACACCAATGTGGATTTTTTGTTCGTCGACGTCGAGAGGAGGATCTTTTACGCGACGAACTTCGTCGCCGAGGATTGTTTGGTCGGCGTTGCTCGTGTAGATCGAGGAAACGAGAAATAGTATGGCACAATTTAGTAATTTCGGTTTCGGTTTCTAGAGGTTTTTCTGTAACAGAATAAACCTCATTGTGGCGAGTTCTGGTGATCTCCAGAATTCGATCGGCAGATGAAGCTAGTTCATCAACTGGGTTGTTGTTAAAAGTTACTAACACTGCTTGCACTTGTTGTGGCAGTTTTGATAAGAATAGTTGACGGAAGAGTCCTTCGTCAAAAGTACGTTGACCTATTACCTCTTTCATGCGCAATAACATTTCGGTCGCAGAACCGTTACCAAGATCAATAGTATGAAACAACTCATCAAGACGTTGTCAATCGGACAAATCTCCTCGTTTAAGAATCGATTTTTTGAGTTGTTCGTACGGTTCTAGGCAGTCAGGACTAAAAAGGAAGGGGGTGACGTACCTGTTCAATTCACGCGGAAGTGACCTTACAACCGCCAGAAATTGAACGCGTGGATCAGTCACACATTGGTTTTGGAATTCTGCTTCTGCGTAGCAGAACCAGGCTTCGACATTATCTGCCCAGAAAGGAATGAGCTGAAAGTTTGGAGGCGTAGGGGTCTTAATCCTAATTAGCTTAGGAGTCTGGTCTGACATCATAAAAATAGTAATGAATGCAAATACAAAATTACTGTGAAAAATATGCGGTAAAAAAAATTAAACTACCAAAATTACTCTGTTTTAAACTATAAAAAGGAACAGACTCACAGTAAATTATCGTGTCCAGATCACGTCGGGCTCACCAATGAAGTGTTTCCCGGATATAGGACCAAGTTGCGCTTGTCGTATAACCAAAGACACTTCTATCGAATGGACCCCACTCTTACGAATGAGAAATCAGAAGGCAATTAAGGATGGAAGCGAAACTGTATTTGAGCGTACACAGAACTTTAATGGAATAGCAACGTCTAGGCTGGCAAACTAGAGAGAGATGCTACCCACGGTGGTTCGAATCGTGATCTGGTGGAGATGCGTGACCGCGCGCCTTCAACTAGCAGTGTCCGCTAAAACAAACATGGTCAGCATCAATGTCGAGAGCCTATGCAACTATTTATTTTGGGGATTATTTACCGCTACAAAATTAAAGTTTAGTTTTCTACAGGTTCGTTTGTTGCAAGGCCGTGAGCTCTTTAGAAAATAGCAATTAGACAATCACATTGCCATTTCAATCAAAACAAAACATTAACGTGATAAACTGTGTTAAAGAAGACTAATGAAAGGCCTAGCTGATATCACGTTTTTGGAACAATCTTATGTGCATGTAGAGTTACATTACCACATTTTAAGTGCGAAATACCACTAGAGCTGACAGCTAAGTCTCCTTTGCTTTCTTAAAGTTATTTGTAGACAAAGTAAGTGGCATTTGTTAAAATCAACGACAATGTGGTTTTCTAAATGCGGTCTTATGTGTGTACTGTCAAGATTAAAATAGGTCACGTTTCTTGGAGGTACTAATTATTCGTTGCGTGCCTATGTATTAGAACGGTTGGTTAGCGACTAGAGTGCGACAGTATATTTGCTAAGAAGAGAAGGAACTACTTACTTTTCATGTAATTATCCTTATTTTTGCTATTCTTTATTAATTGTGAAGTAAGCTGTAACAAGTACTGCTCTTCATTCCTTCCGCTTTGACCTTGCTAATTGTGATTGGTTGTAGTGTCTTTTTAGTTTGCTAATTACTCTAATTGCTACAAGGTCGCTTTTGTAACTATATATACAGAGTTGGGATATAATAGAATTGGATCTTTCTAGTGATGCGTTCGTGTCTTCTTGATTTGGCTTGTGGTGAGTAATCAGTTGTCGAGTTGTTGGTCACGGTTGCGATTATCAGTTGGCGTAGACAAGTTAGCAGATTAGAGTTGCAGTTAGTTCGCGTATAACAGTAGGCGTTTTATCCCGATGTAACAACATTGCATGACACTTTTGTATATTAAGAGTCAGGCTGTCTACGTCTGTCTACTTTTCTAACCTAACCAGGTTCGTCCGAATATCCAACATCTGTATTACAAGGTATTGTAAACCGATTGATTTCTTTGTGCTCGCAACTTCAGAGTCACGGGTTCGGTTCTGAGTCGTCGGTCTCTTCCGATGACAGAATAACATGGACATGTGTGTTTGTGTTTTAACAGGTTCTCCAGTCATCCCAAACAAGAATGAAATTTGTGTTGCTAGACCTGTCTCGTCGGAAACCATGTTATGCTTCGTGTATCAGACTTCGATTTTCCATAAACTTCCACACCTGAATATTTACATTTCTTTCCGAAACCTCTGATAGTGTTGAAAGAATTGCCACTGGCCGATAACAAGTGAGATCTTTCTGTCCTATTCCTAGTAGATTTAAGTTGAATCGTACCTGGATATATGACCATGTTGCGCTTGTCATATAACCGAATCCACTTTTGTCGAATGGACCCTCTTTTACGAATGAGAAATCAGAAGGCACTGAAGACTGAAAGAGAAATTATATTTGGTCGCATACAGAGCTTAAATGGGATAGCAACGTCCAGGTTGGCAAACTAGAGAGAGATGCTACCCACGGTGGTTTGAGTCGTGATCTGGTGAAGATGCGTGACCGTGCGCCATCAACTAGTAGTGTCCGCCTAAACAAACATGATCAGCATCAATGTCGAGAGCCTATGCAACTATTTATTTTGGGGATTATTCACCGCTACAGCTCACTTTTTTCCTAATGTGTTCGTGAGGGCCCTAAGACGTACCATCCAAAGGATAAAACAATTTGATTATTTTGTTTCGGTCAGCAGAAGAAGCTAGTTCATCTACTGGATTGTTGTTAAATGTAACCAATACTGCTTGCACTTGTTGTGGTAGTCTTGATAAGAAGAGTTGACGGAAGAGACCTTTATCAAAATTGTGTTGACCAATTACCTCTTTCATACGCGATAACATTTCGGTCGCTAAACCGCTACCAAGCTTGATGGTGTGAAACATCTCATCAAGACGTTGTATGTCGGACAAGTCTCCACGTTTGAGAATTGATATTTTGAGCTGTTCGTACGATTCTAGGCAGTCAGGACTGAAAAAAGAAGGGGTGACGTACCTGTTCAATTCACGTGGAAGTGACCTTACAACAGCCAGAAATTGAATGCGTGGATCTGTCACACATTGGTCTCAAAATTTCGCTTCTGCGTAGCAGAACCAGGCATCTACATTATCTGCCCAGAAAGGAGTGAGCTGAAAGTTTGGAGGCGTAGGGGTTTTAATCCTAATTAGCTTAGTAGTCTGATCGCACATCATAAAAATAGTAATGTACGCAAATACAAAGATACTGTGAAAAAAACCATCAATAATACTCTGTTAAAAAAACTATAAAAAGGAACGAACTCACAGTAAATGATCGTGTCCAAACCACGTCGTGCTCACCAATGAAGTGTACCCGGATATATGACCAAGTTGCGCTTGTCGTATAACCGAATCCACTCCTGTCGAATGGACCCTCTTTTACGAATGAGAAATCAGAAGGCACTGAAGACTGAAAGAGAAATTATATTTGGTCGCATACAGAGCTTAAATGGGATAGCAACGTCCAGGTTGGCAAACTAGAGAGAGATGCTACCCACGGTGGTTTGAGTCGTGATCTGGTGAAGATGCGTGACCGTGCGCCATCAACTAGTAGTGTCCGCCTAAACAAACATGATCAGCATCAATGTCGAGAGCCTATGCAACTATTTATTTTGAAGATTATTCATCGCTACAAAGTTACAATTGCTTGCTTCTATTTTCTTGTTAACTTCCTTGATTGCAACGAGTGTTGGAAGAAGTTACTGGTCGCGTGGCTGAGTACTTCTGTACATCGCCTTCGTACTAACGGTCTCATGTTATCGCAACCCGGTGATTTGTTATACTATAACTCCCTTAGTTTTCTCAACACTAACTTAGGTCTCATCTCGATATAACCAATTCCTGTCTTCGGAGATGTGATCGCCTTGTTGGTGATCACTGTTGAAGGGAATTCTAGTTTTCTACCAAAGTGATCATGATAAACATCGGCTGCCTCTCCAATGGTAAGGAGCCCTCCATAGGGTCTGTGTTAGTTAGGAGATGTGGGTTGGTAGACGACCTCCGGGTGATAAATCCGTACAGTTGTTTTGGATTCTCTCGCAATTTTCTAAATAGGTGAGCTTGAAGCTCCGGTTCATAGTATCTGGCACACACGCTGCACCCGTTTTCAGACTATCCTGGCAACATAACAACCTTGTGGGACAGGAATTCTCTACTAAGTTAAACAGAGCTCCTAACTCTGAACTCTAGCTTCTATCTTCTACCTTCATACATTTTATAGCAGTCCTTTGAACCTTACTCCCGTACCGTACTTCCTAGCATGGAGTGGAGGGACGAAGACTAATGCACGAATTTACGGGAGTAGAAAGTGAGGAAAGAAAAGAAGAGAGTAAAACAGAAGGACGCGAAATGGGAAATTGAAACAAGTGAAAACATGCTGAAAGTAATAAGGGGGGAGATGCAAGCACAAAGAAATCAATCGGTTTACAATATCTTGTAATACAGATATTGGATGCTGGGGATTCTTACATGGATGTGTGGCTAAAATATTAAAGTCAGCTAGCGTAAACTTTAACGGCAGCTGATTCCTGTCGATTTCAAGAGAGAACTCAACAACTCATTGTGAGCTCACGGAAACACCCAAGATGGCATACGAGCAGTCTCCTCTGTCGAACAGATATTGGAGTAGTTGAGGCTGGACAAGTTTGACCTTGTTTGGTGGAGGCAGATTGATGGTATGATAAAAGTGCCAAGAAGTCTGAGCATTCAGGTAAAATGAAAGTGATTGAACAGTAAAATCTTCATAAGCGGTAACTTAAAAAAAAGAGAAGAAGGAAAAGCAAACAGCAGTATCTAATGCAATGCATTGAGTGTCAGAACGTGATAGTGCCAACCATCATAACGTTTTCACTCATAGTAATCACTATAGAAGGCTTCTGTGGATCAGGCAAGATTGGGACGTGTGAGTACTGGTGGAGATCTAGTGCGAATTAAGCTATCAAAGTTGATATTTCCTAATATACATATTGGTATATATACTAGTCAATATTCATTTACTACAAATTATTGGTAGACAAAAGACAGTTTGTCATTTATTTATTTTGAATGATGACTATGGTTGTTTTTGAAGTTTAAATATAGGTTATGGGTCATTATGTGCACATTATATATATATATATAATATTTTATTATAATATATTATACTAACTATTAACAGATCGAAAATGTTTACCAAACTAGTTACACAGTATGAGAAATGAAAGCAAACTCTGCAACAGATCAATATAACACTTAATATGTAAAGAATTATTGGTGTCACCCGTCCTTACAAGTTTTTATTAAATTGCGGTCACCAAACGATAATTTGACTATTTGAATATTTCATGAACGGTAAATTTGTCAATCATATTTCACCCTTAAACGGTCTTTTACACCAAAAGTATCGAACTACTCACAAACTGTAAGTAGTTAAACACAATAATGGCCCAACTTTTCCCTACGTCTGACCCAGTCCATATGTTTCGACCCAGTGTTTCGGTCATTTGACCCAACGTTGATTTTTATGGCCCAATGTTTACATACGAAAACCCCAATCTTTTTGTTTGCTGGGTTAGTGTGTACGACCTATTTTATTTATAAAGTTCTCAATTTTCATTTTGATTCACTGATGAATATCATATTGAGATGTTGGTTTTTGATATGTACGTGACTTTTAGTAAAGAAACCATACATGCTTCACTTTAATTCCAGTTTAATCTGACTCAGTTACAGCGAAAATTAAGCACAAATACCGTTTAGATAACTTGCATCATTTTGTTGACTAACATCAAATTAAATTTCGATTATACTTTTTAGTTATTTATTATATGTTTGAAGTGTTACACACCTTTACTAATTCATGTTTACAGTTAGTCTTGCTAATCTTTAATAATATATATTCTTATTACTTGATATTTTTCTAATTTTAAATTTTGTAACAGTCATATCTGTTTCCTACATAGAAAAAATAAGAACACAAATATATGAACTACCATGATAGCACATCCTAAGTTTTACAGTAATTAGATTTGTGATTGGTTTGATTTATATTGTAGGTACAGGCGTGATATATCATGAGCCTAACCAGTGACGGTATGCGATAAACAATACCCTTGCTAGGAACCTGCTCTGTAATCAAACACAAAGACCTTTTTTTCTATTCCCGTATATCTGCCTTGATATTGCTAGTCCCTAAGCTGGATTAAAAAACACACGATAATTGTGCCAGCAACCAGAGACAAATTTTATTTCACATATCCGCTTTTATATACACCGAACCTGACCACATAGCTCACCAATAAGGAGAATGACATCCGTACAAGACAAGGAGACTGGTGGAAACATGGATAAAGTTAATTAATTACACTTCCTGAATATAAAATGATATGACAACAGTTTATGAGTCTAGTGAGAGGTTAGTGAGATGGAAACATCATAATAATATATTCGTTTATCACACATGGAAAATAAATGAAATAGTCCTCTCAATAAACATTCCTGAAATTTGGTTGTTATTCTTGTATTGCCCAACATATCAATGCAATTAGCAATCATGGTCTGTTACTTAAAATAACCAGAAAGAAATTATAATATTGAATCATCAGGTAGTTAATTAGTTATATATATTTTTGAGTAAAAGCTCACTATAATTCTGGAATAGTGATAAGTTTTCTCTTAGAAGAGACAACGCAGTCGGTTCTTATTAGCTTAGTAAGGTATGCGATACGATACAACTAAATTACCAAGGGGTATTTTTCATACACTTTGTTCCCTTTATAATTTTCATGAGAGCAAGAACAAATATTTGTGCAGAATAAGTGAGTTTTATTCACTTTATTCTCAAATTTTCCAACCACCTCTTATTGTGCAATCATTTGACCTCTGATCTCTATTTTGCCTTCTGGTACCTTCTCTTGGATAGTATATATATTCACAGCATTTTCTCCAACATTTTAAGTCATGTTCACATGTTTATGTAATCTTGATTTCAACTAACTACATCCGTTCTCATGAGTATGTTAAAACTTGTTTCAAATATTAATTTTGTAAAAATACTATTCTAGGTTGTGTGCAGCTGATGAGAAACCAACGAAATAAAATGAATTCATCTTATTCTGCACAAATATTTGTTCTTGCTCTCATGAAAATATCAAGGGGTAGTCGGATTCTATGTCTAATTTCCTCGATAGACTGTACGGTTAGTGCGAATCGTTATTTCTGATACTTGTACTTCAATCGGGTACCACGATTTGTTCCGTTCCAGCCCATCGCTACTTCAAAAGACTAAACTTGTAGGAAGATTGTGTTCTTGAGCAAAATTATATCTATGTATTAGACGAGACTACCAAACAACGTTTGTAAATATCACATTTAAAAATGAATGAATTGATGAACGTCTACAAATCAAATCTTACAAAAAATTAATACAACTTCTTTCGTTTAATTAAATCAACCATTGTATTTTTGGGGATTATGAATCTGCAGCAGACGGATTTACTAAATAACCCTGAAATAGTTTAGGAGAATTCTGCAAATGACCACCATTATCAAATAAACGTGAAAGACGCACCGAGTTGCCTTCAGCAAATTATTTTACCTTTGTTTAATGCTCTACTAAATCCAGAAGCTGGTGCATATATGCTTTTCAAATTGATTATCATTATAGTATAAAAACCCAACGTTCTCAGTATTTTTAGATTTTTGTAATTTAAGTGAAACTAGAAAGTAAGCTTCTTAATATAAGCATGCCTTCTGAAATTGTATGAAGAGCAATAGTTGCAGATCGTAGGCATGTTAAAGTTGTTTACAAAGTCCATTTTGTTTAAGGTTCAAAGCACTAAACGTGCTTACTACTAATCAACTTTCGAAGGTCGTTTTTGGAGTTACGTCATAACGGTAGCACTAAACTGTAGTGGTAGCCTTAAAATATTATTAAAATGACTTTGAGGGAAGTTTAGTTGATTTGAGATCGACATGTGAACTAAAAGGTTGTATTGCGAATAGTGAATACAAGTAGGGGAAAACTAAAGTGTATATATCAAATTTACATGATTAATAAACCTCTTTGTCCGAATTACGTAGCACACACTCTAAGACTGACATCATTATCTCGGTAACGCGCCACGATCTTAGAAATTACTTTTCAAATATCATTGGTCTGCTACTACAGTTAAGTTCTACCGCCATTATTAGTGATGCTCTGCCATTTCAAGAGTGAGATATTTGTCGGTAGTGAAGATACATAACAAGTGCACAATATCACAAATTGACTGAAGTTAAAAATAAAGAACACTGAATATCAACCAAATGGTTCTAATTCTAAATGTTCAAAATGATATTTGAAGGTTTTGTTTACTAGGAAAGGGACTTTCTTTCTTTCTAGTTTTCAATGGTTGTCTAATTATAATCGGTTTTTGATGTAAAACTACGCATTTGAATCTATTCATCAAGTACATTAAAAGATGCTTACGCTGAAAATGTGTGTGTGATATATCTTTCTTTTACGTCTATATAGGGAACTATTAACCACAGCTAGCAAACTCTTAAACTGATCTAGGCGAACGAATTAAGTACCTACAACTAATGAGCTAATAAAACAGAATTTATCGATTCAATAAGACAGGAACCTGGCATGGCAGATTTGATTCTATTTCGTTCCCACTATATATATAATTACACTAACGATTTTTAAACAGACAGAGAAATTAACTCACTAGCAGTAACAACAACTAATCAGAAAAAAATAATGTCAGTGGAGTAAACATGAACAAGAATACTGGTTACAGCCAACATTACTGTTAGTGACAAATAAGAAAAATAGGAATATTTATGAGAACAATAGCAAATCAGGAACTCGACTGAGAACTTGTATTTGATAGACAGCAGGTGTACAGAGCTGCAAACAAAAGTTAAGGTTGAAGAGTTATCGTTTTTACGTCTTATAAAATGTTGCTAGAAATGTGTTTACACAAAACATACAATAATTCGTACATTCACGATGTTAATAAACTTCTACAAGAATTAGTGTTTCTAAGTTACTCTGCAGATTCCTATTACTAAACAGAGTGATTGAGTATGTAAACATAATACAGTCTCATTTAATTCACTTAAAACAATAATCATATTTACATCTCACAAGTATAAGTGATGGCATAGTTTGTTTCGTGTGTGTAGATGAAATTATAAATTCCATTACAGTATTGTAACGCTTAACAGCTAACTGGATTCACAACATTAATCTTTCTCAAGTTGTTTTTTTCTGATTGAACATGAGGCAACAAACAATTGATTATGTCATACTATCACTAAAAATTTCATAAATTGTTGGTAATGCTTAATTTCCTGATTATAAACACTTGATTGTAGGTAATTTACAGTTGAAACTGTAGTTTTATGACAACTTTACAGTCACAAATGAATAATAACAAATTAATTTCGCTATACCAAATAATGAATTGCCTGACTTCTAAAAATCAGTTACTATTATTTACTATAACAGACACTTATAAACGTCTTCGGTATATTTAGCTTGTTGAAGATACATCACTTAATAGTTTAAGTATGATTCCTACTCAAGTAGTACTGTTTAGTGATACCGAACTTTCCAGATATCATCACATATTGGTGATTTTCGTCAGATTCATATTAGCATTCTGTGATTATTTAAAACGTTAACAATCCTACTGATAACCTGTTAATCGTATTATTCATACTTTAAATAGATCACATTTTCCACTGTATGTTTTATAGTGTATTAAACCATTACACTGCAAATATTTAGTCAGTGATTAAAATACTTAAATGTAGAAATTCATTCGTTACAATTAATCTCTAATCTACTATCATGTACAATACTGCACTTTATAAGCAGATACTACCGTAGGAATTTAGCTAAATGAAATCGCCTATGTGAGTAGTAAATTTGTTGAGATTTCATTCGCCATGAATACGGCAGTTTGGTTTGCAATTATTACCTTCTGATTAGATAAAACTGACTATAAACTCCTGATTTTCATTAGCTCATTAGTATACCGAGATTACTAAATTTTTCGCTGAATGACGAAAATCATTACTTGTATCGAAATATTTAAGATTCGTTCACATTCGTCTCTATATTTTACTGTAACTTCTTAATTTTACATGTAAATAACTTTAGTACTTCCTATGTGTTTAATGAATTGATTACTAACCTTTTATCACGTTCTTCTCATTTCCAGTTAGTTATGATGCTGTGCACATTTGATTATTGCACCCTGTACCTTCAGAGTACTCTCAAGTCTACCAACGACTGAACGTTACACAGATAGTTGTTCAACAATGTATTATATCATTTTCAAAAGATCATTTTGACTCTTCTAAAGAGCAGCGTATTTTTAGTTTTTAAAGATTTCTTCAAATAATTATTCAGAACTCTCAACCTTTAACATGCACATATGAAATGGAACTCAATAATTTTAGGTCTTTCAAGAGATACCAAGTTAGATTAACTAGACGAATTTATTTAATTTTTAGAGTAATGGTTTTTACTACTTTCATCGGTGGTTAAAACGATCTAACTATTAGTCACAAATGTCTTGGAAACAAATATATTTGTAAAATATCGAATATATGAAAAACAATATTGTAATATTTTGTATGAAAGTATGAATGCTTTTTCATAACTTTAATGAATTACCAAGATCCGAAGGCTTTAGAATACTATTCAGTGTACATTCAGTTTTAACTGTGAATTGAATGAACCGTTAATTACGACTAGGTGGTCTAATTTCATTCCATTTTACAATAATACATGAAAGTGTTATTAACTTCTATTGAGTATATGCTCTATACCTGTACTGAAAAATGTTAGCATAAGGCTAAAAGATGAAAATAAATATCTTTGAAGGCTATTCTATTGGACTTGATAATTGGAAATAGTAACAAAAAAGTAAGAAATTAAAGTGCATAACGCATTTGAAAGCTAGTTCCAACAACATCTAGTTTCTTTTCACAGATTGTCACTGTTCTATATTTGTGTTACTCTTTATTTTGATCGACTGTTTTCATTCTTGATGGTAAATGTATTTGGTATACTAACTGAGTTGTCAGATTAGTTTCACATTTCCTCTTCCTTCTTCTAGATTATCACAAACTCTACTCTGCACTGTAAGTCCAGCATATGATGCACCTTCAAGCTAGACGTAAACCACTAAAGGCTGAATTTTACAATAGATTATCACATTGAACATGATCAATGAATCTTTTTCTATTCGAAATTGATTCATTAATTGAAAAATCAAAAAAGGTTTGATAAAATGTATTTTAATACCTTCTGTAGTGCTGACGTACTCGTTACAGTCTGATTAGCATTTATAGTTTAGAACTAGAGTTAAATTGATAGTTAGCCTAAATAAATATTGAATTCAAGGCTATAGAATATACAGTTAACTTGGAATAATTTATTGCATAGTTACACAACACATATTAATGTATTTTAAGCATAAGGTGTTTTAAGAAATATCTACATAGTTTGTAACCCATATGTTATCAATTTAGTGTTTCTCATCTGATATGTTAGACTGTACTAAGCTAGACATGTTCATAGATATATATTGTAAGTGAATACCTTCAGATGCTTGAATAACTATAGGGATATATTAACAAAAATAATTAACACAAAATGAATAACAAATAAGTTATCTATTTTTCCCATCGTCAATTGAAATTTTCTTCGTTTCTAGATTTTTTTTTACAATTCCCTGAAGAAGACGATGATGATGGTGATTAGTGTGTAACAAGACAATGAAACGTTGGCTAAAAAGCTGGTTAGACAAATTTACATCATATTTGTTATTGCATATAAAACAGCAACAGCAACATTAAACATTAATATGATGTATCGTATAAAAATAAAATGATGCACTACAGTTGGGTAGGTGGACAGACGGTGGATAAAGAAAAAATAAGTGGCAGATAAATTAAGATTTAAATAGTAATGGAATGAAATTAACTGACTAGGAAACTGCATAATAATAATAACTATTATTATTATTATTATTATTATTATTATTATTATTATTATTATTATTATTATTATTATTATTATTACGAATTAACCAGTTTGTTGTCACAGTTGTATCCACACACTAGTAGATGGGAAGTATTGTTATGCCGGACCACAAAGAAGTGTAACAAACTTTCAGAACTGTGTTTTGAGAACACTATTTCAATTATTCTAACTGTCTGTAATGTAAACATTTCGTTTCTATCATTGTTACGTTTTTCTTACCCTATCCTCCCGTTTAGCATAATTACTGTTATTATATTGTCTCTTGTTATGGACTACAGTTAATTAGTCCTGTGCAAGTTGTTCCTATTCACTACCACTATTTCCTTAGTTCTGTATTCATGTTAATTTTCTAATTGGTTTGCTGTGCGGTCTGATTTTATGTATATATTAAAGAATGCTTGAAATATGATATGATTCTGTCTGGCTGATCTATTGGCTCGCATTCTTCTTATTTCAACTTGGGACTAAGTGGGCACAGGGCGGACGCACACTTACCGACTAGGCACTAGTAATTGGCACTCGGCCAACCAACCACCCAATTTTCTCGCATCATAACAAGTATGCAATCAGTTCTTTATCCTAGAAACTGTACTGAATATATTAGAATAATTGTAATGTTTTCCTTCCAAATGGAAGAACTGATTTGAATAGTTTGCTGTATACGGTGAGTACTTAACATCCCCACTATGATAGTTTGACAATGAGCGTCGGTTAAACTTACAAATGAACTTATCAGTATGAGATTTAGAGTAGGGTCAGATATCATTCACCTATCAAACAGAATTACGCTATTTTCCAACTACAGATTCGCTCTACATATTAAATTATCATTGTCCAAAGAAATTAGTGAAAATATATATATAAAGGGAGGGAATAAAGTGATGGGACGGTGTTTTTCTCGGTGTCAAACAGTGAACTTTTTAATTTGTCGATCTTAGTTACACTCCACTCTCATAAATACCTATCAATGATTCTTAGGATATTGTTGGTGACACTTCTGAGAGACGAGTCCACGATGTCTAGTATTACAAACAAAGATATATTTTCATTTTTCCGCTATTGAAATAATGATCCAATGACGTATACATTCATTTGGTAATTGGTTCTTGATAATGAATATCAGATTATCTGTTCCTTTCATTGTTTGCAGTATTACGTCATGGACTCACTTACGATTAGACTACCTTTGAAAACCATGAAGCAGTTTGAGTTGACTATCTCTTTCTGGTGTAGGATTCTTCAACAGTTCATAAACGCCATCCCACAGCTAGAAAAATCCAGGACCTGAAAGCTCTTAGCCTTTGAACCACTGAGTTGGCAGCTGATAATTAACAGTTTTTTATTCAATCAATTAAAGATATCTGGCCACCATCATCTAGTAACACAAGTAAGTGGCTAATTTATTTCCGGCAAACTTGAAATTCATTAGTCACTGCTTGTCACCAGAAATGTGGGGAATTTTTGTTATTGTCTAATCTTTTATAAACACTTGGTAAATTGTTATTGCTGTCAAACTAAAGTCAATCTTTGATATGAAATTTCGCTCTGAATAAACCCTGATATTCCCCCCCCCCTTCCACTCCATATAAGAAAGTTTCATTGTTATTTACACAAAGAGTAAATAAATTTTACTAACGAGAAAAATCTGAATTTAATTTTTTTTTTTATGATTGAACTACAAACCAGAATGTTTTAATCAGTATACAGATATATATATATATATATATATATATATATATATATATTTGCATGTGAAATTAGTCGTCTTCTCAATATATTCTCACACTCCTCTCTTCTCTTCCCTATACACTGTTACAGTACATTTGACAACTTGACAGTTTTATAATACCGTTTGTTTTTTCATTGTACAAATAATTCAGGAAAAAAAAGAAACTGAATATTTGAATAAGCTGTTGATTTTCTAAGGGAAAAAAATAATTTTGTTTTATAAAATGATGATTGTAAATGTTCCACTTGAAATTAAATCGATACGACAAAATGAATTGATCAATACTCAGTTTTGACTTATTTACAAGATCTATTTCAAATCACTTAAGATTTAGAATATTTCAAATTAATGCTGTCGATTCTATGTGCATGTGTAGTTAACTTCATCGCTGACGACTGATCACGTCAAAGGATTCATAGATATGTAATCTAGTTTTTTTTTAGCGAGATTGATTCTAACAGGATGCTAACCCCATGCCTAACCCTCCTCTTTTGTCTGGGCTTGGGCTGGTAGTAACCTTAGGAGGGGATTCCACGTTGAGAAAAAACAAAGTCTATCTAGTCTAAATAGGTACATAGATTTAAAATAAGTCTTATTCACAGTAGTTTCTATTGTCATTGCATCAAAATATAACTATACTGGATAGTAGTTATGTGATGTATTTACACACTGTCTAAGTCAGCAGCTTAGTAAACATAATAATTAAGTAACCGAATGGCGTTCATATAAAAGTTCGATACTATAGTTAGTCTGATAATTCTGAATTCGTAATAAACCTGTCTGGAAAGCATGTAACTGTATGGAGACATAACATTTACTGCGATAATCACGTTTTCTGAATACCACTAAGAAAATATGAACAACTTATGTACAGATAAGTATTTTCTAAGCTGAAATCATGTGAATGTTCTGTTCACTCTTTAGAAAACAAAAACATTTTCTTGTATTTTTTCGAAATATCAGTGATCCACTGAATTTATAGCAATATTTGTTCCATAAAATACTACAACAAAATGCAATTAGATGACCAGTCTAACCTGTAAAAGTTGGTCCGTTTATTCAGCGAAAAACCGATTGTTGTACTCCTAGGCTTACACTCAATCCATACAAAATACTTACCAATCACATTTGGAAAAATCAACTGAACAAAGCAGTTAGTAGAAAAATAAAGAAAAATGAAAGCCATAAAGCCTGTTAAAACAGCCGATCACAAACTAAGGTGTAAGGATTAACTGACCTAACGCTTGTATAATAACTTGCTTCTACATGAAATAGTTGATGATAATGTTCCTCAGAATGGTGGAGGGGTGAAGATCTACAGTTAAACTGTATGCCTTAGGTAACTAAACCAAACATCGGGTTAATATTAAGTCGGGCACATCGAGTAATCGTAGACTTTGAGTTCTTAAAGTTTTCCATGTTTCTTACAACTACCGCTGAACTCAGAATAAAATCAAAGATCCGTATTACAACAAGATGTTTACTTCCACTATTTGCTTGGCTCATAGTTACAGAAGACTAGGTAAGACATTGATATTATTAATCACTTAGGGCTTTGGCAATTTGTATCACTTGTGGTGTAGGTGAGATATTCGTTTACTGACGAAAGGACGCGTTTACTGAGCAGCAGTTAGTTCAGTTTACTTTATGGATGTGAAACATGGTCATTAAGGATAGAGGATATTCGTAGTATTCTAGTATTCGACCATAGATGTTTTTGAAGCATCGTTCGTGTTTGTTGGGACCACCGAGTAAGTAATTCGGGAGTTATAAATACAGTACTAGGTAAATGCGGTAAGTCTATTGATGAAGTAGTGAATCTTCACCAGCTGAGGTAGTTAGGACATGTGGTACCTATGCCTGACCACCACCTGCCTCGACGAGCAATGCTGTCTGGTGTTGGAGTAGGTTGGAATAAAGCTAGGGGCTTTCAAACGAAGACATGACACCAGTGCATGAAGTTATTGACAATTGGGCTGAGTCATGTTAACAAGTGCTGTCTACGTGATTGGAGTCCACTTGATGATCGTAATCAATGGCTACAGACTTTTGGTGACATGGCTCAAAACCGTTAGCAATGGCGCAGGTGCATCCATTTCTTGTCCACCTCCAAATTCTAAGTTTCTGAATTCCTCATAATTTTCTGTCTAACGAATTATATTTTCTTAAATCTTATCTTCAGTTTCTAATCTTTTCAAATATTACTAACTCTGTTACTGCCTCTACTATGGGATTTAGTCCGACAATTTAATCTCCATCTGCTAATTGAGGCATGGTAACCTGAACTGATGTACGCCTGTACCAAGTTCTACATTGTTAGTGACTGACTGATTGACTGAAAGAAAGAAATAAACGCATCAGATTTCAGACTAGACTGAAAATTTTCCTTAGATATATTCCTTTATTCACCAACACGAAATTTTTAGACCAATTCACATTTTTATGCTTCACATGATTTGTGACTGACATTTTTCCTTGATCTTAATTCTCCTAAATTCACCTATTTGTAAGTCAGGTAAAAAAATGACTACTACCCACTACAATCATTTCTAATCTCTCCGAATGTCGGGCTTTAAAGGTAACCTGAATGTGTTAGAAACGGGAGAATAAGCAAGAAAAATGAAAGCAATAAATAAGTATTACGTATTTATTAAATATGTGATTTATGTTAATTTTATATCTTCCTTTCATTTTAGTGATTCACTGTTTGTGCATCTTTTCACGTCAATAAACTACAATTACTTAATCATGTACTACTTACGCCCTAGTTTTAGACAGTTTGTTTTTATTGTCTGTGATAAGTTGTTAGCTAGTATTTGATATATATATATATATATTAATAAGCATTGATCTAGTTGGTAGTTACTAGTGGTCTTATACGCATCATTTCTGACGTGAAATAAGTGATTGGAACTGTTACAACTTAAAATTAAGAAGCTATACGCAGTGCTATATTGCTCAGTCTATAGTACTAGCTGATTTTTATCTCTCAAGTTGTAGTTTACCAACTAGTTTAAGTAACTACTATAGTTAGATGATAAAAAAATACTCTGAAAGGTGGATGTATAGGTTTCATGCTACGTTGCACCAAGCGAAATGCTTATTTGCAATCTTGATGGAAATTATTACGCCTCTTATATCAATTCTGACTCAATGATAGATTGACATGATTGGCAAGAATAAAGCCTAAAAGTCAGGTTTTATCTCATTGGCAAGTGACTTCTAAAACTGATTGCCTTTAGACTCATAATATTTTATCATGTTTATTTTTCCTGCTAACGTTTTGTAGATAAGTATAGAATTTTAATGCGTTTCGGACTGTCAGTTGGAATCATTCTGGAGTTATAATTTTAATAATGTGATGGCTGATTATTTGCACGTTAATTATCTGGTAAATTACATCGTCTACACATTTGACTTAACCTTTCACACCAACATATCATGAGGTTAGAGAGGAGTCTAATGAGTTTTATTTAATGAGTTCCTGCATTTGGTTATCATGTACTATATGGGCAAGATGTTTTTTCTCTTTTATTTACAGGCATAAAAGCCGAAAGAGAACTTTGATAATTACAGTATTGATGAAAGATCTGTAAATTTTACGTTATATTATCACTTTTGATGGCAAAATTTTCATTTACAGATACTACCTTACAATTAAATGAAACCAACAATGATCTCGTGTAGATGATTTAGCTGTCAATGTACTCAGATCCTCAAAACATATGCTGAATAGCTAATATGGTCGCATTTTAAAAATCATTAAGCAATACTCTAGCAGAGTTTCATATTAACTTATGTGGGTAAGTGTTGTACTATAGTGTAATTTTTATTAATTTTCATTTCAAGACCTAATTTTTATTACATTTGTGTTTTCATTCAGCATTTTCAGGTCATCTACCCCGGACCTAATCACTTCGAACAGCTGAGGAAAGTGTTAATCCTTTAGAATGGCATCTTTGATGAAAATAACACTATACGTGACATTCACCAACTAAATAAGATGTAAAATAACCGTAAAGTGTTGAGTATGACATATTTATAGAACAATTAAACCGATGCTGATGATGATAGATCACTAAACGGTTATTCTAATTTATATTACAGCCTTAATGCTTGTTTTAAATAGTACATTACACAATTACATAACAATTTCCTCAATATGTGTACCGTACGATTAAATTGATTATCTTCAAATCATGAATTATGATGATAGATCAATAAAACTCAATGACAGTCTACAGTCTACTTTGTGACTCATTAATTTGTCTATCTGAAATAAACTAACAGATGTTTGTAATACATTATTACATTCCTATTTCAATTATCAACAATTTCAATGTAAAATGATCGTACACGTGTTAAGAAATGTTTTTAGATTTAAATAGCGTTTCATTTTATTTAACTAAATGAATAAATAGTGAAACATTTAACATTATTTCAGTTTAATATTTAAAAAAACATGTTAATCTTAGTTGAATAAGCATAAATGACAGTGATGTATTCATAATGCATATAATTAAACGTGACTATAGTCTATGCAATAAAACAGTTAAAAACTACATGATACTACTGTGATATCCAAATTCAATGGAGTTCATTGTTGACAATAAAAAGGACTCTATGTGTTTCTTAAGATATAAATTAAACTGGTAGGTACTAATTAGATTATATCTTTGCAAAGTTTTAGAGAGCTATTGTTCTTAAGACAGCTTTGACCTGTTATGTCCTCTACTTTGATGGTTTTGTAGGGAGGCTGACAGGTAGACGAAGTTAATATCATTACAAATGTTCACCAAATGAATCGTTTATTTCAGCTTATTCGTTAATCCATCAATGAAATTACAGTGATTTAAGTTAAAGGAAATAATAAACTGTCAAAATACTTTACGAAAATATACATAAATGATTAGAATATAATTTTTACAAAAGATCACAATGAATTAATTAATACCAATTAAATGTAAGATAATTTACCTTGGAGTCATTGTAAAGATTTAGATGTAAATAACTCACACTGAATTATGTGGAACGTGATTCGAATTTAACTAAATCAAACACACAAAGTAAATCAGTACTAAGTCTTATATTGGATTTCTGAATGTTTAGATGTTTGGAAAATTGATATCCTCAACAGGACATATTTACATATCTCTTAATATACCCTTCTGAGCAATGATATGCATAGAACCAATGTAATATCGTACTCTTATTTACTTGTATGTTTAATCAGTTAACCGTGTACTCGTTATAAAATAATCAACTAGAGAATCTGTTTGTTTCCCATGATAACTAATAACTAGTTTTCATAAAATTTAGTTTAATAGGAATCGAGCTTTTCTCATTTCTGTTTAGTTAGATTCAGTCTGTTTAAATCACCAAGGACTAAATAACCTATTCGTAACGCTTTTGATTATATTATTGAATAGAGTAGGCTTTGCCCTGTATTTGAAGGCAGAGGGGGTCAGAATTTCCTATAGAATTAGGAATTTATCTTACATTTGAAAACCAGCTAGAAAGAAACCTTAAAAGGGTTACCTACCAACACATTAATTACATAATTTTAAACAAAATTGAGAAAATAAAATTGCAGTTTGATAAAATTCCATTAACATCATGCGATCAACGAAGCTCGGAATTATACTGTGATCTGAACATAAATTAAGTATGCTCAAGTATTTAGTTAAACTAAAAACAGTTAGGTGGTTGAAGGTAGTTGACAAAAATTCATGGACTTGGATTTCGTGATAGCCAGTATTCAGTAACACGCCAAGCATTCAACCGTGAAGATACTGATATTCTCTATAAGATTCAGATTATTACCACCAAGCTGCACATTTTGTGACGTTTCTATTGATCTGTTAGATCTGTTTTGACCCCATTTACATTGACTGATCACTGATTAGCAATCAACGCCAGATTTCTCTCATTCTTGGTACCAATTGAATTTTTTCACTGTGATTAAAAGCCAAATTGATGCGATAATGCATGCAGTATAACTTGAAACAAGGTGGTTAGAGGTAATCGGAAAGAAACTCTAGATCTTAGTTTCGTGTTACCAAAATTCAAATCGAAAAAACTACAATATGAATCTTAAAATACATGAATTTCTTGTAAATTTACGAAAAATAAGAATTTATGTTACATGCTTCTCCACTGAAGCCGTTCACTTATAAAATAATCTTAGTCAAGTAATGTAAATTTACTGCCAATAACGCATTAATCAAACAGGCAGTAATGATTTTTTTTGAGATTGTAGGCCTTATTGACAAGTGACAGCTACAACGTAACCTAGACTGAGAAGAGTTCCCTATCTATTACATCCAATCAACTAACATCGTAACACAAAGCATACGATATGAAGACACTTTGACAAGTAACCATATTCCCAACTTGATTGACAAAATTTAATCATTTCAAATGACGCACAAACATGATTGTTGTCACTATTCAATGACCAATACATGTCGCTGAATATTTGGTTCGCCAGTGGATGTCATCTGATGATATAAATTAATCACTTAATTTGATCACACCTAACTGAGTTATCAAATTAGTCAACATGTTGTTGGTAAGCCAGCCACAAATTGATTGGGGAAATAACCAAAAGTCAAAATTATCAAGTATAAACGTAAAAATGAGGTAAAATGAAAGTATTATTGTCAACTGGTATGCAGAATATGAATATATTACATGTGTTATAACAAGTGGACCATTGTTCGGAATGTCATGGATGAATGAATGTATGTTCGTATGTGTTTAGTCTACATGTTGTAAAAGCGTTTGTTTACATACACAACCCACACTGGCTATGAATACAGATAAGAATAGGCAATCTGAAGATTGACTTACCAAATCATGTGACTTTGATAATACGTAAAAAAATATGAATATGATGACAATTATGGGTCAAAGGGTGGATGTATATTTCATTATAGGAGGGTGGAGGTATAACTAAAGTGCGTAATAGAACCAAATAATTCTAAATAAATAAAAGTGTGTGATGAAGTGTTGATGGAGCCGGTTGACAGCGGCAAATTTATTTGTTGAAGTTAAGTAAATAGTAGAATCTATTTCTTTGTAGTTCATAGTATTAGATAACAAAAGGTTATTAGATTAGTACAGAATGTTTAAATCGATTCATTAATCATCAGTTGCCTTGATACAGCTAATAGTACTCCATTACGTCTGTTTGTATTACTTAGATTTGTCCGAACATATAAGGCTTCGGCTGTCAATCTTTCTTCATAAGGACCTAAACTTTTTGAAGGGATTTTGCTCCATTGAAATTGATGCTGTGCCCTGTTTCAATTGAATCTAATTATATTATCGACTTATTTCCAAGTTTTCTTAGTCTTTTAGAGGATTTAAGAATATGAGTTACACAAAGTATATGTTCTTTCAACCCTACATTCAACTGCCATAAAGCTTCTTCTACGTTAGCACACGGACTTTTTACAACATGTAAACTACACACATGTGAACATACATTCCTTCATCCATGACATTCCGAACAATGGTCCACTTGTTATAACACATGTAATATATTCATATTTTGCATACCAGTCGACAATCATACTTTCATTTTACCTCATTTTTACGTTTATATTTGATAATTTTGACTTTTGGTTATTTCCCCGATCAATTTGTGACTGGCTTGCCAATCAGAATGTTGGAATTTATGTTAAGTCCATTGGCTGAAATTACTGACGAACATAATTTATTCAAACATCTTCCATACACTCAGTGTCCAAGTTTTGTGAATCTACAAGCCAAACTTGTTTTACAAATTAATCATTCTAATGACTAGGATATGAAAGCACCTTAGGTGTTAAGAAGTGGGCTTAAATCGAAAGTACAATTGAGCGAAAAATGTTTAATCAAATCATCAAATTTCTTAGAATTTGTTTAGTTTTTTTTTCTACACTAGACAGTATGTAATCAACAATACGCCAAACAATTCACCTATCACTTGTATACTTTTGAAACCATGATTACCTTATTCACCTTGATGTCGTAATTGCTGTGTTAACTAGTCGTAATTATTTTATAAACACGATTGAACTTGCAAAGTTATTATTTAACACCGCCAATTATTTGGTACTGGTTGTAAATTAATATACAGATATATTAGTGTAGAGCTTTGCTGAAAAACTAATTTGAAATAAATTTTTTCAATCCTTATGTACACATACTTAACTCTCCTGTAACCAAAATAAGCCAAATAAAAAGTTGGGAATGGGTGTTGCGGAGATTGTTGACTATCAATTTCGATATCACTTATTGGTCCGAATTAGACATCAATTGATCACCAAGAAGCACTGGACAACTGTTCCATTCTAGTATGGGACTCTTCAGGAGTGCACATACACGACCGTAACAGGAATCGAACCCATGACGCTCTGACTATGCGACGAACGCTTTACCATTATATCACTGAGTCAGCCCCCAACAGTTGATATTTTTAATTCAGTCAATTCGTGATTAGTTTGTGCTATCTCATTGATTGCCATCAGTGGGTAACTGCCTCACACTCGACACAGTTGAATTCCATTGATTACAGCCTTCCTGAGCTTCCAGGTGATCAACAGTCATCTAATTCAGACCAATTCGTGATATCAAAATTAAAAAATCATAGTTAAATTGAATCTCACATTGAATTCGATTTTATACTTAATTTCCCTAAGTAGTCACAATCGCTCATAAATTTACTTGTGAAAATTCGATTAGAATTCAATTATGTTTAAAAAATTGGGTCAAATTGTTTTTCATTTTACTAAATTAAGCAGTCGCTAATACCTTATTGTTGTTCTTTTAGTTACTATGCAAATGAATTATTATAATTATTACAATTAGTTTCTGCATATGTTTATTTTTAAAGAGAAGTATAAAATAGACAAAGATGAAATGTAATTGAACTAAGATGGTATTGTGGAGATTCTATGAAGTTCAGTTGATTTAATTCCTCATACCATACCATCAAAATCCAGGGAGCACTGTGCAGCTGTTTCGTTCTAGTATGGAGTGGATGATCGTCGCCTTATATCTTTCAGTTGATAGAAGTGGGAATTTCACTATCAAATGCCGGCCAGCCTAGTAGTGCAGTGGGTTAGCAGTTCGCCAACCTAGAGCTCCAGCTGCAGAATCTGGGATGTGCACTGTTAAAGAGGTCCATACCAGTGGTCCTTCGTTTTCAATAATACCCTGCTAACCTCAGTCTGTGAAGAACTCAATCAACTAAAGGTGAATTGTATTTAATTATTAAAATTTATTGTTTTTTTTTTTCAGTATCTTGATGAAAACAATTAGGATAAAATGAAACTCAGTAGTTATGACTACAAATTTTTTCAATTAAATTATCTTATTTTAAAATAGTTAATTTTTATTTTATAATTCGGTTAAATATTTCCTTTTAACATAGTTTTTCGTTTTGTTTTGTTTTTTTAACAAAATGTATGTAAATGATATTCACATATTAGATTAGATTAAAAAAAATAGTTGTTTTTGATAGTCTGATGACTATTAACTCAAGATCACTATTTGTAAACACCCCCCATGTGCTATAAAAATTTTTTTTGTATTAGCCTATGTATCGATTTTAAGAAGTCTAAAACATTTCTTTTCTTACACTTTCTACATTTAACTTTTACGAATCGGTTATAAGTATCCTCACTTAAATTAGTGTTGTAGAGGTAGGTAAAATGCTGATTTGTTTGCATTTGTCACAAACTGATGTTGGTTGAGTATCAATGGAAAGCACTACGCATTTAATAGCTATTTTGTCCTAATATGGAATTCAAGAGAAGGGTAAGGGGAATCGAACTCAAGGTCTTCGGGTTAGTGAGCGCTTAACATTCTGGAAAACTATTTAGACATTTAGTTACAGAATTCCCACTTGCATCAATTTATTAAATAACGCAATGATTAGTCATTGTCACTGGTAATAACTGCCTCACTCTAGACAAGTCTGAACTACACCAGTCGCGAATGCGTTTGTATTCAACCAACTTCAATCTGCAACTAAAACAAACAATTATCCTCACTTCAGGTAATTTCCTAGTATCCAGAATTTAAATACGGACTCAAATGTGATTGGTTGACAACGACGAAGTTTCAAGCAATACAGTTGTTCAAATTACGTCCTCTGAAATCATCTCATGCAATTTGATTAGTTTATCATATGAAGAGAAAAAGAGCGACCAACCTTTTCCCGTATATATTGTTCGTCTAGAAGGAGGATGGTTCAAGTAAACTTTCCATCTACAAAAACTTACATGGGCTTGGTAGCACCTAAGCTTTAATAGTTATTGTCCGGTAGAGAATATGAAAGAAGCTAGTCAAAGGTTTATTCAATAGGATCAAAGGTATTTGTGCAGATCATACTATTGACGTAAATGATAATCTGAAAATAGAAACATTGATATTGAATGGATACTCAATAAAGCTTATAAATAGCAGGAAAGGCAGTAGTAATAGTATAATGAAATCTACTGTTTCTAGAATCTACGGAACCCGTTTATATTTTATTACCATTCAGAGGTAATTTAAAATGTATTTTCAGTTAGGTTAATAAATAAACAATGATGACAGCAAATAGTATATAATACCTTTTAAACAGAAGACACGTTAGTAGTGGAATATTCTAAGTAGTAAACGCTGGAGATAGCTTTTTAAGAATACAATAAGCTCAATTTATAACATTCAAACTATGTTAGTTTTAATCATTAAAGTTTAATTAGTCATATGGTCATAGCATCAAGCTGTCTAAACGAATATAAAAGGTGGAAGGTTCGAATCTTCCTACTTGATTGTTAATAAGGAAGCTTAAGTGATAATAATATTGTTAATGTTAATACCACTAACATGTAAGTTATTGTATTGTAATATACATATTGAAGTTTCATTGCTATATTATAGGCAGTTAGTCGAGTAAGTTGCATGTAGATTTTATTATATGAAAAGCCAGATTACGATTGTAAGTAAAATAAAAATTACAAGTAAGGGCTTGATGTGTTGAAGTTAAAATATCAATAATTAAGAAGCAGTATTAGTAGTATATATGGTAAGAAGACGTCACTTTTGTTATGACTCGTACTTGATAGCTTGACTAGCCGCAGACAACTTTAACACTCGAATGCCTTGAACCCCCTTGTGGCAATTTCAAAGAACAGAAGACGAGTAGACAGGATTCTTTATTCCAGTAAGATAGAGGGCGAGTTATGGGCAAAATGTTCGTATATTTGTAGTGACGATTCATCAAATTGAATTTATAAACATTTTATTAATGTAATGAGATATTTTCAAATATCATCAGTGAGTATAACTCACATTGACTAACATTAATGTGGTGAAAGTTTATAAATCAAGCTTACAAAAAATCAATACAATTCCTTTCACTTGATTTAATGAACAATTGTATTTTTAGGGATTTGCAGGCCCCAACAGCTGTGAAATCATTATATTATCTGAAAGTATCATTGAGTGATCTTAAGATTGGTTCAGTGAATTGAAAATATTAGCATTGAATTATTTCATTAAAAGATGAAAGTTCTTTACTTTTTCTTTGAATTACAAGATCATTTCAAAACAAAATTATTTTATTTACTTAAGTGACAATTTATCCGCAGATCATGACAAGCCATTAATTCATATAACACTAATAAAATGCTTCAGTTAAATGCTTGACAATTTGAATAGACAGTGAGATAAAAATATACATAATTTTTCACCGTAGAAGACGTTTTCGGAAACATCATAGATATTTTATATTAACTGAAAAACATATTCATAATTATTTACTAAACTTTATGACACAATAAAGATTAATAATAAGCAAAAATTGAGTTAAGGTGGTTTTGACAAAGTAAATTGCTAATAATTGAATAATGATGGTTTGTGGAGATTAGTATTAAGTTTAATTGATTAAGTATACCATTGATTGATGTGAACAGGGTACCGTTGAAAACCAGGGAGCACTAGACGGCCGTTTCGTCCCAGCATGGGACTCCTCAGCAGTCTCTACCCCAGATTCCACCCCAGGAGCTCCAAGTTGGCAAATTCCTAGCCCTCGGCACTACTAGACTAGCCAATATTCAGTAATAAAATTCCACTTCCATCAATTTGTAATATAGCGCGATGATCATTAATTGTCGCTAAGGATAACTGTCTCACTCCCGACAAGTCTGGACTCCACCGGTCACGATTTTTCACTAGAGCTTCAGGAATATCCTGAAGTTAACCACTAGTAAGCTGATTATTGCATTTGAATTGGGATGGTTTGTGGACATATGTATTAAGTTTAGTTGATTGGAATTCATTGCAGCTTGATATTGACTGAATACCACTGAAAACTATAGGATACACAATATTTAGGGTTTGTTGACGAATAGTGATGTGATATACATAGATAATTTTTAGTTAACGGAAAAACAATACGAATGCTGCTAAAAGATATTCAATTTATTGATATGTAAAAGAGATCTTATGAATTATTCCAGCTGTATTCAGGAAGATACACTTGCTTTCTTGTAATGATTGTAGTTAGCCTATTCAAGTATCATCAGCCAGCCAGCTTATTCATAGTAAGTTTCATTTCCTGTTGATAATATCTATCTCAAACTAAGTTTATTCAACCAGATTACTGTAGAAATTCTGATCGAAGTGTTTCTTAAAGAGAGTTGCTCTATGTTATAAAGTTACTGTGTTTTTATGCGTAGTAACTATACAAATCATTCATTTTTAAATAAATTTTGTCTGTAAAACAAAAAAAAATTATCAAAAAGTAACCAATGTCACTTGTTGGAAATGTTATTATATCGTAGAGATGATGAGTGCAATGAAGTTGAGTCCTCTGAACAGGATGATTTACTTTTGAAGCTTTTTTTGTCTGTTTAAATAACATCAAATAAAAGTAGGTTACCAGAATTTTCTTTACAACTAACTAACATTTTGCTCTTTCGACCATGAGTTTGATTTTAATTCCAATACCGCCAAACAAAAGTGAATCATTCGATAGTGTCAAGAGTGAATTGACATCTAATTTGTCTTGACTAATGGGACCATTTAGTAACACACATCTACAACCTCAGACAAGATAGGTTCAAAGATTTTCTTGTTTCAAAGTGAGCATATTATGTTTGATCTCTTGAATCCGAGGTCAGTTATTTACACGTTCAACTTCAGTCAGCATGCTATACAATGCCACTGTTATTCAATACCATCAATGAGTTATTATCTGATTATCAACTTGTTAGTCAAGGCTTGGTAATGGGACCTCGACAAAATACAAATAATACTACAAGGGCGGTTGAAATAATATTAATAATAATGTTGTTTGTATTATTCAGTTCTATGTATTTGATTATAATAAGTAATTATTGTTTAAAAAAACTATGAAATATTGCTGTTAAACGTCACAAACCTCGGTCTTGTAATTACTTAGAAAATATTAATAAAAACTTTAAAAAGGTGGTTAACTACAATTCATATTCACTCTTGAATCTTTTCGATCAGTTTCATTGATCTTGTAACATAGATTTTCATTGTGAAATTTATTTCGCCAACGAATTGTACTGTGAATTCCATTTGTTTCTCTAAAGAACAGTGGGAGAGGAAAGTGTACGATGCACCCTAAAGGCTCTTCATTAGTTTCTCAGTAATTCGATTCTCTTTAGATTGTATAGATTTTATGAAAGCACGGTATACACGGTTGACAGACATAATTGGCTATTTAAAGTAAACACAAAAAAGGAAATTTCGTGGCAATAAATATACATTTTGAAAAATGATGACCCATATGATTGAGGAGGCGAAAGTGTTGCTCCAACAGAAATATAAATTTGGAAAATACAACAAATTGTTTTAATTTTACATAGTGGGTTTGTGGTGATAGTTGAATATTGCAACAAACATCGGTAACCAGACTGCCATTAAAAATTAGAAACTAATAGAAAAGTGTCTTGTTGAAGCATAGGACTCCTAGATGGGAACTAACCGCAAAACAGACCATTGAAAAGGATAGAGATAAAAGCAAGTTGGCCGAAAATACTACACGGAAAAAGTTAACTTATAAGAATTAGTTAACACACTGAAAAGTAGAATCAACCCTGTGCAGTCTCAGGGTTGTAGATTTCATTAAAAATATGATAGTAAGTGATTGAATTATGATTCCCAATTATAACCACAAACGTATTTTCCTAGTTTGACTAACCATTTATTGTAGTTAGTCGCATATAATACTGAATGAAAGAACCTCTCCTAACTTGTTTACAAATAGAGGCAAATTGCAAATTTGATTATTTTTTCCACAGATAACTACTGGGCTGATTGACTCATAAATTATCTGTTGATCAGTTGATTGAAACGGTAATTTAATTACCGAATAAAATCGAAAGTAATCATGATAGTCATATTGGTTATCATTATAAAGTAATGTCGGCTAGAGCCCAACCGTGTCGGGTATGAGGAAGTTACTCACCAGCAGCAATCGATTAGGTTGTGCAATTGTATCACGAGTTAACTGAATTAGAAATTTCAACTGTCACAGGCTGACTCAGTGGTATAATGGTAAGGCTTAGCCAAAGGGTCGTGAGTGAACACTGCTGAAGAGTCCCATACTGGGGTGAAACAGCTGTACAGTACTTCTTGGGGATCAATGGTTATATCATTCAGACAAATTTGTGATATCAACAATTCCCATAGTACCCAATCATGATCAGTGTTTCCTATATATCAGTGTTACTTGCTGGTTATATCACTTCGTGATAGTGATTAAGATATTCTCCACAAGCTTACGCGCCTTTGTAAAAGGCTGATTAGATAGTGTCTATTCGTAGCTACTATTATACTACAGTGATTTCTAGATCTTGTATATAAATGATTAGTTTCCAATTTCATATCCACTTACGAGTTCTCGATAGTTTACTACTTCTGAACTCCAAACGGCATAGGAAAAAATGTAAAGTATGAAAGAATATTCGGTTCAAATATCGACTGATGTGCAAAAAATAGTGGTATTTATATATGACACAGAAAGTGCAGTGGTGTCTTAAAGTCATGCTAACACCAGTAATAAATTTTATAACCATCCAATCAAGGTATAGCACTTTTTACCATCATCCAGAATTCAATTCGAAATACCTTCAGAAAGCTGGATTTTCTAAATATTTTCAAAATTTCCAGGCATTCTGAAAACCCTTGCCAGAAATCATCATCTTATTCGGTGCCTCCTGAAAAGCAGACATCTGGAGAGTTCAGTGACTCCTAGTGCTTAATAGTTCCTCAGTCTTTAATGAAAATCACCCCCGAAAAGCTGAACCATTATTTGACTGTAAATACCACTAAATATAAACAGCTTTGTAAGAACTTATATAAATTTAGTTATTTTTAACGGAACTTTCTAGCTTAGCGAGCTTGGTAGATCATCATGGCTTTACCAAATAGATCAACATAAGCGTCTCTTCTTCTTTTATAAATAGTTACCTCAACCGTGTAGTGTCTATCTACTTCTACTTACTATTAAGTACATTATTCCTTCCTATTTTTATTGCTTCTTAACTTCCGGTTGCAAATTTTGATGGATGGGAATTATATTTAACCCTGTATTGTTACAATCTACACACTTTTATAAAATGTGTTTAATGGTTTGATTTTCTTAAACAGTAACAACTTGATTTGAGTAACAAACATATCCGTAAGACAAACCAGTATGAGTAGTCCTTAATATCACTAAATTTGACTAGAAAATCATCATGTTGAACGTTCAGTTTACAGAAATTTAACAAAAAGTTGAATGCACAATTCGATATGATTTAACCAAAAATCAGTTAGTGTTACACAGAAATGCGAATGATTCATATTAGGGAGTAGTTTATGAATTCAAAGATGAGTATACACATTTCACTAACAATACTGTATCAACAGATGAATTATATCGATTGCTTATTAAGAAGCATCTAGTTGTCTGGTAGATTATCTTTTCTGGTGTCTGACATACAAAAAACGGTATTTTGTATACATAATTATTTATATGTATAGTATCGAAACAGATGTTTTAATGTCTAAGAATGTTGATTATTGACGTATCTTTTTATCTAACCATTATATATTCAATAGTGAATATCGATTAGTAATATTGTACTTTGAAACTGGACACTGAATATCAAAGAATCTTGGCTACGTTACAATGTAATTAAATGTTAGGTAACAAAAATTAAAATTTATCGGCTACAAAAGCTGTACATAGTTTAGTAATATTTCATACTGCAAAATCTATGATTGCAAAAATATTTCTTTCACTGAGTGATTATGTGCACCACCAATTGTGCAATTCAACAATAGAACTACCTAATATTGAATAAATTAGTAATTCGAGAATATACTGGGTAATGATATACGTGTAACGTATAGCATTATAATAATCGAAGTGGTATATCAATGTCGCAGTGAACACTTCTAAATGATTTTCTATATTTCGTTACAAGTTAGATAAAGAAAATGAGTCTAGTGAACTATAATAATTATCAGTCATTTATTTACTGTTATACCAATGTCATAGTAATTAAATGATATATTACCTGCCAAATTATTGGTATTAAAAGTATTCAAATTATAATGTAAACAAGTTCGATTGTATTTCAAAAGTCTAACTATATGTATAAGACTGCTTGTTGTCTATTCTAAATGAAGTCATCTACTTTGTTCAGTACTTACAATCTATCGTGATTCATCAGATTCATCATCAACTATGCGTTAGCCCACAGTAATAATGTATAAATAACCAATAATTATACTATAAAATCTATTGAATTACTAATTATCTAAATTGATTATGTTGATGCAAAAAGGTGACTTAATTGTTAAAAACATTGTTTGTATATGTTTATGCATTATCGTGAAAATTAAATATAGTAGGAGTGGGAGTGTGATGTTATAAACAATAAAATCCAATCATGGTTTCATCTTTATTTGTACATATTTACACTCGATAAATGAAGTCATAGTGAAGTAACCAACTGAATAGTGAATATTGAGTGATTGTATTCGGTGTTTTGATGGCTGAATTTCATCAGATATTTCATTTTAAGCAACTGGAGTTATCACCTGTTTGTTATGGACACGTCCAGTGTAGAACAGTGGAGGAGTTGTAAAAGGTATAAGTGTAATGTAAGTTAGAGGTTAAAGTTGCTATTTTAATGGAAATTATACTCTATGGTAAACTTACACATTCAGTGACCACCTAGACGTTGAGAATAGTTTAATCACACTTGTGCAGTCTTCAAAATCAGATCACCACGAAAATTCTTTCCAGTCTAATGATCTATTCATTATGTTTTATTTCTAAACGGAATTTTCCAGTACGTTTTATCTTTTATTTGATTTTACAGGAGCTACACCGTGGCTACACTACTGACTTGCACATGTATTTCCATAATGAGAAATACTGATAACATGAGATGCGTTCAAGAATATTTTATTTTTCAGGCAGATAACCAAATAAACATATGATTTTTAGAAAAGAGTTGCTTGTTGGTATGTGGACAGTAGCTTAAACCACTTTTAGTGTTATTTCAATGATTAATCCATAATCTTTGTATACTTACTATAACACCTTAAAGAAGGTTACAATATTTTTGTTAATTACACAGCAGAAATGAATACTTGCAACTCCATAGTGGATTTGACTCCAGTCTTTCATATACCTTGATGTTTACAATACCATTTATTCGGTGAATCGGAATTCCATGGCTCACATTTACAGAATGCTTTTCAGAAAATTCTAGGATCTTCAGGTCATATACCTCTAAACAAATTAGTATTTTTTGCCTAAATACTGCAGTATACATAAGAGTAGATTATTTGAAGTCGACCTTCCAGAAAGCCTTCTCTACCCAAGCTTTATGCCACTTGGATCTCATAGGCAAGGTGTACTTATAATCTTGTGCGAACCAATGTTTTCTGTGGGATACAAATTCAAGTCAACAAGTTTTATAGTATGATGCCGCTACAACTAAGTTGTGAGTGTCATTACCCATAACCTGTAGGATTGAGATGTTTATGTTGACTGATCACTGAGAGGTGATTGATATCACGTTTAGTTTGTCCCTTAGCACTGATCAGATTTAACTGACCAAACTACATTATCTCCACTGTGTTCAGGAGCACAAGAACTAGAACCGGAATTTTATGCCGACTACCTGCAAGAGTCCTTATCAAAAAAATAGTGCACGCGATAATAAGTCGCTAAGACTAGTTTCTACAATTCTGTTTGTTTGATAAAATCCAATCATCACCACAGAATTAGACAAACATGACAGACATCACTACTAAAGGGGCAATATCAATTTCACGTTTGTTCCTTTAGTCTGTCTAATTAATTATTCATCTTAATTGCGTAATATGATCAATTAATCTTATGAAACCTGATACAGAAAACTGAATGTGTAAACAAAACATTATTCAGTTGTTAATCGTTTGGAGAGGCGTCCGTCGTTTATAAATCACCCCTCATATATACCATTCTGTTAGTAATTCTATAATAGGCGGAAAAAAAGTGCATATGAAGTTTAAGAAGATCATAAGGTATTTCTTTATAATAATCATAAATAAATCATTTATCAGTAAAAATGTGTTAACATACGTAGCGCAATAACTGTATCTAGTATATATCAAGTATTACAGTCGGATATGAAATTAATACTAAATAGTAATACAGAATTCAAAAATAATAGAGATCAACTGGACTAGAGCACAGTAAAGGAACAAACAAACGCGGTATTTAAGTGAATGCGTGTAACTTCCGGAATAACCAATATTAGACTCTCTGCTAGTGTCAACTTTATCGCAAATTTTAGCTAATAATGAATATTATAAACAGCATTTCATAAGTGGAAATAGTATTTAGGGTAGAGATTAGGAATTTTAGTTAAAATTAGGCTATTAGTGTTAGAAATAAGATTTTATGTCAGGTTTTAGGGTAAGAAATAGGTATTATACTAAGAATAGTCGGCAATTGGAACCCTTCACTCCAGCAAGTAGTTGCAGCTCCATTTGTCCACATATTCAAAGAGAAGTCGGATCAACTGAGAGACCTGTATTTCCAAGATTGCACTAAGCATACTGAAACTGAAAGTAGCCCAGTTAGCTAAAAGGTTGAAGTAAAATCATATACAGTTGGGAAAATCAGTAAGTAAGAAATTTAAAAAAGATATGAAAAACACAGAGCTTTATAATATGATCGAAGGTATTTCTTATTACAGCGTTTTACCCAACTCTTTATTCAATATTCTAGTTTTACCTAGAATTTCTGAATCCTATTGGTGATGTTAACCCATACGATAAATGTCGTTTCCGGCCTCAAGTCTCAATTTTATTCGTGAAATTATGTTCAGCTGTGCTGTAAGGATGTACAAAATTTGTGCAAAGTAGGGTAAAACGCAATATAAGGTAGGAAAAGAAACGAGTGAAATTCTAGAATCAGTATCCACGGTTACGAATTTATTGAAAGACTGGGACTCAAAGTCATAATTGCGACTATAATCTGATCGACATTGAAAATTGTATTAACGAATATTTGTATTGTTATTTGGTAACAGGTGTTTGCATCGTTCATGAAATAAGACTCATTACCTTTAGCAAAACCATTAGTAAAACGAGATCTACAGTGGAAGCAATTTATGTACATAGTAAGGGGTCGAAACCAGTGTGATGTGCGTCATTCTGTGGATAAATATTTGTATTTTACAAAAGATTTTCTTAGGGAGGAATATTGTAACTAGTTTTCGCTTCAAATTCTTTGAAAATGACCTGACAATCTTTCAGTCACATAGATGAATTACCTTATCGTCTTTTTCATAGCATAATAGCAGTAACACCACTACAATATTGTGATTCATTTAACTGCTATGAAAATTTATATCTCTTGTAATGTGATTTTTTTTGACTATATTGGAAATTTGAAATCTAACTTCAGAAAAATTACAAAGTATTCAGATCTTCCCTTTGATTTGTCATTGATTGAAATAGATCAGTCACTGTTGCCATATGTGCATCCTGAGCTGATTGCTTTGATATAACTTGCCAGTCACAATCCAACTCAAACTATGCTTGTGAATTATCGCTATATTCCAGGTAATCCGCTCAGTTTGCATATATGGCAACAGATACTGATCAATTTCAGTGTATGACAAATTAACTGGAAGGACGAAACGCGCATCCTGGATTCCGCTTGCCAATACAACTCAAACAATTACTGTACAAATCAAGATTTGTTGACATTTATACACAGCGTTCTAACAGATTGTCATTTTCTTGAAAGTACTTGGAAATCATTGATTTCTTTTTATAGAGGATCAATTTAAGTTGAAGATTATGTGACGAATCTCATAGTAAGTCAAACAAATATTATAGAGTGTTTATGTAAATATAAGAAATGTTTAATAGATAATTAGACTGTGGAAACCAATCAACAGTTCAGTTGAGACAGACTGATGTAACTAGTATATTCTACATGGCAATATAAGAGCTCTTTCGTTTAACTTAAGGATCTTCTAACTTTTAATATTGATAGCTACTTTGTTCAATGTTTAGTAAAATATGTGATATTTATCACTAATAACCTTCATTAACCTATACAACATACTGAAGGTGACAATCTCAATTCACCATTGTGGGTTAGAACATTCTGTTACTCCTTATTTCGATTATAAGTCAAACACTGAATCCATGATTTTGATTTTACTTTCTCCTACTAACTTGTTTGTGATTCTTGGCGAGGACTTCCCGACGTGAATACTCAGATTCCAATATTTCTGACCAAAATATGACCAATGAATGATTGAACATTTAACAAAATGAGCAATCTATATACCATATCAATTATATTTCCTAGTATTACACTTTTAACATATGCCGTTTGATTTACTTTTTCCTTCATTCCTTTAGTTCGTATCTATCTCCAATCACCAGACTTTTATCTTCTTCCATTCAGTTCTGTGGTTCATTCGATGCTTGTAAGCGACGACTCATTTGTGAACAGAGATTTCTTTGTTAGTTAATGACTTAGCATATTAAAGTTCACTAATCCTATTTTTTGACATTTAATCCACCAATCATTCTATTTGCCTTCTTACTTACTTTTCCTTCTCTTTCTATTGTAGCATCCTTTAGATATATTGCTCAGTACGAAACTTGAACGTGTGATTGATAATAGACCTTGAAATTGACCTGAATTTTACGGGAAACTATGCATAAAATTGAGTTTATGAACTTATTTACAAAATATTTTCAACTTTGTACTAGCCTTGTTCACTAACCATTAATGTTAAACAATCTATGACTCTGTCAGCAGCTATTGCAACGTGTGCAAAATATTTTCTTTCTCTTTACGATTCGGGAATTCTTGGCCTGCAACGCTTGGTTACTTTAATCGAATATATATGATCTGATACTAGCTTCAAACTATCATTCACGTACTTGAATGTTTCACCATACTATTGTGCATTAATAACTCAAAATGATAATTTATCTCAGTCAAACTCGTTTGTTTGATAGCTTGACTTTGTAGTGATCTGATATGTTTTGTTGATTAGGGTACAAATTATTACTACTGTTATTATAAATATTTTTTCAAAGTTCAATGAAACATGTTAAGTTATTAAATAGGAGCTCAAAAATGGTAAATGTAAGCATTAGGGGATACCAAAACTACATTCCTTCTTTATGTAGTAGGTGGGACAACAAACCTTCTTCGATATCGACAATCACTAGAAGACTAACGTAGATCAGAAGAGAGACTTACACCTAGATAAGTTACATTTGACTGTTATATTGGGCAATTAAGAAGAATAACTAACCTTCAGATATATGTTTTAGAATACTATTTTAGTTGTTTTGGTCGTGTATAAAGTAAACATTTTATTTCTATCGTTCTCCTTGTCCTAGCCTCTCGTTTAGCACATTTACTGTTAGAATAACCTTTCGCATTTATGAACAACACTTAATTGATTATGTATACGTTACTTCTATTCACTACCACTATCTCCCGTGTTTTGTATTGATGTTAAATTCCTAATTGGTTAACTGTGTAGTCTGGTTTATATATATATATATATATATATATATATATATATATATATATATATTCAATATTTAACATCAATACAAAACACGGTGGATAGTGGTAGTGAATAGAGGTAAGATGTAAAGGAATGCTTGAAATGTAATATAATTTGTCTGATTGATTCATCTTCTTGTGTTCTCCATATTCCGGCCTGGGATTGAGTGGCCGTCGGGCAGACATACAGGGACAGACTAGGTACTGATTAGCGTTTGTTATTGTAACCTCGTGTATACAAGGTCGCATCAGCTAAGTGGTTATACGCATTAATCATAACAGCTTTTCTTCTGACGTCACAACACTAACATAGTTTTTACTACAGAATCTACAAAATTACAAAAGTCGTGGTTGATAGATTGTGAGAATCTAAATGAACGACTAAATTCCAGAACTGTTTTCTAGGAGATTATTTCCTATATTTTGGTTGCATTTAGACAAGACGTTTTATTATCATTATCCGTATATTTCCCTCTTTCTTATCGCATATCTGACTTATTAACTGTTACCTATGTCATTTTTCACCTATGAACTATAGTTAGTTATTTGTGTACACGCTATCATAGTCCCCTATCATTGCCGCCCTTGTTTTGTACTGATGTTATTTTCCTAACTGGTTAGCCGTGCAGTCAAGTTTCACATATACATAACAGAACGATTGAAACATAATTAGGACTTAGTTATTTTGTGCTCTTTTATCCGGCTTGGGAACTAACAATATCAAGGTAGACTTACGGGCATACAACAATCAGTCATTGTGTCGTGCTACTGTGTTGGTACTAGGGAAATTATTATTCCATCTATCGTGATTGGTCAGATCCATGGCATCACTGTATTACTAGGACCTTTTTGTGAAGGTACGATCTTTCGGAAGACATAACAGAAGGGTAATTTGCCATCTAGAATGTAGCCATTTTATTACTTGAGGTCATCAATTCGATCATGTATTGAGTCATCATCATACACTGATGATATAACTAGGCATTTATGAAGGTAATTAGGAAATTTAATTGACACTAAACATAAAGAGTAGACAAAAGCTTCTGTAACTACACATGGAATCGTATTCAGCGCCATTCAATGTTCCTCAATATTTCAATTTTTGCTTATACTATAAGCCAGGAAAATTCACCTATTTGCTGAAAAGTCGTTTGTACAATAGCTTACTTAATCATTACTATTTTCAAAGTGAACGACATGAAGGAATATTAAATATTTGCTCTAAACTGTGTAAAATGAAGGCTAGTATTTCAAGTAAAACTGATACTTTTCACTTCGTATATTCCAAAGCGGATATCATTTACATCTGCTTTCTTAACTAGGCAATATGATATTCAATTATTAACCATTAGTTGGTATTAGATAGCATAAGAAATGATGATGAGAGCTCACAGCTTAGTCATATGCTTCTGCTTCTATATTCTCATGATAGACTGTGGGGTGGATGAATAACGAAGAATTCGCAAAACATGGCATTTAAGTCATTAACAATTATATTATAGTTCAATCAGGATAGTTACTTTTGTGGAGATTAGTTTTTTAGTTGATTAAATATATCATAGATTGATTTTAGCAGGGTACCATTGAAAACAATGGAGCACTGTACAACTGTTTCATTCCAGTGTGGAACTCCTCAGCAGTCTACACTCCAGATTCCGCCTCAGAGGCTTTAGGATGACGGCGAACGCCTAACCATCTGAACCACTTGGGCGGCATCCAATAGAAGAATTCCCACTTCCATCATTTTGTGATATATATAACGCAACATTTATACATTGTCTCTGGTGATAACTGTCTCACTCCTGACAAGTTTGAACTCTACCAATCACGACTTATCACTAGAGCGATATATCACAAATTGGTGGAGGTGGGAATTCTTCTGTTGGATGACGTCCAAGCGATTCAGATAGTTAGGCGTTCGCCGTCATCCTAAAGCCTCTGAGGCGGAATCTGGAGTGTAGACTGCTGAGGAGTTCCACACTAGAATGAAACAGTTGTCCAGTGCTCCCTGGTTTTCAATGGTACCCTGCCAACATCAATCTAAGACATATTCAATCAACTAAATAATATTCTACATTGATTAAAGCAAGCCAATAATAAAAAGTAGACAACTTCATATCCTTCATTTGTGGTCAACTTTCCTGTAATTCCTTAGAAGTAACAAACTTGTTTATCAAACAACAAATGATGATGTAGATAATCTATCTATAAAACTTATACACTAGTATGGAAACTTGATACAGTAGGAAAACTGATGTATCCTATTTATGCGCTTTCCTTTTCATTCATAACTTTATTCAAATGCATGATACTGGTGTAGTTGGTGGGTTAGAACATAATTTCACTGGTTCGAAAACTATTACTCAAAATTTCACAATTCAAATGAGCAGACAGATGCTAAGTATAAGGAATTCTTCTAATTAACAGTTTCGTCTTAAATATGCTCTTGTTATTTTGCATAGACATCTGTCAATTTTTTTTATTGAACTAAGCGTACGGAGTCGAAGTAGTTTTAGTAATTCATAAATATCTTCAATACTTATCCTTAACTCTTTTCTAATGATCAGTATAGGAGAAATTAAACTGCAAACAAGCCATCTTTACTATGATGTAGACATGTTAAAGTTTATTGTGAACTTCTATGTGAATAAACGAAGATGTGTTTACCTTATCTACTTCCTTTATATGAATAGATTATTTATACTTAATTAATTAGAGTTACGAAGAATACTCTTCATGAAATGAATGTACCAATTTTCATTTTAAAACGAGCCAAAATAAACGAACGAACAGAATATGGTGATGAATTTATCTCATTTCACGGAGTTCTGGTTGGCGCCTTACAACCTGTTAGATTCCTAAAATCACAATTATAAGATAGAAATGTAATACATTTATAATGTAGTTAGATGGGAGTAGATAGGTGCGATCCGTAACTCGGTTGTATTTGCCAAATAACGATTATTTTTTTTTAAAACAAAGCATATCCACAAACAACGTTCGTTATTTACCAGGCTGCCTGAAAACGACCATAAGAACAAAGAAGAAATCGAATATAATATGAGCAATTATTTATTGAGCGACATTATAACTCATTAACTGACATCTATAAGCTGATGAACCTTGAAAACTATCATAGGAATGTTTGCTTGGCTTCCATCCTTTGGCTGGTACGTCTTAGGATCCTCATACACCCATTAGAGGAAGGATGAAAATAATTCGCCGTAATAATTAATTATTATGTGGACTATTTATCAGTGGTACTGATGAGTTTGCGCAGTGTACCTTCATTGTGCTTGCTGTAATTCACTCTGTAATTCAAGCTGATTTACTTCATTTTCCTTTATGGATTAATTAATTTTCATAACCTCTCTTCTCATATAACGCAACTAGAATGCAACCTGTCTTCAAAATTTATCTTAGAATTTAATGCAACACAATTATATACTTTCTATTACGTTGCTATGGTTTCTGTGACATTCTTTCTCAACCTTGATTAAGGCTCAAAAGAGTAACGATGTCATTTTGTTTATACACCCGATACCGTATTATAAAGTGGAATTGTATTGTACAGCCTGAAAATGAGTACATCGATAACAGATCTGTATGCTGAATCCAATTCATGTTATTCACGTCACAATAAGGATAATGAAAATTTCATTTAGTAATTTTGCATTGTTTCCAACTGAACTGAATGACTCATAATGCTCTCATTGTTTTGCAGATGATAGATTAATCCGTTTAAAAAAACAAACATTTTTTTAATGCATATAACCTTTTTATAGCATAGGTCACATAGTAAACATTCTCTCGTGTGTAGTGTAGACATTGGCCTTTGTGATTGAACCAATTAGAACCAAGAATAGTGAATTTGTTTTAACCAATCACATGATTCGGCTTAATTTTATTAATCTACAATATAATAATGTTGATGTCTGACTTAAATTATCAGAGTAATTTTGCTTTTCTCTGTTGAACACTTTGGATTACAAACTGAAAATATGCGTGAATACTATTTCGAAAATCATTACCAATTTGGATAAAGAAGTATTAGAATAATTATTATTGTTACATATTAATAAACATACACAATCTTTCAACACAATCATGGGAACAATATTTCTCCATTTTCAAATAAAAGGTATGTTTGATTGTTTGAGAGTTAGCTAGCTAAATTCGTAATATATCAATAAATATGATTTGGGCTTACTTTAATTTGAAGTTTCACATCACGGTATGGCTATAGCTAGACAGACTCCAAATTGTGGTAGTGTTTATTTATGACTCCTGCAGGAATTGAAACGAGTACTTTCATACCTAAAGGTAAATGACTAACATTTAGCTCGATGAGCTGTTATTCAGTGGTTTTTACTTCAATTAATTCGTGACATTGTACCACTTCACATATTGCCATTTGTGATATTATAGTTGGACCCTACTTGTCACGATTTCTCATGAGAACTTTGGAAATTATCTCTCAAAGTCAGTCATTGGTAAACTATGATAAATATTATAATAGTGTTACAGATATTGTTGAATCTGAAGTTTTACATCACCGATTGATATTGTTTTTAATTATTTATTACTATTAGATTATATTATATAATTAATTTTTTTGATATGTAACACCACAGAAAGTATTTGGAAGTCTACACTAGCTAGTACTAAAATCTTCTGTGCACTAGATCAATTGCTGATATTTGAGTTCAAAAATCGCCAAAAAATGTATTATCATGTTTGAGGGTGAAGTAGTGCTAACCGAGCAAGCGGTTCGTTTAGACTACTTCTTCCTAAGCCATCGACCTAAAGGTATGATTAACAAGATAGTTAGGAAACAACATTAGGAGATCCACTCCAATCCTATACTGTAGCAAAAACTACGTTCGTACACCATTCCGTTCTTCAAAGTCTTAGTGACAATTCACACCTTTGGCTCTAAATCAGGGTTTTACAGCACACCCAGATAGATTCTTCGTATCAACCAAGTCGGTTTAAGAATCAGTCATCCGCCTTCTGTCCTTATGCATTTGAAAAACCCTCCATGTGAATCTGGTAGGCAGGACTTTTTTGATATAGGTTATAAACTCTTGGTCATATGGGGTGGAGGGATTTCGAGAGGATGAATGAACTCTCCTCATCTTCAGTTATGTAAAGGTATCTAAAATTTTCCATGGACTGATGCTAGATAGCATCATACTAAAACCTATCAAAAGTGAGTAAAGGTTTCACACTGGTTTAATGCTCTATTAGTCAGCAATTTCGATATAACATAACATAGTGCCTTGTAGATTTAGTTACTAAAACAATCATGATACGTTTCAGTTACTATGACGATATTTATTGGCTTATATTTTTCATCTTTTTATCACGCATATCTTTAAATGTTCTTCAAAATACCATAATATGTCTTTACCTATAAACCATAGGTAGTTGTAATTGAGATCATACATATTGTTAAATGTTTACCCTAAATTTTATAAACATATTTTGGAATTGATTTGATGAATCACGATATACTCTAATCTAATTCTCAAATGACAAATACAACTAGCTGGATAATAAGGGATAAGTATTCTTGACTTTTGTTTTATTAAATTTTCAGGCACTTATAGTTGATTAAGTGGCTTTAAAGTTCTGTGTTAATTATAATCTATTAGATTTTAGTTTTTTGCGGTAAATCTCTTATCGATAAAAGAAAAATACGAATATTATGATTTATTTAACTCCGCCGAAAATGATGAAAGATATAGAAATTAATCATGTGTGTCACATAATTTTCTGTTTCATTTTTTTAAAAAAGAAACATCTGAAGTTATGTTTGTCATAATTGGTTGATTAAAAATGATCAATTTCCTTAAAACAACCAATAACAACCGAGTAAATAGATCAGCTAAATGTTGAGCAATTCAAGAAACAGGAGACATAAATACATATCAAGGAAGTATAACGTATATATATATATATATATATATATATATATATATATATATATATATACGTTATACTTCCTTGATATGTATTTATGTCTCCTGTTTCTTGAATTGCTCAACATTTAGCTGATCTATTTACTCGGTTGTTATTGGTTGTTTTAAGGAAATTGATCATTTTTAATCAACCAATTATGACAAACATAACTTCAGATGTTTCTTTTTTAAAAAAATGAAACAGAAAATTATGTGACACACATGATTAATTTCTATATCTTTCATCATTTTCGGCGGAGTTAAATAAATCATAATCGCTTGTTGTTCTTACTTTGAATTTTTAATAGAAAATCTTTCCCTATCAAAGTTTCAGTGAATCATTTAAATCTCAGGTTTATTTAACGAAAAAAAATCAAATAACACGCTATAATCACATATAACAAAGTTAGTTTTGTAAAGCTCAACTAAGTTTTCATTTCCAGTGACTTACTAGTATTAGGAATATAGCGTTAATCAATTATCTCCCGTTTATTTTTGATAGAAATTTCGTTCAGATAATTAATGATGACTGAATTAAAAATGAAGATATAGGTTAGGGATAGATTTCAATCAATATTTTATAATGTCAGCTTCAAATTATTGATTCTATGTAGTTAAAGAGTTGGGAGGGGGGGGGAGGAGGATGGGAATTGGATGCTAATATTATTTGAAAACGATAAATTAACTTTTAAAGACTGTTAACTTAATTTGTACCATCATTCATGGCATTTCTTTAAGTAAACATCGTGAGAAAATTTTTAGTTAGATTTTAGTATAAATTATAAAAATTTATACTGGGACAAAATTCTCGATTCCCCATTCACTTCATTATCGCAGCTATCTCTATCAGAGTACATATTTTTATTCATTTCTTTTTAATAATATATTTATAAAGAAACTTTAAACTATGCAAAAATTATCTAAATGTCGCCACATGATAAAAATAGCTTTCATACTGTACTAGATACCATTGCAATGTTTTCATTTTTTTCAGGTGTGTCATATGCAGCGCTTTAGGTTATTTCATTCCAATTTAGAATGTAATTTTAGGAAACGAGTTCATTTCAAGTATCAGAAGTTATCCCGAACTATATCTATAAGCCTGTTGACGTAGTTCGGCTCTACATGTGAGATGAAATGCACAATCTAGTGAAAATTAGAACTGGAAATTTTTGACAAACATTGCACTCTAATATGATTTACTGACTAAATCAGTCAGTCAGTTACAACGTAGAACTTTGTACATGCGTACATCAGTTCAAGTTGCCATGCCTCAATTAGCAGATAAAGATTAAATTGTCGGACCAAATCCCAGAGTAGGGGAAGGTAGTAACAGAGTAAGTACTAATGGAAAGGCATAAGATCAGAGATGAGATTTGAGATAAAAAGTGATTCAGTAAAGAGAAAATTATAATAAGCTCAAAAATTAGAATTTGGAGGAAGACAAGGAGTGGATGCACCTGCGCCATTGCAATCGATTTTGAGCCATATCACCTAAAGTCTCTAACCACTTGTTACGATCATCGTGTGGGCCCCAACCAGGTAGTCTGCACCTATTAACATGGCTCAGCCCGATTGTCAATGTCTTCATGGATTGGTGCCATGTTTTTGTTTGGCCACAACATTGCTCGTCGAGGTAGACGGTGGTCAGGCATACGCAACACATGTCCTAACCACCTCAGCCGGTGAAGATTCACTACTTCATCGATAGGCTAACCGTATTTACCTAGTACTCTATTCCTAACCCATGCACTGCTTACTCGGTTGTCCCAGCAAACACGAGCAATGTTTCGGAGACATCTATGATCGAATACTAGGAGCCTACGGATATCCTCTATCCTTAAAGGCCATGTTTCACATCCATAAAGTAAAACGGGTCTGACTGCTGCACAGTAAACGCGTCCTTTTGTCACTAAACGAATGTCTCGCCTGCGCCACAAGTGACGCAGGTTGGCAAAAGCCGATCGGGCCTTATGTATACGGGCCGAGATTTCATCGGACACTAGATCGTTAGGACTGATGAGGCTCCCGAGATAAGTAAAACGGTTAACGCATTCAATAGTTTCACTTCTATCACTAACTTTGGTGCCGAATTAAGCCAGTCCTGAACTAACATTTTACATTTGGATGGGGAGAATCGCATCCCAAACATGCTTTCGTTCAAGTTTAAGGTAGTCAAAAAAGTCTGCATTCTATCAGCATCTTCACTCAGTAGAACTATATAATCGGCATATTCTAAGTCAGTAAGTTTATCTCCTTGAAAGAGGTTAACCCCAGAGAAATCAGACGATGACAATGTTAACTCTAAAAGTATGTCGATGATAAAATTAAATAAAAATGGAGATAGCGGCCAACCTTGACGAACACCACTAGAAGTGGTCAATTCCGAAGACAATCTGCCATAAGCTCTAACACGACATGTGGTGTTCGAGTAGAGAGCTTGTATAAGGTTAATGTACTTCTCCGGTACGCCTTTCAATGACAGACATTGCCACATAACCTTACGATCAATCGAGTCAAACGCCGCCTTAAGGTCAAGGAATACAGCTATTGTTGGGCGTCTGAAAGTGTGCCTATGTTCCAGAACCTGCCTAAGTGTGAATATTTGGTCTATACAACCACGTCCGGGTCTGAAGCCACCTTGGTTTTCTCGAGTTTGCTCTTCACGAGCATTAGTTAGACGTCGAAGTATTATTGAAGCTAGTATTTTAGACACTATATTCGTTAAACTGATACCTCGGTAATTGTCACACGAGGACTTCTGTCATTTCTTAAAGACCGGAATGGTTAGTGTTCGAGACCAGTCAGATGGGATTACGTCTAGTTTCCAAATTCTAGCCAAGATCTCAGTTAATCTGGCTGCTAAGACTGGACCACCTTCCTTAAATATCTCAGGGGTCAATCCATCTGGTCCTGCCGCTCTCCCTCGCCTTAAGTTTCCAATAGCCTTCACAACTTCACTGAGACTTGGGGGACCAATGTTAATTTGCCATTCAGATTGTTTGGGGATGGTGGGCAGCAGGGATGATGCCGTGGGCCAGTTGAACTGTTCCCTAAAGTGATCTACTCACCGGTCAAACCTTCTGGATTGATAGTGAATAATAGCTCCATCGTTGTCTGAGATACTTTCACTTACAGTAGGATTTTTGATACCCATTTTTTTGGTACGTTTAGACAGTTGCCTACTGTTACCTATTGCCGCTGCCTTTTCCATCTCTTTAGCTTTCACCACCCACCACTGCTCACGATCATTGCGTAAGCTTTTAACCAGCTTGTGTTTAAGTTGCCTTCGTTCCTCATCATGTTCAGAACCAGACAGGATGTGTTGCCGAGTATCTATCAGTTCAGCAGATGCAGCTGAAATCCACTGAGTTTTCCTAACCTTTAGGTCTAGTTTATTAGTAGATATTACTGCTCTTTCAACAGCCTTTTGGATATCATTCCAGGCTAGCTAAGATTGAGAACAGTTTACGCCGTTTACTAATTGGTTTTTTAGTTGTTCCTGGAATGCATTCTTGACTTTTTCATCATTACGTTGAACCCTGGGGGGGATCCTTGTCGTGGATCTTTTACGTCCAGTGAGTCGCAGGACTAATACGCGCTCGCACTAAGGCATGATGCTCTTTGTCTAAACATGTGCTCCAAAACGAGCGGCAGTCTTCTATCGAGCCTCTCCAACGATGGCTAATAGCAATGTGGTCTATTTGAGTCCAGCGTTGGGTTGATTTCGGAGGCCGCCATGTCAACCGATGTCTTTCCTTATGCTTAAAGTTGGTGTTTGCGAGAAATAAACGCTTGTCTGAACAAAGTTGTAGTAACCGGTCGCCATTGTCTGTTCGTTGAGCCTTAACACCATATGATCCACCTAGGTGCCTTTCGGTTTCATCTAGTCTACCTACTTGGGCATTAAAATCACCCGCCACTATTACTACATCAGTGCGCTTTACATAGAAGGTCAGAAAGCTTTCTGTAAAATTCATCTTTCATTTCATCTGAGCTGCAGTCAGTGGGAGCATAGGCAGAGACTGACTAAATGAATAAAACAATTACCAACAATCGATTAAAAATTGTCTTGACATAACTTTAATTTAAAAGTATTATTAGAACTAAATTGTCTATGGCGAATAGAATTCAGGCGGCGTGTTTTGTCCTATTCATGACCCGTCAGGCGTAACGAGATAATTCGCCCAGGACACATTTAACAACAGAAGCTGATCGATTCCAGTCTTTAGCAATAACGGTGAGAGAATGAAAACACTTTGAAATTATATATGTATACCATTTGCACGAGTATTGTCTGAGCTTAGTGTATGAAGCAGTGGAACTTAATGCGAGTTGACTGGGTTTGTAGTGCTGTGTGAACGTCAACACTGACGAGTCGTAAATAAGCTGAATCGCAGGTCCTGTATACTGGTTGCTAGCTACATTCAATCTTTAATAGTTTTGTTACATAATTTTATATCGAAGGAATCCTTTCAGGATGCACATGCGAGGACAAAGATTGATCAGTCGTAGCTCCTCAAGATATTGACTGGGAGATACAAACACTTTCGAATTATGAAAAGAAATCTATTTATACATACTTTATAGATCGTTTCACATCAGTATATGGTGATAGATATCAGTCAATTTAATAAATTTACTTTTGTTTATTATGTGACATGAATAGAGACCTGGATAATCTACAAGCTAAAATTGATTAACGGATTATGTTATAGTTTATTGCCGAATTAACAGTCGACAACTCGAGCGAAAAACAAATGAGTTTACTAGTATTTACATACAAATACTTCACGAATCTATTAGAAAGACGAATATTAAGAAGCCATAGTATAGTGACGACTTTTGTTTCATGAAATTGTGATTTCTTATGTGACATCAAAATTCGGTGGTGGGGGGTGTTGTGGTGGTGGTAGGTGTTCATAATAGACAGAAAGCAAATTCATCCGTTCGATGTAGAACCCCACCATGACTCCTCCGAAGGCCGGATCCAAGATATTCTTGCGGGTTGTATGTAACCCTATTTTCGGCAAGTGACTTGGCATTCGAAGCTCCACTTCCCAACTTAGCTGGCGTTTCACTAGTCACAATGAAGTAGATATATTTATACTTTACGTCACTCATACGGTACATTTCTGATGATTAAACTTTAAACTGTACAAAAATTCTCTACCCATTGTACGGACTTTAGTATGTGTCAAATTAATGCTCGCTCCATTTGACAACTAATTATACTTATATAGCAGGATGTATATTTCTCGTTACGTAATATTATTTAAGTCGGATGGTGTAACCTCGAATCTTTGATTGACATCCTCGATTAGCCAAATCTTTCAAGATCGTGCAAAGCTAAGTGAAGTCTTCTACAATGAAACAATCAACAGTAAAAGGGTAGCTAGTTCGTGCAACCATGGCTTTGCCGCTACGATGAAAAAATGATATGATACATAAAAATGCCAGGATCTTCAGAGACAAGTGGTCACAAACAAGATTTCCATAACAAATTGACTCAACACTTATAAATAATCATACGGAGTTCACTTCTACAGCAATTATTTACTGGTGATGTTACCCGACCGTTGCTACTATCTTGGCATAATGATCAGGTTCGCCTATCGTGACGACCGGTTGGGCTATACACACTTTAGCCTACTCTGTGGATTTCCGTCTCCAGCAGTAATGCCCTAACAAGTATGAAGCTACCATAACAAAAGTCTTTCTGTGAAAGGCCGTGTGTGATCAGGCCTCAGGCAGTTGTCCCTTGGGCACTGTGGTCATGCTGCCAGGTCACTAAGACCAACCCTAATCCAATTTCCTTCTCAGACACATCGTGAAGAGGAGCCCTTCCACAGAGCGGGTAACTGGGAAGTGGTAGCCTCTCCTATAAGTCTAACAGCTCTCGAGATCACTGTTCAAGATCGAATCCCTATTCCTCATAATATTTTCTGTGTTCACTCACAACCGCCCATTTTTATCCCACTTCTCTCGTACATGGAGCTAGTAATTTTATTCCGTGAATCGCTATTGTGGGTCTCTTAAAGCCACAGACTAAGCTCTGTGTTGGAGATTTAATGTACGAACATTTTGCGAATCGATTAACAGGTCTTACTTACTAAGACGTTTGATTCTTTAAACACTGATATATGTTGTGTCTCTGAAACGCGTATACGGAGAACTGGCTATATATACTATACGTTTTTTGTTGAACTCAAAGGTAGGCTCTCGTAGCCTTGTTGATGTACGTATAGCACTGAGTTTGAGAGTAGAACAGGTACTCCATGAATGGATTCCTATCTACAGTCGTCCATGCACTGTCCATCAAAATGGTATAATAAGAGTTTGAAAAGATAAGGACACGCCGACGCTTTTGTTGTTACTGCCTATACTTCCTCTCCCACTTGCTGCACCTCAAGTCTATCAGAAGAGGAATTCTACAGGGAATTCTCTGATCACCTTCAGAAAGGTAAACACTCAGACATGGTGATCATAACAGGGGATTTTAACACTAAAGTCATTAAGTTAGATCAGGCTGAAAAATAATTAGGTCGAGTTTTTAGTATCCCATCCTAACGAGTGGATAACTGAGACCAACTTCTGCAACTATGTTTAAATTACCGCTGATTCTTAGTAAGCTCAGGCTTCGAAAATACCGACTATCCTCAAACTACCTTAATAGAGAATTGATACAAGTCTCCCCCTGACTCTTAATAAAACTGAAAAGGCTATAAATAATTTGAAGCGTAAAGACCTGACAGATTGACCTCAGATATCTTTAAGACCTAATTTTAGCTGGTAGCTTGTGACAATCATAGGAATCATTTCGATTGGCATAATGTCTAAAATATCCTCCGTGATCATCCGATGCATTTCTGAGGATTAGGAACGACAAACTCGTGAAGACTAGATTGGTTTAAGATTTGAGAAAATATGCGTTGACCAGAAATTTACTCTTTGTCAGATCCTATAGCATAGGCATACCTAATATCGTCCGACAAAATTAGTATTGGTTGGATTGAATGCTTTAGATTCCTTAGATCAGGAAGTTTCTGTGACAGTGTTTGCCGTTAAAAGGCTTATCTCAAAAGTTCACAAACCTTATGAAAGCTCTACTCGAACACTACTAGAACTTTTACGACTTGCGACGCTTGTGATGTGGGTGAGGTATTCGTCTCTCAACGAAAGGCAGTGTAGTATGCAGCACTCCACTCAGTATTACTCTATGGATGCGAAACATGGGGTGTGAGAATAGGACATTTGCGTAGGTTCTTGGTCTTCAATCACCTGTGTATTATGGAACAACCGGGTAACCCATACTGATGTTGGACACAGAGTACTAGGAAAGATTGTAAATCAGTCGAAGTCGTAAACCATCCCTCTTTAGTAATACGATAGCACCAAAAGATTCCACCCGAACTGCGAATGACCTATATAAGAGTTCGTTTTCTCGAATAACACAGTTTGTCTCTAAGTGAACAACGGTCAAGAAATTTTATCAAAATATTGTTAAAATTTCCAAAATATATTAAATGAAGTTAAGCAAATGTGTAATATGACATTATTTAACCGGAAGTTTCCAAATAATTGTCAGTCGCATCAATAAGATTGTTGTTGTAAGATTAAGAAGTAATGAACTATATGTATGTCAATCAATCAGTCAATGCCCGCTACCCCTAGTGGAGTACAGGCCGTCGACTAGAACTCTCTAACCAATTCTGTCCTGGACTCTGCTTGCCAATTTTCCCCGAATCTCATGCTTTCATTTCATGTCTACCTCCGATTCCCGGAACACTGTGTTCCTTAGTCTTCCTCTTTTCCTTTAGCCTTGAAGATTCCAAGTTAGGGCTTTCCTTGTGATGCAGTTGGGTGATCTGTACCCAATTTACCTCTAATACTTCTTCATTTTTTCCTCAGATGAAAGTCGATTCGTAGTCTTCCATGGTAGGTTGTTACTGAAGGTGTCTGGCCAACGGATCAGGAGTATGTTTTGTAGGCAACGGTTTATAAATGCCTGTATATGTCGAATGATGCTTTTCATAGTTCTCCAAGTTCCAGCCTATACAACTGAATTGACGTTTGCATTGAAAATTTCGACTATGGTGTTGGCCAACTGTCACTTATAGCCGCAGATGTTCTTTTGCAGAAATGCTGCTCTTACCTTAGCCATCCATGCCTTCACGTTGGTTTATGTTTATCAATAATGCAGCTTAGGTATGCAGAAGTTTCCACATCCTCCGAAGCTTCTCTGTCAAGTCAAGTGTGATTTAATTGATGCTCGCTGTGTTGTATCTATGGATCTTGCTTTGTGTATGTTGAAGCATACTACTACAGAGGCTGCTATCACACTCTTCGTCTCCACCTCCATTTGCTTCTGAGTGTGAGATACAAGAGCTAGGTCATCTGTGAAGTTCCAAATCGTCTAACTACATCCCAAGTTGTCTTCTATATTTCATGCTTGCCCTGAGATGTTGAAGTTTTTATTTTCCAGTCAACTATCAGAAGAAACAGAAAGGGTAAGAGTAAAGAGCCTTGTTTGACACTGATATTCATTTTGAATGAATCTCTGAGCTGTCCTCTATGCAGAATTTTGTAGTGTACGCCACAGTGTCAAAGAAGGATCCATAGCATTTTCTTGTCTTCATTATCAAATGTTTTCTCATAGTTCAAGGACGTAGTCCTTTTAGTTCACAGTAGTGTTGTCCAGTGAAACCTTTATATCTTTGTGTATGCGTTTTTGGGAGAATATGGTGCCACTCATAATCATTTTGCTGAAGGCACATAGGTTTGCGAACCGGTCACTGTTTTCTTTCTTTTCTTCCACTCCATGTAGTCCCATGATATCCTCATATCCGATGTTGCCCATTTCAATCTTAGGTCTTTCATCAAAATGGTCAGGTCCTTGGCTACTCATTTCTCGATTATTGATTTTAGCCTCTTATAAAACACGTCTTTATTTTCTCCTTGACTATCGTTGGTGGTCGCATATCACTGGATGATATTCATTATGATCCCCTTCTTTGTCTTGAGGGATGCTTTGATAGTCCTAGGTCCATGAAGTGTCCATCCTGTATTTTCCGTGCTTTTTTGGACAGCATTAGTACCACTTCTTGTATATACGAAGCATTTTCTTTATGACCGAAGTTAAACAGTACCTCTCCCGAGATTAGTCTTTTCTGTCCAGCTTGTAACCAATAGGTCTTGTTTATTTCAAGTATCTCCAGGTCTTATCTTTTCATTTCCTCAGCTACTCAGACTCTTCTCCCAGTCTTCTACATAAGACGAACATTTCATGTATTTATGTAAATCGTTTCTCTGATTGTCGGAAGGGGCATCAGCCTCGTAAATTCCGAAAAAACTCGTCTTTCAACATGAAGCGTCATAACTCTTTTAAATGAAGACGTTCTAGCTTCCAGAGCAGAGTTTAAATAATTTTTTCTAGTTCGGGTTTCTTTAGTACGTTTTTTTTTACGAGACGGGGTCGCTAATTTTATATCCCCCCCATTCAGCCAGGTTCGGGACTAGCAGTAACCCTGCAAGTGCTTCAGGTGGAGTACATATATATATATATATATATATATATATATATATATATGTCTACATTGAGTTAATCTTAGGTTGTAAAAACAAAGTTTCCGGGGATATATTGAAGACGCTCTCTATTAGAGGAACCGATTTTATAAAAACTAAATAATTTTGAAACTTGGTTATCTGGATAACAAAGGAGCAATAACAACTGCTTATCTTTGTAAGATCTTAGCATGATTGAATATGTTTGTTATTTGCAACCTCAGCAAAAACCCCGAATTATTCTTTATTCTAGTTTTGCTGAAATATTTCGGTAAATCTACCTTTTTGTCAGTTTATTCACGTTCCAACTTTACCGCTCAGCATTCAGAGTCCAAAATATTTATGATGAGCTAGTGCTAATCAACGAATTTCTGTACCCTTACTTCTTGATATACAGTTCCAAGCTTTTAGTAGTGTCCATTGATGAGTAGACTAGATACTCTACCTCATTAGACTTAACGGATTCCACAATTCGAAAATGCATAGTGATTTTTAGAACTAAATTTGTTTGTAACGTTTGTATACTTCACTAAGTTTATTGTGCCCAAAACTCGACAGTTTTTCTGTTCATTTGGTGGTTGATGCATTTTAGAGAATAATTTTTATTAAAAGTTTAATTTCAAACTTTAACCTTCATTATACTTATGTTTTCAATTTGACCTGTCAGTCTACTTATCAAGGAACATGTACATAAAAGACAGATACAAATCACTCCAGACATGCTAGCTGGTATTAAACTCTGAATTTTGAACTTTTAATGATTATTCTTCATCGTGACCAACTTGTCGGTATAATAATAGATTTTCTCGTGTTATTGGTCTACCTATAATGCAAATGATTTGTGTTCTCAACGAAACTTTTAGGTTTAGCGTATAATTATGTTTCCATAGAGTATAATTATCAACATTATTAATGTTTTTAATATTATACTTTATATTTGTTAATGAGTAAATATATTAGATAATACACTTGTTATTATACTATATTGTCCAGTGATTAATTCATAGTCATCTATTTAGGAAATGATACAATTTAACTCTAAATTGATTCTGATAATTACAATAATCTTATTGTGACTTGCTAATGTCCAATAGTCCAATAGATTGATAACAGGTCAATGAATAAGATATTTAACGGTACTTTTATTTAAATTATTTAAATTAAAAAAATATTTCACACAAACCGATTATATGATATTAGCTATAGTCGTGTTGCCTGATTCCGAAAGTTGGTTAATTTTTTGAGGTTCACCTTTGAAATAAAACAGTATTTTTATTAGTATTTAGATTATTTTTCGTTTAGAATTTCACCATGATTCGTAAACTATAAACAGTACTTGTTCACCTGTCTCTTTCTAGCGTTGATTGTTTAAATGGGAATTATTCCATAAGCGGAATATTTTGCCATCCCTAATACAAGTCACAAATGGTGTTTGGTCAGTGTTTTTGGGTATATTGTGGTCTTATGACGAAATATTTATTTCTTGTAATTAATTATATTTCCTTCCATTATTTAGGTGATTGCGACATACATAGCGTATTTGAATTAAGGTGGCTTGTGGAGATTGGTATTAAGTTTAGTTGATTAAATTCATCATAGATTAATGTTAGCAGAGTACCGTTAAGAACCAGGGAGCACTGGATCGCTGTTTCAACCCAGTATGGGACCCCTCAGCAATATGTACCCTAGATGATTGTCATACTATATCACAAATCAATGGAAGTGTCCATTCTACCATTGAATGTCAACCCAGTGGTGCGGAGGGTTGGGTGTTAGCCAATCTAAAGCTCCAAGGGCAGAATCTAGGGTTCTTGCTGTTGAAGAGTCTCATACTTGGATAAAACAGATGTCCAGTGTTCCCTGTATTTTAGTGATACCCTGCCAACATCAATTCGTGATGAATTCAATCAACCAATACATAACGTATGTTTAACTACTGCCTTCCACGATATGTGATGTTAGCTAGTGTAGAAGTCAGTTGGATGGATGATATAAGGTACTATCAGTTCATGAAGTCACTAAATGTTGATCTAAGCTATGATGGTAGGTATATACTTCTATTGAGGTCGGCGTGATTATTTTGACGAGTGGTTGGAGAAATCGAGTGATAAGGCTTAGAATTAGTAACAGTAGCATAGATGTTCAAGCTCTTCTCGTAGATCCTGAGTTCAAGAATTAGTACACATATCCATTCTTCTCAGTTTTTAGTGCTCTTTATACTACTACTCTGCTTCTCATTTAGAAATTTATCTCTCTGTGTTGTTGTTGTTGTGTGGTAACTTTAACCGATCCATACATATATACATTGTTTATGAATGACTAACTTTGTTAGATATCTGTTGACATTTACTCCTAGTACCTAAACTACTTCGACTTTTAACCACCATCATGTACAAGCGTCGTGTTAAACAAACGATTAGTATCATTAGCCCTCGCTCCTAGATCGGAGGTCAAAGCTAAATACTGGAATATGTACCTGGTAAGTGAATTAATAAAATAAATTTTCTAATAGAGTATCATGTCTTATTATAGCCTCATATGCATTAGATATCATATTAATTTTGGGGGGTAGGGGGTGTTGGAGACAATCAGCAGAGAGCCATATTGAGCTTAGGTTTTCTTTTAGTTGGTATTTATCAATGAAACTTAATTTTACTCTCAAAACAGCTAACGCTCTACATAAAATGTGTACTTGTGCTAACCATTTCCACATGCCTACATATTACCATGTTATTATTTAAACTGTGACTGTTAGATGCTTTTAAGCTAATCGCGTGTTTGATAGTAGCTAGTGTGTCATGTTGTGAATGATACAGATTCTGATAACATAGGAATCATTAATTGCATCACTAATACATAAATGTCGGTGATAAGCATGAATCCCATATTCGAGGCTTAACTTAGATTGCTTCTAACAACCTAAAACGAAAAATATGCATTAAAATATCAAGTTAATTAGATCTGATTCAATTTTATAACATCCCTTATAGAATCTAATCAATATTAAGGATGAAGCAACATTATTAGTAATTACTTACTGCTCAGTTAGTATGTAAATATTTGAGGTCTTAGAGAAAAATTTCAAGTAAAATACGAATTAGTAACTAATATGGTTCTTTGTTCGGTCTTGCATGTCTGCACATTAGTTCTTAATTCTTTAAAGTGCTTTTTCATGTATGATATTCCTAGTCAAGATGTAAAACACAGGACAATACTATTCGTACAAATTATGTCATACGAATTTCAAATATTTGTTTCGCAATATAATTATAATAGGTTGTTATCCGTCGCGTATTTACAAATTAATATGGATGACTCACTGGATAATGTATATGATACAACTAAAGTAAAACGAAGAACAGTTCATGGCCATTGGAAGTAGTTCCATTAGTCCATGTAGGGTATAGACTGTTTGCCGCGGTAAATTCTAAAAGATTATCCTTATAGCATACTTGCAACAAAACGAGTTACTACACAATGCAATTTATACCGAGGAAATGTAGGTAGATTTTGTCTAGACTAATACGCTCATAGTACTACTGAAAGCAGTATTTTACCATGTATAGGTGCCGGCATAGGAATACTGTATAGCGATACGAATGAATACTATTGTTTATTTGATTTCAGATAACAATAATATCTAAGTAACCTTAGAAATTTTATAAATCATGTAAAATTATTGTAAGAATTTTAACTTTTCTTCTTTTTAATAACTTTTTTATTACAGGCTAAATATTTTAACAACTTGTCTTCTGAATCGTTAAAAGTCAACTCCATTTTCCCAAGGTCATCTCATAAGTTGCTGAATTACGTAGCTACAACTTAGCTTTACTATCAAGTCTATTTTTATCATTTCAGAATTTAATATTTTGAATTTTTGTCAAGATGGTGGGTACCACTTTAAAAATATAAAGATATCGATGAATCAAATGAATATTTAAGCAGCTCCAATGAATAATTTTTAACGAGAACCGGATAATATTCAGCATTTTTAATGTTAAATAAGTGTAAAGCGTCTACTAAATTCGGTTATTTTTCATGTTTTATTGCTGTATTTTACAGTACAGTTTCCATTAGTAATTTCATTCTAAGTCGTAACTACTATTATATTTGTACTTATCACCTGGTATTTCATGCTACAACCTTGCTAAAAAACGCTAACCATTTTATGCTAAACTACATTGATTTGTTCACTACATACACATATGGGAAACCTCAAATGCTTTAAACGAAATTTTTAGTGAAAATTAAACTCAAATATATAGCAGTCATTAAACGAATAGGGAAACTGTTCAAAATTACTGAGAGCGATAAATTGAATGATCGTAAAAATTTTTTATGACATACTTAGTTACTCATGATATTTGTGTTTTTGTTTCATAAGAAGCATGCAGTGTATCAAGTTGACTTTAAGGTTCTGTTTTTATCTTAAATTCATTTACATCAGTAGACACCGATATACTGTACGATATGTAAATATCTTAATCCTACGGATAATCAAGTTGAACTCAGGTGGCTTAGTTGATAATTCTTTTAACAACGCTTACAAAAACAACGGCGATTCTAGCGGAAATGATACTTCACTGGTGATTTGAGTATGGGTCACTAGTAAGTTACATAGTTCCATATGTCAATATTGAGATAATCGAGTTATGACTGACCTCTTTATATTGTCAAATATTTCAGCATGTAAATTAAGATTTTATGTTTATCAACATATTCAGTTACATGATTTGTTCTACTTTCTTTGTTGGTGACAACGCCTGAAAAATATTAAGCTAACACATCAAAAACTGTTTACAAAATGCAAGTGTATGGCTAGTTTTAATCAGTTATCCGTTGGGCCCAGCGTTGGCGCCATATGAGTAACGAGGCCACCACGACTAATACATTTTTCCTTTTAAGTGTCTTATGATGAAGTAATTTTCCATGGTATGAGAGAAGCCACAATCGCTAATACACTTTTAATAGCATTTGAGATTCTGTCTTCTGATTACTGCTACCTTTTCTGAGATCCGAAATCCGCTGGTTTACCCCCATATTAGCTATTTCAGCCACTGAAGTAGTATTCACTATTTCTGTTAAACATTAAATCATCACGACACTAATCATGCTTTATTTTCACCAAATACCTCACATTTTAAAGGCATAGACATCTAGGTGGTAAGCAATTCATTTGAAAGTTTTTTAATATACTTACTTAGTCAGTTTATTTGGTGCTTTACTAAAAATTTGGTTAGGAATATTTATTTTGTTTATCTTTACTTTCAGACAACTCCATAGTCACGTCTTTCATCAATTCGATCAATTAATTAATTAGAAATTTTCTATCAGAGGCAATTTAAATATTCACTGATTACCATTGACGTAAACTGTGCAACAGTAGGAATCATGAAACCGATGACAACGAATATGAATTCATACAAACTCAGAAAAGATATCGCTGTAAGATAATTCTTTTTATATATGATTCCATATATTTGAATTATTTGATTAAATAGACACCGGTAGTTAAATATAGTCACCAGGAAGTTTAGCCTTATTCTATTTAGGCTATATCCACAATAATAATATAATTAAAATAATCGGATCACATGAAGTGGTTGGATGTAGTTAGCAAGAAACCCTACTAGACCTAAGTCGTGTTAGGTAACACTCGTCTGCAACTTATACCCGAAACCATCAAGGAACTTATTCTTTCCGTAGGATTGTAACTCCAGTCACTTAATGAGTATACTAACATCAACCTGTGTATTTCCACCAGTTGTTCAGTTTTTCCGTATGTCAGTCGGATGATAGGATAACTATTGTTCAGCCTAAAAATTAGAAAGTCTATCTACAAATACTATCATAGTAAAGTAATTCTGAATAATTCTTCTTGTTTAACATATACACATACATTTTTTGATCAAGGTCAACTAGAGTGTTTCAAGCATTGATTAAAAGTTTTGAAATCAGTATTTTCGGTCATTTTTCTGCTCATTAAGTGAGCAAGTGCAACGTATTGGAATCTAATTTTTATTAAATATTATGTTTCAATGACGTAATATTTATTATATTGGTGTTTTTCATCCAGAATGTTGAGCTGCACTACGCTAATATATTCAGAGCAGAGACTTGAGGATAACATCATACAATTAAAATATAATGTTCAGAGTGCACTCAAGCATGCAAACCTCATCTACTAAACATTCTTACAGATTTTTGATAAATCTACTTACAATACACAGTAAACTTCGAAAACTGCGGATAACTTCATTTCTCCTTTTATTGTTAGTTAGGTAGCTTTAAAATTAACACGCGTCATTTTTAATCTTGCCATAATTAATAACAATAATATTTATAATCATAGTGTATGTTTATTTTATTGTTTGCGAGAAATTCAATTTTTTTTTCTTCGGCACTAATAGTATCGAAACATTAAAACGTACAACTACATCGCTAGCAAAAGACAGCCACAGTGATTTGTTGTTACTTTTGATAAATTACCGAATATTTGTGAAGCAGTGGAATTTTATCTGAACTAAACTATTCTACCCATTATGTTGTTTCGTATGTATGTATGTATGTATCCCGCTAGTAAGTGCAAGAATAGTTTGCCGTTAATGAATATACACATATCATGATTATGTTCATTAAAATACCAAGCAAACCTTTATTTTTTCTGGTTTTGACAAAACTAGTTACATAGTTTTGAACGTAACGAGAAAACGATGAAAAGGTAGTTTAAAAATACAATTTTCCTTGTCTAATATTGATATCACTACTATTAGCAGTTATAGTAATAGTGGTATATTCAGCTTCATTTACACTTCATTTTATGAATTTTATCTTCATTTTATGACATGATAAAGATGTTCAGAAGCTTAAGATAAATTAAACACAGTTGATGAATAAAGTTTATTTTTATGTTCTCGTCTGTTATGGAGAAACTGTGTAGTGGAATAATGAAAAATGAAGAATAGTTTGTGAAAAGTACATAAATTAAAAAAACACTATCGTCATCACCGACATTACCATTTTCATAATCATCATTGATATTTTGTACTAGCTAATGTTAATACTGTATATCTGGTGTATGTTTGTACATGTGTGATGGGTGTGTATGAGCATTTTTGATAGTTACGATTGTCTATTGCAAGCATAGTAGTGAAACTAGAAATAGTACCAGTAAAAGGTACGCCTTATATCTTAGTGTATGTTACAACATAATTAACGGGACAAAAATGCTATGTTTAAAAAACCAATTTTACTGAACTGTGTGTATATTTTTAATCATCTGTTTCCATTTCTCTATGGAAACATCAAGACATGCAGACACAGACATACAGAAAAAGTGATAACCGAAATTATATATACTGTGTATTCTTTCTTACTATAGGTTAGTTACATAACAGTAACCTAACATTTTCTGATATTATGTACTTTTATCTAATTTTGTGTTTGACAGTCTATAGCATTTCATTAATGTTCAGATTGATTTAACAAGTTATATTGTAGAAATTTCAATGACATAATGGATATCCATATTCGTATCTCTTGTCTCAACATATAACAGATCAGTCATCTTATTGAATTACATAATTGACAATATTCCAAATTAGGCACTTAAAATGCACAATAGCATAAATTTACCAGAAATGGAATATTAGTAACCGCTGTATATTTTCAGTTGGTCCACGTTGAAAATTGATAATTTTAAATTTCCACAATTTCTGTCCCGCTACTAATAAGCATGTGTTCACTTGTGAGTGATTAATTTTGAAAGATGATTACTTTAGTTCTAGTGGAAGGTCGTGACTAGTGAAGTTTAATAATGTTATCTGGAGTAGAACCTTTAAAATGATGATAGAATTATATTTTTGAGTTAGTTTGGCATCTACACTGTGCTATATATATATATATATATATATATATATATATATATATATATATATATATATATCAGCTGATTGTAAAGTCACTCACAATTAAACGAATGTCAGTTACTTAACATTGTAGAGTGATTTATTGATTATTTCTGAAAATAATGAAAAGGTATTTACGATCAATTTCATCTAAATTTGAAGTGATGGGTAGGTAGGTGGAAACTTATGATGACTAATTGACTATAGTGTTATATTGCGAATTAGTTTAATTACGAAACTTGAACTACTGGGCTCCAACTCAGTAGCCTAAATGGTACTGTACTCTTACTGGGATATCTCAGTGTCCTAGAATGAACATAGTATCATCTCGTCTAGTGCACATAACAAGAAGGTTTTGTGTGGTAAATGAAATAGCTATTCAATGTTCTTTAAGTTTTTATGATTCTCCAGAGAATGTCATTCCACTATAGCAGTCATCTTTGAAATAACTGGGTCAATATGTATGCATTTTACGAATTTGGACTGGTGGTGAGAGGTACTTATGGAGTTCAAAGTTATATTCGCTTAACAAATTAGAATGGATTGTCAAAGAATAACAGAGAGCATTTGAGCAGTCTTCAGTGATCAAATAACTTGACTAATTGTCGTAGTGTAGTGAAAATTAGGAAAAGTTGTGCAGCAAACATTAAAACTCTTAATCATGTAAGTTGTCGTCTTATTCACTGGTCTTATTATTTTCATATATCCTTCGGATGCCTTTTACACGTACGCATATGTCAATATAGACAAGCAGTGAGTGGATAATATGCTATCAGTTAAACCAATATACTCAGACAGCTACAGATATCAATTTGATTGAGAAAATGTCAATATTCTGGGTCGAGGAAATTTTCAAAACGTCGATGAATTTCTAAGTACTTGGCATTCAGATCAATTAACCATTAATAGAATTATTGCTATTAATCCATTCTCCCAATCCTTAGGGAACAAGTCAGTTAGTTGGGTTGTTAGAGGCTAAGTATATACAATTATTACAATAAACGGATCACTACGAATTATTTAAATATATTTACCGAAATTACGCAAGTTCAGTTCTTTATGTTTAATCTAAATTTCGATTAGACTTTACATGAATACACAATACATTTGATGACTTGATGAATGATTCTACTGTATTGATGATAAAGTGTAGTCATGTATTTATATTTAAATATATCATAAGGATATGTTATTCTACTTAATGTTTAAACTGATTCTAGCAATACATCACTTATTCTTATCGAAAAATGCAGTTATTATTGCTTTGTTTTGTCGAACAGGCAACCGTTTTGCCATTGAATTACTTTTATGCTTCCACATTCTTTTGCATGGGGATAGTATAGTTTAATAAAAAAAAATGTAACTGATGAATTGTTAACACTGTGTGTATCATAGTTTTGCACCTATATATATATATATATATATATATATATATATATATAGGTTCTTGATTCTGAAACTGTGGAACTAATAAATAAATATCTGTAAAATAAGTTTGTATAGATAAATGGAGGAAATTCTACCCATAACATAACGTCCACTAATTATATTTAGCAAACATCGGATATTGCTTTATACGTACACTAACATAATAAATGCAAATTCCTTTAAGTCTTAGACGGTAAATTTTACTAAATTAACTCAAATGTCAGTAAGAACAATTTTCTCAAAGTAATTAATTATTTTCAGGTAGATTTACATTCTATTCTTAAATGTTCCTTATTATTTCATTGGTATATCTGAATTATGTGGCTGAGATTAGTTCAAACATTGACGTTGTTTATTATGTGTACTGTATCTAGAATTTCAATTATTTTCCCTTAATTCAGTAAGTGCTTCAAGTGAGAGTTCAATATTTATTAAACATGATCATATTCATTTCTCCCACATTGACATATTCATAGCAGATAATTGTCGACAATGTTGAAACGCTTTGAATCATATATTTAATAAAAATTACACTTTAATTTGCAGCATTTACTCCTTAAGTGCATAGAAAACTGAACTTAAATATCTAAAACAATAGACTTGAATTATTTTGTAGGCGTAATGGATAATGTTAGTCTAAATGAACCGTGATCAGCTGGATGTTCATCTTGAAAATAAGAAAGTTAGTTGATTTCTGTACCAGTTTCCTGTGACTTAAGTATCACTAACATTTTGTCCTTTTGAGTACAATAAATACGATATCAGTAAGTAATATCTACTTATCAGAAAAACATGGTAATAATTTGATTTAAGATAATTTTGTATAATTAATCACTCTATTCTTTCTGTGTTGTTCTTATAACTGCTTGTCTTTGATCAAACTGTTTACTGCAAACATTATTCATCATTATGTTAATGCCGCTTAATTATTTACGACATATTGATTGTTAACAAAAGTAAGAAATATTTCTAGAGGTATCATTCATTCTACTGGACCATTCAGTTTCATTATTCCACCTATATATATATATATATATATATATATATATATATATATATATATATATATATATATATATATATATATAACTATTCTAAGGTAATAATACCTAAAATTGAAGTTTATTGATTCACGTTGTTTCAGCCAGTTGGGTTATTTTATTATTAAAGAAAAAGCTTGATTGGATGTTTAGGTATCTAAGTGCTGATATGGTTTAGGTTTTGGGCCACCAAACAATAAGCCACAAGTTCCAAACCTGCTCCATTTTCCGTTTGGGGAGGAGGCAGTCATTAGGTCATTAGCATTCACACTTAGAGTGTGGATCCAAACAAAGTACATGAATTTGTACTGGGAAAATAAGATCAGACATTAAGTAGACGCCAGAAATTCACAAAAAATCTGTGATCTGTTAATCATTTGTTTATTGCATAGAAGTAAGTAGTAGAAAAATTATTTCGCTAGTGAATGCGAGCTATTTAATTAAAGCGAATCTCAACCAAATCTAGGGCTCTTATTGATAGTATACTTTGAGATCAACCTTAAACTACTTTTCGGTCAACTGAAAAACATGGTTTTGTTGTTATTGAATCTGCAACAAAAATGTTGGAAAATGACAGGAAATATACCCGTTTTACATTTATTCTAATGTTCTTCATCATAAAATGGTTCATTAACTGAGACCAAAAACTGTTTGATATACATACTCATCAAGTGACTAAAAGAATTAGCTCTTTTGAAACATTAAGCAGCTATGAATAATGCTTTAAACAGCCTCATATTGCTCGTATGGTGTTTCCGTAGACTTTTGTTGATGGGTTGAAAATATGTTGCTATTTCAGCAACTCTGTGGCTTTTACCAATGTCTCGAAGGGCACTTGTATCCTGTCTACATAGTACTCACCTATGGATAGTCCGTTTTATATAATTAAAGCCAACGCTGAAACGTATTCAAAAAACACCTTTCCACGAATTCTATGTCGTATCTAAAATATATACCACCATTATTAGAATGAAGTACCTACCCAGTCTCATCAGCTTCATTTATAATACGAGTACCATCAAAAGTGAGTTGACCATAATTTTGGAATAGATTTCATGAACGTATTTATGCCACTGTATTGAGCTTACTTTGTGGCACCTACTAAAGCCTTTGCACAGGTTACTGGCATTTCCTTTATCCAGTGCATCGGTAATAGCACCACCTACTTTGACTGCAATTTCCGTTTCAGAAAACAGGCTGCGGTTTGGATAGACTTCATTTCCCGACAGGTAATGAAAGGAGGGTCTCGTACCTTTATATTGTTTGAGTGTCATCTTTTGTTCACAATGATCTATTTTCGTAGTCCAGAGTTTTGTCAATAATTTCTGAATTTTTTCTCTGTATATTTACTGATGTTGTGTTCAGTAGCTATCATTTTCCACCGACTCATGCACCCTAACTATGAATTCGTTATCTCACTTTTAGTTGGTTCTGCTACCTTATTTTCTACTTCAGGACATATCATCTGTCTTTTAAGGAACACAAATGAGTGAAAATATCTTATTGTGCTTTTTTTTTCTGAAACCTTATTTAATTTATTTTTTATAAGGACAATTTTCCATTATAGATACAAACAGATTCAGCATCGGAATATTCCAGTGAAACTGATGGCTCTGATGAATCGGAGACAAATTATTCGGGTTTCGATTCAAATTTAATCTCATCATCATCTAAAATGTCAACTACTTCACAAGCTATGCAGTCTACCATAATAGAATTAACTGATCTTAATAATGAAGACACTAAGGATAAAGGAGCCAATATTTCATTACATAATCTCCCCACCTGTGAAGTTAACTCGACCTCATCACCTTCAATGGATAAGATAAGAATACAATTACAAGGTCAAAAGACAAATATGATTGTAAAATCGAATTCTCAGCAAGTATATTACAATTCGTCGGTTGACACTCAAAATATCAGTGCTAGTAACAATAATAACATCAAAAACAGTGATAATTTAACAGGTTGTTATAAGCGCAATAGTTCTGCTAGCCTTGATAGTGGACGAGACTCTACATATGCTACGGGGAGTGAAGGAAGTAGTGGAGTAAGTGTTAAATTTACACTTAGTTTCTTTATTTCGCGAACTAATACATGAATAATGGTGTAACTCACAATGTATAAATTGATTACGGTTTTTATCCATACATTTAATGTATAAGGCTATGTGATCGCACAGATCTAAGTAGTTCGAACCTGCATCCATTTGATCGAGGCTATGTTTTTATAACTAGAATACTGATCTTACCTATGACGGAATTAGATATTCAAAACAAAATTATTACAGGTGAATACTTCTTCGTCAATACAATTAACTTATGGTCAATGTCTGTTTTTGTCTTTACGAGGTTGACATTAGTAAAATATACTTTGGAGTCCATTACTAATTACTATGTAAGTCGGTAGTCATTGAAATTATGTGGCGATAACTACTTATTTTAGTAGTAAGTAGATGCACTTCTAAAGTAAAGTTTGTGGAAAAAGAAACATTTTACAATATAGAGGATAGTTCATGCATTAAATGCATATCAGTATACTATACATATATTTTTCGTAGAAATTGAACAGTGTTAACTGTAATAACTTCAGCTCATTTACTAGATATAAATTCGTGTTCCTGACAATGAGCCACATTCTGTGTATAAGAGTGAGTGATACTACCCAGTGGTTACCAAATTGAAGTAGGGGAAACTGTGTTCCAACATAAAACGTCTCAATCACTAGCTAACACTCAAGATTATATGCATTTTCTACAATGTTGAATTCACTTCTTTAAGAAACAAGTGTTGTTTTAATTTAAAGAGAATCCTTGAATTTATGTATGTATCCATTTTAAAGCAGGTTAATTAATTTTTACTGTAATTGAATTCAATTATTGTAGATTAACTAGTTCATTCAATAACTTTTGATATTCATGAAATAAGTCATGACCTTTAAAACACCTTTTTTCCTAATGAATTCCACTTTAAAAATTGTACTTATATGCATTTTTCAGGTGGTTTATGAAAATTAATTCGAACTAATAACAATTTTCGTGTTAGACCCATTGAAAACTAGGAAGCTCTAGATAACTTAGACGATGGCCAGGTAATGACTGAAAATTTAATTTACTAGCTCATTAAAAAAACCCGTTAAGACTAATGGCCATTGACATTAAACTTCTTTTTAATGTGGTCAGAAAGGGGGCAAAACATGACGTATCAAGGTAATAACAAACCGATGAGAGCGAACGGCATGACAGTAGCAAATTTTATTACGTATATTAGCCAATAAATGTAAAAATTACTTAACTTCCGCATGTCTTATTACAAGGAAACGATTTTCAAATATACATATAAGTTATCGATATGTTACTCATCCTATCTGGTTTTTCAATTGTTATATTAATGTATGTGCTGTACTTTTATATGTGCAGAGTTTCGCTCCATCGTATATCTTTCACAAGGTCATACGCTGTTCTTTACGTAATTACACAAGGCTTCTTATTTGCACACTGTTTATAAGATGAAAGAAAGCAGTATTATGTAATAAAGGCATAAGTATCACATGCATGTGAATACTTAAGCACGTCTTTGCATTGTAGAAGTACTTATTATTGATTGCATCCCTATCAACACTAGTTGCATGCTAGTTAATTATGAACAACCTGAAAGAAGAATCACTTTACATTGATTCAGATTACCATAACAAGATGGAATTAAAGTAATTAATCGTTTTGAGTATCTTTACACCAATACACTATCATTTATGTATCATTATAGCACAATACACTCTTCCTTGTCAATTCCTAGAAAGTATTTTGAGTATTTACTAAGTATCTGGCATAGTGGTTGCAATAATATTAGATAATTATAGTTTGTCGTTTGAAATAGTTGCAAGTTCCGTGCGTCTGGGTAGTTGTATAAATGCTTATAGGATTTTATGGAATATTTCACTGTAAGGTGAAATTTATAGTTTTATATAAACTCTTCGATGTATTTTCATGTTATAACTACACTCGTACTGTTACTTAGATTCGGTAGCAATTCTTTCATACAAGTGATGTCGACATCAGAAAGAATGTTTGGGAGATGTGTCCAGAAGTCACTTCGTCTTCAGCAAACATTTCCTATCAGTCAAGTTTTGGTAGCTTAGATTCGCTTTGCGAATGCTGTCGATGTAGCTATCTTATTTATCACCATTTGTTGTTGTTATAACTGGTCACGAAAAGTAATTTTCTGGTCAGTTAATAATATTTAGTAATCAGCAGTTGACTTTGTGAAGTATTGGTTTAGTGGTTATAACGTTATAACTGCCAACCAGATGGTCTTGAGTTTGAGTCTTTCCTCGACCACTTTGGTTTAAGCATCCACTGGGTATTATCACAAGTCCTCAAGCTTAGAGTGGGACTAGAAGCTAAATGCATGACTTTTTATCTGTTATTCCTTTGTAAATGATGCCAGATAACCTCTTCTTCGTATATGTTAATAATTCTATGTATTCTAACAAATGAAGCTGGTAGTGATGATTGAGCTTAACTTTTGTTTTCTCCAATATTATGCGTAATTGTTGAAAATAATAGTAATGTTTGTAACATCGATAAGTCTAATGTGATCACATTTTAGTTTCTCAACTAATGTTGTTTCCCTTTTCGTTATCATTTCTAACATCTCTACATGAAATATTCGCATGATATTTTATATGGTACATCATTAATGTCCTAATTTAATAGAAGATATATGTTTAAATAAATAGTGTATATCAATTAACAAAGTGATTACTTTCCTTTTATCATTTTAGACTTACTGTAAATTAACGGGGATAGAGTAAACGAGCAAACAATGTCATTTTATTTAATTTTTAAACCAAATATACTATATTTTGTATTTGCGTATGGGTACTTTTTTCCATGTATCGCATTTATCCCTAGTTAACCTTTTGAGAACCAATTTCTTCAATAAGGTTTGTCGTGAAGTTACCATTCCCGTCTCCCCAGAGAATTAGTTGAGTCATTTTCTTAAATTAGAATACGAAAAATACACCTTGGTTTATTATTGGATAAAGCATGGGACAAACAACAAAGTAAGGTAACAGAAAAATGACTAGCAAAAAGAAAATACCACTTGTTATCCTGTGTTTCAGACAGACATTGAACTCAAGCTACACATGTCTCATGTTGTTTTCAGTTGTCGGGTTTTAAGTATATTCGTTTGTAATTTGTAAATTCAAAGAGGGAATTAAATCATTTCTTTAGACTAATCGGCTTTTTGAAATAATAACGAAATCAATATTTTTTTCAGTGCTGGTATTAATTAGATCCTAGATAAAGAATTTTGATTGTGGCGTCTAAATGCTTGTATTTTGGATGATGAATGGTTTTGATGTTCAGCTTTATTGTGTTTGCTTACTTAGAGGGTAATCCCAGAGCCCAGTGGGTTTCGACGGAAATAGTTTTTTCCTATGCGGTATATTTGCATCTCAATGGGCTCTCACCAGCGTTTATGGGATAGTTAAAATAATCAATTCTGAATAAAGTAGGAGCTTGTGATGGCCAGAATGGCAATGAAAGCTCCTCAAATGAAACATCTGGCTCAGCGAACTCAATAACACTGAAAGTTATTTTTTTTATTGTGAAGTATTAACTCTGTATTGTTGTAAACATAATAGTCAGCATACAAAATCTTTGAGATGTGCGGCTGTGATAATATACATAGTATTTACTTGTTATTGCACCAAACGTCCAAGGACTCTATTCCGAATTTTGTCCAGATACAATGTCAATCTGAAATTTGTTCAAAAATATGCACACTTCCTTCAGGGTATCGATGGTTAATTTGCAATGCGCAGCGGTGTCAAAAGTTAACGAAGATAACATATATTTTTAATGGGATTTATGCGAATACCCCAAACATGAAATACATAAAATATCTATAAGAAAAAACTAACTTTATATTATGCAGCTAACAGAATGTTCCAAAGAACTTACAAAATCAAATTCATAATGCAACAAATAGATATCAATAGTAAGATGAGATATCTGAATTGATCTGAAAAATGCAATATATTTACTCTGCCTATGTCGATCAATCTGGCTACACATACTTGTCAAGACATTTACATTCGAAAATGTAAAACTAAAAGTCAGCTGATTAAAATGTGATAACTAAAGAATAAAGGGAGAGAAAAAATGAAGAGGATAGGAAATAATCATACCACTAAAGAATGATTAAAAATATGTCAGGATAGATTAAGGTCGTAACTATGTTTACATATATAAAGAAGGCTTGAGTTTTCTAATGACCATGACTTCTACAAAATAGGGATATGATTTTGGTTACTCCTATATGAAGATTTAAAAGCCGTTGTAAGGTCATATTTATGATCAGTCTAGATTACACGCTTTGCCGTTAGCGACCAGGATATTCTACTCCCTGCCTGTATCGGACTAACTGATGTCACTTGGTTTCGTAGACACTTAGCCACTTGTTCGATCAACCTAGATCTTAATGTTCACCTGCTTCTCCTCATATATAGGTGTCCACGCATGTATATGAACTAGTAAATGCAATTAAATATGATGTAATTATTCATGCAGTTGTGTAGCTTATATGAAATCATAGGCTTTAACTTTCTAGTAATGATTAGTTTAGCAGCATAACTTGTTTTTCAACAGCCAATTTGTAAACTCGACTTCTAAAAACGAACTACTGGATTCCCTCCTATATAATAACGTAGTAAAAACATTTTCCTTAAAGACCGAATTAAGATGGAGTTTTCGTACTAACGGTTTTTTACACACATTTATAATTTTAAACGAATATCGACTTAGCTTCAATGTTTTAGTTGACTGCTCCATATATGTTTCCTTATTCTTCAGTTATCACATTTTAATTGGTCGACCATTCGTTTTATATCTTTACATATAGATACCTTGATAGGCGTATATGTGATCAGATTATTCACTACACTATCGATATTTATAAAAGGGGGCTAATTTTTTCAACAAAAAAATAGTAAAGTGATATGAACTAATTGCTTGTCGAAATTAAAAGGTTGTCCTGACAACAAAGGAACTATATTCTGTCTATCAAACAAACCAACTTACCCAGGCTTGAACACTGAAACACGTCAAAATCATTTTTTGTTCAATCAAGACCTTATAGTTAAGCAAAGTAACATCCAAGGTAGTCAAGGAACACATCATGCAATTGTTAAAACATGCTTTTAAAACTTTAGATAAATAAGTAATAAATGATGTTATATATAAGATGAAACTAAAGGTTATTATCATACTCAAGTATATTGGAAGAATTTTCTCACATATAAAGGGTATTACACATATTTCTGAGAAAACCGAAAGGTCAATGGTTCAAATGGAGACAGCACACAATATTCGTACTATATTAGTAATTAACTTTAGTTGTAAAAGAAGAACTAAGAAATGTCAAGACAGTGTTATAATCCTTATAAGATCTTTTAGGTTTTAAATTTCATCATATATAGGATCGTTTGTTATGAACTTTTAGGAAGTTACAAACTAAAATGAACAGTTGTCGGTACTATATGATTTTCAGTAATTCAAAAATAATTGCTAGTTTCTGACAAAAAACTCATTCAAAATATGAAAAATACTTTCTTTAAATGTAAATGTTCACAAAGATATTCCATTTTCTGCTCGCCCTATAGGTTCACTGCATCCAACAATATTCAGATGATGGTTGTATTCTGTCACCAACTTTACAATACTGCCATAACAATCAAGTATCAAAGAATAATAACACTGTACCTCTTTCTAAAGTGGATCATAATTTCAGTGGTTGTCCATCGTTTGATCGTCCCTTATTACCGATAGCAGCGATACCACCGATTTGTATTCACAACACTTTAGCTAGTTATAATGCTAGCAACTGTTGTAGTAGCAGTAACAGCCGAAATTATTCATGTCAGCAACTGAAACAGTATCAACAACAAGTAAATAAAGATGATAATCTAATATCTCCAACGCATAAGTATAATAGTGGTAATACAGATCATAGATTTGTCAATCCTATAGCAACTGTCGCCGAATCTTTTGAATACTTTTTTCATCATCAACATTTTCCATCAAGTGAGAACACCAAAAACTGTTGCTCAACTACGAATTTTAACCAGTCATCATATTCACCTTGCCAAGAAAAAAATTGCACTGGTTTAAATTGTTCACTAACGAAAATTCCAATTAATTTATGTAGTCAACTGCAGTTCCCTCCCAGTATTATTACACAGCAACCGACTCTTGGTCATCACCATAAACAACATCAACCAATCCATTCAGTTGTAATCAGTCCTGATGATGAAGCATTATTTGCCTGGTTAAGATCAGTTGGTTTAAGTCGGTAAGTAACAATTGTTGGTTGCTTGAACCGAAGAAAATAATACATAATTTGAACTTACAATTTAGTAACCTGAAAATTTTACACCATTGCAACTGATCTACTGTATCACTACTAGAGTGAATAAAATAATCATTAAGTTATTTGATTTTGGTCGTTTTATGTTTTAAATAATTTACTAATTTTAGTTTTGAACTAATATTTTTCACTTTTATTACTATTCAACAAAATATGTATTCTCTATCTTGGATGGAAGTGGTAAATTTGTATAAATTAAGTAAAACCATCTATAATTCTGCTATATTGTATTTTTTGTCTATTATAAGTCTCTTTTTCTTAATGCCTTAATGTCATCTTCTTGCCACATTGGTATTGTGAAGTGTTATTGAAAATATTTTATGATGTGTTCGAGTTATCGTAGTAGTACTAATTATTTTAGTTTTAATACACTCATTTAATGAGTTTCGAATTTAGTAAACGTGAATTGAAGGTAGATTTCATTGCGAACCGTGGTCAGTAAGAAAGTCATTGGTAACATGGGAACATAGAGGTTAGATTCATTCTAGTTTTTGAACGAATGAATACTCCACACAAAAGCAAGTTTACGACTTTCAGTTCTCTCCACAAATGTAATACTTTCAACTCGCGTAGTTCGTTGGTTTGGGATTTTAAATAGCAATTGCTTTTCATTATGGATTAGTTTGCATCCATTTTACAAAACAGTTTAACAGAATAATGAAAATTGAATGACCAAATCATTAAACTATATAAAATTGTAAAAAAAATTCGACTAAGATAGTTTAACAGCTATTACTACCACCTATTTTCAACTGAACTCCGAAAGTTTTCATCCGTTGTTGTTGTTTTTAGCACATACAGATTGTAGTTAGCAGTAGTATACCTCTTCTTGTTTGGGATCTTCAAGAGAAATATCTGCAAACAAAAAACCTACCAAAATGTAGTTAAAAATATTAACAACGGAGTAATTTAATCTGTTACAAATATCACTAATAAACATCATACATATGGAACAAGTTAATGGTTATGTGGATTATATAGATTATTGGCTGGTGCGTTGGGTATCTGAAAGAAGGATTATTGGGTTACAGAGCCAGTATGAACGACACTTTAGATAAAGGTATATTCAGCCGACAAGTTCAAAATTGTTCAAAATACTTTATATGGATTTTACTAGTAGTCGCTTCCAAACTTTATTATCTTCGTTTTGGCCTATTTATCGACTTATTTCATTTCTTTTATAAAAAATAATTATTTTCCTTGTAGATTAAGTGGGTGTTTATCAAAATCCGGCTTCGATTTATGGACATTATGCCATACAACACCAGAAGAATTAAACGCTTGTGGTATTACTAATCCTTATGATAGATTAATGCTAAGGAATCAACTTAACAGTTTACAATTGTCTGATCCGTTTACAGAAAAAAAATTACCGGTAAATTTTGTCATGTAAATTTTATTTTAGCATTTAAGTATCACCACTGTTGTTGGTGCTTACCTTTGTATAATGGGTATTTCCGTTGTGCATTACCGTGTCTATTTGTTTGTATAAAAGGTATTAGATCCTGATTTATTTGTTCGATTTATCAAATTTCATCTTTTTCCTCATTTATGGTAAATATTCTTGTAGATTTTTGTACTACTACTGCTAACAAATATTGTGACTTAATATCGAAATTATTACATTTGAAAGCAGCTAAAGTTATCCACAACATCTTCAGCGTTCAATAAATGTGTTACATCCAGCATTTCTGATTATTTTTTACATCCATTTAATAAATGGATAATTCATATTATAGAATGATTCTCAGTACTCATGGTTTTTTATCCAACATGTCTGACTGAGCTACACTGATATGTTGGAAATGCCTCTAAGTGTTTGAAATAAGAAATGCTGTTTTAATATGCAGTTCTCACCAACTACTTGGTCGGAAAAATGACCTCAAGTTCTAAATATAACATACTTCATGAACATTCAAAACATTGTGATTAGCTTTGATCTCCTAATGCAGTTAAATGTACCCATCTCAACAATTTAAATTGTTCATGGTTCCGACTATCAATCTCTGTTTATAAAACTCATTTTTACTTTCATCAATATGAATTTTGTGTCTCGTTTCTACTGGCTGCAAAGCTAATGTTCCCTAAATCCTTTTAAAGATTCAAGAGTATATTTCAAGTATGATTTATGTTTCTTCATCCTCGTAAACAGTTACCTAATAGTCTCGTTGACTAGATCAAAGTTCACTGAACCTATATTGAATTAATATAAAAATATTGACCTAAAGTATTCTTCTCAATATTTTAATAATTGTTAGTAATTTTTACACAGTTGTATCTAAAAGTCATTATAGTGTCAAGACTGTCAACATGCACATATGCTAACGGAGATTAATTGATGAATCAATCTCAGTCTTTCACATCAACATGTAATTTCATATCGTTCAACAAATTAACGGCTATCCGAGTTCAGTCGCTTAGTAGATGACATAATGACATTTGATATGATAGATACTAATTTTGTGTCTTAATGCAAACATCAACCACAGTCCAAATGCACTAAGAACTTATTTCATCAATACTGATAATAATTTTGACCTGAAAGTTTGGACACAATAAACTGAAGAGTCAGAAAAGTTAATGTAAACTGTCTTATGTCAGAAGTAAATTATAAGCATTAAATAAATAACATGTATACGTGTGCATTACATACATGTAGCAATAAAAAGTAGGACATTTGAATCAGATTAAAGTATTACTTTTGTATACAGAGATGAGAGAGGGACAATTTTACTTTCTTTATTGTTAATAATAATAATAATAATTGATAAGATAATACTCTATCCTTTCCCAAGAGATAGTTTTTCATATTTATATTATCGAAATATGACAATAAATCTACATAGATGATTCATACTTTCATATATGCGATATGTAGTTAAAGGTGTCTTTAATCCTACTGAATTCATATAGATAACTTTATCTGTAAAATTTTCAATGTTTAATAAATATATTTTTTATTCAGCACTTCCAGTCATATTTATGTTTATTTAGTGAGTGACTGTTGTATAGCGTTGTGCATTTTAGAAGTCCCGAGTTATTTTCAACTGTCCTTTGTTATCATATCAGCGTAGTACAGCCTGTTAAGGCGAATGAAAACACCAATATAGTAAACTTCAATGCGTAAAATGAATTCTTTTATGAAAATTGTTGTTTATTATACAGCAGTCGTTCCACTAAATGAAGCGGATACCGCACATTTATTGAACATCAAAAATTTCACGGATAACCTCATCCAATTTATATCACTTTGCATTTAATGATAGTAATAAGTTACTATATTAATATATAAATAGAAGGATATTTCGTTTGTTTTTATCTAATGAAAACTATTTTGTATAAGTGCTTGGTCTCTAGAGTTATACAAAGACAAATACAGTTGTGAGGATTATTAAAAAAATGATAAACTTAAGATGAACAATGGACATCGTTGTAGGGGATTGTAATTAGGAAATGTATGAGTTAAGCATATTAGTAGAGCTATTCGGCCTGTGACTTACATTTTATAGGAGTGTACGATATTCACTTATAAATTGTTTATTGTGTTCTCAATACTGATTGAATTTTTTTTAAGTTACTGGGAATTCTGTATGCCATATTTTTGATGTTAAGTGGTTGGGGGTAACTAGCAGCCATACCTTAAGACTTTATGGAATTAATGCCCTCTCTTAAATTCGAATCTCGGACGTGTACTTTTATGGTATGTGATGTAACTATCGGCACTAGTGACCAGACAAGTATGAAATCGGTAATGTAAAATATCTCAGCACTACAGGAGGTCACTTGCGACCTGAAAACGTAGCAATTATAAGAAGCATCAGTTTCTTTAAAATTGTAAGAAATTTGAAGCCCAGGTCGATCAGGGTATCCCAATGAGCACCTCTAACCACCTAACATCAGAAAACAGTACACGTAATATTGAATTGCTTAGACTAGTAATCACACTAAATTTTGTCGATATAGTTCTGTCGATCCTAAGGGACAGACAAATATGACATTAACCACAACTTCAAGATCTAAAACTAGGAGAGATTTTTTAAATTGGCAGAGAGCGTTTGATTTTGTGCACTCTTATACTGTGCTAATTTTTACCGTTGTTAGTATTTCGGTAAGCCACTTACGATCATCGACAGCATAGAATTATGGAATTGAAACCTTGAAAAGTTGTTTAATTCTGTCTATTGTGAAACTGGCTTATTTAGTTCACTTGTTTCAAGTCGGATTGATATTGCTGATTGGCTGAATCATTCAGCTTTATAACTAAGTGATTTTTCATTTAAAAATCAGTTGTCTAACTACCAAATGTATATAGTGCTACGAAAATTGTAAACTGATTTCTACGAAACGTTTCAACTGAAACACGTAGTTCGAAGACTTTCAATTAGTTCTGTTGATAAAATGTTGTAAAGCAAGAACAACAGGCACATACAATTATATATCTTTACAAATTTAAATAAAGCGACAACGATACAATTTGCAGAATATCATTAGTTTATTATATTACATGCTTTTTCATCAGCTATATACAAGAAAGTAAATTCGAAATAATAAAAGAATTCTTTGGTCTAAATGATCAATCGTTCCTGCATTATTTCGAATGTATTCGCTGGTATATAGCTAGTGAGAGCAAGTGATACAATAAATTCATGGTATTCTTAAAATTTTCAAGTTCTTGCTTCACATAAAATTGTATTCATGAAACATATCACTAAATTGTACAAATCAGTGAGTATAGCGAAGAGTTAGGACACAGCAAATAAAGGAAATTCAATTCATTACATATTGCTTATTGTACTTTACAAAAGTGATTTATATAAGTTGTTAAAAATATTAGAAAAACTTTTTCAGTGGTTGTACTTGTTACTCAGTACTGATGTTCACACTCTGAGACTTAAACCTACTATTTATCCTATCGAACATCACCTCGTTGTCCACTAAACCATCGATTTTAGATATTTACGAACTTGTTTAACGCATAACTTAACCCTTTATAGTTTTCAATACCAGTGTAAGTGGTAAGTTGTTAAGACATTCAAGTTTCAACCACTGAAATGCAGCTTCCAACTCCATTCCACCCAGTTTGCTTTGAGTAACCATCGTGTAGTATCACCTGTCTTTGCACATAGAATGTATCTCTAAGCTAAGTGTATAGATCTATACCTAGTAAATCAGTTAGACTATCTAGACGAATGACTACAATCAACATCAAGGTATCGGTTCATTCAATAGCAGAAACTGATAATGTTTCGATCCTAAATATCACTAAGTGGGGAAACATAAACGGCTGCTGATAAAAAACGATTTGTTGTTAGCTCAACTTTATTTTTAGCATTATAAGCATTTAAATGTTGGTAAGTGAATCATTAAAGTAAAATTGAATCTAAACTTTAAAAAGTGCTTTTATCATAAATGAACCTTATTAATTGCTTAAATCCCCATGCTGATTTCTTATGCAATTACTTGAATAAAGTTGAATCTTGATTAAATATGAAAAATCTTGATTAAATATAATTGACTTCTGCTGAGACAAGTCTAGACTAGTCTTTACAATACCTTTATTCGTAAAAGAGCAAGAATACGAAAATTGTGAATGTATTTTGATCTCATGTCTGGACGCAATAATTGTTGTTGATGTCTTATTGTTGACTTGTAGATAATGTAGAAACAGTACCAAATAATTGTTTATCTATTTTCATATCTTATTTCATTATCCATAGACTAATGAAATAGAAATAAGAAGATATATTGACTAACAAATTGTAATGTTTTGATGAGAGCAAGAACAAATATTTGTGCAGAATAAGATGAATTCATTTTATTTCGTTGGTTTCTCATCAGCTGCATACAACCTAGAATAATATTTTTACAAAATTAATATTTGAAACAAGTTTTTACATACTCATGAGAACGGATGGAGTTAGTTGAAATCGAGATTACATAAACATGTGAACATGGCTTAAAATGTTGAAGAAAATGCTGTGAATATATATACTATCCAAGAGAAGGTACCAGAAGGCAAAATAAAGATCAGAGGTCAAATGATTGCACAATAAGAGGTGGTTGGAAATATTTGAAAATAAAGTGAATACAACTCAGTTATTAAACTTTAAATGACCTAATTAAACACGAAAGTTGAACTTAACCATCTAAAAAACGATGATGTAACCGAAAAAGGAATTGTTAAATCTGATCAAAAGAGTAAACGTATTAAAAGAAACTTAGCGACAGAATAATAACTATGAAAACAATAACGCAAAAGTTAGGTTACCAGGGTAAAGAAAGGCTTATAACCGTTTCTTTTTGAACACATAAGTTTGGTTTCAATCGTTGAATGGCAATCGCTTCGGCATATTTTAGAAGTTTTTTGTCTATTGAACACTTTAAATGATTGATTAATATCAATTTGGTGTCCTGTGTCAATTAGATGCTTAGCGATTGCGCTGTTATAATGTCTTTGTTCCTGTGAGTCGTAGATTTTTTGGAACATGTTCATTAAATCGTAGGTAGGCCCTTCTTTCTGTAAGGCCAATGTAACTGCTACTGCAGGTACACGTAATGTTTTGTTTTAAATAACATATCTACTCATCTACGAATAATTAACAATTTTGTTTTGGTTAACTAGTTAATTATTTTTATATAGGAGATTTTTGTAGATCATGCATCTATCCACTTACTCATTCAATTATTTTCTGTGTAGATCTGTTTTATTTGTTGAAAATCATTTATGAATTACACTTTATTGTCATATTTTTGTTTAAGAATCTTAAGTGAATTGAACCATCATATCTGTAGATATGTTAAGTGGCTGCCAAACCAAGACATGATATCAGTATGTGAAATCACCGGCCGTTAGTCTGAGCTATACTGGTAGGTGAGAACTACTTAGATGTAGTCTGTTAGATAACTGCGTTCAGAAGTTGGAGGAGCTAGGTGATTTGCCTAAGAATGAGTCACAGAAGCTTGGATGCATTCACCTCTTATCTTCCGTTTGCATCTGTTGTTCTAGTATTCCCTCATGCAAACGCTCGCATTCCTTCTACTTGAAACATATCTCTATAAGTAGTCATCTTTATTGGTACTATGTTGTATTTCTTCTTTCTCTATTCGTCTTGTTAACTTCATATCATTGTGATGTGATATGGTAACTTAGCGTAACCACGTATTTATATCACACTTTACATTGATTGTGTCTAACTGATTTTAATATTCGTTAATGTCCATAAATAAAATTAGATATTATGTGATTGGTGTCATCATCGTTGTCTCTGAACATCTGTTCATACTTAGTAGTAATACGGTATAAGCAATACCAAAGTCTAACAAAATGTATTGCATATGATAAAAATCATCTGACATGTGATGCTCTCTTGAAGTATCAATCTTCGCAGATCATCTCGACATCTTTCACACAGACCGCCACTTATTTGTCGCTCCTGAAACATAATGAAAAAGAAGAAAGCAATCAATTGGGCGCTTTTTATCACTGAGTAAAAAGTAGTTATGCTGGATTATAATTCATTTGCATGTCACTATCTTTCGCCCAAGTGATTTGAGACAGTATTCGCAAAGACTTCCTTTTTCTTGAAATAGAAAAATTAAAATGAATACCATATTTGTAAAAAAAATACCGAATACAGTGTAAATTCAACAAATGAGATATACAGGACACTATGATATCCAGCATTGCAAGAAGAATAAAATTTTCATTCTTTACTGTAACTTGGGCTATTTATACAGAACAAATTCGGTAGTTCATGTTACAGAAATAGAAAGTTCTACTTGATAGGAGAACTCAAAGTTGACGACAACAGAAAGTGTTTTTGTTAAATAGCTACTCATAAACATTTATAAAGGAGATATGGAGGTATGAACACCATCCAAGAAGTAAAGTCTATAAACCGATGAGGAAACATGTATTCATCTAACTGGTGCTTAAATATGATTGTTATGACAAGAAAATGAATCAAAGATTCAAGACAGCTATAAACGAAACATTTCCTATCGATAGATTGGTCTCATTATACACAAAAGGATGTTCAATAACTAAAACAAAGATTGACAAATACTCATTACATGTCACCTCCTCGTGCATTTACTAGTCTAGGTATAATTGTAAAAGTAGGTACCTTCGAAAAGCAGAATGGCAAACGTTTCCAAGTATTATAGGACATATTTTAAACAATCTATGCCCCTAATATTCTAGATCTATGATTATATATATATATATATATATATATATATATATATATATATATAGTGAGTCATTTGCAGTAAATTTGTTTAAAACCAATATCACTTAAAGAGCTATTAAAAATCTAGGGGAGTTTGGTGTAACAGTTTCACTCTAATTTGTAATTCCTTATTAGTGTGTACCCATGACTTCAGAATGAACATTTGTGATTTTGTGATAGGAATGCAGGCTTTTATTGGCTGGGAGTTTGAGCATTTTTACTTCGTTTCATTTAAATGACTAATATTAATTGCCATTGTTAAACCTTCGTTTCTATTATTGTAGGCCAGTGTTCACGAATGGCTAGTGCAATTGCATCTACACCAATATTGGCCTAAATTCAATGATCAAGGTTTAATAACATTTGAACAAATTATTCGTATTACTTGGGATGATTTAGAAGAGATTGGCATTTCCAAATTAGGCATGTTTTTATTGTATTTTAGTTTAAATTTAGTATGTATTCTGAAATGTTTTGGACTCAAACACCTAAAAACTTAATTCTTAGCCACTTCCTAGTCACCTACAAATCTCCAACTCTTAGTCTCCAGAATGAAAAGTATAAAAGGCACAAAATAAAACAGAAACTGCTTGTACTGAAACAAAATTATTTAATAACCTATGTGTGAAAGTTAAATTTTGGAAGTTTCTGGAAACATGCTAAGATTGGTATCTATCCATTAGTTGTCTAATCAAAAGATGATATATATCTCGTCGTTTTCTATAATTCGGTTGGGAATTTTTAAGAAACACTGGCTGTTAGAAATATTTTCTCATCTTCTATAAATTGTATTCCATCTCTTCTATTCAACTTGTTCCCATTTACCTACATGTATGCAAGCCTCTGATATTGATTTTTCGTTATAAGCGACAGAATTTTTCTAAAGTCTATTGTATGTCTTAACTGTAACGAATATGATGTTATTGACGACTAATTTTTAAGCTTTTTAGTATTTTCCAAAGATTTAGTAACATGTCGGAAACATGGTTTGTATTCCTTTATCGTAGCGTTCAGCTATCAGTATGTCACCCAACAGATTCAGCAATATACTTACCATATTTAACTTTGTAAGCATCACTTAGTTGTTCTTTTCTGTAATCAAGCCTTCACTTGACATTTTCAGATTTATCTAAAACAAAATAGTACTTATTTCATTTTCTTTCTTTTCATTTAGGCCATCAAAAGAAATTTATTACGGCTATTGGTAAATTAAATCGCTTATTACACGATCATATAGTTCCTTCATCTGGAATGAATTGTGCAACTACAGGGTTATTGAATTGTTCAGTGAATAAACAGTTGTATCCAACTACTACAGTTACCAGAAATGATGAGACTTTCTCTCAATCACCTAATTCCTTTCATCGAAAATGTAATTTGTCACAGCATCCACCTAACCAATATAGTAACGTATCAGGTGATATGGTAAAAGATAAGGGATCATGTCAAGAAACTTCAAAACGTAATAGTAAGTTGCTTCTTAGTCAGCCTAACTTACTACGCTTTTTAATAAAACTCATTTTATTCAATACCATTTATCTGATTACAGTAAAGAGCTCTCATAATGAAACCAGGCAATATTATGTTGTGAATGTTCAGTAAAAATATGTGTAAGTAGTTTATAGTAGTTATTATCAATTCATATTCATCCGTAAATCACATACATGATTCATAATAGTTTTTGTCAAATTTAGTTTAATATTACGAAATGATGCGTATCAAATAACTAAAAACAATCAGGAAGTCCTGAACAGATGTTTTCTTCTAGTAAAGGATAGTTCTGTACCAGGAAATAGAGCCTAGAACATTCATGTTTCAAGGCGAACACTTAACTGTTTAGTACCTTGATGAAAATTACGTTAAAAGATTCACCCGCCGGAAAATATAAACACATTGTATATTTAAATCGTTGCGGTTAATCTAAGTCGAATTATAATAAACAATACAGAAGAAGTTACTAAATCAAAATGAAATTCATAAATAAAAACAGAAATGATTGTTGAATAAGTCATGTGAAACTTTTCTGGAAAAAAATAAACTGTAAATGGAGAATATTTTTGACAAGAACTAAGTGAAAATTAATCAACAATAAGATTGTTAGTGTTACTTTATTAGTTTTTGTTTAAATAAGAAATTTCACCTACCAAAACTAAGTAAAATACTAAAAATAGAACATTCATAAACATAACGCATAAATACATTTTCTATTGTTTATAGTAATAATAAACACCTAAAATATGAAAACAGTATCGTAAATTTTCCATGTAATTCAGTATATAAACTTAATTCATGTACAAGTGTATGTCCAGTTAATATCACCATAGATTACTTCATATGTATCCTTTAATAAATTGGATAGATTTGTGAAAATTCTAAAATATTTAAAGATGATTTTTACCCTGATAGACATTGAAAATCAGGAAGTTAATAGTGAATTAATCATTAATACTCTCTTATGAACTCCGTCATATGAAATAGAAACTAGGAATTTATTATCTCATTGTATGTGTAATATATTCAGACCACTTGATTGAGATACCTTCTGAGCTGATTATCTGGCCATTGACTTTATTTCTAAGTTTTGTTATATTTAATAAGTGGCTGCAGATGGATTCCATGATATATGTCTCATCTTGTTTAGGACGCATCAGCTAGATATATCTGCATTTCAGTATATATATATATATATATATATATATATATATATATATATATATATATATATATATATATATATATATATAAACCCACTTCTTATCACTTCGAACACTAATGCGTTATTGACTAAAAGCGTGTCTTAGATTCCACTGTTTGCCTATGTATTTTAAAAACGCGTTGGCCAAAAAGAAGCGTGATATATTTCTACTTTGATGAGCTAAGATGATCTTATAACAGTGAAATCGCTTTCGTATAGTTATTGTGCAATGAAATCAAAAAAAACATTTATATTAAATGATATTATGATGCTTCTATCAATTCAATGAGAAATGTTTCGTAAAGGTTTATACGTAAATGTGTATATATTAGGTGATTCGAGACATCAAAAACAAACCATGTTTGGCCTATGCTATCTATCAGTTTGGTTCATATTAAGGCTTGGAAGATCCAGATTCATTACAAAGTAGTAACCAGTATCATGTTGATCTTAACTCTTTGTTCACTGACCAGTTGTACTGTGATTACTTGGCTCAGTGATTTAACGTCGCTACACATTTTACTTGATTTTAAGTAGTTGGATGCGTAATTGCGTATTTAAGCAGTTTGCCAAAAAAATTTCATTTAGAGACTGAACTCAAAATTTATTCTTATTTTTAAAATGAATACTAATTTTTGAATCGTCATACCAAATTCTATGTCATTATTAAGGTAAATATTATCTATATTTCTAATTGATAGTTCATTTGAATATGGATTTTTTGATTTTTTGTTGAAGCATGATCTGTAGAAACAACCAATCAAGAAGACAGGTAGTTACACAGTAATATGATTAGTTGATTATAGCTCTATGTAAATTGATTTGGAAAACCTAGCTCTTTAGTGGTTACTATTGAGTAGTACTGTGTCAATCTTTTGATTTAAACAAATCGACTGTTCGGTAATTTTCAGTTTTTAATTATAATTCAGTGTTTGCTGCAGGCCGATTAGTAATGTTAATTTGCAAACAACATTCGGTGAACAGTTTTCACAAAATTATGGACTTATTTGAGGTGGTTCTAAATGGAAATCAATTTTTGGTGCATTCTTGAATTAGCTATTTGGTGGAGAATACAATTCTTAGTTCAGTTGAGCAGAATACTAAACAGTTGTCAAAAGAATAATATGGCGAGTAATACTTAATAATGCTCACAGAATTAAAAAGGTCTTTCCTATAGGTGATCATGAAAACTAAAATGTAACTGTATGCCTGAACAGTAGTAATAACTCCCCCCTACCCTCGATTGAATGTCGTATACGAAATTGTTGTTTAACACCAAGCTGTATCATTGGCATGCAAACTATCAATTGTAACTAATGATGGAGTTGATTTGACATTTATCATTTCAAAACGCTCTTGACGCTGCACTTATGCCACTCTCTTAACATATTTGTGATTACTGTACACTGCTTATTAAAGGTAACTATGAGTTACAAGATTTATTTGAAGTATGGTGCTATCATACTTATGATATAACGGAAGAACGCCCACTGTTATACACGGAAGAATTAACTACAACTCTAATCTGCTAATTTGTCTACAACTGATAATCGCAACCGTGACCAACAACTCGACAACTGATTACTCACCACAAGCCAAATCAGGAAGTCACGAACGCATCACTAGGAAGATTCAATTCTATTTTGTCCCAACTCTGTATATATAGTTACAAAAGCGACCTTGCAGAAATTAGAGTAAATAGCACACAAAAAAGCACTACAGCCGATCACAAATAGCAAGGTCAGGGCAGAGGAAATGAAAGGCAGTACCGGTTACCGCCTACTTAATAATAATTAAAAAAAAGCAAAAATAAGAATATATACATGAAAAATAACTAGTTCTTTCTCTTCTCAGCAATTTAATTACGTATTTCGTTTTTACCTTGTGCTTCACATTAGTGACACATATCTAGTCAAAATAATTTTAGAAGCTCACCTTTTCAAACGATGGGCTTTTACATTTTTGTTGCCCAAAGTTTGTATCAGTCTGGTCACGTCTGTAATTTGATCCGAATTCAACAATTATTTTCAGGATATCTATATTCTATTTTTAGTCACAAACCGATTTCATATTAATTTCCGTAAACTATGAATGTTCCGCATTGATCACGTAACTATAAATGCTCTGAATTGTCTAATTTCAGTTGCTTGATATTATTTCATTTAACCTAAATTTTTATGTCAGAATCGAAGAGAGTTTAGTACACTCAAATTTTGGCTGACAACTGAATTCATTTTTATTTAGGGCTCATTAGTTAAAAATACAATTATCTCAATTTTACTGTTCAAACTTAGACTTTGAAGGAAAAAAATGTTTTTCATTTGCGTCTTCTGTTTATGATTGTTACTTTGCAACGAAATTCATTAGACATTATTCGTAACGTTTGAAATGTATGTGCCCAATATTATTTTATGCCAATATAACTTGAACTGTTTTTATAAAGTTTCAGAAATCGGAATACAAGTTGAGGAAAATATAACGAAATCATCTGCAGCTCCATCATCACCCACGTTTTCTTCTAGTTCGACAACGTCAAACTTGTCATCAAATGATTCACCATATTCTCTTCCTCCCCCAATTGGTTTTCAAGATTCACCGCCTACAGAATCATCTCCATCCACTTTTTTAACTATCTCATTGATTCATAATTCAGAGCATTCAAACTCTGATTTACAGCAATCTAACTCCACTTGTATAGTAAGTGAACAAGTAGCGCCTAATCTTTCAGCTTCGAATTTTATAAATACTGGTGATACTCACTCCTCACGTTCATTATGTAACATCTCTAATCCTATAAATGTGGATAATACACTATTATTAGGTACAAATCAAGCATCTGAACGTTACAATCATCCCCAATATCAGAAAGAGGAACATCAGATGGACATATTTCGGAGACGTTCTTCTAATCCTACACTATATTCTCCGAAGCCCATTGATGCTGTACAAAATGCTGGTGATTTATCAAAATGGTCATCAGGTTAGTAATATGTAGATGTTTCTGATTGGGTTAATAACTTAAAGTACATGTATTCTGCTACCCGATTGTCAAGGTGATATATCCCGAGTTTCAGAGTAACTAGATATCTGTTTTACCGTAGTATGTGGAATGTTAAAAGTGTTTACACTAAATACATAACTAAACTCAGTAGTTTCTGATTTAGAGAAAAACAGTGTATTACCAAATTATCTAATCATAAACTATGCTCCATACTGTCATCACCAATCATTTCAGAATAGTGCAATTCCCATCTTATATTATTAGTTGATTCCAACGATCACAGTTTCACAGTAGAATCTCAATAAAAGTGAGAGAACCTATCTCAAAAATAGTCATTACTTAATAAACTAGGTATTCGACACTTTTATGCTATCACTATTTCAAAAATCTATTAATGAGTCAAGAAGTCTTCACCAACTGTGATAGGATATATATATTATGCATGCATAACCAATTCCTACTTAGATATAGTTTGTTGGCTGGCGTAAGTATAAGTTGGAAGAAAGAAGATATTAAATCAAGACAGATCATCCGTCCATATAATTACTGACTGTTGATCTGAGACCTGGTGTAGACCATTTGTGTTGGGTCCGTATGATATTCTCCATCAGAAGTTAAATACGTTTGGTCATAATGCTACAAATGCATTCACTACCTATCATCTAGATATTCAGTTGAATTATTCCATTATGTATACTTTTTCATCTCGTCTACTCAAACTATATTCCTAGTATAAAGTCTTTCTCAATGTCATTGTTACCATTAAACTTTTACGACTCATTTTATTTTCATTTAGCTTTGTTGTCGCGTTGATGCTGTAAGATAAACTCAACTTAGACATATTTGTTCCAACCTGTGACTCTTATAGTTCATATATATATATATATATATATATATATATATATATATACCTTTTTACATTAACTTGTATACATTTAAAGAAAATAGACCAATAGCTGGAAAATTATCAAGTGATAACTTATATCCGTTTCGTGATTACTTTTGTTGTTGTTGACAATGACAAAGGCACATACTGAAAAGATTATATTTTGGTGTTATTTATTGGATTCCTTTTTGAAAAGGTCTTTTTCGCTTCATACGAATTGATAAACAGAATATCATGTATGCGTATAAATGTCTGTATATCTGTAAATATTGGAGGATTTTCAGTATTGTTTATAATAAGTTAATGATGATAATAATAATAACTCATCTATCCTTATGTTACTGAATCACTTAAATAATTAGATTTCAATATATTAAACGTATATAAACATTTATGCATATATGTAGATATCATTAGACTAATGGTGAATCATTTATTCGTCTGTTTCTTGTATTGTTATCTACAGTAATACGAAGTCTTATTCATTTAATAATGTAGATAGATGTAGATGTTTATAAATCAGTAAATTTATGCGAAATAACAGAAACTTTATTTATATCTTTTGTATCCTTTTTATTGTTATTTTACTAGCCTGTAAGTCAATGATTGTGTGTAATATCTGGAATGGTTACCTATGTGAAAAAAGAAAGTTTTGCAAAAAAAGTTAAGTAGTAAAAATTAATAAAAGTAAATTTAGTTAGAATGCAGTATAGGACTAAGCAAACGTGATCCATAAGCGATCGCTTAAATTTCCTAAAGAACCAGTGAGAAACTAGCTGTTAGCTTGAAGGTCACAGCTCATTTGGACTTAAAATGCATACCGTTAACAAACTTTCTCATTGTTTGAAGGAAGACATGACTCTGCCTGTACATACTGGGTGTATGATTGCTACGTAAAACTTTGGAATGTGACTGCAGTAGACAAATGAAGATAAAAATTTGCAAAGCGGAAAGAGTTGACTATGTTTTTTGACGTCACTACTGTCACTGTAGGGAATCTATTGAAACTGACTCATTTTCTCATGATTCCAAACTCACTTTAAGACAAATGATGTTGCTACTGGTGTATTGGCTTCTAGGCCATCTGTTCAGCTGCTTTAACGGATGTTAGGCAACTGCTATGCAGTGGTATAGTTATTATCGTGTCATATTTACAGATATATTTATGAGTTTGAGACTGTAGTTTGCTGGATTTGAGGAGATTATTGAAATAGATCAACGTTTGATAAGCAAACTCAAGTATAGCAGAGGAAAAAGAGTAAAGGATTAATCCGTAAGTACTAATATCTACTAAGTGTGACTGTTACAAGTTTTCGGCTTACAGGATAGGACTACCTGTAAAGGTCTCATTCAGAAGGTAAAAGGCCTAAGAATACGGAGATGATATCAATAATAAATAGAATATTTCTACAAATGCAGAATTCTTTAGGGAGTGCCAGTTCTCTTAATACTATGGAATAACCTTGTTGATACGTATCAAGAAGTTTGAATTCTATGCCGGGCAATCGTTGTCATTGATTGCCTCTAACAGCTTAACACTGAATATTTCGCAGTTTTTAGCCATACATTTGAATTTTGTTTAATGTTAGGTTTAGTATGTAATTGTTGGTTAGAATGTATTTTTACTTTCCACAAACGGATCTTATACAACACCCATTTAACAAAACCATAATCGTGCTCACGAGTGACTTATTTTTAGATGAGTTAAAACAAGTTTTGTTAAAAGTATTGTGACCTCTGTTGTTCATGCATATCGCAAGTGAAGCGATAGTGACTAATAGTATCAGATTATCGTTACTCTATGTTTCGAAGTGAATGAAGTTAGAAAAATTTCAAATAATTGTTTTTCCGGCTGATTGTACGATTTGAGTTTGATCCTTGTCAATGCTGTACATGTGCACTACTTCAGAGTTATACTGGGATTAGATAGGCATCCAGTGCTCCTTGCTTTTCAATCATACCTATGCTGAGATTATTCTACTCTAAATACCACTTTTTCGATAGAATATAGAGACACTTCCATGTAATACATATCGTATGAATTACTTCACTAACTAATCAGAAAATCTTTTTATAAGACAATTTATTATGAATGAATACGTAATTCATAAAGAAATTGCTTGTGCACGTCATGTATATCTTAATATATCCATTTATTTATATTTTTTACTAGGTTTTTTCACAACTCCACAATTACGACTTCCAGTAAAGTAAGTCGAGCATTTCAAGATACTGTTTTAAACTGAATTCAAATATATAATATTGTTCTACGTTGTTTTCATGTAGGCGTTTCATAGACTTAGATCAACCAGGATAATAAGCCCCAAGATTATGGATATTGTATTGCGGGTGACTGTCCCTAGCGATCGTCGCTTTTATATATATATATATATATATATATATATATATATATATATATATATATATATAGGGTTTTCACGAGAAAAATTGATTAACCTTTGTTGGCATATGGATTCCTTGAATGAATGACACAATATTACTTGCAATTTCGAGTTTATGGTAGCTATCAGTAAAGTTGAACACACATGTTGCATTCTACTTAGTATTCACAAGTTAGGTGAACCACAGTGTTGATTTTCTCATTGAGTCGTCAGTGTCAACAATAGTAGGATACAAATTCTTTAAAGATAAGTGACTGGGATCTTAGTACCGTAGTGCGTAATACTCCTGTATTCGAAATAAAGGTACCAGATTAGAGTTCGAATAGAAAGTTTGTGGTGGTAACAGTTTTCTGGTTACGTTCACGCTAGGAAGAATATATGCAATATCTTAGCTGTTACTGGACCTCGATGTCATTGTGCTCCACCATGACTACTCTTAATGACAAATTTTTTCCACACATTTGGTCGCCTTAGTGAATTCGAATGGAACGAGAACAATATGGAATGCTTTATATTATCTCCATCTACTTACAACTTTAATCATCGTAAAAAATAACAAAGCAGATAATATGGCTTGTAAGTAACTGACATGGTAAGGACGGTAAATAATATTTAATATATATTTATATACATATATAGATGTTATTGGATTACGAAGTTTACATAACAGACTAATTGTGGCTATACGGTCATTGGAAACCAGAATGCGATTAGTACTTATTTTGTTCTAGTATTAAATTTCTCAGCAGTGCGTATCCCCTGTTCCATCACTGATTGAATTCATAATCTACTAGTCTCGAGCCAGCAGTGAATTTCGGTCCGTTTGTCTGTATTTCTGACTTTAATCATTTTGCAATATCGCGGACTATGGTCTAATTCCATTGTTGTATAAGTGTAACAGTTATTCAATTTCTATATATCATAATACCCCGCAGTTATGCATGGACCACCTTACAAATAAACCGGAACACTATACACAGGTGAAATCAGTAATGTATTGAATAAAATGGCCACTGAAGTACAATCACTAACTCAGGTTGGCCAGAAATGTATCAGTATATATCCAAATAGGATTATCTTAAATATGAGTAACCTTATGAATCAAGGATGAAATGGACCAATGACCAGTAAAGAATATGAACGTCGGATTAATATAATAATTGGAATAGACAAGCAGGTACACTAACAACCACGTATAACAGGAATGTATGAATAATAGTACACAGTAGTCATCACAAGTGGTAATGGGTGGTGATCGAACAATCTCGCGAACTAGTTGAATCTAGAGATGCAAATAACTTGATGGTAGCTTTGTAGTTAACAGGTCAAGTGCTTTTGATGAAACCTGACAAGTCAAACCACCGATAAGGTCATGTTTGGGCTATGCCGTGCAGTTCAATACTAGAATGAAACATCTATCTTATTTTCCCTGATTATTTGTCGAATCAAGTTATATCCGTAATTTAAAACTTCCGATCCAATCCTCTTCCTCTTGCAAGTAATGAGTCATTTTTTTTACATATAATTTTGCAGTGTCAATTCTACTTCCGATCCAGATTTAGAAGCTATGCATAATATACAAGTTATGCTTGATCAACTTAGTGAACGTCTTATTGTAACTAATAAATGATAATACTGAAATCCAGAAATATTTTTACATTGGAAACAAACAAGAGATCAACCAAGGTAAACATTTTCCGTGGTTCACTTCTTTCATTTATAATAAAGGGACCGTGGTTGTTTACAAAATACATTCATCGATCCATTTACCATAAAACGAATGTTTAATATTAAACTTTTTATTTATTTATTTATATAATCATCTGATTTATTTGTGGTGCCTTACTGTTGTTATTATCATTCAATGAAGTGATTCAATATGAACTTTTTTTATGTCAACAACAGACTTTTCTTTTCGCAGTAGGAACACCAATAAACTTATCGAGGACTATTAGGTTATTTAATTTTCAAGGCATATTTTTGGTATGTATAAACATAAATATACGCATGTACAAAAACAAATTCATTAACACTTTGTATTTCCTCACTTCCGAATACATTACTTTCAATACCTTTTGATCTCCTTCCTTTTTAAACTCCTAATCCGTGGTTCTACCCTTCTTTTAATTGTCATTGTCTAGCATTATCTATCTTACTGATGTGTTTTATAGCATTTCAAAGGTGAATAATAGTTCGAGCGAATGAAATACAGTTTCTACAGTTTCGCCTACTGACCATAATATTTTCTTTTTGTTTGATTTGATTACGCGTGGATACATGTATTAGCAAAGAAAATTTTTTGTTCTAAATTTATTTATTATACATTCGAAAATTGTTGACATAGAAATTTTTCCCATACGGGGTGGAGTATTGTTTGTTTGACATCCATATTGACGATTTAACATTTTTTTATAAACCTCATCCTCAAAAGAAACTGATCCTATGAATCTGGCCAATTTCCTGTGACCTACATATATCACATGTGCATTAGTCGTTCTCTTATTATATTTCATTACCAAGGTTATGAAGATATATTGATCAAATTATATATCATTGACTTCTTCCAGTTCACCTCTTCCACTTTAAAATATCGAATGTCAAAAGAAATAAGGTTTTACACATAAACAATAAGTGTTAATGAATAAGAGTTAAGAAATAACAAATGGTTGGGTCTTTTTTTATCAAAAATTAATACTATTTTTTAAAACGCATAGTTTATAAAGTTATTTTTCCCTAATGAATGATAACTACATCGATTGAGCACTCAGTAGTGTGATTGGCATCACATTTTCCTAGGTTGTCTACTGTTTCCAACCACTTAACATCATAACATACACATTTCAAGCACTGTAAAGACACGTGAACTGATGACCATATTTCAACTTAGGTGATAGGATTTGATCGGTACCATGGGATTATATGGTGGTCACCGCTAAGTGACCTGTGTACTCAAGTATCTTAGTTCTACAAGAGGTCAGTAGTTACATGAATACTTCTGTGTTATTGCCTTGGCCTGAATATCCTGCAAACATCATGACGTTACCGGTACAAATGACCACCTCCTTAGTATTATGGGATTGTCTTCTTTCCTACAGGAAAATAGCTAAAAGTCCTACAAGTGCCCTGACTGACTAAGGGTTCTAGATACACCGAAGACCATCAGTATGGTGTAGTCTGACTTTTATTCTACGATTTCCAGTCATTCCTCATATAAGCGCTGTGGTTATGATGGTATCGATTTACTCCTGAAGTGCACCTCGGTATATCACCAAGTAACGTTTGTCGTATAATCAGAGCAACTTCTAACGGTTGAATCCACTCTTATGAATGAGAATAAATCACAAAGTGATGAATGATGGAAGAGAAGTTATATTTGATCGTAAATAAAGAGTCAATGGGATAGCAACGTCTAAGCTGGCAAACTAGAGAGAGATGCCCCCCCACGGTGCCTCATGTCGTGATCTGATTGTGATGCATGACCGAGTGCCTTCAACTAGTAGTGTCCGCTAAGACAAACATGGTCAGCATCAATGTCAAGAGCCCATGCAGCTATTTATTCTGGGAATTATCGCTACACTTCATAATGCTCTCTGGATACTCACAATTTATGATAACACGAATAAGATTTTATTTGAAGCTGTAGATTTAATATCAAAACTTTCTGCTTTATCTAATTCAGGTACATCCAGCCGACGAGTCCCAAATAGGGACGAAACGCGCGTCCTCGATTCCACTTGCCAGTCACAATCCAACTTAAATTCTGCTTTATTTGTTTGTATTGAATAATCGGGCAAGACATATAGCCTCTGTACATAATGAGGCCAAAAAGTTCAGTTTTATTAGCGAAGTCACTTGCCACTGACTTAAATTTATTCTTTAGTTCAGATAGTTGTAACTGGTGGTACGGGCGATGGAAGTTTCAAGGTGTACTTGGACAAAAAGGATACTGAGTAACAAACTAAGATTCGGAGTTTGAAAAATATATTCCATGTTGCTGGGCGCCGATCTCTCCCATACATGCCGTTGGCAGTTGCACAATGCACGCCAGCTATTTCTGATCTTATTCTAAGTGAACGACCCCCAGTCTTACTAAACTCTATGTATAGCGACACTGGGTTAAAATATGAGGTGGTGCAGCGGTACAACTTGTTTGCTTTTGACCTCGAGGATTAGATTCATAATTTATGCTAGTCACCAAAACTAGTTTAGACATCATTCTTCATTTTAATAGCACACAAGTACCCTCTTTATACACGCTACATAAGAAAAATAGAGAGGTAAGGCCATGTATTGATCATTGAAAATTCAATAAGCAAGCCATCGATGATAGAAATCTATTCCACACATATGTCAGTATCAAGCGCCACAACATTTTTAGTAACCTGAGCATATTATCACATACCGGTCGCTCCCTACTGATACTGCAAAAAAAGCAATCGTAATGCCACTTGATTTATATAAGGCCCTTCACATTACTATTTGGCTTGCAGTTCGTTCCAAACTTATCAGAAAACCACGAATATGAATTCGAGTAATTTGAATATTATTCGCCCATACGAAGACGACCTGCATGAACCCAGAACAAAAGGAGAAGAACTTCGTTAACATCTACAACGGCTTTTTAGTGGCTAAAGGAATTCGGGTTTTATCGTCAATCCGAAAAAATATAGAGTCGGTAGACATTAACTACAGTTCCTAGGACATGAGGTAAACTTCAAGTGACTTATTTTAATCCCAGCACAAGTAGACACTGTTTGAGTCTATTCTATGAATGATTTAATTAAAAGCCCCATAGATTCCGTGATCTAATATGCAACACAATCTTTGACTAATGTTGTGTGAGGAAGCCTAAAATCACTAAACGCAGAAGCTTTCAAATAATTAAAGAACGCCCCAAGCTCTGCAGCCCTAGTTTTCATCGAGTTAGTCAAACACGATTTACCTGTAGTGACGACCGTCTCGAACTCTCCTCTCAAAGCTGTACCATAGCAGAATGTTAACAACCATTAGCAACCTTATGTCGTTTTTCTTGAGATGGCTAATGACATTTAATAACACTATAGCACTTTAAGCTGGAGGTGTATTTAGTCATTGGATATTTAAGTTAAACTCCAGAAAGTACAACATTTACTGTCTTTGCCGACAGCGAACCACTCATAAAAGCTGATTTTTACGAACCATGACATATATGCTCCACGAGAAGCTAGACGTTGATAATGTAGTGTGTCAAATACAAATTGGTAACGCAAATGCTCTGTGACGAATATACGTTATATTTGGAGCTAAATGGCTGGTTCAGTTAATGCTGGCTTTACATTCTATATGATAACTCACGACTAATCGGAGCCTTGTTTTATAGCAACATGGATATGGTAATTCGACTGAATTATCAAAGTGATTAGTCACAGATACGTTAATACAGTATATATCTACAAGACCTAGGAACTTTTACTCAACATTTTTATCTTACCGTCACTGACCAATCATGGGTCTTCCTTCAGATATATCAATAAATAAGTAGCTTTTATTCTCAAGTACCATTTTGTACATGAGGGCATACCAGTTTACAGATATGATCAGAATGATATAGGTTTACATACAAACAAAGATTTCGATATATTGTCACTGTCAGGACATTCATATCATATGAAGATATAAATTTAGGACCCAACCAACGAGATCAAAGTTCAAGGTTCTAGGACACTAATTATACGCATTGTGTCATGGTTCAAATATGACTAAGAACCCCACGCATCTCGACTAGAGTGTTATAGTATCGAAAAACGGCTGAGGATAAGCAGAATGGATCATTAAGCTTGTCCAAATGACGGATAAGACCAAGAGCATTCGGAACTTGGGCGTTGAAGAAAGCCGATAGTATTGTGCTTGTGGGTCTCATACTTGCTTTATACAAAATCATCTACAACTAAAGAAAAAACAAAAGAAGAAAGAGCACAAAACAACAACACTGGTATCCTGAAACGAATAAGCAAAAATTAGTGTTTATACGAGCATTGATTGGAACGACTGATCATTTATGTTTATAAATGATATTACAGGAACGACTATGATCTCGACAGGTAAATGGTGCTTACACTTTCATAGTCCCTATTATTTCGCTAGTGGAGTAAGAAATAATAATTGGTGTGAACATTTCTAATAAGATATCGGAAGAAATAAAATGGCTAACATGTTCGAACAAATAAAGGGAATCTGCTTCTTGAATAGCTTTAAACAAATTGTCCCAGATTTTTGAAAATTTATTTGTAAAATAATTCACGTAAATAGTAGATTTGGAATGTGACATTTTTACTATCGAAGCTTAATTGCGTACATTATAATTAGAAGGTTCCTCGAGCTGAATTGTATTAGATGATGAAAATGCTAAATTGTTCAGTAACTTGTGAAAGAAGATTAGGTTTAACTTGAGTCGGTGCCTTCATTGAGTATATACTCCTAACTTAGTTCATTTAGTTTTTACTGTCTGGAGTACGATCAGCCTCAAGAATACGAGGAGTAAGGCTACGTTAGACAGACTGAAGTCTGAGTTTATCCTTAATAAAAACATTACTGACAATAAGGGTGGAGTATTCTAGTGAAGGTCGCACACAAACTTTGTATGACAGAATACGAGATTCATTGTTATAGGAGTTACGTTGTATGTAACCCAGAAGTCTATGCGACTTAGGTGTCTGCATAGTTATCGGTTTCATAAAAGGTAGATTATGAAAATGCCTTCGTCCTAAGTCAACTATTGACTGAAGCCTAGACAATTTATTGCCGTTTATGGAAAGATTGAAATCGAAGCGCTTATCTCCATAACATATCCAACTACAGTTAGGAGCATTTATACCTAACTTCCATTATGAACACCGTGCTGCAACCTTGTTAAGTTCGGCAGTGACGCCACTGTGTGCGAATTCGTAAGGAGGGAATGAGTACACTATTATGAGATTATCTGCGTATAGAAAAGGTCTACCTATGCTAATGCATTTGCATGTATCATTTGTGTTAGCTATAAAGAGCAGTGGGCCTAACAATTACACTCCTGATGTACATTATCGTGAGTTATTTTATATACAGCCGAAGAAGTAATGATTGACCTGATTCATAAATTCAAGTGTCACCCTGATAGTATTCGATAAAGTGCAAATATAAAGCACAAAGGTTATATTTGATTTTTCAACAAGCAGACATAACCCTTATATACCAAAGCTTATTTTTGAAACCAACGATAAGTCCAGTCAGTAAATATTTTATTTGGCCCCATCTTCATCGCATCGGACAAATACCCTGCTTATTTTGTTTAAGCTAGGAACTACGCCAAGATACCGTTTTGTCACAAGTATATTTATTTTAATAAATGCCCGATGGGATAATTTACATATCAACTCAGCAAAACATTTTCCTGATTAGGACGGCCATACATCTGTGTCCTTTTGAGTTCAGCGTTTTTACACTATGACCACGGAGATAATATTGTAAGATACAATGGACAAACAGTTGTTAGAAAACATGTTAGGTGTTGGATGGTTAATTATGTTATTCCTTAAACAATCTCTACTGATAGAGGTGTATAATTCGAAAGCAAACTATTCTGGCAATTAAGCGATATATTACGGATAAGGAACATTTTGAATACAGCTCGTTATCTCCAGGTTAGTGTTGCGGCAAGGTTATTTCGTATTTCTAGGCATTTTTGACATATTCGCACAACGACGATAAATCGAGTGAAATTCTATTAACAATCGAGCACAATTTAGGGTATTGTTTCACCTATTAATGAAAATGGATACACCTATTTAGTAAGTTATTTCACTAACGGTACAATTATACTTAATTGTTCTACGAATTTACTGGAACGCTTTCTCACATCATATTATTACTGGATTTACAAAAGGCACCTTTAGGAAGTGGTTACTCTATTTGTTTTAATGCACTTTTACATTTCTGTCAACCGTCAAATCACACTGACTACAAAAAATAAATGCTATCCCCTCTCCAAGTTGTACAATCAAGTTTCACTCATACGAGAAGTTCTGGAACCGTACTAAAACATCGAAACTTAAAGAAAGAGAGAGAAATTAGTTTACATGCGTGTCACCAAAAAAGATGTTTCAATAAACAGTTCGAGGTCGTTATAGACACCGAGGTCTATTAGAGCACACAGGTAACGACGTTAGATGGAATCACAACAGAACACCGTTAAGCCGATTTTCCAACTATTGAGCAGCCAGCTTCATACTGAAGCGTTCAGGTACAAATCCCTCTGGGAAGAATTGACCAGGCGGTAACCAGTTTCGACAATGTCGTTAACAGTCGTCACCATGAGATGGAACTCTCGTTTGTACATATTACAGCAAAGCAACGTATGAAACCATGGAAATCCAACCATAACGGGCTTTTTGGTTACAGAGATTGTAGCAATAATCTTTTGTCTAATACTGGAAAATTATTAGCAAGGTTGTACTAAAGACCATTTCTCATCAACTCTCCCATATTGATGAGACGATAAGGCAGGAGAACATTTTTGTTAGTAAGACGTATGGTACGATAAGATGGAGTTGTATAAATAGTAAATATTTCTTAAAGAATCAAAGTAATGTTTGATAATCTGCACTATGAAACACATTCCGTGGGATAGGTGTGAGACGATGCGAGGTCATATAAAGCCCACTTACCTGAGAAAATATGGAGAGACGCGAAGTACCTACATAGCATGACGAAAAATTGCAAATCAAGCATTTATTGTCATCAAGAGGCTTGAAAGTGAAAATTTTGCCACCTTGGAGGTGGCAAAGACTTTTCTGTCGCAGTTTGTGAAACGACTAAACAAGATATCAGAATCAAATGGACTAACACGCCTTTTCAGCCACAGGTAAAACTATAAGTCATAACCACTAATCCTCAAGAGGTGAGTCTCTAAAAGCCAATAGCACTCTGATCATGCAAGTCCCCAAGCTACCACAATATTCACATTATCATACTAAAATAGCATGCAGGGGGGGGGCAATATTTGCCCAAGTATCCAGTCTCTTTCAACATTTCCCAGGCTGTCGACAATGGCCTTGCAAATGGGAAAATGTTGCAATCTTCCCAATGTTCAAAAAGGGGGTAGAAGGGACTGAGAAATCTTCTAAAGCTGCTGTATTACTTCCAATACTGTCAAAAAGTATTAAAAAGGCGGAGCATATAAAAGTCGGCGGTACTATACAGTACACATCGGTTCCTAACATGCTTCACTTGGATCCTGCTCTCTTTGAAGATGTTCCGTCTTCCTCAAACGCTTCAACAGAATACGAAACAGTCGATGATGAAGTTCAGATTGTTAGTTTTTTATAACACATAATCACTATACTTTCAGGACCTTGCAAATTACATTTCCAACTACCAGGGATATATATACTACCAGCGACTCTTTTTTATTGCTCAGCGCTGCCCTTCTTTGCGTGTTACAGCACTGCGTCTTGCCCATGATTATATTAAAAAGTCTACATTAGACAGTTCTGCATATAACAAAATCTTTCTTATGCTCGCCGAACAGGTAAGTAATTTATCATGCCTTCTTCATAGCCTGCAGTTTTTGAACCTTTTATATTTACACGACCCCTACAGGGAATAGTATGAGGTGTTTCTATATTTGGATCCTCGTCATACATTCGTTGTTAGTCACTCACACTAATCTTAGCACTCGACTGATTGTCATCATTATTAATTAGTGGACATACGTAGCTAAACATAAAAACAATTAGTAGTCAGAAATAATTATGTAATGTGTAAATTACTATTTCAATCTTTGGATTGAGTTTTAGATTTGACGTTTTAGCTTTTGATAGTAAATACTACTCGTAAGACGGATTGTATTACTCAGCAGTGTGTTTTGTTTTAACTTATTGATTTGAGACACAGACCACAGAAATAGTAAATTTGCGTAGGCCCCTGGTCATTGATCATAAAACTCTTTGTACTATTGTCCGTATATCATGGACAGGGAATGAGTGGTATTGATATTAGATACAGAGTACTAGGAAAACATCTACAAACAAGTCTAATAGATTGTATGCTTTCATCAACTGAGGTGGTTGGGACATATGCCTGACCACCTCCTGGCTCATTGCGCATCATGTCTGGGGTAGTGGTAAGATGAGAGAAAGGTCTTTGATCGTTGGTTTAGTCCATGTTGGCAGATACAGGCTACTTATTTGGGGTCCTCAGGATAATTGCGACAAGGGAGTGGAGATATTAGGTAACGCGGTCCAGAATCGATCACAGTCTTGGAAGTGTATTGATTCTTCATCTACTTCTAAATCCTAAGCCCCACTATTCTTACCTACTAACGAATATTTCATTCCTTTCTGTTGAATTATGCTGTTGTTGATCTGGTAGTCCTAATGTGGCATGGCAACTTAGAACTACAAGGATACTCCTCGGGTTGTACACTGTTTGTGACTGACTGGCTTATTATTCATGTATTTAATCATACAAGCTCTCACTTATATAACTCAATTCGCCACTAATAAATAAATAACGATTCTGCAAAACCACTAGCATACTGTCATACTTCACTGTTCAGCTTGCGGCATTGTAGGATTACCGTAAATTTACAATTTCACATTTGTAATGTTGATTTCTAGCAACAACAGTAGTAGTAGACACCCTACAGTGTGCTTTATGATTTCGAGATGTGGCATTAAACTTATTGCAGTTTGTCTAGGCGCCGAGAACAGTTTGAGGAATATAGTAAATTTTATTTAAGTTGGGTTTTAAATGGCAAGTGGAATTCAGGACGCGCGTTTCGCCCTATGTGGGACTCGTCGGCTAAATGTACCTTCATCCCAATATTGATGTTGATACCGGGATTCAAACTCAGTCCATTTCGTGCCACCGCCTTCTCCGCTAGACTACTGAGTTCAGACAGTAGTGGTCTAGTGGGGGAGGCGGTTACACAAAATGGACTGAGTTTGAATCCCGGTATCAACATCAATACTGGGATGAAGGTACATTTAGCCGACGAGTCCCACATAGGGCGAAACGCGCGTCCTGGATTCCACTTGCTTATCACAATCCAACTTAAATAATACTTGTGATTAATAGCTATATAGAGGCAATCCGCCCTTGATACACATAACAATAGATACTGACCAGCTTCAATCCATAAGAAATCGACATGAAATTACAAGTTCATTCTAATAATGAAATTTACTTTGTTCATATATCTTAGATCTTAGTCTTTCTTTCCACTAACTAGGGAAAGAAAACTTTATTAATAACATCTGGTCTTTAGTTATTCAGTTTTTCTAACTAGTAGACCCCTTGTAATTCTGATCACTAATAAGGTTTAAAGTTGTTCCATAGAATTGATGCCAAAGTGAAATGAAACTATGTCGTTATTTCTACTACTACCAATGGAAATGGATTCTTATGTTTTGTTTAGACTTCTGTAGGCGAATATTATGCAAAGCAAATAGACTTGGGGTATACTGTAGTATCACTTGACAAAATGACAAATCTTTACTAACATTTAAGACTAGACCACATTCCAAATATTCATATAAATCGTGTGCCTAATAATATTGCTAACTGGATTTCTGGTAGGAAGAACGTAAGTGATAGAGTTACACCCATGGACGGCTTCTGAGTGTGTATGGTTGCTATTACATCATAATTTCACAGTTGCCTCTATATCTATTTAAAGAAGTAATTATTGCAGTCCAGTAACCATATATTGCATATATACTTACCGTTGTACGTTATTAACGCAGTGTAAATGGCCTGTGAATTCCATGCTAATCAAACTTTTGTCATAACTCTAAAGTGTTTGCTATTTGTGTTGATTTTCTTTGATTTCAATTTCATATTCTCACATAGTGTTGTTTTTTAGTAAAACATCGTTAGTTAAACTAAGTGTCGATAGTGGGCTTGTAAAGTTTCAGGCTACTAAATGTAAGAGAAAGTTTGGGAAATTTAACTACAGACATCAGAATTAATAACCGGCACTTCTCACTAGGTTTGTTGCTAAATATCTTTGTAATTATCTTCCTGTCAACATTCTCAGCCTTAATTCCTGGACTGTAAAGTTACGCTCTTTGTTGTCTAAGCCTACAAGAACATTGGTAGCTTATTCGCAACTATATCAAAAAGAAAATATCTTAAAGTATGTTCATCTGAATAGAAATATATTTTCTCGTAAGTCTTAGCCTTAAGATTGACGTATTAGGATGATTTGAGCTTATTTTGAGTCAGCATTATATATCCATACGAGATCTGACCAACGTACAGTAACTGTGCATAAATGAAAGTTAAGGTGGTGACAAACGCTTTACAATTACAAGTTTTAGTATCGCAAATATCCCACAATACACAAACCAGTACTTTCATTTTGACATTTATGTTAATTAGCAGCTTATTACCCAATATACGTGTTCGTGCAAGTTAGTTAAGTGTGTTTCTATGTTTTATAGACAAACGTTTCCGTAGATAACTCGTCGACATCAAGCGAAACTTCTCGACAACAACAGCAATCTGCGTTCACGATGCGTCTCATTACAAACAATAATCTTTCAGATGGCCTATCTATGTCTAGCTCAGGTGAACTGGGAGTAATAGGTTCCTCTCTAACGGAAGCTGCTAGGAATGTTTTGACTGATGTCATGTCCGGAAAAGTAAGTTATTTATGGGCAGATACTCAAGCAATGAAGCTTTTATCATTCACTAAGTTTAGTATTTAAAATTTCACAACATTACTTGTGTTTTTGGTATTGCAGGCGACTTTAATCCTGGCAGACTAACTGCTCTTACAAATAATTAAAATATATACTGGCTTGTTCACTTCCTTTAAAATTCTATTACTAATAACAGTGTATCGTCAAAAATGTTATTGTTGTTCGAAAATGGTACGTTACAAGTTCTACCCAAAAGATAAGTACAAAGAAATTTTGAGAATTGTCACAGGGTCACGATATCATTAGTTAAACCAGATGTACTTACTGCTCTTTACTAATTATTTGTCGTAATAAAACAAGTCGCGCTAATCCATTTACTTTTTTAAAGTATCATTGGTAAGGCTGTTTAAAAACCACCACTTTGTTTTCGTCTTTTAAGCTCTATCACCTGAAAGACCCTGTACTCATTCTTTGTAATTAAGCTATAGTTAATGAAATTAGTGTATTGTTGTGCCTGTATTATTGAATTATTGCTCAAATACCTACATCCTCTTATTGTCTATATTTTGTGTTGTAATACAGTTTCATATTAGTTTCGCTGAACTCATATCGGATGATCTAAGAGATTTTCATAACACTTCTTATATGCATATTATATTTGCTTCAAAATACATGGTTTTTATTATATGGTTATACTTACATCATATTTACAGAACGAAGCCAATTTAATTTATGATGCAAAATGGGAAGAGTCCACTAGACGAAAAGGCGTTATGCTTTTGGAACAGTTAGACACAGAATTAAAAAATCACAAAGCGAATTCAATTAAAGAAAGCATACGGTATGTCTTATAAGTGATAGTTTGTCTTAATTGTTATTGATGACACTGCAACCTAATCTAAGTCATCTACAATTCACAGCAGCCAACCACAATTTTCATGTCATTTAATTTACTCTAAGTTATAGTACCTATAGTTAGATACTACAAACATCAACCTCCTATGGATCTTGGTCATGTATTCAAAGTCCGTTCCATGAAACTTAAGTGTGCAGCTGAGTAGTGAGTATCTCACATCCTCGTAAATGGAAATTTTGTGCCTTAAAGCGAATTACATAGACCCGTGCGGTTTACTTAGTTACATTATGGAGTAACCGTCTAAAATTTTATGTACCAGACTTGAAATTCAGTGTGCATTTTGTAAAGATGAATAGCATCATAGAATGTTGATCTGAGTCGTCCTGTTTATATGCAAACTACCTTATTGAAGTCTCTGGGATAAATGCATTTTGTTGGAGATATTGTGTTTATTGGCGCAGAATTATTCACTCTTTATATTTTAAATTTTATGTTGCAGTATTCTCTCATACATATGTATCCATTCGTTCTCAATGCTTAGGATTTCTCACTTTGACTTCCATTACAATTGTTTCGACTATTTTGCTATTCATGTCGTTAGTTGCATTTCGTATTGTTGATGTAGTATGGCAATTTAAACTAATGTATATTTATGCCAGCCTCTACGTTGATTACCATTGACTGATTTCCGTTTTCTTTGCAAATATTTTCCTATAATTTGATCCTTCTGTTAAGTCATCATAATTATATCTCTTGTTTGTTTGTTTTTTTAACTTTTCTTTTGAAACAGTCGAGGTTCTGATGATCTTGGCGATTTGTATTTGCAATTAGGTCAACTAAGCAATGCTAATAAATGTTTTGCTCGTTCCCGTGATTATTGTACATCTCAACAACAAGAACTGACAATGTGTCTAAATGTTATTAAGGTATACAAATGAGTTATTTATTATTGTATTGATATGTTTAATTATGGTATTTTTTTCTCTGAACACCATATTGAAGTGGCTGATATGTGGGGCATGTAGTAAATCATTGCTTTTCCCGATGTATGACGTTAAATAAGTCTAGGACAGACTTGCCACTTTTTCATAGTCCCAGTAAATAAAAATAATCAAAACACTGATGAACATATATCTACCTGATTAAATATCGTTTAGAATTTGGAAGAAAAGCGTAGACAAGTTAAGACAAATGTAGTGTATTAAGCTTTTTTGTAATTCAGTGCACATACCAAGATAGTGAATAGTCATGTAACATTTTATGTGTTGTGTACTGGTTAGCCGTAATTTGAAAATCCGTATTTTAGCTTAGTGCATTTTCACACTTATTTTGTGGCAATAGATTGCAAAATCAGTCACTTTCTGTAATCATTTATTATGAATTAGTTGTAAATACATTTATCTTAATTTGTTTTTAAAAAAATAAATAGGTAGCTATATTTCAACGTGCTTGGTCCCATGTTAGTGCACATGTTACTCGAGCTAGCAGTTTATCCGAACTACGTGATACAGCCCCATTAATAGGTGCAGTTGAATTAAACGCCCAACAACGAAATCGTACTGAAGCTCTAGCTCGATTGAGTACGGCGCGTACAACGACTTCTGGAATATCCACTGAACCCTCTACACGTAGTGGCTCTTCGAGTTCTACAGATCCTTCAAGTCGCATTTTATCTCGTCAACCTGGTGATATTCTTGGAGGGCATATTCCTACATCTGGTGGCCAGAGCTACCGTGATGCCTTAGCTCAAGCCCGAACTCAACTGGCTATCGCAGCCGGTCTAGTTGAATTAGCTTCTCGTAACTATAGAGGTGCTGCGACGAATTTCCTTCAAGTAAATTATTTCTGTTTTCGCTTCACTGGCTGATTTTTGTGTAATGAGATTCCTAGAGTTGTGTAAACAGTCGTATTCTGTCTTGTATGTGAATGTCGAGCTATAAATTTATTTTTAGGTAAAATTTATGTGTTTTTAAATTATCATTTACGCCTGTTTTTAGCATTTTTCATCCACGTTTAAAGCCACTGGTGTTGCGAATTGTGAAAAAACAATAATTTCAATCGCGTACTGTAAAACCACAACACCATGTACTACTAAAGGGATTATCAAAGATACGTTGATTGTACACTTAGTTTGTTTTGGTACTTATGGAAACGCTTTTTTTATGCTTCCATCTGTACTCTAAGTGGTCAAGTATGTTATAGTCACGCAAAAGGTCATCTAACTAAGAAGAACTACTTTTATTGGTACCTTAATTTGTTGACACTCATATGTTCAAATGTTTTAGAGGAAATTCTCAATTAGATTAGCAGTTTTAGTGTTGTTGCGTCCTGTGGGCTAGATGGTTTAAATATAAAGCTTCTGTTGTCATGTTATCCACTATTAGTGCCGGTTTTTAAGAAGTTTTCCAATAGTGCTGTATTTTTTTAAGGTGTTAATTATAACTTCATGGTTAGATCATTTATTCCAGAAAAATGTTTGTAGGTTTTTCAAGTTGTGATTATGTCTTGGTCTATGTTTATTTTATTTCCCTTTTCAAATTAAATAACAAGTTCTTTTCACTGGATTGTGTCGTCAATCTTTTTTATATATCTTAGTTTTTGGAAAGAATTAACTATTCAAACCATTTTAAGTCCAATAATATTATAATTTGGTCACCCCATACCTTGTTATTATTTGTCAAACTTGAAGATAAATAACAAATGCTTTTTCATTAAGAAGACACTTTTTTGAGTTACTGTTAATAATGAGTAAGTAGGATAAGTCAAGGTAATATTGTTCTTTGAACAGTTGTGTAATATATTACAATGGCACATATTAATGAAAGTAAGTAGAATAAACAAAAGAATGTACTCAGAACTTTGGGCTATTGTGTAGTAGCATTCATTTACACCACACTCAGTATTTCAAGGTGACAAATCTTGGACACTAACATACGCTTAAATGCTATATATCTACGTTGATATAGTTTGATGATGATTAATAGTAAGATTTCCTTTTACTTTAATGGAAATATAATCTGATTTTGAGATCTCTTATTCTGTTTATTTTTCCCAGGTTAGTCATGATCATTGTGAATCACCTACGAGTAGAATTGTAACTATATCTGATTTAGCATTTTTCATCACATTATGCAGTCTAGCTACATTTGAACGTACTGAATTAGCAACACTGGTTCTTGGGAATACATCATTAAGACTACTATTAGAATCAGAACCTGCTTGTCGTGAAATGTTGCAGTCCTTCCATCAAGCAGACTATGCATCTTGTTTAGGCCGGTTAAATAAACTGCGAAATTTTCTACGGTTGGATATATTTTTGTCTGACCACGTGTCTGCATTGTGTCGCGAAATTCGATCACGTGCCCTTTGCCAGGTTAGTGTGTTATTGTATCTTTTTCGTCCAATCAGTTCACTGATCAGGAACAGTTTACGTGTACCTGACTTCGAGGTCGACCTTAGGTGTATAAGGCCTAGTGATACTACTTGGTTGCCAAAACAATATAAGAAAAGCGATGTCGGAACATGCAATTGTATTTTTTATATATTAATGTTCTTTAATCGTCTTCACTTAATAGAATCCATATCAAGCTTCTGGCCTATTAATTTCAAATTTGATGACTCAAATTCATTTAACCTCTGAGGGTGAAGATCTTAACAGGCGTAATGAATGGAGCTATCGTCTCATAATGATCACTTACGAAAATCATGACTCAGTTATAAAATTTCAAGTGGTTTAATCTGTATTTTAAGTGAAAAATATATTAATCGCAGGTATTAGTGGACAGTGGTTCGATAAATTGACGTTTCATCATATAGCATAGCAGTACAGATACTACATTCAGACAAGGCATAGTTACCTATTGCCCATTTTTCCAAGAACAGATTGAGACTATTATGTTTTATTGTTTCGACCTAATTTTTGAGAAGGGAATTTTTTAAGAGAGTTGGGCTAATAGTATAAAGTCTTATATTATAAAATGACCTTACGCAAACCCTAAAAGCCAGGAAATATTGGATAACTCTTTGGTCATAGTATGGGACTTCCTCGGCAGTGTGTATCCAAGACCTCACTTTTGATGACCAAACAAATGTCCTTTGTTTCCCGGTTTCCAGAGTTTGTCTAAGGTCACCTCATAATGCGAAACTTTAAATTCAGCGATCTCCACAATAAAATGACAACTTGAACTTATGAACTTATATATGCCAGGTTCTACGTTGTTAATAACTGACTGAATCTCTACAACACCCAGTATTCTCCGGTAGATAGGACATTAACAATGGGCTTACTCTGCATTGTCCCCTAACAAGCACTTCATTCGCCCTGAACATTCTCATGTAGCTATGATAATGACCTCTTTATTCAATTCTATGTATTTGGTCACATTACAGAATCCTCAGCACAAACTACCTATTATTTCAACAAATTCCTCTTCACTGTGCATATTAATTGCGAATATTCGGAATTATTTGCATATTTAAAGCAGTTTATCAATAGTGAGTATCTACTATTCGCTGGCAAAGTTTTCCACCAGTTCAGCTTACCCTACTAATATCTTTCCTGCTCATAATATACATAATACACAAATTCTTACTTATTGAAACTGTAAACAGGAAGGAATGTTTATCAACTAACTCACTGATTCTGCTAGGATCACATAGATTTCACAATTGAAAGTAGGTAGCCAAGAAGTTTGTTGTAAGGAATATTTCATGGAAATAATTTCGCATGAATGACCTGCATATGATTGTCAATTATACCAACTAGTATGTTTAGAGTAACTCGGCAATAATGTGTTTTTTGTTGGCATATATTCCAAAACGAGGAATGGAATATCAGGTTAATCATATAACGCACCAGTTAATATTTTTCTTCATCTTAATATTTGGAAGGTCACAAATATTATGTGCTAAATTCGGACTACGTAGAAGTCTGTTATCACAGACAATATCAAATTTCATTATGGATGTATATGAAGTACGCATGCTTTTAATGATGAGTTCCTCATCAGTGACTGACATCATCTGAGAACTCTAGTAAAAGTAAAGTGCATTGGACAATTATCTCATACTACTTTGGTACTCCTCATTGATGTGCAGCAATGATTCCACCGGAGATCGAACTCATGAGTTGATAGTTTCATAATAAGCACGAATATCTTCGAGCCACTTAGTTGGCGTTATTACCCGATTATCCTTTTTGATACATCGACAATATCTATCTCACTCTCTGGACTATAACATTAGAAATTCTTCCTAAAAGTAGTTCACTTCAGTTATAAATAAAATCCAGTTTGAAACTAATTATCATCACAGACGAAGCTGTTGTTCAATACTACTTGGTTTTCAATGATTACCCATTGCTCACACAATTCCCTGGTATATTTACTAACTTTAAATATCATCAGATATCATTGCTTGTTTACTGGAACCTGATTCTATTTCGCAGGGAATTTCACTATCTTGCAAACTGCAATTTTTTTTTGCTCGTTTATAATTAATCGTATGCCAATATTATTATTCATTGGTATTATTTATTGTTCCTACTGTTGGAGATATGGCTCAACAGTTAAGGCATCCAACTTCCATCCAATAGGTCCTCCGTTCCATCTACTTCAGTTTAAGTAACTAGGACGCATCATTAGCTCTAAAGCACATAGAAAATGTATTTCAAAGCTTGGAGGATGAGTTATTTTCATTTATTTCCGTGAAAAATACCCAGATAAATTCAATGAATAATAATATGCCAATTTATTATGCTAATTTATCCTCACTTTATATTCTGTTAATTTTCTTAAGTATTTCAGCCCATACTCATCAGCTGATTTAAACCATATGGCTAAAGCATTCGATACAAATGTGGCTAGTTTGGTAAATGAATTGGCTGTACTTATTCAAGATGGGAGTATTAAAGCTCGTATTGATTCTCATAAACAGGTAGTCTTTTATTATTTCATATTAATAGGAATATCTGATTTTTTCAAGTAAATGATATTTGTGAATAATGAATAGTATGATCGTTTCAATAGTCTAAGCAATTCCAAACGGACTAGGGAACGAGAAAGATTTTACTGACCAGGTTCTGGAACATAGACACGCTTTTTAACGTCCGACATAAGTTGCATTCCTTGACCATAAGGTGGCGTTTGACTATGTTGGTCATGAGGTTATGTGACAGTGTTTGTCATTGAATGGTGTACTAAACAAATACAATAAGCTTGTACAATCTCTCTACCGAACACTACTGGTCAAGTCGGAGGTTATGGCGAACTTTCATGGAAACTGGTTCTTCCAAGTGGTGTTCGTAAAGGTTGTTCACTTTTCCCACTTTTATTTAACTTTGTTATAGAAATGCTGTTAGGGTTAGCGTTTTCGTTGTTTAACTTACCAGGGGTTAGCCTTCTTCCAGAAGATACACTTGTCGACTTGGAAATATGTGGATGACAGTTTTATTGCGTGAATACGTTGAAAAATACAGTCTTCTGACCACCTGAAGCATCAACGCAATCAAGTTAGGGATGTGATTCTCCCTCTCTAAATGCAAAATGTCGCTTCAGGATTAGCCTGCATGGGCCCCGAAATTCAGCTCAGATGAAGTAAAAGATGAATTTTACAGACAGCTTTCAGACCTCCTTCATAAAGCTAAGCGCACTGATGTAGTGATAGTGACTGGTGATTTTAATACCCAAGTAGGTAGAGTAAGCAAAACCGAAAGGTACCTTGGTGGATTCTATGGTGTCGCGGCTTATTGAACAGATAATGGCAACTGTTTACTACAACTATGTTCGAATTACCATCTATTTCCTGCAACCACCAGCTTTAAGCATATGGAAATACACCAGTTAACATGGCGACCTCCACCATCAACTCAACGCTGGACTCAAGTAGACCACATTGCCATGGGCCATCTTTGGTGAGGCTTGATAGAAGACTGCACCTCATTTCGGAGTACATGTTTACACTCATATCATGATTTAGTACTAGCGCGTATTAGTTCGTGTCTCACTGGACGTAAAAGATCCACGGCAAGGATTCCCCTCAGTGTTCAACTTAATGATGAAAAAGTCAAGAATACATTTTAGGAACAATTAGAAAATCAATTAGTCAACTATGCAAGCGACAGCAACTTCACATCAGCTTGGAATGATATCCAAAAAGCTGTTGAGACAGCAGTAATATCCACTAGTAAACTAAACCAAAAAGTTAAGGGAACTCAGTGAATTTCAGCTGCATCTACTGAACTGATAGATGCTCGGAAACATATCTCATCTGGTTCTGAACACGATGAGGAGCGAAGGCAACTTAAACACAAGCTGGTTAAAAGCTTACGCAATGATCGTGAGCAGTGGTGGGTGGCGAAAGCCATAGAGATGGAAAAGGCAGTGGCGATAGGTAACAGTAGGCAACTGTTTAAACGTACCAAAAAAAATGGGTATCAAAAATCCTACTGTAAGTGAAAGTATCTCAGACAAAGATGGAGCCATTATTCACTATCAATCCAGAAGGTTTGACCGGTGAGTAGATCACTTTAGGGGAACAGTTCAACTGGCCCTCGGCGTCATCCCTGTTGCCCACCATCCCCAAGCGATCTGAATGGCAAATTAATATTGATCCCCCAACTCTTAGTGAGGTTGAGAAGGCTATAGGGAATCTAAACTGAGGGAGAGCGTCAGGACCTAATGGTTTGATCCCTGAGATATCTAAGGACGGTGATCCAGTTTTAGCAGCGAGATTAACCGGGATCTTGGCTAGAATCTGGCAACTGAACGTAATCCCATCTGACTGGTCTTGAACACTAATTATCTTAATCTATGAGAAAAGACAGAAGTCCTCTTGTGATAAATATCAAGGAATCAGTTTAACGAATAGTGTCTAAAATATTGGCTTTAATAATACTTCGACGTCTAACTAACGCTCGTGAAGAGCAAACTCGAGAAAACCAGGGTGGTTTCAGACCCGGACCTGGTTGTATAGACCAAATATCCACACTTCGATGGGTCCTGGAACATTGGCAAACTTTTAGACGCCCATTAATAGCTGTATTCCTTGACCTTATGGCGGCGTTTAATTCTATCAACTATGGTGTTATGTTGCAGTGTCTGTCATTGAAAGACGTATCAGTGAAGTGCATTAACCTTATACAAGCTCTCTACTCGAACACCACATGTCGTGTTAGAGCTTATGGCGGATTGTCGTCGGAATTGACCACTTCTAGTGGTGTCCGTCAAGGCTGTCCGCTTTCCCCATTTTTATTTAATTCTATCATGGATACACTTTTAGAGTTAACACTGTCATCGTCTGATTTTTCTGGGGTCGACCTCCTTCCAGGAGATAAACTTACTGACTTAGAATACGCAGATGATATAGTCCTATTGAGTGAAGATGCTGATAAAATGCAGAATTTAGTGACAACCTTAAACATGAACGTAAGCATGTTTGGGATGCGATTTTCCCCATCCAAATGCAAATTACTGCTTCAGGACTGGCTTAATTCGGCACCGAAGTTAGTGATAAGGGCCGAAGCTATTGAATGTGTTAACCGCTTTACTTATTTCGGGAGCTTCATTAGTCCTGACGGCCTGGTGTCTGATGAAATCTCGGCCCGTATACATAAGGCCCGATTGGCTTTTGCCAATTCGCGTCACTTGTGGCGTAGGCGAGACATCCGTTTACTAACGAAGAAACGCGTTTACTGCGCAGAAGTTCGATCCGTCTTACTTTACGGTTGTGAAACATGGCCATTAAGGATAGAAGATATTCATAGGCTTCTAGTATTCGATCATAAATGTTTTTTGAAGCATTGCTCGTGTTTCCTGGGATCACTGAGTAAGAAATGCGTGGGTTAGGAATAGAGTACTAGGTAAATGCGGTTAAGTCTATTGATGAAGTAGTGAATCTTCACCAGCTGAGGTGGTTAGGACATTTGTTATTTATGCCTGACCACCGCCTACCTCGACAACCATTGCTGTCTGGTGTACGAGCTAGCTGGAAAAAGTATAAGGGCGGCTAAATAAAAACTTGGCACCAGTCCATGAAATCACTGCTAGCTGTACTGGGTCATGTTAATGGATGCAGACTATGTAGTTGGGTCCGTGTAATGATCGTAACCAGTAGTTAGAAACTAAATAACAGCTCGAAATCGTTCATTTGGAGAGAGGTGCGTGGGGATGGGGGGGGTGAATGATTAACCTAATCTTATTAGTGGTTATCATTTCATCACATCTTATCATTGTGTTCTTCTTACTCCTTATTCGCAACAGTTTTCTCATAAAGTGTACATATCACTAGATTATTTCAACAATGAGATGTCTTCACTGAAAGCATTAAATACTATTCGGATAGCTTCCGAAGTGATTATAGTTGGTTAAATAAATTATATTGTGTACTAATGATCTACTTATTGAACATTTTTGTGCGTTCTTTAGTAATTTTGTGATATGTTACTTTTCTCATTGTATTATAGCTTCTTCGTGTGCTTGATGTGGATCAACGTTGTCTGACATTTGCTCGAGCTATACGTCTCGTGGATGAGTATAAAAATCGTACACATTCAATGATACTTCGAATGGCACTAGCACGCCAGAAACTTACTGTTAAGGTAGGTGTGATTTGTATCTGGCTGTAGGAAACTCCAGATAAAATGGAATTCGAGATCAGTATTTTATTACGAGTTTTCCTTATTACGTGTCCCTTCTAAATTGTTTTGTGTCGTGCTTCGGCCATGTTGTCAACGATTGGTGTTGCTTTGAAGCTGTAAAGTGCATTATGGAGTTGGTTAGGCATCATGGGTGATAAGTATCCCAGCCACTTCAGTCGAAGGACATTTATATCATGAACAGCAATAAGTTTACTATCTTTACCTAGTACTGTGTACTCAACCTTAGTATTACTCACTTCTATGTGAGCAATCTTTCGAAAATACTTCTAATCTTATATCCTCTACTATCAAAGCCTATGTTCCGTAAATTGATACAGAGCGAATCGTTGCATAGTATACATGATGTAAGTTTGCAAAAGTCAAATAACCTGTTTGAATTGGTGCCGAAAGTCAATCAGGCATCAATTTGCCAGAATTGGCGTGACTTCCATGACAAATGTAGTCAACACTATTTGAGGGGACCTCTGATTGGTTGTTCCACTTCAAGCAATATGATTGCTGGTTTTTAGTGAGCTAAACAGTCAAACTCATGGAAATATACTTTATTACGTAATTTTGTATATCTTCAGAATATATCTAGGGTCAACTGGTTTTTTCAATTGAACTATAGTTTTTTACAATTTACTTTTTTCCGTTCAGTCTTTCGATTTGAAAATTGCACTTTTTTTCTTTTGCAGTCAACTAGAGATGATGTTGATCCCATGTATCATTACATGTCCTAAAATAATAATAGTAGTAGTGTATTGTGGGTCTGTTCAGATTTTGGTGATGGATCCGAATCGTTTGGGAATTTTAAATGAATGTCGGAGGTCAAACATTGACTTGCTTTTACGACAGATTTAAAATATTGTTCATATTAAAACAAAGACTTTGTAGAAATGATATTATATTTTTCTCATATGAATATATCAATTTGACACCAGCACCTATACATGCTAGCTCTCTATATCTACCATAAATCGTCTCTTGTTACTTCGGTGACATATAAGGCCAAACTTCACACTGATTTATTTGTACTTATTTTTCATGTTGACTAATATGTGTCTATCAACCCTATCTTTTGTGAAACTATGTCCGACCCAAGCTTTCATATTTAGCAACTAACTGTATCACCCATGTACACAACTCTGACATGCTTAGCCGAAATACGATCATCACTCAGAAATTTGTAATTGGTATTGCATTGTTGGTCGATGCTTCACTTTTAGCTTTTATTATTGTATAAAAATGTTGGTAAGAATTTTCTTGGTTAGTTTGTGTGAGTGATACGATACTTCTTATTCCTGTTAGTTACCTAATCATTTTGACTGGTTATTCAGAAGCGGTGATATTGGGTTGGAACTTATAATTTCTAACTATTACATTTTTCATTTGTCCGATTACGGTCAATGATCTCGCCCAGCCAATGGCAGCGACGACATTTTGTAGACCAGAACAAACACAGCGGCCGAAAGCAAAGACTTGATGTTCTTAACGCCTGTGAGTTTGCTCCTATTCTGTTTAGTCTCAAGCTGGAAAAAGTGAAACAACTTAAAATTGGGCCAACCAATTCAAAGTTACAAATATGTGCATACATTCTTAGTTCACAGAACAACTTAATTAGTGAGCAATAACATCAATGTAATACGAATACATACATAAACACTTAGTTCCACTTCATGAACGGAAATTATATAATAGCAAGTCATTATTTAAATATGAGCTTGGAATCATTGCAGCATGAAAATAATAAAAAGAAAATACTTCATAGGACTGCAGTATGTACATGAAACCTCTTGGGAATAGGTTTAAATGTCTTTCCTTTATTGCTCAGTCTCCCCTCATTACATTAGTCACCCTAGCATGATACAATTCAACTTCCAATCATCTTATTTACGTGGATCGGTGACTAATCGGTTCAGATGTTCAACTAATGGGTCGCAAGCTTGAGTTACGCTCCACCTATTTCAGTTAAGATAGTTGAGTAATATCACAATTTAAAGCCATTTACACTAATTTATACCTGGTAAATGAGCTAACAGCAATTAGTTGTTTTTTTTTCATGCAAGATCTGAAATCTAAATACCGTTGATCGGTCACTGAGTAGTTACTAATGTGATCTTTGTCTGGTTCTGTTTGGTACTGATCAAATTCTACCGAACAAGTAGTGATGTAGCCACTAGTTCAAGTAACCTCATATCCTGTGCACTATGTTTTAACCGGCTACATCTAAACCACCTTATCTAAATATCAAAATGAAACTACCGATTGTTAGTTTTCTATTTTAAAATGGCATCTATAAATAGCTAGATGCTATTTTCAGTTACAAAGTAAAACATAAATAGATTACAAATTTAAGTACACGTATTAACTTAAATTATCAGAAAATATCATATGATGAAGAATTTATTGTAATCCAAGTAAAAATTACATATTAGATATTCTTGTTATATTTTTAAACCAGAGGACTTCAGGACAATAGCAAAAACAGCGAGAGCTCGCTCAAATTGTGACTCAGAAAGGTTCTGTTTGAAATGTCATTCCGCACTGTAGTTACATCGTTTTATTGTAAGTGACATTTACATATCTGTAACTATTATCAGCAGCATTTCCAGACAATTATGCCTAAATTTCCACCACACAACATGTATAGAATGCTTTTAATATCATACGTAATTTCAAAGCCGAAGCCTTCACCAATAGCTACATGCCACGCTTGTCCGTACTTTTTATCCATTGTTTCTTTCACAAAGCGAGATGCTGCCTTAACAGTTTAATAAATAGAAGTAGGATATGTACAGAAGTACTTCAATATTATAGTAGAAAGTAAAAAGCAAAGTAGAAGTTTGTTTTTCGAAATGAGTTCATTCAGCCCAGTAAATGTTATGCATTAAAAGATATTCAGGCCCCTGAAATAGGTTTTCGCTCCAGAATATAATTCTTGTTCAATAGATATATAACAGGAAAGGGAATTAGATTGACCACTCCAATCTGAGGCCGTTGGTTAGCTAAGAATAATCGATGTTGAGGATTAAGATGTCTCGTTTTACATTGTTCTAGATATCCAGTGAACAATATGTTTGTAAGCAGTATGTTTTATTTTGCCGGAAAATACCTATTCCTGAGTCCTGCAATTCTGTTGATTTGCCGTCCTACTCTATTCCATTTTAGAGTTTTACAGGAATCCAAATATATGAGGCTGCAACTAAACTCTATATATAATCCAACACTAGTTACTACCACTACAGCACATGTTGAATCAAGGAGATATGCCTTCATTTAGTTCTAATTACTGGTTTGTTTAATGTGGTGAATCAGATTTGTAGTAGGAAAATGCTTCGTGCTACATGCAAGAGTAGTAGCACGTCACAGGTACTCTCAGTCAAACGAGTTGTTGATCATCTAATAATAACTAACATTTTAGGTATTCATTACTACATTATGGGGTTTAGTGATAGCTAGTGAGACTTTTTAGCTTCAACTGCCAAGTCGTAACATTGAATCGTCTACTTTAATTCGGAACCTGGGCCCTTACAATTGTAGTGCTGCTAAAGGGCCGGCACAAATCTGTGTATTCTAAAGGAGTTAGTTGTACTTTGTAAGAGTATTATAAGTTCATTATCAAAGAAGCAGCATACTTTAGTTAAATTAACAGCTGCCAGATGATTCTAAGTTTCAAACACTGGGAGGGGGGGCGCAGAGATGTTTCCTCAACTTTATCTTTCTACTGTATAAAGGTGTGACAATTACATAAATAGGCGAATTCCATATATGTTTACATATATTCATAAAAGGAATAAGGTTCGATTTATAAATGCTTACCTCATTATCAGTTGAAAATTTTTCACATGCCGTCACGCACAGTTCCATCACTTCAGTTTGCATATCTTCATGCATATCACTATGCTAGAAGGGATAGAATTAAAGGGATGTATAAATTATCAGTTCTCTATTATCACAACAGGCACTAAGAACTACTACTTATCTACCGTTAGAATACGGCTCAGACTCACATAAATTACTTGACCACATGGAACCAGACACATGCTCTTCATAACAAACAGCTTTGACACATCTGTCAATAGCACTATTAAGGATTCGTCTTGATGAGCTTGCCATTATGAGGTTGAAAAAGGCATATGTTTATTTAGTCTTAACACAGTAGTGTTTTTTCCTGGATGGATATGACGAAAATCAGGAAATGAGAAATTAATAAACATTTAGGTAACAAGTCCTTGCTTTGGTATGCATAACTGTGTCATAATGCTTTGTAAGTCTACTTACGACCAGGTTTAAAATCTGTTTGGTTTTTAGTTTTCACAAGCTTCTTTCAGTAGTCGGATGATTTTGCGAGCTAGTATTCTCAATACTGCAATAGTAAGGCAGATTGTTTCGTAACTATACGATGAGGGTTTTGTTACTTTTTGTAGTGTAGTGGCGGCCAGTCAGATCAAAATATGACCAACTCCTAAGCTGTGTATGATTCAAACCATATCTTCTGAAATATACCTAACAGTTACTTGAATCATAATTTCATTTTCTAGTCACAATGACTAGTGAGAGTAGATTATTGAAACACGTGTGTTTAGTGCGGCATGATAATTATTAACGAAAGAAGTTTCTTATCGCTCAGTTACGTCACAGGACATATATATTCTTTCGCAGTTAAAAAGTAGTAACGGATTATAGCTGTGATATTTTTATTTAGCTTTTTTAAAGTATTGGATTACTCTAAAAAGACAAAGCCATGGAAGATTCCAATTGATTATTTTATGCATTCAATCTAAAAACACTTGAAATTCGAGATGCATGCAAGGTGAACTGTGCGGATAATCGGTGTTCATGGTAGCTTTTGTCCTGTTACTTCTGTTCTTTAAAATTTATCTGAAGCACACACTCTGTGTACGTTATTGTGCATTCACAGTGCTGAAATGTTTTATTTCCCTGCTACTAAGAGCTAAACAGTACAGAGGTACTAGGCTAGTATTTGAAAATCTAGAAGAATATATAAAACTCAACACAAGCCATAGAATAGGGGCAACAAATACTATACACACTCGCGAAGCTGGGCGGAATTACTGATGTCCTATGTAAGTATAACGGCCTGTAATAGATTATTTACATTCGTATGTTTATATGTTTAACGGTGACTCTAGACGTTAACTTAAACCTTCAGATTGTTAACAAATCAGAAATTAAACCAAATACCCACCTTGAGAAGTGGATATGTATATATCCTTCGATTTTCCTCTGCCTTTTTAGCTAATACATCTTCCATTATTCAGTAAACTTTAAAACAACTCACAAAGTTTTTTATTTCGAGTCCATATATTTCAAATTAGAGACACTGTTGCCACAGCTGCAATAAAAACTTCCACAGTTAAAACAAATTCATAAAATTGTACTTAACTACTCAGCATTATCTATTAAAAAAAAGAATTTAGGCACTCAAAATAATAACTGCATATTCATCAGTGTTATGTTTCCTGTCACAGATCATCAATCAAGTATGAGATCTGAATATGAATGATGTCAAAATATCCCTGGTTATGGAAAGATATAATGCTTGTTGCATTGTTTTCAGAACTGGGAGATAAGGAGATTTGATGTACTTACCAGTAAATTTAGAGTTACTAGGCGATACATAGTCTTGCGATTTCTTGGGCTATCGTTACTCGGTGAACACTGGAGTGTAATGTGATGACTGCAGTGGTTGTTATCACAATCTGTGCACTAACTTAACACCAGCATCACACAAATGGTGTATTAAACATTTAAACGTATGGCTTTGCCCAATCTGTTGTCTAAATACAAATTACTTATTATTGGATTTTATATCACTTATAAACATGGCTATGAAACACGTTGCAAAACAAAAGTGAGCTAATGCCCAGGGAAAATACCATGACACGTGCTCTGTCGGCTCTGGTGACACTCAAACTGACGCCTATGTGAGCGACTTAACCCTGACTAAATCTTTATTAACTACGCCTGAAGATAATATAAAAAACGTGGAAATAACAATACTAAACACACCCTAGTAAAGACACTGAAATCATCGATATATTTGTTGATTACGTTAAAAATTCAAAAACAGTATGCGACGACGCTAATTAACCTGATCTTCAATCTAGCTTAAACGATTCTGTTCGATGGTCTAAACGTTTATAGGTTAGGAATTTATCGAGGTAAAAGTGCACTGATGTACATTGGCTGCGGTAATGGCAACCAACTAACCTTAAATATTGCGCCACTTCCACAAGTAGAAGAATTTAAGGATTTAGGAGTTTTTGAAGTAGTGATTTTAAAACCACTTCATACTGCAACTCAGCAGCAGTTAAAGAGCCTAGAGTGTTATATTCACTTTGCAGAGCATTTAAATGACGAAGACATGTCCCGGATTTTATGTCCTGTGCTTAATACTGTATCCAGGCAGCAGGCCCTATTTTATTAAGGTAGTCATGACACTTGAGCCGGTTTATCGAGTGGGTTCTAAGTTGGTAACAGACCTTTTAATCTTCCCTTAAGATTAGTATCTATAACACCTGAATCTTTTCCCTTAATCTTATAGTAGAACACGAGGTGATTTTATATTTGCGTTCCGTATCTTGAATAATGGCTTGAGCTTTAATTTGTCTATTCTATTTGCTTCCTGAATTCTACAGTCTGAAGGTTCTGATATAAATGCAGCTATGGCTCATTCAGTGGGCTCTTATATGTCCTGTCTAAAAGAAGTATTTTTTTCTTGTTTGTTTTAGTGCCGAGTTCTATGATTCAGCTGCCTATCATTAATCACGAAATATATTCACTGGTTTCGTTGTTGTGATAGACTCAGACCGTTGTCGTAGTAACACGTGATAATAAACTCTAATAAATGTAAAAGAATAACAAAAATAGCAGTTCTTAAACCGATTTGTTGCTTTTTTACTTTAATTTATAATGTTGATTCAAGGTATATTGGATTTTATTTATAACCTTCTTTTAAATATGAAACAGTGCACATCCAATATAACAAAATTGCCTGCACGTTACTTGTGGTTGATTAGTCCGTACTATCGAAAAAGTGGCACTTAACTCCATCAGAAGTATGGTTCTCTTCCACACAATTTATAAACAGTTAATTAACGAACATCAAATTGCTTGCACGCCAAGATCACATACAATTGACCTCAAAAGATAAACTTCTCCCACGATGCAGACGCATGTCCATTTTTACTACAATTTTAAAGTATCCCTTCGTGTTGTCGTCAGATAAAATATAAATGGATGTAGTAATATCTCATCATTATTAAAAACTTCCACCTCAGTGGTTAAGGTATTTTAGGCTACGGAGCATTAGAGATTGACATTGATTCTTTTTATCATGTGAGTCGAGCATCTACACCATTCTATCTATGCATACAATAGTTTCAAATAATTTGGATGGAATAGGAAAAGCTGTCGTTTCACAGACAGTAACAACAGATCGTCGATTCTACTGGATACTGTCTTAGGTATATAAAACATGAACAAATCAAAAATGTGTTAACAGAATAGCAATGGAATTTAGTCTGAGTCCTTAAGAACAAGTCGAGATTTTTCCCATGGTCCGCAAGTGAATTTATATTAACTACTCTGACTGGTAGGGGGCTCCGGGATTTGACACATCCCAATGAGTCGAACTTACAATCCGATATACGGTATTGTACCTCTAGCTTTATGGTGTTCATTGTAAGATGTATATTCGAACTCAATTTAAATAGGTGTTCTTGTGGACTTCCAGGAGAATTTAGTATTTTATAGATCATTATGAGGTCCTATTCAGGCCCTCGATAATTTTAGGAACGCAAGCCTAATGTTAACAAGCGCTGTTGAAATCTAGTCCACGGATAGTCTTCTCGACTATTCTTTGAATTCCTACCGCAGTATTTGTATATTTCTGGGATGAATAAAAAACACTGCGTTTTCATACTCCAAATAAGGTCAATAAAACTACTAAAAATTATTTGGAGAATCCTTTTATCAAAAGGCTGAAAATACTCTTGGAAAGTGTAAGCACAAGATTGGTCTAGAAGCCATCTTGTCAGAATCAGCAGTCGACTCTAAGTTATGAGGGACCAGAATACCTAGTGTTTCCCTACTTGTGGCTGGCTTAAGCGGAGATTATTTGGGATGCATGTTTGATTCTCTTTGCATCGCAGATGAACAGCTTTGCGCTTTGTCAAATTAAAGTTAACCCACTTTTATCTGCTCAAACTTAGAGTTTTGTTGGACGATTAGAGGAGAACAACTAATTTTGGGAACAATGTTTTGAAAGACTATCTGCGTTGTTTTGATTGAGTTTAATGTGTGTGCTTTATATCTATCATCATTGTGTCCATCTTTTCCTATCTCCCGTTTAGCGGATTTACTGTCAGTATATTATTTCTCATTTATGAACTACAACTAATTAGTTGTGTACACGTGTCCTCTATTCACGACCACTGTCTCTCCTGTTTAACAATGATAATGAATTCCTATTTGACTAATAATGCAGTTCGGTTTCGCGTATATATCAATGAATGCCAGAAATATAATATGCTTTCTAGTGGTCGGCCCAGTTGCCTCATCTTCATTTTGGTTTTGAGAAGGCTAACAATTACATGGCAGGTCTGTGGGTGTTTACCGATCGGTTATACTCTCTCCCCTCATCGCAACAACCTTAATCTGTCATCACAATAAAAATCATTGCATAATTAAAGTCTAGTCAGGTCGTCATATTGTGTCAACCAATCCTTTCGACTGTTAATTCTCCTCTAAAGTCTGACGGCTACCAGTAGTAGTTTGGAAGATACCTGTTAAGTTTAGATTGTGAGGAGAAGTGATTTCAGGACTAAACCTTGTGGAACACTACCGTAACAACCCATACGTAGAGAAGACAGGTAATTTATCGCTATTTCGATCTACCGTTCACAGAAATAAAATCTAATCCATGCTAGTAACCAAAGGCTTAGTGCCCCTCTGTGACAGATTTTGTATAAGATAAACATGGTCAACTCGTTAGAAGGCTTTTGCGAAACCGAGATTTACTACATTGATGATACCATTTCAGTTGAAGTTGCTAGTTCAGTTATTCACTGCCAACAGCAGGTAGTGTTGAGATAAGGTTTCAAGAACTTAGCCCCTCTTTAAGAGCAGGGGGGTGAGTTTTGTTTGAACCAGGGAAAGTGCGCTTGTCTAACTGCTTCAGCTTTTTGAAATCCCTTTCGATAGTCAAGTTAATTCTGGTGGTCCTTGAAGCTCTTGAATTAAAACTGTCGTATGTGTAAATCAAAGACATCCGTCTGGAAGTTAAACCTTAATTGGTGACGAGAAAATCAGCAGCATCAGTATTACTCTCAGTAGGTCCATTTAGATTCGACCATTTGGAGACTCCAGCTCTTGATCAGCATATAGAAGTAACCTGACAGAATAAGCATTTCGGGCTAAAGAGGAATGTAGTAATCAGATTATTTCGATATTAGAGTTTATCTGCTCAAAGAGCCTTTGTGCAAATGTTTTAAATCTGTTTAAACAGCTCATAAGAACCGTCAGTTCTCAGCCCTTTGTACTCTGCTTAATCATGGCGACATGGTACCTGATAATCATTCTTACGAATTTCTGACCCCACGTAATCGAATAACCCTGAATCACTGATAAGTCGAAAGAATCGTGCTTCTGTCAAATCTTCCCCTCTCCATTATAAAGCCATTCAGATAGATTAAGTTTTGGCAATTTCGTTGTCTATGATTTATGGGGATCTGAGTACTACCATTTTCCCTATCAGACAAGCTTCACTTGCATCACCTAATTCACGTAGTTCGTCTTCCTTCTTTAAAAGATTTAATGTAGTTAGTACCTTCTACCTAAATAATATCGGTGCCTGTGTAATCCTGATGTATGGAAGCCTGATAGTATTGTGCAGGAGACTGCTTATATGAAAACTTCTCGCTGAGTTGATACCGCCCCCTCAGATTTCACCAGTATGTCGACTGGTTCGAAAGGATCCTGTTGGTACCGTATTCTATTGTCCAGATGTAGTTCAACTCCACTTGGAAGTTGGCCAATACGTAATTGAAATGTCTTGATAGTAGCTTCCGACAACTGTGGCGACAGAAATGTGATCTTCAGTAGCCGGGCTCCTACATCTTCATCCTTTTCGGTAAGAACTCATTGCATGTATGATTACTATGCCCATGATCTTGTCAAGCAATATTATTCTTATAAAAGAATAAATTTCGGCAATTGATCAACGAAGCGTGGTTAGACAACATATAACTTTTCAGCGTCGGCGCTTCAGTTTGACAATCGACAGTGGGAGTTATTGATTGTCCATCCACATATCACTAAATATTTTCAATATAAGTAAATCAAAGTATGTGTAAAATACTTTGACATGGCTCTTCTTGTATCAATAACCCTAAGCCTTCGTACTAAATCACTCAAATTTTAATGCGACACGTCTTTAATTGTAGGTGCGATACCAAAATGTCTGTTCTTCAAATTGCTTCGGGGCTCCCATGAATACGTAAGTCAGACTAAGTAGGACGAGATATGTGACAAGGACCGGGTGGAATACATACTAAGTCAAACTTACTCTTTACCAGACAGCCAAACTTATTGTACAAATTCACAAGTCCATGCCCCCCAGTAGCCACACTGGCTATGCTGAAATTGTGTTTAACTCGATCCCGAACAGAATTTGCTCACAGAATGACTTCGCCTCATGTTTTCACCAACCTCCGAATCTATTACTCAACTATGATGGAATATCTTTACCTAATACTATGACCTAGTAGACGGAATGTATTATCCGTTGACGAACATTGGTCCATCGTAAGTAATAATATTGATGACCCAAACATTACTAGTTAAGTACATACTAGGCGGAAGAAAATCCTAGATAAATCAGATCACTGAACTTCTTTTACAGGCTAAGAGTAAGGCCCCGTGTAGAGAAGAGACATTGTGTAAAGCCCCTAATTATAGTGAACCTTAGAGATTACAAGAGTTTAAATTCTGGTGTTCCGTACAGCAATAAATGTTGCCTAACGAACAACTTAAAAGAGATGTTATCAAACCCCAATCATTTATACCTGTTTTTGACCCATAGAAAAGCATAAAACAGGGAATAATTGTAGTATATGAACGTTCGACCGAATTTGCACGGATATTTCGATGAAAATCGAGCGCCAGGTGGGGATTATAATGTAAGCGCATTACAGCGTTTCACTAGGGAAAAATAATCGAAATCAATGTTGTCAAAGATATATATCAGGTCGAACAACCAAACAAATGTCCGACCATGTTCTAAAGATGATTTTTCATCTAAAAACCTGGTGTAAATGTCAAACTGGATGTGAACAATTATAACGTCCGCATATGTTCATGTGTATCTATATTTGCAGTGACAACATTACCCTAAGTTTATGGATAGGTAACAGCAATACAAATAATTAAAGTATATACTAAAATATCAAAATAGACCAATAATTATGATTGCCACTCGTCCAATCAAGTGTAATGATGTTATATGAACTAAAAGTTGTAAAATCTATTTTGCTTGTATAAAAATCCCTCCATGTTTCTTTTGTGTTGAGCAGTTCCTTAACTTGAGTTTGTCTCTTTGTTGTGCTCTGTCTGTGTAACAGTTCCTGTTTCTTTCTATTCGCTTCTTATTTTTTATAGCAGTTATGGAGTTTTACCCACGATTATGTTATTACATGTCCATTTTGTTAGTATATATTACATCCCGTAGACCTTCAGTTTTGTTTTGTTGGGGTTCAAGGTTTTGTTGTAAGCCATATTGGCTTAATATTTCCTGTCTGTCTGAATGAATTGGCTCAGTTGGTTGATTTGCCACGTTTGGTTCCTTTATTTGTTAGGAACACTTTCTTTGGACAGGTAACTAGTTTACTGCCTCTTAACTATTTATTTGTTATATTATAGATTAATTGTACAATTGTTTGAATCCTTTGGGCTGTATAGGGTAAGGGAACTGTTGAGGTTTCTGTGTTAAATTTTGTTTATTGTTAAATATAGTACCACGTTTCGCTCCAATAAATTGTGTTATTGGCTTTCTTATTGCGGATTTGTGCGTAACTCAATAACCGACAGGCTCTATACAGAACGACGTTAATCTTCAACGTTATCAGTAGCTTGGTCCATACAAAAGTAACTAAAGATAAACGTACTTCTGAAAACTGAAGCAAAGTTTGAACATCTGTTTTTGTTAATAACTTTGCTGAAAAATTATTTGAATAATTGGTTGCACAAATTGATATTTCAGCCTGCTAATCAGCAGTTGTCAAGATTTATCTAAATGTAATCCCTTCTTTCTGTTAACACTATCTGAACTTACCTATATACGAAGTGCTGTTCGACCTACGTGAGCACTAAAAATTTGTGGGAAATTTCGTTGCCGTCAAAGTCGATCTAATGTCCAAGGAGCAGTTTTGCAACACCTTGTTAATTCTCGTTTTCGTCAGTGACGTCTCAAAGTAATTATATTAATTTTTTATCCTAAGCCATTTTGACGATGTAAAACTGCTGATGACTACAAAATATGATGGCTACATACAAGCTGAAAAAACGCACCGCTTCTGGGGAAGCAAACATATTGTGTTTAACTTTATTTAAATTGAGGGAGTTAAACTTATAAAGTTCTGCTATAAGCAAAACGTGTATGAAAAATATCAATGGAACTGTAGTGAGAATACTGATAGAAAATGAGATCGTTATTACAGTAGTTAAATCATACTATAACTACTCAAAGAGTTCCTAACAGAGTTACCTACAAGTTATTTGACTGTGAAATGAAATTCAAAAATTTTAAACTGAAAATTATTTACGATATATGAATAGAATATATTTGTAAATAATCTCAGCAAAGAAAATTATAGAAATTTTCAACGGTACGTTCGGAATGCTGGTCTGATCTTTATCAAAGGAACAGAGAAAATCAAAAATTATCGAATATAAATTTAAATAAGAGGTTGAATTTTATTATGAATATCCAATCGTGTGGAGATCATGGAAATGTTACATGAGTCATTATAAGTGAACTAATGTTGAATTGTTGCGGATGAAGGAATGTGTGAATTGTATATGTAATTTTATTTACAATCATTTGTGTACATAATTGTTCTTAGTTCCGTTCACAAAAAAAGCTAAACAATCTGTAAATTGACTTGTTATCAAATCATGTAGATTTGAGTAGCAAAATCTTGTTATGATAGCTTTGAGTCAAAGGATTGATGTTTATTTAAAAAAGTTACACGACGAGCTGTGTAATTAGACTAAATAGTCCTAAACAAAATTACTAAGTGACGTTGGAATGTGTTGAAAGTTAAATTAGCAGATAATATTTGAATTCATTTTTTATCATTAGTTGCCATGATGCAGCTAACAGTACTCCATTTTGTCGATTTATTTTGCTAAGATCTTTCCATATATGCAGGACTTCAGATGCTAACCTTTCTTCATAATAATTAGAAGTATTCTGAACAATTTTAATTCCGTCAAGATTAAAACTGCAAACATAATTCCCACATTCCTTTATCCGCAACAATTCAACATTAGTTCACTTATAATGACTCATGTAACATTTCCATGATCTCCACACGATTGGATATTCATAATAAAATTCAACCTCTTATTTAAATTTATATTCGATAATTTTTGATTTTCTCTGTTTCCTTGATAAGCTCAGACCAGCATTCCGATTATTTACAGATATGTTCTTTTCATCTGTCTTGCACACACCCGGCGCCCAAGTCTTATGAATCCTTTCGTCATTTGTTAGACAAAAACATCCCACGAAATCTATTTACTTTGGGCTGTTTTAACATTTGGGATTAATAATCAGCTTACTAAGACCTGTCAAACTTCTGCTTACATATTCAAAATTTGTCTCTGCTGAATTCCAAACAAACTTTGGTGGTATTTCCTTGTCAAATAGAGAGTCCCGTTATGCAAAATCGTAGGTGTTAGTAACGGTTGATTATAATTATTTGAATTTAATCAAAATTACATGTATCATTTCACCTGTTAATAATTTGCTAATATTTATTATCACTATATTCGGAAGTTTTTCACAGAATTCGCACCAGTTTACAGGCATGGGGATTGTGATATACAGGTGTTACATTAATACATATAATGCAGGAAACAAAATACAAAACAAGGGTGAAATGTGCAGTAAGTATGATGTAGACATAATCGATTTGAATGCATTAATAAATGTTATTTTAAGTTGATATTTATGTAGCAATCACTACGAATGAGACGGTGGAACGACCTTTAGATACAAGCGAAAAATAGATAAGTAGAACCAACTAGACATATATTGGAGTATTTCGAGCATCACAACTGAATGCTAGCACATGTCAAATCTATGGTATGTAGCCGTTAATATAAAACAGGTTTCTTCTTACAGACAAGGGAAGTTTCGGGTTATCTCCTACACTGTTAAGTCTGCTGACTGAAAACGCCACCCTACTTTTATGATGCTAGGCCGGCATATTAACCGGTCCAGTGAAAATTATATTGTTGTACTGCATGTCCAATGTCACAAGTTCTGTTTTCGCCTACCTTATCTTAGCAAACATCTTATTATAGGTTACACGGGCTACTATAACCTTCGATTAAAATCCGACTACATAGCTGCAACTGCATTGTTATAACTGGTATTAGTTAAGGGAACCATGAAGTTGTATTGGAGTTGGATAGTATAATCGAATTTGGTGGCTATGCGAGCGGTTAGCAAAACTTACATAATGTTAGTGGGACTGTAGGCAATAGGAGACTGGTAAGTTAGTCAAGTAAGAAGTTTAAATGGTATGTGGATGATACATTAATAAATAGAAAATTGACTGAGAGTGAACGTCATGAATTAGGTTCCGGTTATTTTTCTGAAATTAGGAAAGTAAGTGTTGGTCGAGTATCAACATGCAAACACTGACGAAAATTGTGTTGCAATGTCGTCGTTTTCATTAAAAGTAGATGAAACAAACCACAAATAAATAAAAAATAAAGTTTCATTATGATCATGCTTGTAAGCTGGCATGAAATTTAAGCACTTTTAGAATTTACTCATTCATTATTTATAACTTTACGAAATGTTGCTCTACGAAGTAGTAGTAATTATTCTTTGCGAACATATCTTTACTATAAAGCTGAATTCTTTCGCTAGCTACGGTCTTTACACGTCAGTGACGAATTACTTCTATGCTTCACAAAGCTAACACGTATACTGACACATGTGACCTATTCGACAGAAAGTAATGACACAATTCGCTGCATTATTAATGTAGTGACGCTGATTAACCCTTGTTGGATTTTGTGTAATATAAATAGTTCATGTGCCTTATAAAAAACATAAAAATTTTCAGTTACTTACTTCCTAACTACTAGCTGATATCCTTTGTTTCCTTCATGACTTTCTGTAATTTTCTCTGTAACTGTCACTTTAAATATACCCTGACTCATAGCTAGGAATTTTACTAATCATGATACCGGGCTACTGAAGATAGGAGTAGCCTGGTTATTGAAGTCATCGGATAATGTAACTTATACGTATGATGACCCACTTCCTTGTTCATGCAATAAGAATTATGCTGGAATATCGAACCGAGTAAGCTACTGGTATAGACCATAAGACGTTAAAACTACAGTTATTTGATAATGGACAATGAAGACATTTTATAGTATAGTACCGAATTGTCTTGAGTAAGCTACTGGGGTATAACACGTTCATTACTGAATATTCTGCGAAACTTAGTGTACACCAGACCTGCATCATTTCAAACATGAAACTATAAACTGTTTATTATTAACCATTCGTTACTATTGCATAACACAAGCAGGGATCTTCAATGAATACGTTGATTGATGGATCTGTTGACAATAGAAAAATATATTACATTATACGCTTTCAAAGATAATCAGACGCCGATACTATTAAACACTGTTTAGGCAGCTTGAATTACATCAATCGCTGACATTACTTACACAACTGACTAAACGAAATATTTGTGTTGCTACTTCGAGTCATTGTCGTCTAGAAGTATAGATTTACCTATTGTGTATTGTGTCTTATGGGACTTGTTTATGTACATTACTTAATCTTCGTGAATTTCTATATTGCCGAACTTTACCCTTACCTTTGAAAAATCAGTTTCTCATTCTACTGAGTAGTGATTATTTTCCAGCAGTTGTTTAGATGACTTTCGGAACAAAGCAATGCAGTCTATTGGAACTAAGAGCCTAACGTCTTCAGACTCTCAGCATAATTTCAACTGGTAACATTATAAATCGCCACAAAGGCAACACAAACAAGTGCTACTTCTTATATGTACGAGCAACGGGTGACGACATGGGTGATGGTATTGATTAAGTGCTCTGCAAATGGTATCGCTTGGAAGTTAATTATACTGCATATGAAGTGATTGCATCGTTTGTAAACATGTAATTCTGACTAGTCAGAGTGATATAAATGTTGTTTATTTTGTGAAACTAAGCAAATATTAGTGTTGTTAAAATTCGTCAGAGCTAATAAATAACAACTGATCCACTATGCCGCGATTGCAGTGTTATGTCCAAAATCCTATCTACCTAGGGTTATAAAATTCTGAGTAAAAGAAAATCAAACTTTGTTGATTTACAACACTTGTCGTTTACTTATAAGTGTACCGGTGATGAGTACTCGCCCACTCATCCAGCCATTAGTTACATAGATACCCATGACATTCTACTTAGAGGAGATGCTAAATATGTTTCTCTTTCAGTTGTTACACCATACATTTCACACTACACTGAAACCACTCTTTATTAAGGTGAGATTTCTGCTCATTTATATTCATGTAATTACATTTTTTTACTTTTATACTACCCCTGCCTGATTAACTACTCTTATATCTAGTTCTCAGCATTATGTTCGCACGACTATTGTTTCATAACCAAATATCCAACCGTTAAGTAATGTGATAGCCACTAACTCCTGTTGTCTGTTAGATCTAACGTGTACCTGGGTATATGACCAAGTTACATTTGTGTTGCCGTCAACTAGCCTCTTTTTGCTAGAGTCCACAAGCAAGTTGTGGTGGCTTAGTAAATCTATGCCTATGATAGGTATTTTCACATCGACAATAGTGAAAATCCAGTGTATGGGTTTGCGCAAGCCCACGTTCAAGTAGACATATTTTTACCATACGTGGCTATTTGTTTTCCGCAGATCTAATGCAGCTTCATGTTGGCGATCAGATGAAGTTGCAGGAAGGACGCTGACTTTTGCGCCAGCATCGACGTGGTAGCGAACCTTAGTTATCACATCAGTGCTGAATAACAGGCGGCCGTTACCACTGGCTACGGTGTCCGCTAACGCGTGCCGGCAGGATAGTTTTCCGACGCATCAGCAGTGGGTTTGTGGCTAGTAAAACAACAGGGGTCTTAACACTTCCTTGAGTCCTTGCCATAGGTGTTGTGGTACCAACACCAATGTGGATTTTCCCTTCGTTGAGAGTCTTCTGCGTAATGAACTTCATCGTTAAGGATTGTTTGGTCGGCGTTGTTCTCATAGATCGAGCAAATGAGAAAGAGTATTGGACAATTTGGTTATTTTGTTTTCGGTCTCAAGAGGTTTTTCTGTAACGAAATAAACCTCGTTGTGGCGAGTTCTGGTGATCTCCAGAATTCGATCAGCAGATAAAGCTAGTTCATCTACTGTGTTGTTGTTAAATGTTATCAATACTGCCTGCACTTGTTGGGGCAGTTTTGATAGGAGGAATTGACGGAAGAAACATTCATCAATAGTACGTTGACCAATTACCTCTTTCATACGCGATAACATTTCAGTCGCTGAACTGCTACCAAACTCACTGGCGTGAAACGACTCATCAAGAAGTCGGTTGGACAAATCTCCACGTTTGAGAATTGATCTTTTGAGCTGTTCGTACGGTTCTAGGCAGTCAGGACTGTAAAAAGAAGGCGTGATGTACCTGTTCAATTCACGCAGAAGTGACCTTACAACCGCCAGAAATTGAACGCGTGGATCTGTCACTACCAAGGTCTCGAAATTCCGCTTCTGTGTAGCAGAACCAGGCTTCTACATCATATGCCCAATAAAGAATGAGCTGAAAGCTTGGAGGCGTAGGGGTTTGATTCCTAATAAGCTTAGGGGTCTGATCGCACATCATAAAAATAGTAATGTATGCAAATACAAAAGTACTGTGAAAGATACGCGGTAAAAAATATATAAAAACACCAATATTATTCTGTCAAAAACTATAATAAGGAACAAACTCATAGTGATGATCGTGTCCAGATCACGTCTGGCTGACCAATGAAGTGTATTCGGGTATATGACCAAGTTACGCCTGTCGTACAACAAGAGCTGCTTTTGTCTATTGAACCTGGTCTAACGGACTGAGAAATCAGAAGGCAATGAAGGATGGAAGAGAAATTATATTTAATTGCTAACAGAGATTCAATGGGATGGCAAAGTCTAGACTGGCAAACCAGAGAGAGATGTTACCCACGGTGGTTCGAGTCGTGATCTAATGGTGATGCGTGACCGCGCGCCCTCAACTAGTTTTGTCCGCTAAAAAAGCATGGTCAGCATCAATGTCGAGAGCCTATGCAACTATTTATTTCTGGGATTACTTACAGCTACAGATGTCAAATACTCGCACGTACCAATCAACTACTACAACCATAGGGCATTCAAGAGGCTAGGCTACCTGCTAAAAACACCGAAAATGATCCTAAAGCACACCTTTATAATAACTTGGTGGCTTAAGAAATTGATAAATCCATACCAAGTAATCACAATTAAATTGGATATTGCACATTGAAATAGGAGCTGATTCCAATAAATCACGCTACTTTTAACCACATGCGGTGAACATGCAGGTAAGATTGAAAAAAAAAACATAACAGTTTGTTTTCCCAAATAGAATACCTAACCATACTTTATTAGGAATCATTTGAAAGCGTTATGATATCATCTCCCGATTATCCCACGGAAATTATTGACCTTACGAACAGTGACTCGGAAGTGAAAATTGTATCATCAGATTCTAGTCGTCGTACCTCTAAGGAAAAAATCAAGACCACTTCAAAGTCGGTCATGGAAATCAGCAGTTCTTCCAAAGATATAGGTGAAGCAAGTGTTTGCAATGATGACGAAGATATTGATGTCGAAGATGAAAGTATTTTAGAACGCATCATTGCCCTTACAGAAATGCTTCCGGGACCAATACGCTACGGTTTTTCTCTCTTTTTCGGTTCAGCTTCTGAAGGCGTCGCATCAGCTTATTCTCTAAGTAGATCAATTACCTGGTTTTTAGCAAGTACGGCTACCGTGTGCTTCCTTCCACTGATCTTGGAGTTGGAACGAGTTCAAACTGAGGAACAAGAAGCAGCACAGCAACGCACAATGATGCTTGGACCTAGAGCTGCAGGTGGGGGTTCTGGGTTAGCTGGATTTTCAGCAGCAGTCCCACATCTTACTCACATAGAATCTAAATAAAAAAAGTCTCCGTTTTATTCATTTGTACTTTCCGCAGCAAATTATACGCAAATAAAACTGTCATCACATACAGCGCAAAAATGTCTTTCTAATCGTCACCATTCATGTGTAGAGAGTAGAACTATGTACAATTAATTATGATCAAGCTATCTGTTGACAGAACTGATTGCTACTTCCAAGTGGTGTAAGTATACAGCTAAGCGCTACTAAGCCTTATATTCATTTCTAGTAATCACAATAGTCTCGGGATGACCTTAGCAAATTTTTCATCCTACTCAATACATATCTTGTGTAATTGAGGTCTAACTTGACGTGTGAACTTCGTCACACTGCCTTGGTCACTGTCAGGCGCTGTAACTGCACAAATTTTACTTGTGTAAAGTAGCGTATCTAAGTGGTCATTCTGTGTAAACTGGTAATCTTTTCCATGGGAATATGTTAGGGTAAGAAATATATGACTCTCCCTATCAAAGTATTGAAGCTTTTTGAAACTATTCTTTGAACCCATCGCCTTAGAGTAAACTTTAGCTTCCATTGGCAGGGTCACTTTTTCGTATCCTTTAACTATTTGGGGTTGCAAGTCGTTGTTAAAGTTTATTCTCTGGTTAAGCCTGTATCGTGGTTATTTACATACAGAATTATAAATTTTCTGCCACTGTAACTAAAATCACAAATTGTTTTAACTGTCAATCGCAAATGGGAAACAGCACTTTGCACTTAATTAAAACTTGAGACGTCTCATTCTCGTAGCTCGTAATAGAACTTTCTAGTAAAGACTCAGCTCATCATAACCTTTGAGTAAAATTAAATGCTAAGACATCAGTGAGCGTTTCTGTGTTCGTGCAGTTTGGTAATATTCGGCGTACTGCATGGGTTACTTATTTGTCTTTCTTTGCGTTTAGCACAGATGGATGTTTAGGGGTTGCTTATAAACGAAACAATCGTGCTAGTCATTCGAAACGAGCATGCATACACAAAACTGTTTGGATTCAGATTTAAATATTTAAAAACAGTTAATCCGTTCAGTAAGTTTAGAGGATGCAGTGATAAAACGAGACTTATTGCATATATGTCCTAGCTTGTCTAATCCGACCTTTGTTTCCCATATATATCTTAACAAGTCTTTGATCTGGTTGTTCCAAATATACTGATCGAATATATCGCGCAGCTCTTATAAATATCGTCCCATCGAAATATTTAAGTAGACAGTTGTGCGGGGAGGAAAACTAAAAGGTTATTCATACGGTTGTTTACTTATATGCAGTTATCGTCCGATGGTAATAAGTGACGTCGCGAGAGCGAATCGCGAATTGACTGGATTAGAAATATCAAGCGTGGGGAGCCGACTCAGTGGTACACTGGTAAAGCGTTTGCCGCGGAGATAGGGTCCTAGGTTCGATCTATAATGGGGTCGTGAATGCACACTGCTGAATAGTCCTATACTAGGACGAAACAACTATCAAGTGCTTCCAGCTAGTTGTCTTATTCAGATCAATTCGTGATATCAAATTGACAGTTAACAATCTCCACAACATCCAAATACAGGTGTTTATTGTTGGAGCACAGAACAGCATTCTAGAAATGGGAGGTAAATGTCAGTTATTCCAGTACTAAATACGAAAAGGCTGGTTATTTGAGTACTGGTCAGATGTCAGTCAGTTACAACGTAGAACTTGGTACATGCGTACATCAGTTCAAGTTGCCATGCCTCAATTAGCAGATAAAGATTAAATTGTCGGACCAAATCCCAGAGTAGGGGAAGGTAGTAACAGAGTAAGTACTAATGGAAAGGCATAAAGATCAGAGATGAGATTTGAGATAAAAAGTGATTCAGTAAAGAGAAATTATAATAAGCTCAGAAATTAGAATTTGGAGGAAGACAAGGAGTGGATGCACCTGCGCCATTGCCAACGATTTTGAGCCATATCACCTAAAGTCTCTAACCATTTGTTACGATCATCGTGTGGGCCCCAACCAGGTAGTCTGCATCTATTAATATGGCTCAGCCCAATTGTCAATGACTTCATGGATTGGTGCCATGTTTTCGTTTAGCCACCCCTAGCTTTCTTCCAGCCTACTCCCACACCAGACAACATTGCTCGTCGAGGTAGACGGTGGTCAGGCATACGCAACACATGTCCTCACCACCTCAGCTGATGAAGATTCAGTACTTCATCAATAGACTTACCGTATTTACCTAGTACTCTATTCCTAACCCATGCATTGCTTACTTGGTTGTCCCAGCAAACACGAGCAATGTTTCGGAGACATCTATGATCGAATACTAGGAGCCTACGGATATCCTCTGTCCTTAAAGGCCATGTTTCACATCCATAAAGTAAAACGGGTCTGACTGCTGCACAGTAAACGCGTCCTTTCGTCACTAAACGAATGTCTCGCCTACGCCACAAGTGACGCAGGTTGGCAAAAGCCGATCGGGCCTTATGTATACGAGCCGAGATTTCGTCGGACACCAGACCGTTAGGACTGATGAGGCTCCCGACATAAGTAAAACGGTTAACGCATTCAATAGTTTCACTTTCTATCACTAACTTTGGTGCCGAATTAAGCCAGTCCTGAAGTAACATTTTACATTTGGATGGGGAGAATCGCATCCCAAACATGCTTACGTTCATGTTTAAGGTTGTCACTAAATTCTGCATTTTATCAGCATCTTCACTCAGTAGAACTATATCATCGGCATATTCTAAATTAGTAAGTTTATCTCCTGGAAAGAGGTCAACCCCAGAGAAATCAGACGATGACAATGTTAACTCTAAAAGTATGTCGATGATAAAACTAAATAAAAATGGAGATAGCGGACACCCTTGACGAACACCACTAGAAGTGGTCGATTCCGAAGACAATCTGCCATAAGCTCTAACACGACATGTGGTGTTCGAGTAGAGAGCTTGTATAAGGTTAATGTACTTCTCCGGTACGCCTTTCAATGACAGACATTGCCACATAGCCTTACGATCAATAGAGTCAAACGCCGCCTTAAGGTCAAGGAATACAGCTATTGTTGGGCGTCTGAAAGTGTGCCTATGTTCCAGAACCTGCCTAAGTGTGAATATTTGGTCTATACAACCACGTCCGGGTCTGAAACCACCTTGGTTTTCTCGAGTTTGCTCTTCACGAGCATTAGTTAGACGTCGAAGTATTATTGAAGCTAGTATTTTAGACACTATATTCGTTAAACTGATTCCTCGGTAATTGTCACACGAGGACTTCTGTCCTTTCTTAAAGACCGAAATGGTTAGTGTTCGAGACCAGTCAGATGGGATTACGTCTAGTTTCAAAATTCTAGCCAAGATCTCAGTTAATCTGGCTGCTAAGACTGGACCACCTTCCTTAAATATCTCAGGGGTCAATCCATCTGGTCCTGCCGCTCTCCCTCGCCTTAAGTTTCCAATAGCCTTCTCAACCTCACTGAGACTTGGGGGACCAATGTTAATTTGCCATTCAGATTGTTTGGGGATGGTGGGCAGCAGGGATGACGCCGTGGGCCAGTTGAACTGTTCCCTAAAGTGTTCTGCCCATCGGTCTTATCTTCTGGATTGACAGTGAATAGTGGAACCATCTTTTTCGGAGATAGTTTCACTTACAGTTGGGTTCCTGATACTCGTTTCCTTGATAAGTCTGAACAGTTGCCTACTGTTAACTATTGCCGCTGCCTTTTCCATCTCTTTAGCTTTCGCCACCCACCACTGCTCACGATCATTGCGTAAGCTTTTGATTAGTTTGTGTTTAAGTTGCCTACGTTGCTCATCATGTTCAGAACCAGATGGGATGTGTTGCCGAGTATCTATCAGTTCAGCAGATGCAGCTGAAATCCACTGAGTTTTCCTAACCTTTAGGTCTAGTTTATTAGTAGATATTACTGCTCTTTCAACTGCTTTTTGGATATCATTCCAGGCTAGCTCAGATTGAGAACAGTTTACGCCGTTTACTAATTGGTTTTTTAGTTGTTCCTGGAATGCATTCTTGACTTTTTCATTATTAAGTTGAACCCTGGGGGGGGGATCCTTGTCGTGGATCTTTTACGTCCAGTGAGACGCAGACTAATACGCGCTCGCACTAAGGCATGATGCTCTTTGTCTAAACATGTGCTCCAAAACGAGCGGCAGTCTTCTATCGAGCCTCTCCAACGATGGCTAATAGCAATGTGGTCTATTTGAGTCCAGCGTTGGGTTGATTTCGGAGGCCGCCATGTCAACCGATATCTTCCCTTATGCTTAAAGTTGGTGTTTGCGAGAAATAAACGCTTGTCTGAACAAAGTTGTAGTAACCGGTCGCCATTGTCTGTTCGTTGAGCCTCAACACCATATGATCCACCTAGGTGCCTTTGGGTTTCATCTAGTCTATCCACTTGGGCATTAAAATCACCCGCCACTATTACTACATCAGTGCGCTTAGCTTTACATAGAAGGTCAGAAAGCTTTCTGTAAAATTCATCTTTCATTTCATCTGAGCTGCAGTCAGTGGGAGCATAGGCAGAGACAACAAAGAGACAACGGCGTGTGTCCCTATCTTTACGAGTCCTTACCGTTCCATTTAGACGGACAGCGCACAAGCGACTGTCTATTGGAATCCAGTCGAGGAAAGCCTGTTCAGCTTTTGAACTTAGTGCTATACCTACACCAGCAAGGCCTCGAGTGGTAGCAGTGGGGACCCCGGAAACACAAAGAGTGAACCGAGCAGATACCTTATTTTCACAAGGTGAGGTCAAGCGAATGACTGTGCTTGGATCCTGTATACGCGTTTCAGAGATGCAGCAGATATCGATGGAGCGAGATTCTAGAGTCATGGCTAAGGATGCCTGTTGTCCTATTTGATATAGTGTTCGAACGTTGAAAGCTCCAATATACAACTTAGTGCGCGGTTTTAGGAGACCAGAAATAACGTTTCGTGAACTCAAATTACTAGCATTAGAGACGCAGGGCGATAAAATTATGTTAGAAGGATTAGGCATGGTGATAAGAGAGTTATTAAGAGTTGAAGGTGGGATTTGGCTTCGAACAAGATGATCTCGTGTGCTGTTAGAGGTATGAGGGCGGTTTTCACTTCCTGGCTGCCCACACCATGGAAGGGTGTTTCTTGAGAAACCTGAAAAAGAAGGTAGATTAGTGTTGGTCTTAGAGACCTGAGAGCGCGACCGCAGAGCCCAAGGGACAACTGCTTGAGGCCTGTCACGCACAGCCTTTTTATGAAAAGTTTTTTGAGTATTAGCTCCGCACTTAAAAGCCCTTAGTGGGCACCCTTACCGCCGGAGACGGAAATCCGTGAGGTAGGGTGAGGTGTGACATTTTCAGGGTTGACCTTTTTTAACCCCTCCTTCCTTGTGAGAAGGCAGCATCGCTGCAGATGCTGGTTGTCCGAGGGAAACACCTTACTGCTGTCACACCCCTCTGCAGTCAGCAGTACGACTTCGCCCTCAGACCTTGAGTAGCTGCTTTTAGTCTCATCGTTCTCCAATCGACCTGCCTGGCATGGTAGAACCTACAGGAACATATGTTCCAGCCAATATAGCTCGGTTGGGTCATCACGATAGGCAAGCCCGACCACCACGTCAAGGTAGCAGCTACGGTCGGGACTGGTCAGATGAGAAATTATAATTGCAGGGGCGGAAAACATGATACATAGCAAATCCTTAAAACCGGGTTCGCTAAAGTAGGTAGGATCATTAAGTTACTTTGGTTTCAAATCTCTCGTTACTCAGTTCCTTCAAAATCCTTGAATCGAAGTCATAGGAAAACAGATTTTTTCTCCATACTCGTACGCTTTTACAATTTTTGTGTGCAACCACTGTAACGCTAACGTTCGATTATAGTCGACTGTTATTCTCAGTACAACATTTAAGAACACGGTTGAACAGCGTCCTAATCAAAGCTTATCTGTAGGCTAACAAAGGTTACTAAAATTCCGGCGAAGTTTACTCCTAGTGGCTTCTTGATAAATAATTTTCCGAAATTACACTGTATACGAAGATTCCGAGAGTAAAACGAATTGACATGCCTGTTCTTAAATTTTAAAATGTCTTTTTGAGAAGGTTCAGCAAGTAAGAAGCGCGTTGATAATTATTACAAGCAATAAGTATGTGATAGATATACCTGAAATATGGTATTTACTACTGGTCTTACCAATGTTCTGTTTTCAGTAAAGATACATCAGAATTGGGCCTGACGAATTACACGTAGGTACTCGTCAATTTAGATATCTTGGGCGCGCATCAGCAGCTATCCTAATTTAGCTTTAGGTAATGTTGGCATGTAGTTTGTATTGCTCCTATTTGGATAGTGGCAAACAGTGATGATAACTTATGTAAAGCTATCACTTTGTCAGAGATCTTTACTACTGGAATTTCGGTAAGACTCGAAGATATCTTTCAAAAAGGGACTAATTCACCCAAAGATGTCTACAATCTGAATGACGTTTGTAAATTTTTATTTCAAAGAATATACTGGAAGTTCTGACTCTGGCTCGTTGACTATACATAAACTATTAGTGAGTTCAAGACTCCATTAACATTACAATATTGTTCGCACACCATGCATAGTTTATATTTTCATCTGGCACTTTCTAAGTCAGTGGGAGCTGTTATATTTGTAAACCTCCACTACATATCATTTGAAAATATTTGTAATAACATGGATAATACCTCACTATTGTTGCATGGTATGAGTGCTATCTCTCACAATCACTTTGTAACGTCTCAACAGTATGATTGGTAGTTTTTTAATTTGCTGTATCTTGGTGATGAGTAAATTGATGAGGTATAACTACAATGATAGGGCTGAATTAAAGTTATTATCCAAATGAAAGACAATAAAATAGCCAATTAAAAAGACATATATATACTTAGTATGATGACACTAAGGAATGTTTTTCGGCGAGATGCTAGAAACAATGTCTGCATAATGAGGCCAGAGACATTGAAGTTACATCATACCCACTCTTCAAGTGTTAACTTTAGTAGCAACTTGCAACATGCTATTTTAAAAAAATCTAGTAACAAATAATTGAATCAACTTTACGTAATTAAGTGTTCCCTTAAAGAAAGATGTCATTTGTATTGGCGCCCACCATTTCAAATAGTGATATAGACGTTCCTGATTTCTTTTGCCAGATTTCTTGGGGTTACAATAATAAAATGTTGCAGATAACTTTTCTTCTACATATATCACAAAAGAAAATGCATCACAACCCTCCCGCCCCTCCGACTGACCGGAGAGAGTACATTTTTTATAACAAAGAAATACGAGAAAAGTGTAGAGGGTATGGTTAATTTGCAATTAGTTTAAAATTACATTTCATTGTCCAAAAAATCATATATTCATATCTCGCACAACTTGTCGTCTAGCAATCTTAATAAATAAAATGAATTAATTAATTTGACTAGAACGTAAATCACGCCTTTTATAGCAATACAAAAAGGATGTATTATTTCAACAAGTAAATGACGCTTTGATTTTGATGATAAGTTGTATTTACAGTGGTCGTTTTCACAGGTAGTATACTTTTTTCAAATTACGGTTCTTGATGTACTTATTTTATTTGACTTGTGATTTGGTGTCCAATGTCCTAAGCTCTGATTCGCATAATAATCCATTGGATAGGCTTCAAATAAATCTTTAGGCCAAAAAACTTGTTCATTTAAAGCAACACACGCTTCATATGGTGTAAGCAGAGGTTTAGTGAACTCAATACCCCAGTCAATACTTAAACGAGGGCATGCAACCTTGAGGTGAAAATAAATAAATAAATAACTATTCAGGGTCTTTAAGTTTACTAATTAAATGAATTAACAAGAGTGAATAGAACTTAGACTGCTCTTATTAACTTGGGGAACACAAATGACATTGAAATTCATCAGCATCCTCACCAAGCACAACAGTTCCCGAAACTTTCAGTGATAATGCAAGTATGCTTAGGATACGTTTCTTTTCCTTTAAGTTCGATACAACGCTTTAGGACTGGTTTGCATCAATAACTAGCCTATTAATAATAAAAAGTAAGTATTCAAGTGTAATCATATCATTGAAACCACGTAACCCCCAAATGGATCAATAACCAACGAAATCTTGACACGGATACAAAACCATAATGTGATAATTAAAAATCGCAAGTTGACTGATCAGGTGGTGAACCTTAGGTAGTACCACGTATGTTCGGCCACCACCTACCTTAATGTCCTAACCTAGTTACAATAAGAGCAACTGAAATGACTTAACGTTGATGGTGGTGAAAAATTAACAATTAAATGGCACGGCTCAGAACGCCAAACAGACTGTATTGCTCGTTGAAAGCTTAAAAAGGCAAAGCACCAAATAGATAAATTGTTTCAATGCACATAAAATGTACACGGTATGTTGCGTTTACAATTTTGCTATACATTAAAAAAGGAATGTCACAGTCACTGAATCAAGTAATCTTTGTGTTTAAGACGATAAGCAATACTGTAATATCGTTATACAAATAAAAAGTCATAAGAAGAAAGAAAAGGTAAAATTTACCTGGATCCAGACATCCACTTGTTCATCGAAAAGTGCTAATTTACTTGGAATTATTTCAGACAACAGTAATATGATGTAAGACTTTCCTGATTTTTCCAATTCTATTTGAAGTTGCTTCACAACGGCTGGTGATCCTTGTTTACCGAGTGTACCTATATTACAATGAGGACAAAAGTAATGCAAACTTTCCAGTTAAAATAGAGCGATTATTTCGTAAGAAAAAATGACTGATTTACTTGTGTAACGAGTATAGCTTCGAAAAATACTTTAGCAATGTGATGGCTGGAACGAAGTAAGTGGAGAAGAGTTCGAATCTGCGAACTACCAGTTGGAAACCAAGTACTTAAAACATTAGGCCACTGCTCCACTTTGATCGGAAAGAATGTTTATGAAGAATGGATATTGGATGGCTTTGGAACTGAATCTCTTAACAGTTTGAGTTCACATAGAAAAGTCGAGTGAAAATTTTTGGTAGATCTCATATAAGATCAGGTCATAGCACATTGTGCCACTAGGGGCTCGGCAGATTAGATACGAATAATTCTGCAGTGAAATATACGTTAGGTAATTTATCAATTAAACACTGGGTCTAACACAGCTATGTAACTAATACAATAAAGCAAAAAAATCAGTGAGTTATTTAGAAGGTAGGACCTGGGACATATATGCATAGGTCCAAGTTGTCATACCTTAGCACAAGATTAATATCAAAGTAGTAGTTACGTCGGTGAGAGTAGGAAAAAGAGTGGAGATGGGGAATATGAATTTTAAAAATGAATTAATTTGTGCAAACAAATGACTTTAGGTCCGGGACTTAAGGGAAAACAAAAGGTGAATGAACTTGCGCTACTGTAACTGATTCTGAGCTATACCACTTAGTCTCCAACAACTGTTTACGACAGTCGATCAGACCTTAGTCAAACAGTCTGCGTCTACGAAGACGGCTCAGACCCGAAGCCAATTGGACAGAATGGCCCTACCATTTTCTGTTCTCTAACGCCAGTCACCATTGCACGTGGAGGTAAGCAGTGGTTGAGTATACATTAATATATGTTCTAACAACCTCAGTTAATAAAAACTCACAACTACATCAACCGATTTAATATATAATATCCTAAATTTAATTTCATCATTACTTACCCGGTGGTTCAAACAAATACGAGTGATATTTCAAAGGCATCTACGATCAAATATTAATAGCCTACAAAGATCGCATACACCTCATGATCATGTTTTACATCCATACATTAAAACAGAACGGATTGCTGAGTCAGTATACTCGTCCTTTAATTGATAGACGCATAACTCACCATCGTTATAGGTGACGTACAATCGCAAAAACCGAAGAAGCTTTTTGGAGCCAAAATTTTATCAGACAACGACATCAAGGTTGAAAATACTACCAAAATAAGCGAATTCTGAGCGTTGACACGGATCAGTCATGGAACAACAATTTACATGAAAACAAGAAAATGAACCCGAACATGTTTACATTGTTGCTCAATGCTATCAGACGACTGTATATTTTTTTAGTTTTTATCAAACACAAACATGAATATGCGTATTCCAAGTCAGTGAGTGAACCTCCAAGTAGGAGATCAATCTTTGGAAATTTAAACGAAGGAAGTGTTATTTTCAGTAGTAAGTCTATGATAAAACGAAACAAATGGATATTACAGACAACCATGATTGACAGCACTTGAAGTTGCGATCCAGGCGATAGTCCGTAATATGACCTAACTCAACCAGTAGTGTTCTAAGTGTTCATAAGGTTTATGTACTTCGAACAGGCACTGATATAGAACTCCACGATTTACGGAGTCAAATGCTACTTTCGAAACCATTATTGCCAAACGTCGATGAGTATATCTGTGTTCTAAAACTTGATGAATGATGAACATTTGGTTGATACAGCCACGATTAAGTCTGAAACCAGCCTGATTTTCCTGCACTTAAAATTAACGAGTCTTCCTTAGTCGTCCAATAATTATTGGCGTTGATATTTTAGACAACATAATAATCGAAATTTCTCAATAGTTAACACAAGATGATTTTAGTCCTTTTTAAAGAATGGGATGATCAGTGAATGAAACCAATCAGATAGGATTATGTCCAGCTCCCAGACTTTAGCCCAAACTGGACCACTATACCCGAAAACATCCTGAGCAAATTTGTTTAGTTCTGCTAATATTCCTTGTTTCAGATTAGTCATAGCTTCGTCAACCTCGGCAATAGACCTTATTTCGATAATAGGTAGCTCCAAAGTACCTGGAGGCAAATTGAACTGTTCCATCCTTTGATCTGAATGTCAACGCTGAGAGCAGACAAAAGTTCCGTCTTTTTTAGAAACTGTCTCAGTAACACTTGACTATTCAATCCCAGTTTCTTTTGTTAGCTTGGAAAGCTGTCTAGCGATACCTAACTGACATGTCTCGAAGACATGTGATTGGTTAATATAGTGTGACATATATATATATATATATATATATATATATATCTTGTATATTATTGGTTGTTGTAATACATGCCTGTGAGTGACTAGATGGCTTTTTGATAATTCAATCAGATTATTGTGCCTGAGCAATAGATTAAGGCAAGGCTGGGTGCTAGCTGTAGGACATAGCGCTGCAGATAACAGAATTGACAATATCGACCTTCCCTGCTTCAGGTACAACACTAACGCCGCTGCTTTTCCACCTATTTCGCTCCCGATTCCCTCCACTACACATGATGGTTTAGATTTTTTCCACGCTCTTTATCGTGTTTGAGATCTGGCGGGATAAATTTAAAAGAGTCAACTACATTAATCGATGTCGCTTGAATCCACTACATTTCTTAACATTTTGGTTCACAAGACAATAATCGACGCCATTGCTGTTCCCATATTTGTTTAGATATCTTGCCAAGCTACATTAAAGTGGGGCTAGTTTTCATAATTAACTACATCTACCTTCAGTTGCTACTTGAATTTACTATTGGATTTTTAGTCGTTGAGCTCAACTCTAATGAACCATCCGGTAACATGCAAGCAAACGTGTGCTCGTACGATGGCATGATCAAATTCTATATATTTCAGAACGAGCGACATTCTTTTGTCAAACCTCTCAAACGATAACTGACGGCAATATAGTCTGTTGGATTCCATTGTTAAGTAGCTATGTTAGACGATATCTCTCCTTATGTTTAAACTTTGTGTTTGTTGGAAATAAACTGTTGCCTCAGCATAATTGCATTAGACGTTTGTTGAGCTAAAAAAATTTAAACATCAACATTAGGCATATTACAGCCTGGTTTACACTTCCTACCTCGGCACTGAAATCACTTGGTACGAATAATACGTCTGAATGTTTAGCTTTATGAAAGAGTTCAGAAAGCTTTCTGTGAAATTCATATTTCATTTCATATGCGCTGTAGTGAGCACGAGCGTGAAAGAAAACGATGAAAAGGCAATGACATGTCTCCATCTTTCTGGGTTCTTACGGTATTATTTGATTGGACAAAAACTGTTGGTAAAAATCTATTCAAAATGTGCTTGATCTGCCCCTCATACTTCAGTCAGTCAGTTACAAAGGAGAATTCGGTACATGCATACATCAGTTCAAGTTGCCACGCCTCAATCAACAGATAGAGATTAAATTGTCGGACCAAATCCCAGAGTAGGGGAAGTAGTAACAGAGTAAGTACTAATGGAAAGGTATAGAGATCAGATAAGATTTAAAACAAAAAAGTGATTCAGTAAAGAGAAAATTACCAAAGGCTCAGGAACTAGAATTTGGAGGAAGACAAGGAGTGGACGCACCTGAGCCATTCCCAACGACTTTGAGCCATATCACCTAAAGTCTAACCATTTGTTACGATCATCACATGAGCCCCAACCAGGTAGTCTGCATCTATTAATATGGCTCAGCCCAATTGTCAATGACTTCATGGATTGGTGCCATGTTTTCGTTTAGCCACCCCTAGCTTTCTTCCAGTCTACTCCCACAACAGACAACATTGCTCGTTTCGGTAGACGGTGGTCAGGCATAGGTAACACATGTCCTAACCACCTCAGCTGATGAAGATTCACTACTTCATCAATAGACTTACCGCATTTACCTAGTACTCTATTCCTAACCCATGCATTGCTTACTCGGTGGTCCCAGCAAACACAAGACAAACTTAGTGGTTTTTGATGTCCTAGCTTTATACTTGTTGAAGATAGAAGTCTGTGGAGTAGAGTTAAGAAGGCAATTAAACGGACGACCTTTTCTAACCCACCCTTGAGGAAAGGCAGTTTCGCTGTTATGCTGAAGAGAACACCTTGCTGGAATTATGCCTCTGTACAGTCAACAGTATGAATTCGCCCTCCAATCAACCTATCTGAGATGGTAGGATCTTAAGGAACGAATGTTCTAGCCGATGAAGCTCGATTGAATTATAACGACAGGCGAGCTCGACGACCACGTCAATATAGAATCGACAGTCAGGGAAAGTTTAGTTTACCTACCCAATATAATACCAAAATTAGCAGCATTTTTTGCCATATCAATAGCTTCTTTTCGACGTTTACGCATTTCTTTGTGATCGTAGAACTCACGAGTAAATGATTTATCATAGGGGTCATAACGATAAGCTGCTAACAATGGGTTGGATATCATGATCGATTCAAGATGGAAACGGCCGTCACCTAAATAGACTAAAGCATCAACACCTTCTACCTGAATCAAATATAAGAAAAATTGAAACATTAACTTAGTGTTAAAGTAAGAATCTTCACTAAATAAAATTTTGTGAATATATCGCCGAGTGATTTAGTAACAAATTCAATTCCCGTCATTTCCTAACTCTGATGCCTTAACTGCTTTGCTGAGTTAAACAGTGATTTTGAGTTCATACTAACTGAAAAAATAGATTTCTAAAAAATGTCACAAACAGCTTAACAAACTGAGACTTTATGTGTAGTACTACTTGTGCGAAGTTACAATACATAAGTAAAATAATCGAAAACCTAAAAACCGATTTAGGTGGGTTAAGCTGGTATTCATCGGTTTGTACATCCTCACTTACATAAGGTACCCAACAAATCAGTAGACTAGAAAACTATTTACATGGATGTTAACATGGATATGTTAATATGTGATAAGTTCTGCGTTGTACATGATTGAATGATTGCTACAGATGTTAAGTTAGTTGACAAAATATCAACTAAAATGAAGGTACAAATGCTAATTATGTAACATGTCATTATTTTCAAATAAAACAGTATTAAGTCTATGACACAGTTGTGAGCTCAGTTATGTATGAAAATTATGAAACAGCCCAATGAAAATAAGAGATTATTGATGTCTGGTTACAGCCAACTCCAAAATGTTGATTCGATAACCAAGAAACATCAAGTCAAACATGCGTATTAAAGTAACGCAGACAGGAAGAGAGGATAAAATAGTTACCAAATAAGAGAGCTGTATTACTTTAAGCGTATGATGAATTATAACCTACTTTGATACGATGCAACAGAAAAAGACATACAGAGTTCACGAAGATCAGATTCTTAAGGAATGTAGGGAGGTCTTAAGGCTAAACGACTGGAAACAGTCAACAAAATCTATACAGTTTTAACCCGATTACATACTTTTTGAAGATAATTTCTTTTAGTTAGTCGGTGTTCCGCTTTTATCAGTAACGTTAAATATTGTATCCCACATAACAACACATATCCTCCAACATTTTTATGGAATAAACTAATATCAGAAAGTCAACATGTCCAGTTATAAGGAAATCATAAATAAGCACTATCATAAACTATAGTTGAATATTTATGACTTCGTATATTTGCTTACAAAACTATACATTATGTTAACAAATAACGGTCTATAACTAACTTTAGGAGATGTACAGCCAAGTATTTCACCAGGTGATAACGGAAGGCATTGTGGGATGGTAACTGAGTAACCAGCTTCCAGTAATGGTTGTTTAGCAGCCTGTAAACTAGTGACAAATTGTATTGTTGAAACAAGTGCTAGACGGGAAGATTTCTCAAAGTTGACTTTTATGCTTTCTATAAAATGAACTATGTCGATTTGAATATCAACAAATACGTATCTGTGATTATTGAGGTAAGTAGACAAAAAAACTACTTTAAATTTTAATATAAATTCGTTATATACATGAAAATCTATTGTATCACGTGAAACAATAGTTTACTTAACAGTATGTTACAATTATAGTTCTAATTTATCATTTGTAGACATAACCGAATCTGTCATATATCGGTACCACAAATGATAAAGTGTCTCAGTAATCACTAGAGAAAAAGTGGGTGTGATAGATGAAAAAGCCACACAGTGAGACGATCCTCAAAAGTTTCCAATTACTTCATTTGGAACCATGAAAACCAACATTTTTAGAAGACTTTAAGTCATTACTCAGTAAAATCACAGTCAAAATTAATAACCTTTCTTTAAGTGCCATTAAATTAATAAGTGTAGTAGGAATAAACATTGTTAAAATTGTGAGGTTAGGAGCTAATGGCAGCAAGGATCTTGGACAAAATAGCCAAGTACTAGCGATCCGTAGATATTAGTTAGTGATAGACTATCTATAATTCGATTTCGCATGGTAAGAATAACGTAATATTTAGGCTAATCCTAAGACTAGGTATTTATTTATATGCAGACCATTCTGTCGCGAAACATCCCAGTCGTTTATACCACAAACAAAAGTTCCAGTGCTCATACAGCCTTCATGGACTAGCCCCTTAAGGTATTTAACACATTTGACATGAGGGCAAACATATGTGCAGAAATAAGAAAAATTCATAGAAATATGTTTAACCAGTGATATAGCACAAGCGTAGAAGATCAATAAGAGGAAATGCAAACTGATGAAAATGATACCAGTGACGAAAAACAAAAGACAATATCTCCTGGAAATAAAGATAATGATTCTGCTCCATGGAGATTGGTATTTATTTATACAGTGTAACGTTTCTATTGATTATGTGACCTCGAAAATCCAACACAAAAGACTAAAATATGAACATTAATCCGTAGCACAAGACACTGATATTCTTCTTGTGTGGTGTTAGAAGTGTGAGGGCGGCCATCACTTCCCAGTTGACAACGCTGTGAGTTTTTCTTCATTGACGTACCTGAAAAATAAATTGGGTTAGGGTAAGTTATAAAGACCTGGAAGCGTGACCGCAGAGTTCAAGGAACAACTGCTTGAGACTAGTTACACACGGTCTTTTTGAGAGGTTCTTGTTGTTGCAGCTCTGTACTTGTCAAGGCCCTACCGTTGGTAACGGAAATTTGTGGAGTAAGGTGAGGTATAACTTTCTAACCCCACTCTTCCTTTGTGGAAAGCATCTCTGTTATGCTGGTTGCGACAGAAGCATCTTATCGCCGCCACACCTCCGTACAGCCCTCGGACCTCATATTTGGTGTTTTTTTAGTCTCACCACTCTTCAACCAATCTGCCTGATATGGTAGGACCTTGAGTAACGATAGTTCCAGGCAGTATAGGCCGATTGAATCGTCACGGTATGCAACCCCGACCACCACATCAAGGAAGCAGCATGGTCAGGACATTGACATTCAAACCATTTTTAATTGCAAACGCAATGCATAAATAAATACTCAGATATAAAAACTTACAGAACAGAAATAGTATCTATTGGTATCAAGCAACTATGACCATAATGTACAATTAAGTCTACATTGAGTGCTTTCGCAGTCAGCTCCTCTATACAACAAGCTCCATAAGTAACATCACCCAGAATCACAAAATCGATATCTCTAATATTGTTTTCAGCTACAGTAGTACCGTTAGTAGTAATAGGAAGAGTGGAACGTGACAATTTATCAGTACGAAGAAAGTAATTTCGAATTATTTCAGAAATTGGTATTGCAAATAAAAGTAAACCTTCAGGCATTTGTAAAGCAATATTTTTAGCACGAAGACAATATATGCGCCATATTGTTTTATGAATTTCAAAATTATAATGAACTGGTAAACATTCTGATATGGATTTATTTAACAGAGAATCCTCCAAAAGCCAATCTGGTATTTTCCATGGAATGATGCGTTTAGTTGGCATCTGTAAATTAAGATGCAGGATAAACAAAAGTGAAAAGGGGATATTATTTGTACAATTCCTACTGCTTAGTCTATGTAATATACTACTGTGACTAACTCACCACACACATGAAATTGTAAAATACATATTTATAGCATACTTGTGAATGGACTATTGTTTGTATGAGAATAAATTAAAACTTTAAACAAGACGAAAAGCTTTTACGTTGGAAAAACACTTGATCGCATTTTAATGATTGTATTAAGGGAATTTAAATAACGAATTGTAATTGTTTTGCTAAGGCGTACATTCGTTCGACCTACACTAATTGTCACTACAAGCGAATACTAATACTTAGAGGTGTATAAACAAAACGCAACTACGTCACAATGTAAGATAAGCGATGCTTTACAAACCACTCTCCAAAAATGAGGCACACATGCTTACTTATTATACTTTTCAATTATATTACAAGCAAACTGAGTACTCAAAGACGTACATGAACCAATACTCGGTAAACAAGTTACACATCATATCTCGAACATCGATCTGGGTGTCAGCTATGATTAAATTAAAAGTAATCAAATAGTTTGAGCAGCTCTTCTCCTATAAATAACAGGGGCGAAATGCAACAGAAAATCTCCACTTCCGTTGGCAAAAAAGTTTCACTTTTGATAGATAACTACGGGTAAAGAACAGAGGATAATCTTAGTTTCTTTAGATAGGTCTTGGACCTAAGTTACCTGTGAATATGAGACTAGTTACGCAAGTTACAAAAGTGAATACATTATTGGGTAAACACAATGAAGGGAAAGAACATTGATTACGGATGTGTCAATATAATCAGACAGGCTACGAACTGAGGCCACTTAAATAGCTTGTACTATATGAAACCACCCCGTTTGAGAATGACATTCAGATTATTATGCAAACAATGCACTTCGCTACTAAACTACAAAGATAGTATGAATACCTTTGAGAGTTGGTGGTCTGGCTCGCCTGTCGTTATAATTCAATCGACCTTCATCGGCTAGAACATTCGTTCCTTAAGACCCTATCATGTCAGACAGGTCGATTAGGAGGGCGAATTCGTACTGTTGACTGTACAGAGGTGCAATACCAGCAAGGTGTTCTCTTCAGCATAACACCGAAACTGCCTTACCTCAAGGGTGGGTTAGAAGAGGTCGACTGTAAAACTGCACACCTCATCCTATTTCATAGATCACCGTCCCCAGCAGTAAGGCCTTGCAAGTACGGAGTTAGCAAACCGAAAAGCACTATCAAAAAGATCGTGGATGACCGGTCTCAAGCAGTTATCACTTGAGCACTGCGTCATGCTCTTAAGTAGTCAAGACCATACCTCATCCAGCCTCCATTTCAGGTATCTCGGGAAGAACCCTCCTAAAAACTGGGCAACTAGTAAGTTGTGGTGCACAAAATTAATTTATGATATTACACGGTTAATGAATGCATAAAGTAAATAGGTACTTATTAACGGTCATACACTGATAACAGGTTTATTGTAACGTCAATTTGCTTGAGAGGCTGCAACTTGTACTTTGATGGTTGTACCCAAATATCTGAAACCAAAATACAATTATTAGTTGATACAATTTCGTGCATAGTGAGTAAACTCCAAAACGTATGCCAAAAAATAAATAGGTCAGTTTTTACTGAAGCACCAACTGGCTACCGCCAATGTCAAGTTTCCGGATGAGAAATATGTAATTTATCTTAGTCTACGTATTTAATTGACTGCTTAGAATATAAATCGTTATTGCTTGTTAATACTGGGGTGTGTTCTAGGTCTTATTAGTGATAAAAATCTTGTTATTCGTTTGCAAACCATGGGATTTTGAAGAAAAGCAATTAATAGTCAATGTGCCAAGGAAATGACAAGTTTTCGAATCCTAAGGAACGGGAGATAGTTACTGCTTTCGTTGTACTGGGCGCTGGTGTACAAAGTCCATCTAAACGGATCCTTTTTTGCTCGTTCCAGGTTAGAATTAAAACAAATCCTCGTTTTAATTATCAGATGAGTGATTGGGATTAAAGTAACGACAGCCGCTTCACTCGCGGATGTTTCTGAAAAGGTAGCAATCCACTGGTATGAATATTGCCGTGAAATGTGTTCCGACATATTAGTCCCCTTACAAATCAAATATAGAGGACAAGGCAAAATAGTCGAAATAGACGAAGCATTGATTCGTAAACGAAAGTATAATAGAGGACGCCAGGTTAAAGAAGACTGGGTAAGCGGTTCCTTTTTCTAATATTTGTACATCTTACTTGGGACAATAATATATAGTGGCAACTGGATACTCTATGAATCACTTTCAAACATGGGTTACGCACAGTCGTAGCGCATAAGAAACACTTCGTTGATCCGTTAACAAGAGTTCATACTGACAATATCAAATCAATGTGGAGCCGAAGTAGACATCAGTTGCGACCGTACTTTGGATCGCAAGGAAGGATGCTATGGAGTCATCTGGAAGAATATTTATATAAAATGCATCGTGACACTAATGTTGGAGAGTTCGAGAATAACTTACATTAGTGTTTTGATGACAGAAAAATAATATATCCTGCATGACTTTTCAATTATAAATAATTTATAATGGATTGAGGATTTCTCATTACATTCTAGGTAATGGTTAAGCCTTAGTATTATCTGTATATCACTCAAAAGGGTGAATATTTCGTCGTTTTCTGAAGATATACGTGGGGGGAGGCATACTTAAATATGTCTTAGTTCAGAATTCTCTAATAAATCCCTAGAATTCGGGGGGGGGGGAATCGTTAGTTATAATCTAAAGAACCGTGATTGGTTCACTACGATTAAGGCTGCCAAGGTCATTGTGTGGTTGGAAAAGTTTGGCTGTAAAAGTCATATCCGTAGACTTATTGTAGTATGTATTCAACACGGAAATCTTCAGAAAACGACGAAATATTCACCCTTTTGAGTGATATACAGATAATACTAAGGCTTAACCATTACCTAGAATGTAATGAGAAATCCTCAATCCATTATAAATTATTTATAATTGAAAAGTCATACAGGATATATTATTTTTCTGTCATCAAAACACTAATGTAAGTTATTCTCGAACTCTCCAACATTAGTGTCACGATGCATTTTATATAAATATTCTTCCAGATGACTCCATAGCATCCTTCCTTGCAATCCAAAGTACGGTCGCATCACAGCCGAAACAGTGGCCAAAGACTTCATGCAGAACTGGGTGACCATTTTCGGCACACCTATAGCAATAACGACGGACAGAGGAGCGCAGTTTGAATCTGAGCTATTCAATAACTTAGCTAAACTTCTGGGCTCCAACAGAATACGTTGCACGGCATTTCACCCTCAAGCTAATGAGATGGTAGAACGGTTCCATCGTCAACTAAAGGCCGCTCTTATATCTCATTCAAACCCCAGTCAGTGGACAGAATTCCTGCCATTAGTTATGTTGGGAATACGAACAGCTGTCAAAACTGACTCACAATGTTCAGCAGCAGAATTAGTCTTTGGGACCACTCTTAGACTACCTGGTGAGTTTATTAACCCTCAAACTGACAGTAAAACACTCGATTTAGGAACTTATGCAGACCAATAACTGGACCAAATGTCTAAGCTTAAGCCAATTAACACTCATGAACAGTCACGAGCGACATTTTTACCTAAGAATCTAAGCAACTGTTCGCACGTCTGGATAAGATGTGACAAAATAAAAGCACCACTTAGCCCTCCTTTTGAAGGTCCATTAAAGGTTATTTCAAGAAAACCGAAATATTTTGAAATTCAGAAACAAGGAAACATCGACTCAGTAAGTATTGATAGGCTAAAACCGGCTTATCTAGATAATGTACCCCCATACGTGTTGTTAGATCACTTGCCCGACCAAACAACCACGGAATTGAAAAGTGAAAACGTAAAGGCTGTAAAAGTTGCTAAAAGCGTTAGATGGGCAGAACCGATTATCCAGGCAGGGATGCCCACGTTTTTAGTTCAGTCTAAGAAATAATCACGTAGTTTCTGAAGTCTCGAGTTTGTAGATTATTTAAAAAATTTAGAAAAAAATGGTATTTTTCGCGTTGCCCTATATCGACGTTGTCGAAGTAGTATTAACAATAATTAGTAGTAGTCCTAAGTGCTATTCTACACACTTCGACGCAGATTTTATCTTTTGATATATGAACGATATAGTCAATTTTTTTTGTATGTACAAAATCAATTATACTTAAGCAATATATTCTTAAATAATCCGTTGAGTGCTATAAACCGCGAACCTATCAACGGAGGTGAAGCACTTAAGAACAGACAATCTTTAATTCAGGTGAGTGTTGTGAGCAAGTTTCGCCTGCAGAACTAATCATTATTCTAGGTTCCTTACTTAGTAGACAATATTTACCATAAATAACACAATGAACCCTGAAAATAACGATGAATTCCGAAAACAACACTGGCGAGTTTCGCTGATTTTACAAATTGATTTACTAAACACACCACACCATTATTTAGCATGTATATATTTTTACTTAGACTAATACTAAAACCATTTTCCACTTGAGATATGCATTTTTAATAACTTGATACGACAACATACTACTACGAAAAAGTGTGTTGTTTTCAGGAAACATATCATATTCCATAGTGATTCAACTATCTTTAGTTCTAATTGTTTTTGTTACAATATATAAATAGCACTAAGCTAACTACAGTAAGTGATGAAACGTCTATATTAACTCTAGCATTTTCCAAACTGTAGTAACGTAAGTATTGTCTAAAATTCTAGATTTTGTTGGTATATTTTCTTTATTTTTCAATAATTTACAAGAACTTACACACTTGCAATATTAGAATCTACTCATTTATTGGTTGACTTTAGAAGATACAACTTCACTATGACTTGCATACCTACCACGCATCAAGTGAGCAATCTGTAAAACGCAGATAATATCCGTAACTTATAAGCCTAAGTACTCTTATGTTCTCGGTAATTCGTGTTTTTTCTAAGTATTTACTATAAATTTTCATCCTAACGGTTACTATCAGTACCCACCGTTAAAAACCCAGTCATAAAAGGCGGCTGTCACATGTCCAAGGTCCCCTATTTGGTCTGACTCCTGGCGAGTTCGAGCACTTACATACATATATTTCAATTAAATTGATATAGATCTTTGTTTGTTAATGAATTTGTATGCACAGATATCTACACCATGTTTATTTTCTTCCAGGTTCCAAACCACTCTGAAAACCGAACACATACGTTGTAACGAAGACTTATCAATTATAATTGTACATTTTATTTTTGTACTTTAACTTTGTATATACACATTGGAGCGATTTTTTAGGTGTGATAAAGTTTCAACAATGTTTTTTTTGAAGTAGATTCTCCTTTCATTTTGACTTGAGGGCGACTCAAGAGGCAGGTGAGTAAACACCTAATAACCGGTCAGAGCATGAGAAAATCGTACCTCATCAACATGGTGTTGGGTAGACTGCTCACGGTACTTCCTCAGATATTCTTGTTTAATTTTCTTACTCTGTTATTTTCTAAGCTCTGGTCACCAACAGGAACTCACGTCCAAGTATCTAATTATCATTTGTGGGATAATGTAAACGCTAGAAATTCGATAACCAGTACTAAAAGTGAATGTAATCCACGTTGCATCGTCGAGTACTAACAGACTGTTTACCATTATTCTAATGTCAAGTGCTGGATGTGCTAGTATTTATCTTTTGAGCTACAGTGGCAGAACTGCGATAGTTTTATTAGTTAAGTTGATCGAGCCGAAGTTCCTATGGAAGTCAATTCTAGGAGGAAGCTAATGTAGCGACTTAAGTTGACTAGTTAAGAATTGATTTCATAACTTATGTATACACAAAAATAAGTAAGCTTAAGTATTCATTTATTTCCTTATTCTTTATAGGGGTTATGTTTCCTATTATCTTATATTGAATGTTGAGAGACATTGTGTATTTGAATGATTAGCATCCCGCCCAAACTGTCTCCTGCCCACGATACAAAAATAAAGACCTATCACCAATGATTATTGTTTCTTTTGTTAAATAGAACGGAACGTACCTAAACATTAAGAAAGTTTTTCTGACTCTGCATCCATTGTAATCATTCTTTTATTCCCACGAAGCTGATCCGTAAGTGATTTAATTAGAGATTCACAGTTGGGTGTGAATCGTCTGTAGAAACTTACCAATCTATTTAGAGCTCGCGACTACTTAATAGTGGTTAGTCCTGTATACTCCAGAATAGCCGCTACATTTTGTTTTTTAGGTTGTATACTAACGAGTTTGTCCCAATTAGGCGTTTCTGTATATCAATGGCAACTACATATTGTAGCAATCTTTCAAAAGCTCTGTCCAGAAGTTTCCTGTGATCTTCCTCATCTGAGCTTGATATCAAACAGTCATTGACAAATGCGTGGACATATTCAAGCCCACGAAATACGTCATCAATGAAACGCTGTAATGTTTGGGTTGCATTTCTCAAACCAAATTTCATTCGAAGGAAATTTGTAATGGCCGAATGGAATTACGTTAGTAATTTTTGGTATGTCGTTTTCAACCGTCGGCATTTGATTGTACGCCTATACCAAGTCGATTTTTGAAAATACTGTCATAATTTTCAAGGTGGCAGTTAAATAGTGGATGTGTGGTAAAGGGTAACGGCAGGGCGTAGTTTGGGCGTTGAGATGTCCGTAATCACCGGTAGGACAACTTCGACATCTTCTTATTTAGGTTCGGATACTTTTCAAATATTGGCTGAAAATTAGGGTTAATTAGATGCTTGAAACAAGGAGGACATAAGCTATGACCTCGAAGTGGTTCCACAAACATATAACTTTGTGTTGCCGTCCACCAACCTCTTTTTACTAGGGTTAACAAGCAAGTTGTATTGACTCAGTTAATCTATACCTATGATAGGCATTTTCAAATTGGTGACGATAAAATCCAGTGTTTATGTTCTCGTAGGCCCACGTTCAAGAAGACATATCTTTTACCATTCGTGGCTATTTCTTATCCATTGGCTGAATGTAGTTTGAATGTAGCTTCATTTTGGCGATCAGATGAAATTGCGGGTAGAAAGCTGACTTCTGCGCTAGTATTGACGAGGTAGAGAACCTTTGTTGTCACATCAGTGGTGAAGTAACCTTGCAACTGCAAGGAATCGAACACGTGGATCAGTCACACCGTGCTCTCGAAACTCGGTTTCTACGCAGCAGAACCAAGCATCTACATTTTTTGTCTTAAAAAAGATTGGCAGAAAGTTTGGAGGTGTATGGAGCTTTAATTCTAATAAGCTTAGGAGTCTGATCGAACATCATTAGAGTAGCAATTATATGCAAATATAAAAGTACCCTGAAAAAGTTTTCAAAACAAATAATGACACGAAAATTCTGTTAAGGACCACTTTCACTAATGAGAATAACTCAAAATGCTATGAAGTATGGAAGAAAAGTTATATTTGATCGTAAATAGAGAGTCAATGGGATAGCAACGTCTAGGCTGGCAAACTAGAAAGTGAGATGCTTCCCACGGTTCGTCATTTCGAGATCTGGTTGTGATGCATGACCGAATGCCTTCGACTAATCGGGTCCGCTAAAACAAACATGGTCAGCATCAATATAGAGAGCCTATGTAGCTATTTTATTTGGCGGTTATTTACCACTACTGATAATTAGTTCAAACCGCTTTGAACCCGATTTGTATGCTGCAGATTACTGCAATTAGTTGTGAATTGGCGACCAATTTTCATCTAGCTTATGTAAATAGGGTGGACATTGTGTGCTCAGACTGAACTCCGGCCACAGTTTGGAATATCATAGATTTCGATTCTCAGATCACTGTAGGTTCGTGTTTTCATTAATGACCTCCCCCTAATTATCTGCTAGTCCATTCCTATATACGCGGACGAGGTAAAACTCTGGATAGATATGGGAGGGTAGTGGGATATGAAACTATTACAACAGGACCTGGCTAGGATAGAGTAGTGAACAGACGACAACGATCTGACTGCCAATATACAATAATCCTATGTAATGTATTACCGAACTCCATTCGGTACACAACTAGCCTATTACCTAGGCGCGCAACGAATAACTAGTACCTCTATGGGAGCGAGTGATCGGCCTAAAATTTACCAACATGTTGAGGACTAAAGTAGCCATCGTATAGATGTCACAAAAGCATACGTCACGTTTCACAGAGTCCAAAGGCAGCTGGGCATGCTGACACCAGGACCTGCCCGTTTCGATATTTAAGACAACCGCGACATTGTCACACCAGCATCCCTCAAAATGGATGCTAGCATTCTGAAGAGGCTTCAGAGGCTAAAAACAAAATGCGCAAGGGACTTCGGAGCAAACGATACTCCTACCAGCTACGACAGCTGGGGCTGTCCACCCTGGGCTACAGATGTTGAGACCTAATCTCATATACAGTATATTTAGCATGACTTGACATACAAATAACAGCCTACTAGTGGCTCCATATGTTTACACACCTTGAAGAAACCCACGAATTATTGTCTATCAGAGAGCACAAACACAGACGATTAAACCTTTCTTGTCATTAAGAGTTTGCTATACCTGGAAAGCGCTACCTGAGGAAGTAACTCCAACCACCACTTCGATTCTTATCAAAAGAAAACTAGACGACTACATGTGCTATCACGGTGTGCCTATAGTCTCCTAAAACAGAAGCTAAAATGTGTTATTAGTCCCACGCCTTGAACCCTAGCACTTTCAAGCTTTATTGATCTTACTCACGAACCAGACTACCAAGGATATAAAGAAGGGACTGAGACTAGTGCAAAACAAGAAAAAAGAAAAAATTAAAAGAAAGAAAAAGAAACGTAGAAAAAAGGGGAAAAAGTAGAAGAGAAATAATAGCGAAAAACCGGCTGAAACTACCAGTCCATGAGAAGCTATGTAGCCAGTCAACTACAGGAAGAAGCCGAAGACCAATAAGCAAGACCGCGACGCTCAAGATGCGACAAGAAAAAACCTAATCGGTTCGAAACTAGCTCATCATATAGATATTGGGTATTAGAATATACTTTTGTGTAAAACGCAAAATAGGAAATTTTGTTGCTACAAGTCGGTGACTTTTCTGGTAGGCGGTAAACACATTCAAGGTCACTGATTGATCAGCGTTTTTGCGTCATCATGAGTTTGTGCTTTTTTCATCCATTTACGTTTCTCTGCAGGTCTAGAAGCTTTCAAAGACTTTATTAGATGTTATGCCCCAGGGTTAAGTGAAGATTGTCTGAAGTATGTTTAGTGTTACTTGTGTATTGTTTTTGTTAGGTTAGCACTTACTGGTATCTCCACAAAATGCGACCTTCAAGTAAGTACCTAGCTTTACCTCATCGTATAAAGTATAGACGTATAATTGGGTTAGGTTCGCTTCAACCTACTTCCAACCAGGTGCCACGTTCTTGTGGGCTGGAAAGGAGATTGACAAGGCTGTTGCAAATTCAGCGTATCTCAATGGTAGTGAATTTTCCTTGTCAGATTTGGCTGTTTGGGCTTTTTTGGAAAGTGAGTTCTTAGTTGTGTGAACTTTAAGTCCCTCGAGTGGTATGTTCTAATTTTAAAATTACCATTTTGATTAAGACCTATATTGCGCTGCAATATCAATGTTTGGAATATAAAGCTCTGTAGACGTTCACTTCTAATTGTCACTCGAATTTAACGACAAACCAGAAGTCTATCTATCGTTATGACTATTTTATTAGTGAACATATCAAGTTAGTGTTTTAAGATCTATTAATCGATGGGAAATTTTTCTAAATTAACAACCAATTTACTCCTAATGTGTTAATTCAATACATCTGTATTCATATCTAAGTTACCGTAAACATCAGATGTTATCGATATAGGAAAACTACTCAGACAATATGGCTAGTAACTGGTTTATTAGTGTTCGTCAATTGTGCAGCAGTGGAGAGTATTGGGAGGAATATAATATACCTGGTTTTACTGTTTTACGTCTGTGTGTTTGAAGATGCCGTTTTCACCAGTAAATGAATTCACTAATAGTATGCCTTTGGGTTCTTACTATAATAGTTCCTAGGTGAGACTAGAGGCGATTCTCAGTTGACTGTTTGGTATTTTAAGGAACTGGTTATGCATGACAGTACCTCGATCGTATTCGTAGTTTCACTAGGTCAGTCAGTCAGTTACAAAGGAGAATTCGGTACATGCATACATCAGTTCAAGTTGCCACGCCTCAATCAACAGATAGAGATTAAATTGTCGGACCAAATCCCAGAGTAGGGGAAGTAGTAACAGAGTAAGTACTAATGGAAAGGTATAGAGATCAGAGATAAGATTTAAAACAAAAAAGTGAATCAGTAAAGAGAAAATTACCAAAGGCTCAGGAACTAGAATTTGGAGGAAGACAAGGAGTGGACGCACCTGAGCCATTCCCAACGACTTTGAGCCATATCACCTAAAGTCTAACCATTTGTTACGATCATCACATGAGCCCCAACCAGGTAGTCTGCATCTATTAACATGGCTCAGCCCAATTGTCAATGACTTCATGGATTGGTGCCATGTTTTCGTTTGGTCCACCCCTAGCTTTCTTCCAGTCTACTCCCACAACAGACAACATTGCTCGTTTCGGTAGACGGTGGTCAGGCATACGTAACATATATCCTAACCACCTCAGCTGGTCCGATTTGGTGCGATACTTTAATCTCTATATGCTAATTGACGCATGGCAACTTGAACTGATGTACGCATGTACCAAGTTCTACGTTGTAACTGACTGACTGACCTCAGCTGGTGAAGATTCACTACTTCATCAGTAGACTTACCGCATTTACCTAGTACTCTATTCCTAACCCATGCATTGCTTACTCGGTGGTCCCAATAAACACGAGCAATGTTTCGGTGACATCTATCATCAAATACTAGGAGCCTACGAATATCTATCCTTAATGGCCATGTTTCACATCCGTAAAGTAAGACATATTCTAAGTCAGTAAGTTTATCTCCTGGAAGGAGGTCGACCCCAGAAAAATCAGACGATGACAGTGTTAACTCTAAAAGTGTGTCCATGATAGAATTAAATAAAAATGGGGAAAACAGACAGCCTTGACGGACACCACTAGAAGTGGTCAATTCCGACGACAATCCGCCATAAGCTCTAACACGACATGTGGTGTTCGAGTAGAGAGCTTGTATAAGGTTAATGCACTTCACTGATACGTCTTTCAATGACAGACACTGCAACATAACACCATAGTTGATAGAATTAAACGCCGCCATAAGGTCAAGGAATACAGCTATTAATGGGCGTCTAAAAGTGTGCCAATGTTCCAGGACCCGTCGAAGTGTGAATATTTGGTCTATACAACCAGGTCCGGGTCTGAAACCACTCTGGTTTTCTCGAGTTTGCTCTTCACGAGCGTTAGTTAGACGTCGAAGTATTATTAAAGCCAATATTTTAGACACTATTCGTTAAACTGATTCCTTGATATTTATCACAAGAGGACTTCTGTCTTTTCTCATAGATTAAGATAATTAGTGTTCAAGACCAGTCAGATGGGATTACGTTCAGTTGCCAAATTCTAGCCAAGATCCCGGTTAATCTCGCTGCTAAAACTGGATCACCGTCCTTAGATATCTCAGGGATCAAACCATCAGGTCCTGACGCTCTCCCTCAGTTTAGATTCCCTATAGCCTTCTCAACCTCACTAAGAGTTGGGGGACCAATATTAATTTGCCATTCAAATCGCTTGAGGATGTTGGGCAACAGGGATGACGCCGAGGGCCAGTTGAACTGTCCCCTAAAGTGATCTACTCACCGGTCAAACCTTCTGGATTGATAGTGAATAATGGCTCCATCTTTGTCTGAGATAGTTTTCCTTACAGTAGGATTTTTGATACCCATTTTTTTTGGTACGTTTAAACAGTTGCCTACTGTTACCTATCGCCACTGCCTTTTCCATCTCTATGGCTTTCGCCACCCACCACTGCTCACGATCATTGCGTAACCTTTCAACCAGCTTGTGTTTAAGTTGCCTTCGCACCTCATCGTGTTCAGAACCAGACGAGATATGTTGCCGAGCATCTATGAGTTCAGTAGATGCAGCTGAAATTCACTGAGTTCCCTTAACTTTTTGGTTTAGTTTACTAGTGGATATTACTGCTGTCTCAACAGCTTTTTGGATATCATTCCAAGCTGATGTGAAGTTGCTGTCGCTTGCATAGTTGACTAATTGATTTTCTAATTGTTCCTAAAATGTATTCTTGACTTTTTCATCATTAAGTTGAACACTGAGGGGAATCCTTGTCGTGGATCTTTTACGTCCAGTGAGACGCGAACTAATACGCGCTCGCACTAAGGCATGATGCTCTTTGTCTAAACATGTACTCCGAAACGAGTGGCAGTCTTCTATCGAGCCTCTCCAAAGATGGCCGATGGCAATGTGGTCTATTTGAGTCCATCGTTGAGTTGATTGTGGAGGCTGCCATGTCAACCGATATCTTCCCTTATGCTTAAAGTTGGTGTTTGCGAGAAATAAACGCTTATCTGAACATAGTTGTAGTAAACGGTCGCCATTGTCTGTTCGTTGAGCCTCAACACCATATGATCCACCTAGGTGCCTTTGGGTTTCATCTAGTCTATCCACTTGGGGATTAAAACCACCAACCACTATTACTACATCAGTGCGCTTAGCTTTACATAGAAGGTCAGATAACTTTCTGTAAAATTCATCTTTCATTTCATCTGAGCTGTAGTCAGTTGGAGCATAGGCAGAGACAACAAAGAAACAACGGCGTGTGTCCCTATCTTTACGAGTCCTTACCGTTCCATTTAGACGGACAGCGCAGAAGAAACTGTCTATTGGAATCCAGTCGAGGAGAGCCTGTTCAGCTTTTGAACTTACGCCAGCAAGGCCTCGAGTGGTAGCGGTGGGGTCACCGGAAACTCGAAGAGTGAACCAGGCCGGTTCCTTATTTTCACAAGGTGAGGTCAAGCGAATCACTGCGCTTGGACCCTGTATACGCGTTTCAGAGATGCAGCAGACATCGATGGAGCAGGATTCTAGAGTCATAGCTAAGAAAGCCTGTTGTCCTATTTGATATAAGGTTCAAACGTTGAAAGCTACGATATATAACTTAGTGCGTGGTTTTAGGAGACCAGAAATAACGTTTCGTGAACTCAAATCATTAGCATTAGAGGCGTAGGGTAATAAAATTATGTTAGAAGGATTAGGCATGGTGATAAGAGAGTTATTAAGAGTTGAAGGTGGGATTTGGCTTCGAACAAGATGATCTCGTGTGCTATTAGAGGTATGAGGGCGATTTTTACTTCCTGGATGCCCACACCATGGAAAGATATTACTTCTTGAGGTACCTGAAAAAGAAACTGGGTTAGTATTGGTCATAGTGACTTTGGAGCGCGATCGCAGAGCTCAAGGGACAACTGCTTGAGGCCGATCACGCACGGCCTTGTTATGGGGAGTTTTTGAAGTGTTAGCTCCGTTCTTTAGAAGACCTTACTGCCTGAGACGGAAATCCGTGGAGTAAGGTGAGGTATGACATTTTTAGGGTTGACCTTTTCTAACCCCTTCCTTCCGTTAAGAAGGCAGCATCGCTGCAGATGCTGGTTATCCGAGGGAAACACCTTACTGCTGTCACACCTCGCTGCAGTCAGCAGTACGACTTCGCCCTCTGATCTTAGGTTGCTGCCTTTAGTCTTATCGCTCTCCAACAGACCTGCTTGGCATGGCAGGACCTTGAGGAACATGCATTGCAGCCAATATAGCTCAGTTGGGTCATCACGATAGGCAAACCCGACCACCACGTCAAGGTAGCAGCTACGGTTGGGGTTTTATTAGGTAAGAACTAAGGCAGTTCTTTAATTCATTTCTCTGCTCCACTCCTGTTTTAAAAAAATTAACACATTTGCTTTACATATTCATTGCATTCTTGCCAGTGCAGTTAATCTTCTGTAATTTTAATTTGTTTGTCACTTAGTTTGACACGATCCCATGTTCTTGATCATAGATATTTTCAAGGCGTTGAGAATAATGCGACCACAGATTTTATTGTTGAGGTTTAGCCTGCTATACTCTTACGAATACTAACTTATCCATTAAGACTATGAGCTTTTATCAGCCATCACTAAGATATGTTGAGCATACTCAGGTTTTGTTTACCTTGGAATGCTGTACTATCATGGTAGTGCATTAATCTAAAGACCTAGTCGCAGTTTGATGTCGTTGGACGTTTTTCACTTTATGGAGGCACAGACACCCGTAATAGTCATAATCTACAGTTAAGGCCGTTAGCCAATGTGGCTCAAACTTGGTCGCAGTAACATAGGTTGGTTTATCTTTCATATTCCTTTAGATTTTCGATTCTAATATAGTTGTGTTTTTCCTATTTCCTACCATCTCTAAATACTTTGAATCTATACCGTCTGGTTTTGTTTTCTACTGTCAACTCCCATCTAGCTAATTTTCTGCTCTGTTATTAACCGTATCCAAATAATCTGATGCACATTTCCTCCCGGTTCTACGATATTTATGTTTATCTCGCTGAGACTAATATTTCACACAGAAGCAGCTTATCGCTAATATGGGTATTTTGTAGTGTGGTCTTAGCTTGTGAACTGATAACAAACGTAACCGGTTGTGAATTTAAGTACGACTTCAGTTTTAGAAAATGGCATTTCTGAAATAAAAGATGTCTTAACTACATTTCCCTTTTTTAAAGTTAACCCAGAATGGCATAAGCTCTATGGGTCGTGCAAAACTGAAGGCAGTGCAAAGTGTTTCGTCAATCTCAGACAGTACTATGATCGTCTTGTTGCTATACCATCAGTCCAGAAACTTAAACCAGAAATCCATGATTCACGAATTAAACCAAATTTTTCAGTCACCTCTGAACCACGTGGTAGTACTCTTGGTAAAACACATGCGTCTGATATGTTATTTGAAAAGGGAGGAAAATTTGGTGAGCTTCCTGGTGCCAAAGTCGGCGAAGTTGTAGTGCGTTTTCCTCCAGAGGCCAGTGGATATTTGCACATTGGACATGCCAAAGCAGCGCTTTTAAATCAACACTATAGAGTAAGAAATTTTGCTTGTTTGTTATTCTTTTTTAAAATGTCTTAAAATTATACAGAGTATTAAATTCTAGGTTCGGGATTTTTAGTAGCAACTTAGCGTTGCTTAGAATCAGTGAGCTGCGAATTTTTGTGCACAAATTATTATTATTTTCGACTGCATAAACTTTCTGTGGATTACTACTGACTGTTTTAGTCAGTTTTCAACTAGCAATAACCGCGCCTCAGGTAAACTTCATTGGCTACGGTACCGCCACTCCGCCCGCAGCTCTTCTAGGGTTGTTGCCGGTCCCAAGCCCGGGTAAAGGAGGAGGGTTGGGCATAGGGCTGGCACCCCTATCCCATAAAACACAAGTTTGCTAAAAAAACGCTAACCAGAATAAACAAAATTAACCATTTAAACTCTGCCCTGGAAGTGGAAGGAACCTATATGACGCTTCATAATGAAAGCCGAGATTCTTCGGAAGTCATGAGGCCGATGCCACCCCTTCTAACGACCAGAGCAAAAAATTTTTATAGGTACATGGAATGTTCGGACAATGTGAGAGACAGGCAAGACTACCCAGATAGCAGCAGAAATGAAGAGATACAATTTAACTGTGCTCGGGATCAGCGAAACACATTGGACTCAAACTGGATAGAAAACATTAGCTACGGGAGAGGTGCTACTATATTCCGGGCACGAAGAGGAAAATGCCCCACACACCCAAGGAGTTGCTCTGATGCTATCTAAGAAAGCGCGCAATGCACTTGTAGGATGGGAACCACATGGACCCAGGATCATCAAAGCATTTTTCAAGACAATGAAGAAGGGGATTACAATGAACATCATCCAGTGTTATGCACCCACCAACGACGGCAACGACGAGGACAAAGACCAGTTTTATGACTGGCTGCAGTCAATTATAGCAAAGTGTCCAGGAAAGGATCTGACAATCCTAATGGGGGACCTAAACGCTAAAGTCGGAATGGACAACACCGGTTACGAAGACATCATGGGACGACAAGGACTGGGAGAAAGAAACGAAAATGGTGAAAGATTTACAAATCTATGCGCTTTCAACAAAATGGTCATAGGTGGTACAATATTCCCCACAAACGCATACACAAAGCTACATGGATCTCACCGGATCATACTACAGAGAATCAAATTGATCGTATATGCATGAATAAAAAATTCAGAAGATCAATGGAAGATGTGAGAACCAGGAGAGGAGCTGATGTAGCTTCAGACCACCACCTAGTGGTTGCCAAAATGAAGCTGAAGCTAAAGAAGCAATGGATAACTGGAGCAACAGCATTAAAACGATTCAATACAGCCTCTCTACGGGATACTGACAAACTCAAGGAATTTAAAATAACTCTCAACAACAGGTTCCAAGCCTTACAAGATCTGCTGAACGAGGAAGAAACCACTATGGAGGACAACTGGAAAGGAATCAAAGAGGCACTAACTTCAACTTGTCAAGAGGCTCTGGGCTGCAAGAACTACCATCATAAGGAATGGATTTCCACAAAGACCCTGAGCGAAATTCAAGAAAGGAGGAACAAGAAGGCAGAAATCAACAACAGCCGAACTAGAGCAGAAAAAATCAAGGCACAAAATGAATACACAGAAGCAAATAAACAAGTAAAGAAGAGCATTCGAGCCGACAAACGTTAGTATATCGAAGGCCTTGCAACGACAGCGGAGAAAGCTGCAAGAGAAGGAAATATGAAACAGCCATACGACACAACGAAGAAACTGGCAGGTAAATATAGTAAACCAGAGCGACCGGTCAGGAACAAAGAAGGCAAGCTAATCACCGAGATTCAAGAACAAAGAGGCAGATGGGTAGAACATTTTGAGGAACTCTTGAATAGACCAGCTCCACCGAACCCACCAGACATCGAAGCAGCATCTACAGACCTCCCGATTGATGTTGATCCACCAACGATGGAAGAAATCAAGATAGCTATCAGACAGATCAAAAGTGGGAAAGCAGCAGGACCTGACAATATACCAGCCGAAGCACTTAAGTCAGATATAGACATAACGGCAACGATGCTCCACGTTTTATTCAAGAGGATCTGGAATGTAGAACAGGTGCCGGCAGACTGGAAAGAAGGATACCTTATCAAGATACCAAAGAAAGGGGATTTGAGCAAATGCGAGAACTACAGAGGAATCACACTATTGTCAGTACCAGGCAAAGTCTTCAACAGAGTGTTGTTGAACAGAATGAAAGATTCAGTGGATGCTCAACTTCGAGATCAACAGGCTGGTTTCCGTAAGGATCGGTCATGCACAGACCAAATCGCAACACTACGCATCATCGTTGAACAATCAGTTGAATGGAACTCGTCACTGTACATCAAGTTCTTTGACTATGAGAAGGCGTTTGACAGCGTAGACAGGAGATCACTATGGAAACTTCTTCGACACTACGGTATACCAGAGAAACTCGTCAACATCATCCAGAATTCTTGCGACGGACTACAGTGCAAAATTGTGCATGGAGGACAGCCGACAAATGCATTCTCAGTGAGGACCGAAGTCAGATAAGGCTGCCGACTCTCGCCCTTCCTCTTCCTCCTGGTGGTCAATTGGATCATGAAAACCTCTACATCTGGGGAGAAGCACGGGATTCAATGGACAAGTAGGATGCAACTTGATGATCTGGACTTCGCGGATGATCTGGCACTTCTATCCCATACACAACAGCAAATGCAAGTGAAGACAACCAACGTAGCAGCACCATCATCATCAATAGGCCTGAACATACATAGGGAAAAGAGCAAGATCCTCAAATTCAACACAGAGAGCACCGACCTAATTGAACTTGATGGTGAAACTCTGGAAGAAGTGGATACCTTTACATACCTGGGGAGCATCATCGATGAACAAGGAGGATCCGATGCAGATGTAAGGGCAAGGATCAGCAAAGCAAGGGCAGCATTCCTACAGTTGAAAAATATATGGGACTCCAAACAACTGTCAACTAACGTCAAAGTTAGACTCTTCAACTCGAACGTCAAGTCAGTTCTTCTGTATGGAGCTGAAACGTGGAGAACTGCAAACATCCTCAGGAGAGTACAGGTATTTATCAACAACTGTCTACGCAGAATATTGAATGTCTGTTGGCCGGAAACCATCAGCAACAGCCTACTTTGGAAGAGAACAAACCAACTTCCAGCTGAAGAGGAAATCAGGAAACGACGTTGGAAATGGATAGGACATACATTGAGGAAACCATCAGACTGTATCACGAGACAAGCACTAACTTGGAATCCTGTTGGAAAACGGAAAAGAGGAAGGCCAAAGAACACCCTGCGTCGAGAACTGGAAGCAGACATAAAACGGATGAAGAGTAACTGAAGACAGCTGGAAAGGATTGCTCAGGACAGAGTTGAATGGAGAATACTGGTGAGCGGCCTATGCTCCTCCGAGAGGGGTAACAGGCGTAAGTAAGTAAGTAAGTTTTAGTCAGCAGTGTCTCTGATTAATGCTTCTGGATCTTAATATAATAATGTTCGATTAGTGCCTACTGTTTATCTGACTGTTCACTAGTTCACAAACTTAAGCTTACATCACTTAGTTTAGTTTGTGTGACTCAACACTAGCATTAGCAAATATTATACAAAGTTCCAAACTTTATTAAAGTTCGAAGTATATTTCTATATATAGTGGGCATTCTAATATATCTTTTATTTTATAAGTACTTTCATCGTTTTCTTTTTAGGATATTTTTCAAGGCCGTTTGATATTACGCTTTGATGATACTAATCCTGATAAAGAAAAAGAATGTTATGAAAAGTCTCTTCTATCAGATCTCCCCCGAATCGGCATTTCGTGGGATACAATGTCATCAACGTCTGACCATTTTGACAAGATGTTGCAACTATGTGAACAGTTAATCAGAGAGGGCAAAGCATATGTTGATGATACAGATACGGAGACTATTCGTGTACAAAGGGAAGCTCGACAAATATCCACTTGCAGGAATAATTGTAAGAATGATTTGTAAATTCGCGTGATGTGTTTCTAATAGTTCATCACCGGAAATCTTTCCTAGTACTTTGCTTTTTTAATATGCTGGTAGTATTTTTGCGATTATAGGTTGAATTTTTGTTTAATAATTGTGCCTACACTAATTAGTTACACCGTTTTCAACTTGCTGATTATTTATTATGGAGGTTTTTTAGGCTACAGTCAGTTTTTTATTTCCACCACTTCAAGACCTATTTGGTTGTAGTAAACATGGTATCGTAGTATAGATGTGAGTGACAACGTACGCGTACTTTCACGTAGTAATTCCAGACGGTACCCTCATAGTTGTTTACATGATTGTCTTTCTGTAGTAGTTATTTGCTTTCAATAAAATCCTATTACTTAAATTTTTGTGCTCTACCATTCAGTTGCATTCCTAGATGCTCATGGCTTCATAAGAGGCTAGAAATAAACATTTTAGTGTACCGCATTCACCATGCACAGATACGATTTCCACCACACATTATATTAATTTATACTCCCTCTTCTGAAAACAGTCATTTGGAAAGGCGATTGTGTCATATCAAATGTATAATGCCACTCAACCTAAGTACTTTCATACTATAGGAATAAGTTTTGGTCTCCAATGGTAGGTAAAAGTCATGTACTAGGTATGATTTCTGTAACTTACCACTCGTATAATTATTTATTTGGCTATCGTATTTGATTGCAGTCTTTCGGTTTAGTTTCCTTGCATTACGTCTCTGTTCTGTTATTTATTATCTAGCCATCGAAAAAAATTTGGCTTGGTGGGAAGAAATGAAGAAAGGAACACAACAAGGGTTGAGATGCTGTGTACGTGCGAAAATTGACATGTCTTCGAACAACGGTGCTCTACGTGACCCCACAATATATCGTTGTAAAGTAGAACCCCATGTTCGAACAGGTTCTAAGTATAAGTAAGCAAACTTATGAACGTTGATGCATTATTCACAAAATATAGTTTTCTTTTACATTTTTGACCCAAATCTAATTTTGATTTCCATAAATATGTCATCGTAGTTTAGAACCAATTCTATTTGCGAACATAGGAAGTTTAGAAACTATGAGACATATGTAGTTCGCTCCATATTAGACATCAGTTACCAATTTACGTTGAACTAAAATGTGTGGAATAAGTAACTATTACAGGAAATCCGATTATGCGGTATTTAAGATAGTGCCAAACTTTTTTCAGTACTAGTAAAGTTATACTTGTTTTGATATAGAACTTACAAGTGGGACTACCATTATAGTGTAATATGGTTGAGAAAGACGAATCACAGACTAAATCCTCATAATATTGATTTCTAGAGTCATGTCACTTTTGATAAAAATCAACTGCAGCGTAGCTTGTTTGTTAAAATCTATTTCACTCGTTTTCTAAGATTCCATGTTGAAAATTTTCGAGGAGTCTAACATTTCACATAGTAGTACGTAAAGCATTCAAAGAGTTGTAATTTTCTGTAGAAATGACGATGCGATTCATCCAGGATAGATGAGTCTTTGTTTGATGGCTAGTGATGCTAACCGACTACATAAACCCAGGTAGATGTAAAAGAACTTGGACGTGAGACCTAGTAGTGGATAGCTTTCCACCCTAATTATTAAGCGACTAATGCACATTGGGATAACAGTGAGTAGAATAGTGTATAATAAGTTATAAATTATGGTTAATTCTATTCCTACCATCTCTGAAGTGTGGAGTTTTTAAAAGTTTGAATAACATTAAGCATTTTTATTTGTTTATATTAAAGTTTATACTGATTTCCTTAAATGTCTTTCATGTTGTCAGGTAATAATTGGTAATTGGCTTTAAATTGCATCACAAAAATCCTTTTTGTTCCATTAATTATTCCCCTTTATTCTTTCTTTCATAAGAGTTTACCCACTGTATGATTTTGCTTGTCCAGTAGTGGATAGTATTGAAGGCGTTACTCATGCATTACGCACTTCCGAATATAATGATCGCAATGAACAGTATGCATGGATATGTAAGAGTTTAGGTAAGCTTACCTACTGGTAGAGGTTTATTTGGTCATTTAACTTTATTGTGAATCAAAACTTAAGTAGTTTTGGTTGAAACAATATAAACTTTAGGAATATTGGTGATAAAACATCCTGCAGAGTTACTTATGTATAACTCTTTCTCTGTCACAAACATAAGCAATCTGTTCATCAAACAAGAATATAGGTCAACATTCAGTGTGCGTCAATCTGATCACTTCGGTTATACTCCATCATTGAGGTAATACACTTCTGTTTTTCATTAAGACATCTACGGAGGTCTTCAGAAGCTAGACTGGATGTTGTAATTTCGTGTTGTAGTCGTCTAGATAAGAAAGAAAGTTCATAATGAAACTGATAGGAATTTCCATACATAGTCTAGTTTAAGGCCACTCTTTTTAAAGGGAAATGGCTTTTTCTGCTACTACTAATGTGGTGCGGTTGCACATTTTACCAAGTCCTACGTTGTTTATAACTGAATGGCATAATAATGACTTTATTTTACTAAGTAGTTAGTCTAGAATTATAACATAACTTCATATCAGTTTCCTCACCAGGTATGATACGCTGTTTGTTATCACTTAGGTAGTAGTACTATTTTGTCATGTACTTCGTGGTATAAGTAATTCAAATGGAGTTGCATAAGGGAGGGAAAACACAAATGTTGGAACAGTTTGTATACCGTTTGCAATAAAAGCCTTTATTATGTCTTTGAAAATGATCATTTTTGTGATGTAGTTTGGTGTGACATTAGCTTATTCCATGTATTACATTCGTGATCTGCATTTGCTCTTATCCCCCATGCTTAGGTATACGTTGTCCACTTGTAATCGACTATAGTCGCCTTGCACTTCAAAATACGGTCCTATCAAAGCGTAAACTTGCCTGGTTTGTAGATGAAGGTATTGTTGATGGATGGGATGATCCAAGAATGCCTACGATTTCTGGTATTCTTCGTCATGGCATGACTGCTGAGGGCTTGCGTCAGTTTATTTTGGCTCAAGGTTCTAGTCGATCTTCTGCTTTAATGGAATGGGATAAAATCTGGTCGTTTAATAAAAAAATAATTGAACCTATAGCTCCAAGGACTACTGCACTTTTGTTGGATTCTTTATATACAAGTCATGGGGGTACTCCACCAGGTCTGGTTCGTGTTCGAGTTCATGGCCAAACTGGCTATACGAAGAAGGAGGTTAGTTGTGTTGACTCTTTAAAGGGATTCAATCTCTCTGGTACTGTCATAGCTTAAACACTTGAGTTTCAATGTTTTGGTCAAAAATCCATATTCCCCACCTACTGTAGTTCATGTACTCTTGAATTTTAACCTATATGTGATTGGTTAGCTGTAGTGAGACTCACTAAAATTGTATAGGACCTGGAACTTCTACTTCGTACTAAACAATCACGCCTTTTTATGTTGCCCATACAATAACAATGGTTACTTTGTCTATTGACCTTAAAGTAATGGAAACTTTATCTATCATTACACTTTGTAAAAGTTATCAAATATTTCAAGTTATAATCCATCTTTTTAAAATTGAAATTTCAGGTACAAGTCCATCCAAAAAATGAATCTCTTGGATACCGTACTGTTTTACTTGGTCCAGAAGTGTTTGTTGAACATGCTGACGCATTATGTTTTAAGGAAGATGAAAATGTTACCTTCATCAATTGGGGTAATCTTCGAATAATGGGTATACATAAACAAGATCAACAGATAGTAGGCATTGATGCCTCTCTTAATTTAGAAGATACTGTAAGTTCTTCTGTTACATACATCGAATTCAGGAGATTACTGTCCCTTATTATCTACTGCTATTATATTCTACACTTCGTATATCCGCTGCTTAGTTGGTTTAGTGACTAGCCTTCAATTTAGGTACTTCAACATATTTCCTGTGTAGTACCGATTAAATGGTCAGTACCATCTGCTAATTAACAAAAATAATGCAGTGTTTACTTGTTACGATTTTCCTTTGGATATACCGTGCAATTTGCGAATTTGTTTATTTATTAATGTAGATGCTAAAATGCTGATACTTCTTGCAATATTCTAACCCGTTCCTACAAACTATCTGTCAGAGTGCCAAGAAGCTCAAACAAGCACCTCATAATACTTTGTAATTAAGAACTCGAAACTCGCTTGATTGTATACACTAAATGCAGAACAGTGACACCATAAGCAATAAGCCCTTATTTGTGTTTAACTGGGATATTTATTTTGTTATAGGTTAATGATTAATTTATTATTATTTATGAACGATAAGAGATATAGCATTTTATGAATCAAATTAAATTTCATAACTAGGATAGTGCCAAAATACCAATTAAAACTTTTCTTAAATATGTGTACTGAATTCCCATAGTGAATCGATCCAGAATTTTTATATTGTTACTCATTCTCCCTGTTTTAACATTTATGTTCAATCTTAGGACAATACGTTTCGGTTTCCTGTTTAGCATGGTTGACAAGAATATGGATTTGTATAGGTGGCACTACCTTTTTGTGCTGAGTCATTCTGGTGAATCTCTATATTTGTTTACTTTTACGATCCCAACCGCTTGTTTTCTATTCAAACCTAAGGCCATCTTTTGAAACGCTTCTATAGTCTTAGTTGTGCTCTATTAAAATTAATGGCCCAGTTGTTAATCAACACTGCAACTGAGTGTCAGCATCTAGTCATTAGTTTTCTGGCAGTGTTATGGAATGATGGCGCTGAAGGTAAACAATCTTTTATGGCTTTGTTGTTGACTATGATCTCGAATTCGCTGTATTTGAACCCCACTCTACTCACTTTTTTTGCGTGTTTGGGTAGTGTCACTGGTCCTCAGCCAACGAGCGTGAGTACATAAACCTGTATTTAGTGTATGAATAAATCGATCACTTATACTAAGTTCTCTTTCCAGGTGGCGGAAAATAGGTCATAACATATATATTACAAAACTTTAATTTTTCAGGGATTCATTTTCAGCTGTATAACCTTTCATGTAGTAAAGCTATTTATTTAAATAAATCCAGTTGCAAAGTTAACTCTTGTTTATTACTTGTATTCGCATAGATTTTTAAAATTTTTGAAGTAATGCAGTATTTTTCTGCCTTTAACACACAACATACACATGCACCTTCTATTGCACTGTATGTATTTTCCGTTAATTTACACTTTCATGTTTGTTGTTGTTTATTTTATTTAAAGGATTACAAGAAAACACTCAAAGTTACTTGGCTTGCAGATCCTAAAGACTCTCACCCGCCATTGATTCCAGTCAGTTGCCTAACGTATGATAACCTTCTAAATAAAGCGATATTGGGAAAAGATGAAGATTTTAAACTATACGTCAATAAGTGCTCTAAAGTATGTAACTTTTTTAATATTCTTCGCTATTTTTTTGTGATCACTGCATTCTTCTATCTGCTGATTAGCAGACCACAACCATGTTCCACCTACGCCAGTTTGATTGGCTAAATAGTATTTGTAGTTCTCGCACAAAAAAATGTGTAGCTCAAAGCTGAGTAGATCAGTCTGTATCTGATTACTTTGGATTAATTTTACGTATCCCGACCGTAGCTGCTACCTTGACGTAGTGGTCGGGTTTCGCCTATCGTGATGACCCAACTGAGCTATATTGGCTGCAATGCATGTTCCTCAAGGTCCTGCCATGCCAAGCAGGTCTGTTGGAGAGCGATAAGACTAAAGGCAGCAACCTAAGATCAGAGGGCGAAGTCGTACTGCTGACTGCAGCGAGGTGTGACAGCAGTAAGGTGTTTCCCTCGGATAACCAGCATCTGCAGCGATGCTGCCTTCTTAACGGAAGGAAGGGGTTAGAAAAGGTCAACCCTAAAAATGTCATACCTCACCTTACTCCACGGATTTCCGTCTCAGGCAGTAAGGTCTTCTAAAGAACGGAGCTAACACTTCAAAAACTCCCCATAACAAGGCCGTGCGTGATCGGCCTCAAGCAGTTGTCCCTTGAGCTCTGCGATCGCGCTCCAAAGTCACTATGACCAATACTAACCCAGTTTCTTTTTCAGGTACCTCAAGAAGTAATATCTTTCCATGGTGTGGGCATCCAGGAAGTAAAAATCGCCCTCATACCTCTATTAGCACTGACTGACTGACATATAGTACAATCGTTCTTACCATTGATTACCTGATAACATATTTATTGCTTTATGACTGTCATAGTTATTTTTTGCATAATGGTATAGTTTAGTCAAATAAGCATTTCTTGCGTATCGTGGGACGATTGAGTGAACAATTGGTTATCATTATGTGACCTCTGCGTGACAGACGTCATTAATTACTAAGCTTTAATCCGAGATCTAATATGGGATCTAGTAAACAGTATTAATGAGTGCTTAAGTAATTCTTCGTAATCTTAATTTGACGATAATCCTTATAGAACTAATAGTCTCACATTCGAAGGAGCAGTATGTTATGTTTTGGTGCAATATATACAATGACCTTGATAATCGCTAATCCCTGTACAGACACGTCAGCCCCTCGACCACCAGTCCCAAAACGGAATAGAGGAAAAACAACGAGTAATGAGTCAAACAGACAGATCAGATCAGATCTTTATTTCAATCGTGCCTTTATATACATGCAAAATCAGACCGCATCATAAACCAATTAGAAAACTGACATTAATACAAAATAACAGTAATAGTGAGTGTGAACTGGGGTAACGTATATGCAGTCAATTAACTATAGTTCATAAATGAGAAATGATATAACAACAGTTAATGCCTTAAACAGTAGTATAGGATAAGAGCAACGTCACAATAATAATAATAAAATGCTTACTTTGTATACAACCCGAAATAATGAATCGTTAACAGAAAAAACAGTTCTAGGAGATAATCAATCTTCTTTAAGTGCCCGCCATAACACAGTAACATGTACAATTAAGTTGGGATGTCGAAATTATTAAGATTCTATCATACATGGAGTTCATATATCTCATTGAAGCTGCAACGTAATCCCACCAAAAACCTTGTGTTGCTTCTATTGTATATTACATTGTAATTTTTTGTTTTGTCTTCAGAAAGAGCAGTGCTTACTTGGTGATCCTGACTTGTGTCATGTTAAAAAAGGTGATATCATACAAATCCAACGTCGTGGTTTCTATATTTGCGATGCACCGTATGAATCAACTTGGTAGGTATGATTTTATACGTTGATAATACTAGTGCCTTCTGAAGTAAAAATGTCAGTTATTTACAATGAAACCTGGTTTTCAATATAGTGAATTATTAATTGCCTAAAATTGCAATCTTCAGAAAGGCTTATGTAACTGTTTTACATCAGATTGCATCAGGTGGAGCGGTGGCTAAAATAGAATTGTGGGTTAGTGGTTAGGAAGTTCACCTGTCAGATACGAAGTCACAGGTTTAAACCACATTCACTTTGGGTAACCCAGAAGTGTCACTAATCTTCACATCTAGAGTGTGAGTGGATGCCACATACACATTTATACACCTCGTAAATGAGCGAATAATGCTCATGCCCATCATATTACTTTGTACGCTAAGCAACAATATAATTAACTTTGGGTGGTGGGGATTAATGTGGCAAAATATAAGGGTTATAAAATAGATCTCTGGTGGTCTAAGCACTCTATTTTAAATCAGTAGGTTACCGGTTCAAATTCAACTCCGCTTACTTAAATTTAATCATCCAGGTATTATCATTTGCTTTCTGATATGTTTTCTCAGGTGAAACAGACGCGTTGGTTCTTAATGATTTAGTATGGCCCGCGATACGATACAGCTAAATTATCTTGTGTAGCCAGATTCCAAGTCTGATTCCGTCGATAATCGGTACGGTTATTGCAAATCGTTATGTCTGATACTTGTACTTCAGTCGGATACCACGATTTGTTCCTTCCCAATCCACAGCTACTCCAAAAGACTAAACTTGTAGGAAGATTATATTGTGGAGCGAAAATACGAGACGAGACTAGCAAACAACGTTTATATATTTCACATTTGAAATTCAATTAATAAATGAAAGTTTACAAAAAATCAATACAACGCCTTTCGCTTGATTTAATGGACGGTTGTATTTTCGGGTATTTTGAATCCCCAACACTTTCAAACTTTAAGCGTCTCTAATCTGATTCAGTAAATAGCGAATAAGTTCATGTGATCTTAGTAACAATGACTGAAAACAGGAAGAAGTATGGAAAACTCATTACATTTATCTAGTATATAATTATTTACTTGGTATGTGGTACTGCCCGCTCGTCCAATCTAAAGTTAGTGAGGATGGGGTTCTAATTTGTGATTTTATATATGGAAGTCAAACCTCTTAACTGCTGAGTCACTTCTCCACTGGTAAGAATAGTAAAATGACTAAGCATTGGTAATGTGGTTCGAGAATTGTTGTGTAATAAAAGCATTTATCGTCACAGTACGATGTTTATATTTAGATATAACTTACATTTATAAATGGTATGGTTAAATTGCATTTGCATCTTTTGGTTGAATAATCTTGTTCTATGTGGTTATTTTTATTCCTTTGGAATTCAAAACCTGCTTGATAGTATGTATATTAGTTTTTTAAAATGAGCGTCAATCATACTCGTTAAATTTTTTTTAAAATATAGTTTAGCTACCGGACACGAATCGCCTTGTGTTTTGATTAACATTCCGGATGGTTCATCTAAGGATGATATTGTTATCATCAAGTCTGAGGTTGAATCATCCTTCAAGTCTGGTTCTGCCAAAACCAATAAAGTAAGTTGTTTTCCAAGGTGATTAATATTAATTATCGCACTTTGTAAGTTATTAAGTAAGTATTATTCACAACGAAAAGATAGCAAACTATAAACATACTAGATAACTGTTCAGTTATGTTCGAACACGTTAGCAGTTTGCACGCATAACTTCATGGTTCTTCAGGGGTTGTGGCGGCCAGCATGATATCGTTCAGTTGGTATAGCAAAATTCAATGACTAATTCATCCCATTTTCGGTCAATTTGTGATATCTTGTAATCTTAATCCAGTGTTATGCACATGTGCTGTTAAGGAATTCTGAAGTTAGGATTTTTCAGCGCTTTTTAGTTTTCAAACTTTCGCAAACTGATTTTAGTCGTCGATGACGATTACCGCTGACAACAACACAATTTCTCCTCATGAATTGGATCCGACCATCAGTTTAAACTTGTTCATATCCTCACTTTTATGTCGTCCATGTTTTTTGAATTTCTCTTGCTGTTACTATTTTTCGGCAATATCTAGACTGTTTTTGGTGTACTTACGTACTTAGTGGTACAAGTTTATGCTAATGATGTCTAGAGAAACAATATAAGCTACATTATTAAGCTACTCATGAAGCTACCCCATGAAAATCATCTACCAGAGTTACAAACCTGTTGCCTTAAAACTTTATGTAAATTATGTGGAAGAACCTTGGCACTTAATTATTATGAATTAATACTCATTTTATTTGGGACTCGCAAACCAAATAAATGTGTTTACAGGATTACAGAAATACGTTTTAACATAAGTAAAACTATATTGAAAATAATAAGATGACAACCTTCAATCTGTTGTAATTCCTGTTAAGAAATTTGTCGTACTTTATAAGAAGGATTGAAGATTTGATAAAATGTATCAACCAGAGCAGACATCTATAGATAAAGTGTAGTAATATGGAAATCATCGGGATTCGAACTCAGTCCGCTTCATGCCAAACGCCACCGCGTTCACCACTAGGCTACATTGGGATTCAGTTACATCCAGCCGACGAGTCCCAAATAGGACTTAACGCGGGTTCTGGATTCCACTTGCTAGTCACAATCTAACCTAAATATAACTTATGTACTACCGCTATATAGAGGCGATCCACTCAGGATGGACATATGGCAACAGTGGCTGACCAATTTCTGTCCATTACAAATCAATGGGATGATATAAACCTATTCTAAAATAGAGATAGTCTTATACATTCCATCAGATGACTAGATTTTATTACTTGTAAGCCATCACATGTAAATACTTGAAATCCAGTATGCGGACTGATAAGTGAGTGGTGCGAAAGAATGGTATTTTTCTGAGGAATGTTGGTTAGTTTAGACCACTCAGTAACCACAGTCAGTGGCTGAAATTGTTGAGTTTTTTTGGTTAGAATATGCCGATGATATAGTCCTATTGAGTGAAGATGCTGATAAAATGCAGAATTTATTGATAACCTTAAACATGAACGTAAGCATGTTTGGGATGCGATTTTCCCCATCCAAATGCGAATTACTGCTTCAGGACTGGCTTAATTCGGCACCGAAGTTAGTGATAGGGGCCGAAGCTATTGAATGTGTTAGCCGCTTTACTTATTTCGGGAGCTTCATTAGTCCTGACGGCCTGGTGTCTGATGAAATCTCGGCTCGTATACATAAGGCCCGATCGGCTTTTGCCGATTCGCGTCGCTTGTGGCGTAGGCGAGACATCCGTTTACTAACGAAGAAACGCGTTTACTGCGCAAAAGTTCGATCCGTCTTACTTTACGGTTGTGAAACATGGCCATTAGGGATAGATATTCGTAGGCTCCTAGTATTTGATGATAGATGTCACCGAAACATTGCTCGTGTTTGTTGGGACCACCGAGTAAGAAATGCATGGGTTAGAAATAGAGTACTAGGTAAATGCGGTAAGTCTATTGATGAAGTAGTGAATCTTCACCGCCTAAGGTGGTTAGGACATGTGTTACGTATGCCTGACCACCGTCTACCGAAACGAGCAATGTTGTCTGTTGTAGGAGTAGACTGGAAGAAAGCTAGGGGTGGCCAAACGAAAACATGGCACCAATCCATGAAGTCATTGACAATTGGGCTGAGCCATGTTAATAGATGCAGACTACCTGGTTGAGGCCCATGTGATGATCGTAACAAATGGTTAGACTTTAGGTGATATGGCTCAAAGTCGTTGGGAATGGCTCAGGTGCATCCACTCCTTGTCTTCCTCCAAATTCTAGTTCCTGAGCCTTTGGTAATTTTCTCTTTACTGATTCACTTTTTTGTTTTAAATCTTATCTCTGATCTCTATACCTTTCCATTAGTACTTACTCTGTTACTACTTCCCCTACTCTGGGATTTGGTCCGACAATTTAATCTCTATCTGTTGATTGAGGCGTGGCAACTTGAACTGATGTATGCATGTACCAAATTCTACGTTGTAACTAACTGACTATGACGATTTTATTTCTAATTCTCAGCAACACATCCATGCTAATTCAGAGATAATTTCACGGACATGCCATTAAGACATTTTGTAATATGCACACAATGCATAGGTATGCATATATCAAGGAGGTTCTTCGAGTAGCGTCACACAATTAACGGGCTCAAACAGAAGCATAGTAATCAAGTATAACATCCTTCGGGTTAGAAAACACGAAAATAAAGTTCACCTTGAGAGGCTCTTGGTGTCAAAATAACAAATTCGAGGTTTGGCAAATTAATTGCAGAAAATTGCTATTTTTACCAGGTCATTTTCAGGGATCAAGCATTCATAATTGTTTTAAGTAACATCTTGTAGGACTGAGGTCGTCATCTTATTATAGGTCGAATTTTACTACCTGTTAGTATTTGGAACATTTGTTAACGAGATCGGTGATCTGTTGGCCCATTAATGGCCAGTATTCGAAGCTCCGTCAAATAGACTACATTTATTTAATTCTAGGGTGATCACTGTAAATTTATCGCAATAGTTTCTGTCGTTGAGATTTCGGCATGACCACTCCCTCACTAAACACTCGTCTACGACGTACAGGGATACCGACGTTGGTAAACTTGCTTAATTGCTCCTTCAGTGAAAGGGAGGTATGCGATTGTAGACGTATTCGGTCGCTTTGTTGATTATCCAGTCTTTTCTTGAATAGTTTGAATCTTTGATACTTATACTGATAAAGCAGATATGACATTCTTTCGATAACTTAATATGTAATCTTCTGTTGAAAACGAGTCGATAACTGTTTCATCCTCTGTAGTAGGGCAGGTACTTATAAAACGAGATAGAGCATCCGCCTAACAAAAATCCTCACTTTTTTGTACTGTATATCGTAATCATATTTGATTAGAGTGCTCATCGTTGCAGTCGATTTACGGAGTGTGCCGGTATTCTCGACTTAGAACTCAAAACAGCCAATAATTGTTTATGATTAGTTAATATCGTAAAATGTTGTTCAAATACCATCTTGTAGAATCATCGTCCTGCGGAAATAATAGCTTAGGCTTCTTTGTTTATTCGATTATAACGTACCTCACAGAGTGTCAGCGTTCTGAGAGCGTGCATTATTGCTTTCTCCTTCCTATCAGGAAATTTATTAAAGATAAATACACTCACGCCATACGCTGGTGCCTCTGTTGCAACAATAATCGACATCTTTAGATCTTTATGTATGAAAATGAGATCGGATGCAAGTATCTTCTTCAGGTCATTAAAAGCTGTTTAGCACTGCTTCATCCAATCCCACTTAGTATTTTTCCCCAGCAAATAATTAAGTGGTGGTTGTTTCTCATATAAGGATGGTAAGAATCCTAAATGGTAAATAATGAGTCCTAGGAAGTATCGTAGAGTAGATACATCTTAGAACGAAGGCATTTTGTGGGTGGCTTCAGTGTTTTCTGGATCAACAAAACGACTCGACTTATCGAACATAAATCCCAGATAGTTCACGGATGTCAGGTTAAATTGGCACTTTTTAGAGCGTAAGCGAAATCTATGCTCTTGGATTTGTCTTAGTACAGTCGTAATTCGATTATTTAGTTATTTTGGAGATGCTGCGACTATGAGTATGTCATCTAATTGCACGGCTGCTACGGTAATGCTGGTTAGAGTTGTACCCATCAATTGTTGGAAAACTACTGGTGATGTTTTAACTCCAAACGGCAGTCTGGTGTGCTGGAAGAGTTCTCAATGCGTGTTAATTGTGAGTAGTTCACAGCATACTGGTTCGACGTCAACTAGCAAATAAGCGTCTGTTATGTCTAACTTGGCGAAACCGCTACCGCCATTAAGAATAGTCAATAGATCATCAGAAACAAGTTGGAGATAATGATGTTGCTCTAGTTACTCCAATTGAAAAATCAGCACAGAAATGCATAATATGCATAAGTATCCTGATGATGACTATTGAGACTGTTCATGTCAAAACGATGCTGGTGTAAGAATACCTTGTTTTTCTAGGCATCGAAGTTCTGCGTGTATGGAACTAGTATCTTTGGATGGATTTAGCCGTCGATTGCGACCGTAAGTTCACCGTAATAGCTGAGTGCTGACCCAAACCAAGTTGGAAGTTAGTGGAAAATTGCTTCAGTAATTACATTGTATATTCTTCAGACTCAGTGGGTTGTCCCATTAAGTGGCACACCGTACTTAACGGGACATCAGATAACTGCATCTTGTCCAGCTAGTCCTAACCGAGTAAATTTAAGTCAGCTGGTGTTACATATCATACTCCCGTGAAAGTCGTTCCTCTGAATACACTCTAGTTATCTCAATAGACGCAAACAATCTCCACATCCTATACGCGCCGTCTGAGTTATTTTCTTGATCTGTAGACTGCTTATTTTACTCCAAAGCTTTTGCGAAATGTTCGAATAGTCTAACACTGTATCAGTTTGCAATCTCGATGAATACTCATTAATATTAAGAGTAATAAACCTTCATTCACCTGGAGTCTTGCTCTGGTATTGTGCTAATAGGGTTTATGAATAGGTGCCAGGTTCGGAAATGGGTTTTCCCTAGCTTTCGGAGTTAGGTTGTGGTCGATTTGATTTCCAATGCCTGTAACAACCATCTTTGTGACCAGTCGATTTACATTTTCTGCGACGGTTGTGAACAAGCATATTATTTCAAAATGACATGCTCCATAATCCCAACAAGGAGTTGGAGCATTCGTCTTTGGATGTATTGTGCTAAGCACAACAGGATCAGGCGTAACATTGCTTCATGACTGACGGACTGCGTTAACTTGTGTTTACCTTCGCATCAAACCACAGTTGTATCGCGCTAAATATTAATTAGACGTTGGTACTGTCATTTGCAATATCTCTAAAAATCAGTTCAGGGTCCTATTCCAAACGACAGTAGCTGAGTTCTAATGTAGTTAAACTTCGGGAACTTTAGACTACAGATAAGAATTAGTGCTTTAGACTGATCTTCAGTCAATGACTTTAGCTGGAAACGTTCACATTGACAATTAACGTTATTTACATGGGTGAGGAAATCAGCATTCTCATTCAGAATCAATTTCAATCATTGATATCGCGTATAAGGAGGAATTGCTTCGAAACTGTTGACTTAGTGGACTAAACAGTGTCAGCAAATAAACGATCACGTTGGTTTTGCGGTAAAATCAAATCGCAATATTTATCAAACTCACTGGAGCCCAATTTTCGTAGTAACAGCCAAACCTTCCAGGCATCCTCTTGAGTTGCAAAATCAAATTTAAGTAAATAATCATACTACCGAAACGTTCGTATCAGGATCTTAGTGAGATTCAGCAATGCTGTTGTTCGTGATGCCATCAATCAACAGTGCGGTAGTAGAAGTAGATATTCTTGGTGGGGAAGTAGATGTAATTTTCGTGTCTACCAACATCTGTATGTCTTAGTTGCTACTTCTGCAATAATTCTACTTTTACAGGATCCATGATTGCACCAACCGTATTGTCACTATTATGACTAATGCTGGTTAGAGAATTTCCCCATTAGTCTGTTGGACACTAACTTTGGTGATCAGGGGTTTCCCACCTACAGTCATTCTCCTCTCTGATTCTTAGCCTCAACCGTCGAAAGGAAGAACTCTTGAATGATGAACCAGATAGTTCGGCAATCCTGAAACAGCATTTTATTTTAGCACATTCATTTATATGTCAATTTAATTACAGTGATTATTAGTTGGGAAAATTATCAACTGAATAAAATTTCTGAATCCGATATAAGTGATTATTTCACAAATTAAATACTAGAGTACGATAGCATGTACTCTAGAGTATAGCTCACATTATGTTAATTTAATGTGATAGAGGTTTGCAAATCAAGCATATAAAAATCAATGTAAGTAATGTTTACATTTAAATAGGATTGTGACTGGAAAGCGGAATCCATGACGCGCGTTTTGTCCTATTTGGGACTCATCGGTTGGATGTACCTGCATCCCAATGTTGATGCCCACACTGGGATTCGAACTCAGTCCGCTTCGGGATAAAGCGCGCGTCCTGGATTCCGCTTACCAGCCACAATGCAACTTAAACATTACTTGCGATTTATAACTATATCAAGACAGTCCGCTTAGGATACACATATGGCAACAGAGGCTGAGCAGTTCCAGTTCATAACTAGTCAACGGGAAGATACAAACTTATCCTAATTATTCAGTATAAGTCTAACATTATAAATATTTATCAGTTTGTTACACTCCAATCCTGTTAGCATTATTACACACACCTTTGACATGTCATTTACAGGATCGAACCGGTCTTTCTAGTTAGTCTTGCAATTAATATTTGGTTTGTTTTGTTCCTCTATTCTATTTAAATTCATGTTAATTGGATTCAGTTATTTATTCTCATAAGGATCAACTTAAACACGTGAAACGTCAGAAAATTTAAAGCTTCTACACAAATACATTGCAAGTGTATTACATTATTATTATTATTATTATTATTATTATTATTATTATTATTATTATTATTGCTATTGTTATTGTTATTATTATTATTATTGTTATTATTATTATTATTATTATTATTATTATTATTCATTGAAGACAGCTAAATTAGATATGACACCAGAGGAAGCAGCCAAAGCAGCTGAGCAGCAACGTAAAAAACAAGAGAAAAAAGAAGCAAGAAAAGTAGGTAAATTACAAGCTAAACAAAAAGCACTAGAAGCTGAACCTAAAGCAACAACAATAATTAATCATCATCAAACAGGTAGTAAACCGGCACGTGATGCAGTGAATGATGAGCGATCCAATCAACATTAATCGGATGCAAACAATCGAAACAAGCCGCTTCAAAAGTTGTAGTCGTAACTGATAAAGATGGAGAACATTCACTGAATAAATATCGAACTAAAAAACAATCCAAGTAAGTCGTTGATTCTTCATATTTACTTGCTATACTACCAGCTTATTATTATTATTTCCATTGATAAGCTCTAATTGTATCTGCTACCGTGATGTAGTGGTCAGGTTTTCATATCATGGTCACCCAGTGGAACTAGATTAATCAGGATATTTATTTGACTAGGTTCTACCATCCTAAATAGGTCAGTTAAATCGTGTTCAGACCAAAGGCAGCAAACATAAACTCTTAGGGATATTCGTACTATTGAATATACTGGGGTGTGAAGGCTGTTAGTTCTTCCCAGATTTTCAGTGATATTGCCGTCCCAGACAGGAATGAGAGGTTGGGTCTAAAAATAAACACTTCACTCTTCCCTACAGATTTCCATCGCCGGCAGTAAGATCTGTAAAGTAAAGAGCTAACATTTTAATGACTACCTATAAGAAGGATTCGTGTGACTGATCCTTTGAATCCCTTGAGTTTAATACTGCAGTGTTTGCTTGTTTCAGTGATTTCCTCTCAATAGATATATGATTTACTGTTTACGTTTTAGTAACAAATTATTCTACATATATCATTAGGGTTTGCAATTTTTTAAAATTCACTTTATTACTAATCTAGATTAGCTATTGAAACATCAAGGGAAACTGACTTCTCTGAATGGTACTCTGAACTAATCGTAAAAGCTGAATTACTAGACTATTACGACATCAGTGGATGCTATATTCTCCGTCCCTGGGCTTATAGTATGTGGCAAACTATTCAACAGTTTATGAATGACAAACTTAAAGTCATGGGTGTTGAAAATGCGTATTTCCCAATGTTTGTTTCAAAGTCATCATTAGAACGTGAAAAGGACCATGTGACTGATTTTGCTCCAGAAGTGAGTATAATTTATTTGTGCAACTTCTGACCTTATTTTGATATTAGGTAGTTAAAAGTGGTTGATAGGTGTCCATATGCGTAAGTTTCGTTTTAGTCTGCATTCTTTAGAACGCTTATTTGCAGTTTTTAAGGAATTAATGCTTCCTGAATCACTCAATGTTACGGTCAGAGACCTTACCATTGAAATATTCCGGTGACGACCAACCTATTGGATTGTGATTTATAATGTGACTTATTATTGAGTGAAATCTAATATTATTTGTATATAACATTACCAAAGGTAACTTTGATCATTTCAAATAAATTAAACATTGAATAGGTTGTTTATAAAATAAGTGATATATATTTGTAAAATTCCAATGAGTAGAAATTAAAATTTCTGACATTTCGCAGTTTTGTGCAAGTCGCTTCTTCAGAATTGAATTAATACAAGATTAAATAATACAATAGAACAAATCAGAATCAAAATAAGTTCGTACAATCAAAATGCGAGTTTTTGATCATGTCAAGTCATTTGGGTCAAAGTGGTTTGATGTGAGACATGTGTGCATGCATATCTTAGTGCGATGTAAAAGGAGATTATGTGAAATTGTGAAAATAAATTGTATGTATGTTCATGTGAATGACATTTGAATGTAATTTAATTGTGATAGGTTGGATACAAAGTCCATGTTGGGTGGATAGAAAGGCCTTCACTTTTGTCAAGTGCAGTTGGATTTAACAAAAAGTGAAGTGCTTCAGCTATTCGTCTTTCCTTATAATTGGAAAAACCTTTTTGAATAATTTGGATATTTTTAATATCGATTTTATGGTTGTTGTAGATAGCATGTACTGCTATTGCTGATTTGATTTGTAGTTTTTCAAGTTCAACAGGTTTATTAGGAGGTCGTTTAGTGTAGCTTTCATGTTCTTTGGCACGAGTTTTGATTTCTCGAGAAGACTCTCCAATATAGAAAGCATCACAATCAACACAACCTAGTCTGTATACACAATTCTGTGTAGAGGTGAAAGGGATCTTGTCCTTTGTTTTAACTAATGCACCTCGAAGAGTGTTTATAGTCTTGTAAAATGTTTGGATTCCATGTTGTTTTAGAATTCTTTGTAATCCATCTGCTGTGTCATGGCAGGTAAGGTAGAGCAGCTGTACTAATCCATGATGTTTTAATTAATTTACTATTAGTTAGTAATAAATCGTTTCGTTTTGTAAGATACTAATTACATTTTTGTATTCAGATTTCTTTTCATTTTCTGATGTAATGAGTTTATTGGCTCTTCTGAATAAGTTTAGAGCCAGATATATTTTTGCACTGAATGGATGTGCTGAGTTGAAATCGATGTATCAATTTGAGTGTGTCGGTTTGCGATAAATTCACAGATTAGGAGTTCCATTTAAATTTCTTATGGCTAGGCAGTCTAAAAATGGTTTCTAATTGTGTTCATCTTCACTTTTAAAAGTGAATTTGATGTGCTGAGAGACGGTGTTTAATCGTTTTAAGAAAGTTCTTAGAAAAGTCTTTTTGATAATGATAAAGGTGTCATCTACATATCTGAACCAGACTCGTGGTTTAATGACATTATTGAAAATATGAGATTCAATATGGGCCATAAAGAGGTTTGCTACAATTGGTGAAATGGGGAGCCCATTGCCACTCCGTTAGTTTGTTTGTAGAGAGTCCCTTTGAAAGTGAAGAGAGTTGAATTCAAGCATAGTTTTAGGGATTTCTTGATTAAACTGATGCTTAATGTACAACAGCTGGATAGTGTGTGATCATTTACTAGCAATCCATTAATATATTCCAGACAGATATTAATTGGAATACTTTTATATAAAGATACAACATCAAAGCTTACCATTGTTTCAATATCTTCAACTATTAGATCTGAAATTCTTGATTTGAAATCAGATTTCACTTTGTTTTTTATCGTTGAATGAATTTTTGAATCAATTATTAGATATGGTCCTGTGGATAAATGCTCAAAGGTTTTTTCTTCATAATCTATTTTATTCATTATAACTGTGGTATTACCTTTTTCCGCTTTGGTGATTAATATTGATTTATCCTTTTGTAATGAATATAGAGCTTTTAATTCTCACTTTGACAAATTAGAAGAAAGATGGTTTCGTTTAGTCAAAATGTAGGAAGTTTTTTGACGTAAAGTACCGATTCTGGAGTCATTACTACAAAAGTTACCTGATGAAGAAGCCCATACTTCGGTTATTCATTTCTCTGGATAAGCGACTTGCACTGAGCCGCTGTTAGCACGAAACGAGCCTGATTAAAGCATGCTCAAAACATGCTCACGAAGCTGTGCTATGATTGGTCCATTCTTAGCCAACTAGAGCTAACGATCAATTGGGAAGTTTCTCGAGTACTCTATACCATTGTTTATATAGACCCTAGTGTAATTATTTGCTTTGCTCTGGCCTTTTGCCTCCTGCTGTTATTTTCTCAATACATCTTGCTACCTGCTCTTCTCTTGTTCTGATTCGGGATCAAGTCGCTGTCGTTGTCGAACCGTAGAATACTAGGCGGGATTAGCACATAATATTACTGGGACTAATAGAGATAACAGTAGGACAATTTAGTAGCCGCGAAACGTCAGAAATTTTAATTTCTACTCATTCGGAATTTTATAAATATATATCACTCATTTTATATCTAGTATTATTATTATTATCTAGATCTTAATACTGTTAGAGTTCTTAAGATTGATTTGCATTGTGCTATTGTTGTTTGATTTAGCTTTATGTTTCCAAGTGTTGTATTTGTTGGCTGTTTAACTGCTGATTTAAATATATCCTAAAGGTTTAAGGAGTACTTGGTTACGTTGAGCTGGATCACTTTTGATAAACAACAAATGCAACATTCAGCTTATTAACCTTTAGTAGAGTTGTGATATCTGAGCTAGGTGGTTTACTCACCAATCTTTCATTATCTTTCTGGTCAACAGTATCGGTGTAAGGTTCAAAATAGAAGTAAGTTATTAGACATTCTTCACAATTTACTAACAGCTTGTTTTTTTGACCTAAAGTCTGATTAGCTGTTGGTTATATATTCACTGTCATTATTTTCCTCTTATTTTGATTGTCCTGTCTTTTTATGTGGTTTTTGACACGATCAGGTATGGAAAATTTATAATAGCTCACTTATATTTGAAGTTTAGGCCGTTGATATTGTATAGAAAGATTAACGCTTGACAATTAAATTACTTAACTCAGAAAATGTAACTTCACTGAGACCAACCGTCCAAGTTGCGAATCTTTACCACCTTAATGAATCTGTACTCAATATGACAAGTAATCTCAGCTACTTGACTATTTTTTACATTATACGCGATTTGTAACTTGCTTTCATGTAGCATTTATAATCTCAACTGTTTATTTCTCCGTAGCATCGCACAATTATATTCTATCCATTAATTTAGAAAGTTGAATTTCATTACCACTTTTATATTTAATGGTATATTCCTTGAAAACTACCCAACTGACTTACGAACCTTTTTTGTCTATTTTACTGCACTAGGTAGCTTGGGTGACAAAATCCGGCCACACAGATCTAATGGAGCCTATTGCTATTCGACCAACGAGTGAAACAGTCATGTATCCACTATTTGCTAAATGGATTCAATCTCATCGAGATTTACCGTTCCGTATTAATCAATGGTGTAATGCTGTTCGATGGGAATTTAAGCATCCACAACCTTTTCTACGGTAGGTGTTTGACTGTAGATATTTTTCCCGTCAGATTTTCTTTATGCTTATGCATAAAATATCATAAAATATGAAATATTTATAAAAACAATAATGCAACCTATGTATGCAGTCATTTTTCAACTTTCCTAAAGGTCACTTATACTATACAATGTAGTTTAATATTACTCAGTAACCGACTATAAGTTGATGTAGTAATTGTTTAGATTCACCTTGTTTTTTGAAACCTATTTACCAAGTAACGCATAGTCGACCTCGAGTCACTTCCTAAATGTGAAGGATAGTGCTACTACCAGTTTACTTAAGGAGAATAAGTTGAGACAAACTTCAAATCTATAGTCTTGAGATTAAGTCAAGTGCGTTAAGTACTTAATCATTACATCGTGTCAACCACTATATTAACTTGGGCTTTTCGTGTTCCGAATGGAACTAGTGTAGTGATTTTTTTAGTAGTCCAATAAAGCCTTATAATCGATTTCAGAACCACTCTTCATGATTATAGAACTATATTTTTTTTTTGAAGTAAACATTAATGTAATTTTCATTATTTTTGTTTAATGATTCTTGGACATTTGTAAGCATCAACTCCTGTCCGACCAGAATCAGACATTAATCGTGTTTGGTGTTTATTATTGAGCATTCGGCTCATTTGCTAAAAAGTTGGCTTTCGACTACTAGGCTGAAAGTTCAGTTCACATTAAAATATTTTAACAAATTTGGTAACTATTTATTTTCCCAAATTGCCCACTAGTCACTATGTAAATTAATATAGATAATTCTTTCGTGTAATTTTGTTTTTACTTTGGAATTACAATCACTATCTATTTTTTTATATTCATTTCATTAGGACACGTGAATTCCTTTGGCAAGAAGGACATACTGCGTTTGCCGAAAAGGCTGATGCAGAAGCAGAAGTTCGTGCAATATTGGATCTATATGCAGATGTATACAAAAATCTGCTTGCAGTTCCTGTAGTCAAAGGTATTAATTAGTAATGATATATGTGTCAGTAAGAAATGTATCGAGTTAGTCTGTAATGTTGACTTAATTATAACTTGGTAAATAGAGTGATCACCCCCAACATCAGCTGGTCAAATAGAGTAATGCTTAATTTTGACTAAAAAAGGCTATAAGGCTTGCATACAGCTTCCCTTTGTATTATTTTATCATCAATAATTCATACTAAATTTGATACAGTGTTAGTTGAGCGAGAGTTTTACTCTCGGATTTCCTCAGTAATTGCTCCCATTATTGTGGCGTTCATCGAATAACTTTCAAGTACCATCAATATGAATCAGTTACCAATCATACTGTCCTTCCTACTATTGCCTTCTTTAACATTCTAATGTTTTTGACAGATCCGAAATATCAGGTTCTATGCCTTCTATATTCCATTAGTTTGCCCGCATATTTATCCATTATTTCAGGGCGTAAAACTGAACGTGAAAAATTTGCTGGTGCGGATTACACAACAACTGTGGAAGTTTATATTGATGGGAATGGTCGTGCAATTCAAGGTGCTACGTCACATCATTTAGGTCAAAACTTTAGTCGTATGTTCAATGTAACGTTCGATCATCCAGTAACTGGTAAACCTGCATATGTTTATCAAAATTCTTGGGGTCTTACTACTCGTACACTAGGTGTTTTAGTTATGGTACACAGTGATGACAAAGGTCTTGTTCTGCCACCAAGAATCGCGCCTTATCAGGTAATTTTTTAAGACTGTATCAATTGAGTTATTTTCACTTTTTATAATTTTATGCCTGTTCATTTAAAAAGTACTTTTGAACAATATCTTTTGTCGACCAATGTTTGTTTCCATGTTAGTTAAGTTTTTATTGATAAATTAAATTTTTTATTTGAATTACGTCACCAAATACCGTGGTAGAGCCGTGGATGCGGAGAATTTTCTCACTGACTCGTTAGTGGCCTCTGATAGAGAGGGTGTTCTACTCGCTCTCTTGATGTGGCGAATATGCTTTTACGAAATAGAGAAAAAAAAACGAATGCCCATCGCTAATCCATGTTAATGAATACAAAGAATCGTGGAATGGTCTTCCGAGAAATCCACCTACTTCCGTCTGGGTCCCCTAACAGTATTACAACTTGCACACATTCGCTTTTCTTCTGTGCAGACTTAATTATCATTCTAATATAATAAAGTAATGTATGCAGCATTCATTATTGTAGATCACCATGAAAATATTTTGGCGGTATTATAATTTTTTATTTCTTAAAAATCAAACCCAAGTCAACCGGAATATGCGATTTCTAGTAATCACTATTTTAAGTTGTTAACCCTCGAACGTATCGTTGAATTAGGCGTTATGAAATTCTCACCCCGAATAGCTGATTTTCAAGGGTACTATGGGATCTCGTAACCCGACTGCTTCTGCTACCTTGATATGGTGGTTGGGCTTACTTATCTTAATGAATCGACCGACTGTACATATGTGCGATTGCAGTAAGGTATTTCCCTGAGACAATACCATTGAAGTGACGCTACCCTCCCACAAGGGTGGGGTTAGAAGAGGTCGGCCGTATAATTACAAACTTAACTACTCCCTAGACTTTCATCTCCAGCTGTAAAGCCATTTTCAGCAATTATGAAGCTAGGACATTGAAAACCACTCATAAAAACGTGTGACTAACTTCCAGCAGTTGTTCCTTGAGCATTGTGTCCACACTTAGGTGAATGAAACCACCTCTAGTCCAGCTTCGTTTTCAGGTACCTCAACAAACACCTTTACACGATGTGGGCAACTGGAAAGTGATAACCACCCTCATACCTTGACCAACACTTACGATCACTGTGTTAACAATCATACTCTTTCAATTCCTAGTATTTCTTCTACTTTGACCAATAACCTTAAATTTCTGTTTTTGACTTTCTCCACATGTGCACTAATACAAACGATTCAAGTTCATAATATACTATCCCAGGTCTACTGAACCACGTTCCAAACTGCACATTGAAGCCTTTAGTGACATAGCTTATACGATATCGGGTGGCAAGCCTCACCGACCTCAAATCATATGCCGATAATACATGTTGTATCTCCGGAGCACGCATAAAGGATCCTGGAGTGATCATTCACTTGACCTCATTTAACTAATTTGGCGACTTGACGTGACTTACACTTTTTTGTCTGATGATCCGATGGCAGCTCGTTTTCTGGCCTTTGTAGGTATGGCACTAAGTATGAGGTCAGATCAAGCACATTTTGAACAGATTTTACCAACAGTTTTTGTCCGATCAAATAATACCGTAAGAACTCAGAATGTTGGAGACACGTCGTTGCCTTTTCATCGTTTTTGTTCACGCTCGTGCTCACTGCAGCTCATATGAGATGAAATATGAATTTCACAGAAAGCTTTCTAAACTCTTTAATAAAGCTAAACATTCAGACGTAGTATTCATATCAAATGTCAAAGTAGGTTCGATTGGAATGTATTATTCGCTGGGTGCGCTATCGCGTTGATATTATGGTTTAGTTAACTGTAAGTGGTCCAGGACACTGCCATTTTGTTCAGAGGATAAACTACTGACGTGTTAATTACACATTTGCTGGTCGATCTCTGCACTCATTCAGCCCTTGTGAACCGTTCCAGATACCGGAAGTATGCGCTTTTGATCAATCTCTCTGGTACTTTTCCTTTGTAGGCTATTCCTGCACCGGGTGGACACTTAATTTGTTATGTCCTGAGTTTGACCAATCACGATTTACGGAAAATATTAGCCTAAGTCCAATACACATAAATGTTAACCGCGAGATCGTTATTCTCTTCAGAACTGCCGGTCCGATACTAGCTAGCCCGAACAGAATTGCGTGAAAACACAGAAGACCGTTAACTCACCAGCCAAAGATATTAACGATTACATTTTAAGCATATACGCGGAACCGGACCATTCAGCAGATCAATTAAAATAATATCAATACACAAAAACGACATTTAAAAATAGAAAATGAAGTAACTGGTTTACAAATAATCGATTCTAGTTTTTTGTATGAAAAACGCTATAGGAACAATCTGTAATTTAAATAAAATCTGAGAACTGGGACAAGGCAAAAATAATAATAGGATAGTAAATAGGCATGCAATGGATGTTCATAGATAAAACCTTTGTAAACTAGCTTTGGAAGTATTTGCCTTTTAGATAAATCGTCTCACAACAGAAGTGGTGTGTTTTGTTGCTCAAGGTTTCAATAATCTTAGTTTCCAGTAAATATACTGCTTGTTTTTTCGTTTATTAACACTTAATTAATTGTAGTTCTGTTACGCAATCGTCCATTAGTATTCCATAGTCACCATATTTCATTCGGATAGTTTAAAATAAGTCATAATATATTTTCCTTTGTTAAATTTTAATAATGTTATGATGTACTTCGTCTTCTGGTCGCGTTATAAAAATACATGTATTCAAAAAATCTGGAACAACCAGACGTATAGGATTAAAGACACGTAAGTTTGGGAGAGTACTATGATGTATTCGTGACTCATCCCCTAACATTGACTGGTTGAAGATTTACGAGTGACCTGATCGAGTAGTAATCAGAATCCCACCCCATTACCATCTGTCATTTGGGTAGTTTTACAGAATCCAGTGTTTGCATGCAGTCGCTTGGTACTGACTAATTTACTACTATGGCCTATCGAATTTCTTGGTCGTATGGACGTTTTTTTCTGGGACTAGCTGGGCTATTTTTAATGAATTGATTTCTGAAGTATCTAATCTAATATCAAGTGTATTCAGTGATAGTTTTCATCGTTGCAGATGGAATTATTTAAGTTGAATTGTGACTGACAGGTAGAATGCTGGGTTCAAGACTCGTCAGTTGAATGTACCTGCATCCTAGTGTTGCTTTTCAGACGGGGACTTGAACTTAGTTCATTCCGTGCCAAACGTCACTACTGACCTACTGAGTCCAGATAGCTACATTTATGTGATGGGTATGTTTATGCAGTTTGTATGAACAGATAGAAGTTGTTTTCGATCAATTCTCATGTTTCATCCAAAATGTCAAATCAGCTAATACCTCGTAAATCACACTGCTTTGTTTAAAATTTCATCGGCTACCCATTCGGGATGTTTGCCGTGGTAATATCTGTCCGATAGTAAACTTGAAATACACACAGATTTCCTTTGAATAAATTCTTTTTCGATGTGTTTACTAATTATTGTATATTTCTTTTCTTTTCACAGATAGTTATTGTCCCTTGTGGTATAACTGCAAAAATAAGTGCTCAAGAAAAAGAAAGTCTTCTATCTGCTGCACGTTCTGTTTTTGATCTATTAAGTAAATCGAATAAACAATTTCGTGTGCATTGTGATGATCGAGATAATGTGTCGCCTGGTTGGAAATTCAATCATTGGGAATTGAAAGGAGTTCCTATTCGCTTAGAGATTGGTCCACAGGAAGTGGCCGATCAGAAAGTTTGCTTAGTGCTTCGATATAGTGGCGAAAGAGTAATTTTCTTCTGTACTTTGATCTTTCATTGATTAAATTAGATTATTTTCCGTTGTTTAATTTCAAACCTTCCGTTGTTGTTCTGAATAACTTCAGTGCTTACTTACTACTCGGAGTCCAATTGAACACTGACTTAGTAGTTAAAAGAAGTACCTTTTTCTCTAGTCCGTTGCAGGTTTGTATCTCGCTCTATCTACTTCGATTTTGAGAACTGGGTGACAACGCTAGTCCTCACAATTAAGGGTGTGGCTCAGATTTAAACAAATGAATCCACACCTAGTAAATAACTACAGAGTAATTTAACTAGAATTAAGCGTTAATCAAGGAAACTTTATATCTATGATATGAAAATTTGCCGTCCTGTTTCCAGCAATACATCATTATGTTGCATTGTCTTATTTTTATCAGTTAGTGTAATTACACAGGAGATTTGTTGGGACGAACTAGCTTTTAAATACTATTTTCTCATATATTTGTTTACTTTACTAAGTATTACCACTAAGTTTATGTAGGTGATAAATCTATATGCTAATCCAATGATTCTCAAATCGTACTTCAACGACTATGAACAACTCACAGTTTTTGGGAATAGGGAAACAAAATTTATACTAGACCAGAGCACTAAAAAATCAATAGAAATTATCATAATCCTTTTAAGGGGACAAAGCTCAACACTTACAACATAGGGAATTTGTGGGCATAAAAAAAGACACCAAATTCACATTTGACAGAAAATAAATGACAGGTGGTAAAACCTCGATCTGGATTCAAAAAGCTTTTCCGAATTTTGCAAAGTTGCATAGCTTATGGAGTAGACACGATATCAGTCTGCCAAACAAAGGACAAATATACTGAGGAGCACTTTATTCTGTAGTAACCTGCGACTGTAAAACATGGACTATGCAAAAAAGAAGACATGCATAGGCTGCATAGCTTTGATCATAGGTGTTTTCGATACATCACATCCTGTGACAATCGAGTAAACATTTCTGATGTTAGACAGAGAATAGTGAACGAAATTAGCAAATCGATTGATCGAATTGTAGGTGATCATCGACTGAGGTGGTTGAGATATGTACTACGTATTCTCAACCACAGTCTACCTCGACACCTGATATTTGACTGATGTAGGTGTAGGATAGAAAACTTGAGTGAGTGGAGAGGTGTGGTCGGAACCAAAATGTGGCATCAGTGAATGAAATCGTTGACCGTTAACCTGTAGCGTAGATGCAGGTAGGTGCAGAATATGTGGTTGGTGTCTGTGCGATTGATGGTTGTAGATATTTGATGGTGTTGTTGAGTATCATCAGTTAGAGTGGTATATGTGTGTGTTTTCTCACTGTTTACGTTATTCTAAATCTTGAATCTTATTATTGTTTCACACACATATTTAAATTTCTGTTCGTTAACTATGATTGATTTGTAATCCTACAAATTTGATTTCGTCACGTTTCTTTTTTATGAGAAGTTAAGCTAACGTATGACTGAAATTTTGCGTTCCCTTGATGATCTATCAACCCTAACAGTGAGGAAGATTTTATTATTTTACATAGGTTGCATTGCATTGTTGATTATATTCTCTTATGTATGCATACATACATTAATTGAATACTTGTTTCTCCTAATGTTTCCTTATCTATTATTTTCATTATTATTAGATTAATGTATCCATTAATTCACTTAGTAGTGAACTTCCTCATATATTCGATGAAATTCATGATGCAATGTTTGACAAAGCTACAAAATCACTTGCTAATCATGTTATACCTGTTAATAATCTGAGTGAATTATGTACAGCTTTGGATCAAAAATCACTCGTTTTAGCACCATTCTGTTGTGATAAAGATTGTGAAGAGGTGATTCGACATGAGTCAGCCAGGTATGTTTTTTGTTAAAGTCTCAACGGTAACATTATTAAATTAACTTAGTTTTGTAGGTATCGGTTTTAATTTACTATTTGTATTTGTCTTAGATCGATCTTGGTTGGGTGGAAAACAAGGGAGCTGTTTCGTCCTTGTATAAGAGCAATAGTTTCTGGATATGGCCTAATTGGGGATTAAACTTCGAACTTTCAAGTCTAGCGCCAAACACTTAACATGATGAATGTTGATTATGTTTTACTTCTTAGGTGTATGTAGGATTTCTCATTTTATTTCATATTTGCTGATAATTTTCGTTCAATATGAATAATCAAGTATTTGGTCAATTGATAACTGTTTACCTTATAATGAATGATACATATTTTAATTGAGATAGTTATATTTGTAGAGGTTGGCAGTTTTATTTGATTAAATGCATCGCAGATTTATGTTGGTAGTGTACCAGTGTAAACTAGGGAGCATTGGACACTCATTTCATTCTAGTGTGAGATCGTTGCCTTGATGTATCTGTTAGTCATTCATTAGACTAACACTGTTCATATATTTATGGATTGCGTAGCTTTTTACTCTTCTTGTTTTTTGATTGTTATTTGGTCGTAACTGTAGATAACCTTAGAGTGTTCATTAATATGATGTTTTACGATTTGCAGTCATGAACAACATAGAACCTAGCGCATAGGTCCCAATGGCGAAAGAATGATGGAACTTAAGATGTAGAATAACAAAGAATCCTGTTGACCGTTAACTGACTGATACATGACCATCGCGTGACTTCTTAGTTTTTTCAACCTACTTAGCTCTCTAGTCCGATATCCGAAACCAAAATGCAAAAATGTACAGGTTTACACCAGTCATCGTTATTCAAATACCCCTACGGTCGGTTTTGAAACTGAATTTAAATAAGTGTCCTAACGAATGCCCAGGAGTACATAACATTTTTCTAGCCATTATGAAGTCGCCTTTATTCTAGGTAATATAAATTAATTGGTGACACGCGTATCTTTATGCGGTTTAAATTTTAGTCAAAGAACTGACTTCGTGACTCTCCTTTGAATGCGATCTAGGATATTTCTGTTCTTCTAGAATGAGGGAGAAAGCTCTGTTTTTATGCTCTAAAATGAAACGCAGTAACATGATATGACGGAATTATAGTCCCTCACGTAATAGTGTTATTGATTCAGACCTCCGAATGAATAAGATCAAAGATAATGCCATTAGTCAAGAGAAGCAGTCCTTGTATAATATCTGGTAGCAATCATTTTCCCTTTCATGCCTCCTTAACGGATGAAGTGGTGCATTTTCATTGTTCTAGAGTTTTAGTTTGTGAATAAATAACTGATATGGTTAAACCTGGCTGATCAGAAATATGCAATCGAACTTGCTACCAGCTATCCAAACGTTGATGTATCACCACTGGGGTGTTGCATAGTGATGGATATATTAGGTTATGTGCAGTTCTCATAAACTATTACGTAAACTAAGATTACTTTAGGTTTTACATTAAGAACCATTTGAATCTAGAAAGAATTGAACAGCTATCATTTAATTTGAATTGTGACTGGCAAGTGGAATCCAGGACGCGCGTTTTGTCCTATTTGGGACTCGTCAGCTGGATGTACCTGCATCCCAATGTTGATGTTCACAGTGGGATTCGAATTCAGTCGGTTCCGTGTCAAACGCCACCGTATTCACCACTAGACTACTGACTCCAAACAGTCACACTTGTACAATCGGCGAATTGGTGGTAGGATGAATTTGTATGTTCCCATTAATTGCCAGTCACAATCCAAATTAAATGATACTTGTGAATATTCGCTATATCAAGGCAATCCGCTCAGGATGCACATATAGCAACAGTGACTGACCAGATTCAGTCTATAACAAATCAATGAGAACATACAAATCCATCCTACATTAAACAGCTGTTTGGATCTGATTTGGGATTCCATTCACTAGAGATCAAATTTAGGACATGCGCTTAACCTTCAAACCATTGAGTTGCCTTATGGTGATTAACATTTCTAAATTGGTTCGATTCACGATATTCCTATTTTTTTTGATTCGGACATGGTTGCATTTACGAATGGTAACTATCGGCTGCTAATTCATCGGTCTGAAGCGTAAGCGCTCCTCGTGACGCCTGGAATTCTAGGGTTTGAATCCTGATGGAATCGCTGATTCACACCTCTAAGTGGTCTCATATTAAAAACAGCCATCTACCACTTTCCGATAATTAAGGATCGCTCAAGTTAAGGTTAGTCTATGATGTGAGACCACATATCTATGTGTTGTTTAAATAGGCAATAATATTTATTAAATATTTGCTGATATTGCTATAAAGTGACTGCTAATCAGAATCCCACTTATTATTCGTTCAAGTACTGCATGATTTCTTTAATTAAATGTTTATCCCGTATACCACAAAGTTTTGGTGAAAACTTATTCGCTATACGTTTCATACATTCTTTTCTGCTTTTATAGGAATGTCATTGTTGAGCCTGGTGCACCAGCTATGGGTGCGAAAAGTCTATGTATTCCATTTGCATGTGATTTTAATCCAAAATTAAATTGTGGTTGCCCACCTTCTGATACACCTTGTTTCAACCGATCATATTGCTCTCGTAAAGCTGTGTCTTACACGTTGTTTGGTAGAAGCTACTGAAATAACTAATTTGTTCATATGTGTACATGTAGACATCATGTCCTTGAAAAAATAAAAATAAATTTTATTTTTATCTTTGGAAATAAAATCTATTTGGATCTCGATTCCTTTTCTTAAATAAGAATTAACGTTCAACATTCAGAAATGTTGGTTTTGGGCTTTTAGACTCCTGAAAGGAATACTTATAAGATCGGTACAGTTCTCATTACATAATTGTAAAGTTATCAGTTAGGGTGCGATGGATTTAGGAAAGTTGGACATGCTACAGATTTTTTTATAATTTTTATTGACATATAATCGAATCAGTCTTATTGGATAAACGGAAACATTTTGAATACGGATTGGTTAAGAGTCTACTCAACGATGAGTCATAGTTGTAGGTAGTTATCTATGAAAGCGAACTGTTTGTTAAAGGCAGTCGGTAATGACATTATCACCGAATAGAATAGATTAGTAATGAGTAGTCAGAATAGGCTATTGTGACTTTAGGAACATGTAACTGGTCCATAGTTACTTTTCCGTCTCCCACTACCTAACAATAACAACTGTTTATTCGTGTTAACCATTCAATTTTTTTATTAAGCAATTTTCGAACGAGATAAAGAAGCAGGAATTCGACTAAGAATCTTAAAGGTTTTGGTTAGCAATAACTAGTTGCAATTACCAACTAAATGGTCTGAGAGGTTATCGGACATGGCCCATAGTAGAATACAATTAGGATCCTGTTACGCAAAATGCTTGTAGAAATGGTTGACTTTCAATGTTTTGAGCAAATATGCCATTCTGTTGTGTGCACTCTTCTTGAACTTAAACAATATACATATCTGGTTACATATACGAGAATTATTTCTTATTGCCGTTATTATTCGTGGAGATAATCTGTAGACTCCAAAATTTCTAGAACTTATATCCTGTCTAGTTTTCCTCCGATACACCTGAAGAACTCGTCTAACAACCATAATATTGGTAAAAAAATCAAGTAATTTGGCATCATTGTATTGATATTCAGTTTTCCACCCATCATGAAAATGTGCTGTCTAAACTAGGTAGAGAATGATAACAATTAAACACTTTTGCGATGAACTATGACTCTTCATCTAAATAATTTCGAGGATAATCTAAGTTAACCGATTTCACATTCATAATAGAGTCAGAAAAATTAGTGACTAGATAACGAAATTGTAGACAGTACCTCGAATCAACCGTTAATAGACAGTATATGTTATTGAATAATCTAAGATTTTCGTAACTTTCTAATTGATTTACTATAATTTGCTTCAGCAATTATATTTACTTAGCTGATGAAATTCAATCAGCATCAAGCACAAAACAAACATTACATTAATCACTACTAAGTAATCATAAATTCGACTAAACGATTTTAATGTGTATTCACTAAGATGAATTGGATGCATGTTTGTTTTATGTACAGAAAAAAAGAAAGGTAGATTATAAAATATTTAAAAGAAATAATACACTAAAGATTGGTAAAAAAAAGTTACAAAAGACTAAATAATAACAGCCAAATAGATAATGTTGTAATTGAAATTTAAGTTTGTCTTATTTCATTGTCATGCTGAAAATACGTTCTGCTTTCTTTAAGCCTCTTGTCTTATAGCCATTTATAACTAAAGCGGATAATGTATCGTTTATAATTATATTTTTACTATTATTGTTTATTTGAGCTGTGTTATTCATTGATGTAGTTATAGTGTGATGAACGGCTTCTGATAAACGTTTATTTAGTCGATCTCTTAAAGGATCTATATTCTGTCGAAAGAAAGAAAAGTTTATTAAATAAAGTTATAATTGGGTGTCATGAAGACTGCTAAACGTTATTTGAATATCACCAACTGGTGTGAATTAGAAAACCGTTGACCACTAGAAAGCACTGGACAGGTATTTCGTTCTAGTATTCTACTTATTAGCAGTGGGCATTCACCACCTCATCAGGGATCGAACCGTGACCTAGATTTGCGGGTAACGCTTCTAGTGAGAAGACTGTGACTACTGGTGCTCAATCATGTCGATAACAATGGATGACGTCGCGTAAACATATCGCTAACTGACTGAGAAATAAAATTATGTTGAGAAGAGCAATTATTTTCGAATATATCTAAGGGTGGATTGTTTTATTATCATTATATCAACCTAGTTGACTCTATGAATTGTCGTTTACCACTAAATTTACAAGTTACTGAAGTTTAAAAAAATGAACAGTGTTTCCCAGGTAAATCCGAAGATGACGAAACAGGTTCATGGACAGAGACTGAGACTGCTTGAAATTAGAATTTATTTGTTCACTAGTGGGTGTTAGCAAGAAGTGAGAACTTTCTTCGGAACTTACTTTCAATCATGAAATGAAATCGGCAATAGTACAGAAACTATGTATTTATATTATTATTTACTAAATAAAATTTCTAAACTGAAGTAGAAAATTATTATAGTTACTTATTTAATCTAATTTACAGAGTTCCTATTTGTGTACTTTGCTTCGAAACACATTTTAAGCGTAAAGGCTAGTGACGCCATCTAGTTGTCTTAGTCGAATCAAGATGGATGGTTATCGTATCTATGACTTATTAAGTAGATGACGAATGCTTTAACCACTAAGCAACTTATTCACAAATAAAGTAAAAATGAATATTTTTAAAAATACAATAGTTATTATTGCTGTTTACAGATGTCAGTTAATACTGAACTTTAATTTTTCTGGTTAGCAATGTGATATACTGAAAAGAAATATGATAAAAATACTTATTCAGTTATCTGTGACATTTTCAGTGTTCACTTTGTCGTACTGATATTGTACATAAGAATGCAATTTTTATTGCGAATTTCATTTCAAAATACATGAGTTATCTGCAATTATCTTCTATAAATGTGCCCAATATGGCATTCATTATTCTGCAAGTTATTTAAATATGACTGAAGGTCTCATGAACTAAGATTTAGACATCTTCAACTCAATACGATCGAATAGCTTAGTAATATGTCCAATCAGGTACAGCCCAACATTCCCCATGAATAAGCAAAATTAGAGCTTGAAATCGAGATTTTTTGCACCCACTCAGTAAATGAATAGTAAAATGGCGATGAAGTTGACTTCAGTTGGTAATGCTAGTCTTATGGCTTAGTCTGCAGAAACAATATTCTTGCAGATTAAACTTATTATCAAATCATGAACATAACAAATAATTATCTTTTACACAGTAAGTGCAGATAAAAAAATCTAAATAAAAATAGTCACGATTTTACTGCATCATTAGCCTTACTTTATTATCCTTGTAAATCTGTATTAGAATCCATTGAACTTTTATCTTCTTGATGACAATCATTTGTTTTACCAGTCAATATTGATTCAATGCAAGATGTTGAAGGAAAAAAATTAGGAATAATCATGATTGGTTTAGAATCAATTGATGATTTCTGTTGTGGTTCCATATCATCACTCCATCTACTAGTCTCAGCAAAATCGTCATCTTTGTTTAGCTTTATACCATCAAATACTTTCAACACTATCATTTTCCGATCTATACTTTTCATCTGCTCCACTTCCTTTTCTATCTGCTTCCACGGTTTTGTTTCCTTTCACTTTATTTAATCTATCAAATCATGAAATAATAGTTTTTTAAAGAAAATACGCGCAGAATCATTGTAACTAGTTCGGTAAGGTAAGTTTAATAGCGTTGGCACATTCAGTCAGTCGTAAACAACGTAAGATCTGACAAGCGTATAAGTTATCACATCATAACGAGACAAATTTGCTTACATGAAAATCAAATTAGTAGTGTCAGAAATATTAAAAAAGATAAATATGAGATTAGGCATTAAGAGTCAAGAAGAGAAAAAATGTATTCACGGAATAAAAGACGTAGAACAATGCTTAGACTCAAAATGTCCATGAAATAAAGTTACATCTAAGACAATGTGACTGACTACTAATAATGAGACTTAACGTCTTCAGCCATTGGTCATACATGACACAAAGCCCAAATGAGTAGTTTGTGCCTAGTAACATAGATTGATGCCATTCTTTGAGTTTGTTTCTGTTAGGTATCGTCTACTGCGTTGCTACGCTAAGTAGCCTCTGACACCAGAGTAGACATTTGCTGTCCAAACATGAAACATGGCTAAGTCACATGAATGAATCCTTGATAATATAATGACTATTACTGCAAATTAAAAGGTATATATATATATATATATATATATATATATATATATATATATAATCCAGTGTCATGCATAATAAGAACAAAAGGAAATTATACAAGCGCATAACAAGCGTTTGAAGTAGCACGTTTCGATTCACTAGTCAGTAACGTAGCATGTTTTGTTAGCAATATTTTCATTCATACAGCTTCATCAGAATAGCCTTAAGGGATGATCTATTCTTTTTCTGAACTAATCAGAATGAAATATTATACCACATACACTATAATTTTATTATTCAAGATGTATATGATAAGTGGAATTATACCTACATATTAGTTCAAAATCATTAAACATGAAAGATAAAATAACAAGTGATTTAATGGAGGGAGGGTGGGGGGGGGGAGGGATGAAAAACTATATTCACTAGTAATCCATGCTAACAACCATATTCGAAAAATATCATTCTTTTATGTTTTACACTTGATTACTGATAATATTGCGCACACTTTTAGGACTCGAACACATAAAAACTCTACTATCAAACCGAAATACAGAAGAAAACAGGAAGAAATGTTTATTCCAATACGTGTCAAATATTTACAGATAAATATTCGAATTTACAGTCCCGTATGCACTGAAATTACCACTTATAAGCAATCTCCGTTAGCCATTAGGGGTATATATATTAACTAAATTGGAGTACTCCAAGTTAAGATTCTTGAAAACTTTGGATTTTCCATAAATGGATGGAATATCTTCGGCTCCTAGGTAGCATAATTAAGATTTTCGGCTGCCATCCTCATTCAGTGATTGTTAATAAACAACACAGTGCCTTGTACAAATATACATTACCTTCAACTTCTCATAAAACAGAAACGTGACGAAATCAAATTTGCAGGATTACAAATCAATCATAGTTAACGAACAGAAATTTAAATATATGTGTGTGAAACAATAATGAGATTCAAGATTTAAAATAACGTAAACAGTGAGAAAACACACACATATACCACTCTAACTGATGATACTCAACAACATCATCAAATATCTACAACCATCAATCGCACAGACACCAACCACATATTCTGCACCTACCTGCATCTACGCTACAGGTTAACGGTCAACGATTTCATTCACTGATGCCACATTTTGGTTCCGACCACACCTCTCCACTCACTCAAGGTTTTCTATCCTACACCTACATCAGTCAAATATCAGGTGTCGAGGTAGACTGTGGTTGAGAATACGTAGTACATATCTCGACCACCTCAGTCGATGATCACCTACAATTTGATCAATCGATTTGCTAATTTCGTTCACTATTCTCTGTCTAACATCAGAAATGTTTACTCGATTGTCACAGGATGTGATGTATCGAAAACACCTATGATCAAAGCTTTGCAGCCTATGCATGTCTTCTTTTTTGCATGGTACATGTTTTACAGTCGCAGGTTACTACAGAATGAAGTGCTCCTCAGTATATTTGTCCTTTGTTTGGCAGACTGATATCGTGTCTACTCCATAAGCTATGCAACTTCGTGAGAATCAGCTGAGTACTATAGATCTACTGGATTTTCTCAAATGCCAATGTTTTAAGGCTACTTAAACTATCAGGATAAGTGAATACGTCAATGCACTCAACCTTTTTAGTGATTATCGTAATCCAAGGAAATAGTTCGAAACAATATTGAAGTAAAATTATGTATCTAGTAACAGAAACGCATGCTAAACATCATGTCATTGTTAACTAGTGTTAAAGCAGCTCTGCATATCACCTTCGTTTCATTGGATCAGACTATCTCTTCTGCATATTCAAAGTTGATAAATAAGGGTTTTGGCACATAATCTATACCTGGAAATTAAAAGGATAATATATTACTTACTCACATACTGCTGGTGGGACAACTCTGTTTTTAATATGTTCATCATCATAGGCTAAGATTGATTCACTTATTTGAATGTTTTGAAGAATATGACTATTTGTCAATGACAATTCAGCTTGTTTAATTGACTGATTATCAAGTGATGGTGGAGATTGTGTAATAGTTGACTGAGTGGCAGACAAAGAATATACATTATCCTCGTGTAATACATCGACGTCATCATCTGGTAACCACACAGAAGAAGCTGCAGTTTCTGAGGCGGTTTCTTGATCCGGTAATTCGGTGGTTATTTGGTTATTGCTTTTTGAATGAAGTTTAATATTTAAGGACGAACAGTCGTTACCTTCCTCTATTTGACTTAATTTGTGTCTATTATTTTCATCATAGTGTAAAATATTCACATTAAACTCCTTGAAATCATCATCTTCAAGTTGTTTTTCATTAATATCATTAACTTCTTTCGTGATTTCTTCAAAACTAGTGGTATGTTCAACATCTGTTTCTATACTAATAACATCATTATCATCATTATGAACATCATTGTCGTTAGAAATATTTGAAGATTGATCAAGGAGTAATGGTGAAACTATAGAAATATCGGATTGTTCATCATCCTTGTTAGTGTAAACACTGTCGCTCTCATTATCATCTGTTAACACATTTTGTATTTCATTAATATCATGGTTAGTATTAGATAATGTTTCTATAATATTCAAAGTTTTATTATCAGTATAATTTTGTAATGAATTTGAATTAGTATGATATTCACTTTTTCCATTCATAGAATCTTTTAGTGGATAATAACCATTTATGATAAGATTATTAGATTTAATAATTGTACAATCACTATTATTATTATGATTATCGTTGTTGAAATTAATGATTGAGATTGCAGAACTAGATTTAAACGAGAAGAGCAATGAAAACTAGGTAGCCATTGTTATGTGGATTATTATCTCAATAAAAATTGAATCTATGATATAATATGTAATACATATTCATAATCATTGTCTATCTTGACAGGAAATGTTCGCTAGTGTAAAAGTTAGAAGAAAGGAAAGCATGGACTATAAGACTGAAAACAACCCATCAATTAATGACTAACTGCCCAAGCTATGTTGGTAGATCATGATCCTATAGTTGGGATTTATCTGGAAACTGTGAACAATTGGTATATGCACTGAATGACATGGAAAATCAGTTGCGACAGCATTCTTTGTCTGTGACACATGATATCAAGTTTAGATATTGTAATGTATCTTTTATTAAGCGAATCAATTATTTATTACAGTTTCATGTTCGATGTCTCGCCATTGTACTACCACCCTACTACACTCACTACTCCAGTGTTCATCCAATTAATTTGATCTGATTTTTTTGTTTGGCAGCTGATATCAATACATATATGCATCAGGTTCTGTGTTGATTATGATTGGCTATCCGTAGTTAAAGTCTGATATTACTGATTGTTGCGTTGATAAATAAACAGATCTATAATCTTATGTAAACTATGTTAAGTGGTTGGAGTTAGTTAATCCGCAGGAAACATTGTAATGTGGGTTCGGATCATATATAGGGTATCGATCCTCCCTAGATTGAAAGGTTTACTTCGGACTGTCCAAACGGACTAGTATCGACAAAGTAATGTAAGAGATGTCGAGTCACCAGTGACTACATTGCAACGTGATCAGTTGTTGATGAGATCCTTTGTTTGATTCTTTTAGGATTTTGATATAGCTCTTCAACCAAGATCAACACCTGGTGTAAATGATATTTTTTTCTCTTCATGAACATGATGTCGTGCACTTAATTACTGAAAATATGGCATACAACACCGGTACCCGAACACCTTCAAAACTCCAAATCAGAAGACACGAGGAAAAGCAGGGAAGAATGTGTATTTCAGTAAGTATCAAATATGGTACAAATTACTCATGCGTTTATTGTTTCTGTAAAAATGGAATCAACATTAAAATTCACGCAATCCGCAAAAAGCAGTTTTTAGTTAATATCCAAACATTTTTGGAAGGCTCTATCGAATGGTGATATGACGGAATGCCTTCAGTTCCTTCAGAACTTGTAAAAGCTTCGTCGAGGTTTCTAGAAGCCATCCCAACGGAACATGATGCATAAAATGGTCTTTGAATATTCAGCATGACATTAGTACATCAAAATGCAATGAGATTTTGCTTCGAATATAATCTATACTCTCGTAACTAATAAATATGTTTTTTACTTATAAACCATAAAAAGGTTGCTTTCAAGAAGACGATAAATCACTAGATTAAAAAAAGCACATAAAGTATCGACTGACAAAATTCAAATAGAAATCTACAACTAATCATCGCGAATATTGAACTAGATTGCTAACATTTCACAGCTATTTTTGTTCAAAAAGAACGAAAGGATTCACAAAACCTGGGAGCGGAGTGTATGTAAGACATATGAATAGAAAATATTTGTAAATGATTTCAGCGAATGGAATTAAAGAAAATTTCAACGTTTCACTCGGCAAGCTGATCCGAGCTCCTTCAAGGAAATAACCAAAATCAAAATTATCAAATAAATGTGACGAACATTTAATCCTATGCAGAGTATGAAAATGTTTCATCAGTCATTACAAGTGAACAAATGTTGAGTTGTTGTAGATGAAGAAAGGTGTGCCTTGTGTGTGTATCCTCGTTAGCAGTCGTTTGTGCGCATATATTATCCTAAGTTCACGGAAAGAGTTAGACAATCCGAAGATCGTTCTATCGAATCATATAAATTTGATTGGGAGTAAATAGTTATGATGATAATTATTAGTCAAAAGATGGGTGTATATTTACAAATGGCAACACATTGAACGGTGTAATTAGACTACATGATTTTAAACTGAAAAACAAATAACGTTGGATTGTGTTGGAAGTTGGAGTGGTAGATAATGTGTGCATTCATTTTTTATCCATTAGTTGCCATGGTGCAGCTAACAGTAATCCATCTCGCCGATTTATATTGCTGGGATTCGCCCATATATGTAGGGCATCAGATATTAACTTTTCTTTGTAAGAATTAAAACCTTTTTGAAGGATTGTAATTCCGTCAAAATTGATACTGTGCTCCGTTCCTATTGAATGTATTGCTATTGCCGACTTATTTTCCAGTTTTCTTAGATCTTCAGAGGATTTAGGAATGTGCTTTAAACAAAGTATATGTTCCTTCATCCTTGCATTCAACTGTCGTGATGTTTCTCCTACGTACATTGCATCACATTCCTTGCACTTGATCTAATAGAGACAGTTTGTTTATTCTTTTTTTTTGGCACTGTATCCTTGATATATACAAGTATAGAGCTCAGTGTATTGTTTGTTCGGTAGAAAAACGTATACCATGTTTGTTTGAAATTCTTCTACTCACTTCAGATGTTTCATTTCTGTATATCACAACCACAATGTCAATCCACTCTTTCAGTTTTTTGACTTTCCGATTACGTTTTTCCTTAAGTATCTTTTTAACAAAGTTCTCAGAGTAGATGTGTTAAGACGCGAGAAATTTTCGGTTGGTTGATCAAACGCCAATTAGATGTGCCTAGTCGATAATTGCGCGTCTGCCAAAGGCCCAAGTCCCAAGTCGGAATAATAAGAACACGAGTTGATAGACCAGCCAGACAGAATCTTATCATATTTCAGGAATTCCTTTATATATAAGTAAAATCAGACGGCACAGCAAACAAATTAGGAATCTAACATTATTACAAAATAAAGAAAATAGTGTTTTAAAACACAGTTCTGAGAGTTTGTTACTCTTCTTTAATCACCCAACATAACAAGTTGTTCATCAATAATGTAAACATCACTTAGTTCATTTTTTTTTGATCTTTCGTATCTGTGATTAGTTGATGAATCCTGTTTATCAGTCAGTCATTCATTTACAACGTGAAACTTGGCACATGCGTACATCAGTTCAAGTTGCCATGCCTCTATTAGCAGATAGAGATTAAATTGTCGGACCAAATCCCAGAGTAGGGGAAGTAGTAACAGAGTAAGTACTAATGAAAAGGTATAGAGGTCAGAGATAAGATTTGAAACAAAAAAGTGATTCAGTGAAAAGAAAATTATAATAAGCTCAAAAACCTACAATCTGGAGGAAGACAAGGAGTGGATGCACCTGCGCCATTCCCAACAACTTTGAGACATATCACCTAGAGTGTTTAAACATTTGTGACGATCATCACGTGGACTCCAGCCATATAGTCTGCATCTGTAAACATGGCTCAGTCCAATCGTAAATGACTTCATAGACTGAAGCCATGTTTTTGTTCGGCCGCCCCTAGTTTTCTCCCGGCCTACTCTTACACCAGACGACACTCCTCGTCGAGGTAGGTGGTAGATTGGCATACGTAACACATGTCCTAACCACCTCAGCTAGTGAAGATTCACTACTCCATCAATAGACGTACCCTATTCACAATGTACTTTATTCTTAACTCACGCATCGCTTACTCGGTGGTCCCGGTAAACACGAGTAATGCTCCAAAGATATCTATGATCGAATACTAGAATCTTACGCTCCATAGGATTTTTAAAATAGGACAACACAGCTATCTAATGCCTCCTGATTCCAATGGTAAACAACCATAATCGATGTCTGGTGAATGCAATTAATATGAATTTTTCCCGTTTGTTCAGAATTCAGGATGAGATTATGTATGATGTTTTTCCTGTTCACTAATAGTGTCTTTTTTAATTAAGCGCTTTCAATATAGTAATTGAGTATAGTTTTTATTAAATGTTACTTATTAAGTATCAATAGTTATTTACGAAGACCTTTTATGAGCATGTCACGGTAGTACAACTTGGCAAAATAAATGAAATGTGAAAGTTAAAACTTGAAATAAAATCCTTGATTAATATGAGATATTGGCCTGAGAAATCGTCATTGATTAAGTAAGAGGGAAGAAGGAGGCTATTACGCCCAAGTAAACAGAACATTGTGATTTGTATATTTTCTTCTATATTTTGTACGTGATTTTTCACTCAGGACTGCTTATAATTGTGTTATTATAATAATTTACACATTGTGTCTGACGCACTTAGCTCTTGATCGTTTAGTCGGATTATCGTGCGCATAAATAAAACTATCAAAGTTGAAACTAGCATCTGGCACGGTGAATCAAGAGGACAAGTAACCACGAAAACACAATCGGTCATTCCATATCTGTAACAGAACATTACAATAAAAATGTCGATGAAGAATTGAATAATATCTATAACCCATTTAGTAACAAATGGATTTTTAAACAAATCCATCATTAGGCATATGAATCAGGAAAAAAGTTAAAGCTGATTCCAACAACCATTCCAAAGAACGATACTGTAAAATTTCTGAATGTAGCTGAGCTTGAATTGTCTTTTTATAATTGTTCAACCACTAATGTCAATCACAAACAAATATATACTAACAGAAATTTCCATATCTATATGTATTTAGAAATTTAACTGATCTTATAGAGCTTATCATATATGACGTACATTTTGACAAATTTATCATCGCATCTCTAAGTATTATCTTGCTTAACTGACAGAAGGACAATTAAGAATAGTTAAAAGCTCAATTCTCAAGAATCTAATTAACAACGACGGACATAAAATAGTTTGAAATACAGCTATTAAAGTTATCTACTACTCGTTTGATATTATACTATTATTGTAAAACATGATGAAAAACTAATGGAAATAAAATATTTCATTGTCATATATTGCTTTTTATTAAGTAATTGAAAGGGAATCTTCATATCATCAAAAGAGGTTGCAGAACAATCTGGATGATTAAATGCTAAAAAATTAATCAGTGATGGAATGTCTTTGAAACTTAAGCTAATAATATTACAACAAGTGGAAGCGAATATAAAGGAAACTATAAAATTTTATGCACTTATTACTTACCTGTAAATTTACGATCACTAATTACATTGATATCTTTATCATTGATATATAAATCCAGTAAATGATGATGATGTGAGGATTCATTCGCCAAGTTCATCAAGTGGTTTTCTTCATTTAGCGATTGTAATGCATTTTCAGATGACTGATTCAGAAATGTTTTCTTATTTTCAACATTTTCATCATTAAAATCAACGTTATTATTATTATTATTATTATTATTATTATTATTATTATTATTATTATTATTATTATTAATGGTGCTGTTATGGTCAGCATGACTAAAAAATTTTTCATTGGAATTTGTTAAGTTTAAACGATTCTTCAATTTATTATTCATTTCATCCAGTTCACTTAATCGTGTTCTTAGTATGTTTTTTTAAAGAAAGAAAAAAAATTAAAGAAATAAGAAATGAAAATCATATTAGAATAAAATTAGATTGTAGACAGTAATGGTATCTATGAAGTATGCTTCAGTTAATTTACAGTGTCTCAGTTGAATGCATATGGATTTGAGCAATGATGCTCCTGTATCTTAAAATATCGGGTCAGTCACAATGTATGCAAAACAGTGACCTCAAAAATACCAATCAGTGCGCGAACGCGTCTGCCTCGTGACTTATAGTCTCTAAGCCTGAATGAAGAACACAAAATAACTAAGTTAACCACCAGGCAGTCAGATTACATTTTATTCGTCCATTTATATGCACACAAAACCTGACCACGCATCACATTAATAAAGAGAATAACGTTTATACAAAACGGGAACAATAATGACTAAGGAATGAGGGTATACATACATGATTAATTGGTTATAATTCCTGAATGACAAATGTTTTTTTAACATTTCATCAGTCGATTGGGAGATTAGGGTAATGGGAACAGGACAATAATAGAAATAAAATGATCGATATAAATATACTGGAAATAAATGAGACAGTCTTCTGGAAAACAGTTTAGAAATTTGGTTGTCCTTCTTTAATCGCCCAATATAACAGATACTGTCAGCTTTTTTTGTTACATTTTAAATATCAACGCTTTATTAACTGTACTACTGCGTTATAATAGGTACTAACTTATTTATTGGGTATAGATTCCATTAAAAGTTTACTAAGACTTGTAACTATAGGCAATACTAAGGCGATCAGGTCAAGCTGCATACTTCAGTACAGAATATTTAATTAATAACTTTAATATAAATAACGTGAATATTAAAACCTTCATAAGTATAATGGACATGTGTTTTCAATAATTCAAAAGGTGTATATACATATTCGTTCTGTAGGCTGTTATCTGTACCATATTGTGTGCGCGTGGAAGCTAGTGATACTAAGTGTTTGGTTAAATCTCAGAAAGATGAGTGATGTTTGTGTAAAGAGATCAGTTTATTTTACAAAAAATCTTTATTCTGAATTAGTGTCACCTGTAGAATTGTTAAAATCCAAGAAGCTGTGTGAACATATGTTCCGTTCTACTTTGATTCTCCTAATATGTGAGCAATAACAACTATAAATAACATTGAGCTTACAAACTTCAGCAGCTTAAACATTACTGAATCATTCACTATGTGGTGTTCACTTCTCTTACTAGAAAACTTGTGTATACTGGATTTAATAATGCATAAATTATATTGAAATTGCTGAAATATCAATAGTATGTCTACTATTAATTATGTGGTGACCGACTGCACTAGTAGAAATGAGTTGTCTTCTGGGACTCAGTTTATGCGGTATATGTTCAGAAATGCGGACGTTGGCGATCCTTTTGGTGTATGTGCTTGGTACATACATTCACAATGGTAAACAGAATTGAGTGTTACAAAAGTCGAGAATTCCTCTATATATGTTTATCGTAAAGAATGATTAGTTTGATAAATATATCAATTTGCCAGGCAGATAAGTCCATTTCAATATGGCCCTGATTCTGAGATCAGTTACTATGCTCGTTTTATTCCTTAGTAAACTGTATGTCACAAAGTGCATGATTAAGAAGATTCAACATATCAGAGGCATGTTTATGACGGCATCAGGACAAAAATGTGCCATCAATATATCTGACATAAAATGTTGCTTCATTAATTTTTGATTTCATCATAATTTGCCCTTGGTTGCCTATAAAAATATCAGCTAAAACCGAACACAGTGGGTTACCCATAGCGACATCATCGATTCGGTGATATAAGATGGTGCTGAAATGAAATCGTACATCATTGGTACACATTAATAATTGTTTAAATTCAGTTTTTGGCAATGCTAAGAACAGCGAGGAGAGTCAGTGCCATTATTTCCGAAAATATTGCCGCATTAGCTGAGTTTATAAAGACATTGCACTTCTACATGTTCAATTACTCTTCACTTAATTAATAATGAATATCTCAACATTTTTCGAAATAACCAGTATATATTCATGAATGTGCACAGCTTAGAAGTCTGGTATAAAAAGTAGATACTACAGTAGCCAAAGGTTATTTAATTTTCAATGGTTTATCAACTAATATCAATCTGAACATAAAACTATTTTTATAAGATACAAAATTAAAAAAGAAAAAGAATGAGGAAAATGTATACCTTAAATTCTCGAATAAAACAGAACGATTTAACTCGGAATGATCAGATTCGTCTTTATTCATAAATAAATCATTCGATATTTTTACTGTATTACAGTCGATTAGTGAATGAGTTGATTTCATTAAATCATTATTTAATAATGAAATAGAGTTAAAATCTTGTTGAATAATAGAATAGTTACTAAACGGTCTAATCTGTGTGAAAATAAAAAATAAACAAAAAGAAAGGAAAAACAAAACATCAGTTATTATGATTATTAAACAATGTATTTTTGTGACTAACAGAGAGAATTAAAGCAAATATGCATAGAAGGAATTCATTTAAAGAAGATTATAACTAATAGTAAGTTTTTTGAAAGGTTCTTACTTTATCGGTAATTCATGAATTGAATAATACATTAGCATCGATGCTCTATTCTCATCATAGACTGGTATCAGCTAGTGAACTATTGGAAAAAAAACCAGATGGTATTCAAATCAATCATTTTTCTCTAGTTTGGAATTTCTCTGGGATGAGAATCTGATGATCCTGAAACTTACAAGTATTATACTAAGAACAATACCATCAAGTCATTAGGTCGAGCCTAAGTAGTGCACTTAAGACGAATACATGTATATTATCGATTTTTGACGAAATAATGATCACGTTCATTCTTTTTAAAGCAGTTAAATATTATTGGGTTCATCATGAAAACAAAATTTTATTGATCAGAATTCATGCTAACGAAGCAGTGTCTGATATGATTTATTATATGAACTAGTTGCACAGCTTGTATTATATTAAATACTATGAATGTAATCTTAAGGTGATTTGATAAGTTACTAACACATTTTTAAAGCAATAATGCGCAAAAATATTTATATAATACTGTCTAATGCTACATCGACTAAAGTTTGAGACACAAGAACTGTCTAGAAATTGTTACCATCAATGAGAAATCAATAGGTCCTAGATTCAGTAGTGTATTAGATAATGAGTGCATACTGTTGCTGATTTTTTGTAAAGTGGTTGGAGGTAGTAGGGACAAAATCATGGTAACATCTATGAGAAAATGCGTAACTCGGTTGTGGATCCTACATGAGTGCTCTGATTCTTTCGAAACTGTATATACGTCTTACTGACGAGTACCGATCGGCATGAAAACCTAAGTTCAGAAATTATCACCAACTAACCAACTAATATCAAGGTGTAAGCAATGAGAAATCACTACTTAAACTGGTTGCTGTTATATTCTCAAAGAGTATTCAATTTAAACTGTTATTCATTGATAACTAGTTGTATTTGAACTGAACTAATCATTATGCAAATTATCCAGTCGCAAATTTCAAACTGTTACATTTGCAGAGAAATAACAAAACGTTGATGAATTCTCATAAAAAAAAACCTACCTGATCGTTGTATACATCATGAGATATACTATTGAATTCACTGTTTTTCAATGTTGAACAATGATTGATTTGTTGTCCAATATTAATCAATGGTTTAACTCCAATTAAAATTTGACCAGATGGACATCCTGTATCATTATTCAATATATGATACCAACCATAAATTTGATTAAATTCATTATTTGTTGATGAATAAGTAGGATCAATGAATAAATGTGATAATGTAGTTAAATCAACTGTAGCAATACCGATTAATTTTGGTGTATGTTGTTTACAATTGTTTAATTCATTGTCTTTTATAGCCCAAACATAAAACATTAATCCCTATATGTTATGAGAATGAAAATTTAATAGAAAGAGATAAGAGAAATATTCATTTACTGATGTCTTAGTGATGTTTCTTAAAAAAATAGAATTAAAGTTTACTTTAAAATTAATCAAAATCAAAATTGAAACTATTAGATTATGATTTAAGTTGGATTGTGACTGGCAAGTGGAATCCAGGACGCGCGTTTCGTCCTATTTGGGACTCGTCGGCTGGATGTACCTGCATCCCAATGTTGATGTTCACACTGGGATTCGAACTCAGTCCGCTTCGTGTCAAACGCCACCGCGTTCACCACCAGGCTACTGTGTCCAGACAGTCACGCTTGTGCAACGGGTACATATCTAATTCAGAATAGGCTTGTATCTTCCCGTTGATTTGTAATGGACTGAAACTGGTCAGCCTCTGTTGCCATATGTGCATCCTGAGCGGATTGCCTCTATATAGCGGTATTACACAAGTTATATTTAAGTTGGATTATGATATTAAATTTTAACTGTAATTATTGAATAACAGGTATAATACTGTAGGTTACACTGTTGCCCATAGTTCGAATCATTTCGAAATGAAAATAATCTGTCTACATATCATTTCATATTAAAAGAAGATATGATGTAAAAATAAAAATAAGATAAAATTTTCGGTTATTTCCAATGTACATTTTATTTAAAACAGAAATTTTATAGAATTTCATTCTATTTTTCCTGATACTAAATATAAACTCAAATAAATTCATAGAACTGTTTATGTATTAGGTATTAAAAAATCGTCTCAGAAGGTCAATTAATTTATTTTTTTTGGGGGGAATTTTTATTTGCAAATGTAGTGAAGTCGATTAAAAATAATTTATGAATGCGTTCATTACTAGTTGAAGGATTCAGTCATAATTTGTAGCTAATATATGTTACAGATTTTATTTCGATTGATTACTACTGAGAACCCCCAAGCAAGGGGTAGCTGTTTCTTTTGAACATCTTTCAGCCGAATAAGTCATTGTAGTAAGAATAATTGGAGTTGTGATTGGTTAATAGTCTTGAAAAACTATATACAATTACTGTGCACACTTGGTTTTTATTACTTTTTCTAAAATAGATTCTTTGTTTTGACTGCTTTTGTTCTTAGAAATACCGATATCATCGCAAACGCCGCTTAAATATAATGTTTTTATCCTGGACTGTCATTAGTTATACAAGTATTAAAAATCAGGGAAGACTGGATAAATCGCTTACACTTAATGTAGGGGGCTCTTTAGTAATGTGTAGTCATGATTCCACATAAGAATAACATTACAATCTTCAAGTTTTGTGGTGAAAAATATACGTTTACACCATTAAGTTAAAATCTATCCATTCACACAATAACTTGCATAACCTGTTATCGTCTACAAAATGATCCTCATTGTTCGCATACTTATTTCGTTCTCGATAAACCGTTTTTTAATAAATGATTTGTTAGTGAATGTTGAAAGTCCATTTTAAGTGGTTTAAAACTTGGCCCTTTTAAATGTCACTTTTTTGAAATCGTATTACGTATGTACCATCTGATATAACGTTATAAAGACTAAGTTGAACGTGACGTATTTTGTTTAACTTGGAAATCTGGTACATAACTGCTTTAACATACTTTTTGAATATCAAAGGAAGTTTTGGTTCGCCTGATTACCTAAACAGATTACGTAGTTTTAGCGTTACTAGAAACTTACTACCACAGTTTGCAATTTTCTGTAGATTAAATATTACTCTGTACTACTGATTACTTTTCTCTCAGGCTTTTGAGAAATGCATAGGTAGTGGTGCAAGGAGTATTTAAGTTTGTTAGTAGTATATATGTTGTTACATTCGACGTCACTAGTGTGAGTAAGGATAGACATTTAAAATTCTGTAAATAATTGGCAAGTATTGTTCTATTGTATATCAACCACTCACTCCTTGTATATTTTAAGAGAGAATAAGAAACAAGTTCATTAGGCTTCATACAGGAAACGAAAATTACACAGGCTATGTAACTTTGTATGTTTTTTATGTATATAGTTTGTAATGAAAAATGTAAAATGGTTGATTTAACTGAGTATCTACTTTTTTTCAAAAATGCAGGCTATTAACTAACGTAAATGCTTTTATTTAGACTAAAACTTTCATCTAACTTTACCTATCTGTTTTTAAATTAACTTATTTATCTGTACTTTATAAAACTTATGTGAAGGAAAAGTATCTAGTTGAAATACTGTAAATTGGAAAATCCTATTTTGTGCCAGATACGTACTATTGAATAATACACCTATTATTATTCCTCATATTAGTAATTATTTGCAATTTGTTTTATTTCTCAAACGATATCTCTTTTCATTACCCAATATGTTTGATGCATGAACACTACAGTCATCGCTCCTCATTTCTCTAACAAACAGACGATGTGGAAAATATATGAAGCACCATGTTGATAGGTAGCTCTCAGGTTTTTCAGCAATTGGCTATGCAACTTGTTGCAAATATTCTACAACAGGGCCACTATGACATGCAGCTGATAAACATTAGCTAGAATCTATGGCAATAAATACATATGTTGAAAATTGTGACTTAGAAGTTTCAGTTGGCTACCGTTTTTGATAGTATCATTACGAAAGGATTTACATTACATTGAATCAATAATAGACTTCATCGTATATATATATAAACATAGTTTTACCTGATTACATGAAGGCTGTATGAATTCTAATGGAATACGAATAAATCTACAATAATTCCAATGAGCGTATTTGAGATTTTTAACTTTTGGGGTTACAGCTATACGACCAGCAGTAGTAGTGTTACTCAAATTATGATTATTATTACTTGAGGATTTAATGATTTGTTTCCATAACATTTCATCTCGATTTGTAATACTATCATTGGCACCAGTAATAGAATGATGCTTATTCGATAAACATTGATGACCATCCACAGAAAATGTAACAAACACAGAATAATCAGCCGCTTTGTTATCGTTATTATCATCATCATCATTTGATTTAAAGTATGGTTCACTTCGTTCACTAGACTCAGTGGAGTTAGCAAATTTATTACTAAAAATTAGAAATAATATGATGTAAAATATAAAAGATTACATTTTTAGCAAAGTTGTAATGTGACTAGCAATGGGGATCGGGATAATTGTTTCGAGTTATCTAGGATCTAGGATCAGCCAGTTAGATGTACCTGGATCCAATTTTTGGTATTCACACCAAGATACAACTTTCGCTTTGAATACACATGGTTATCAATTAAGCTACCATATCTAAATGACATCTAATATATGCAACAGTGTTGAGGTTATATATCCAAAGGTTTAAGTCTTTTTGTTGCCAGTATAATGGTTAGCATTTGATTAGTCCCTACTTAGAACCTTGGAAATCTAACAGAAAACTATAACCTGTGAAAATACAATCAAGGTCAGGATTAAAACAAAAAAGCATACATAATAGCTAGTGATATGATGCATAGTGAAAAAGGTTGATTCCATGTTTCTGTAACATAGAAACACAGTTCGCGAATTCCGTCAACTTAATCTGTTGTCGAAATGCCAATTTCACATCTAGTAAAACCAAATGAAATTGTACATCCCATTAACCATCGTCCACTGTTATGATTTACGACTATGTCATTGAAAAATATTACTAGCAATATGACGACAAGTTTTAAGTGAATCAGTGAACAGAGCTTGTATTCTGTTTCATTTTGCCAATAAGTCTAAGCCCAATCTTCTAGTTATTCAGGGAAAAAATAGTTGATATTTATGCAGCTACTTAGTGCTATCTGAGAACTAGTTTTCAGATCACAGAATTATTACATAATTTGTAAGGATATGTGAGCTATTTAAAATCTGAACCTGTAATTAGTCAATGATCATTATTTTAGACAGATTCAGGTTGAATCTTTTCTGAATAGGAAACAAAACTTAGTATACTTTGGTTAACATGCATACAATTAACAATTAAAATAAAATCTATTAAATGCTTTAGTTCATCGTTAAAATGAAATTAAACTTACTGATGAGATAAGCGTAAATGATACGCCTTTTCAACCATGATTTCAGCGGGAAATGTTTTATTCTTTTTATTTTCAGTAGTAGATAGATCAGTAGTATATAGATTAGTATTTAGTTGACAACTATTGTTATTATAATTATTATTATTATTGTGTGACGGATTGTTGATTGAAGGTGTAGGGTAATTCTTTAAATTCCATCCTAAATTCCATCGACTTCAGGTGTAATCAACTTGTTCATTTTACAAGTATGATATCTTCTAGACTTAAATTGTGACATGACAATGAAAAAGAAATAAAATAAAAATTAAAAAGTAAGAACTCGTTTCGAATTGAATCAATCAGGAAAACAGCATAGACAAGTAAGTTTCAAAGTTTGATGAAATTTTATGCATGTTTTACGTTCAAAATAAATCCCATGCAGTTGATAAAACTGAAATATAAAAAGTATATTTTTTATCTGAATCAGGTAACTTATAGGGAGATGTTCAAATAGATAACAATGCATAGAATTACATCGATGACTTCTAATCACCAGAATGACTATGAAATATTTAGATAACTAATCTATAGTAGTATCTCATATAACAAAAACTCCAGACATTTATCGAGTATACAAATCCAAATTGCAATCTTTAACTATTTTAACTAGCATAAAAAGTAGTTTGGAAGAAATCAATAAGCCAAAAATGACATAGCAACATTCCATGAATTTGTTAAGATAAACTGTGTTCAAAGGTGTATACTTCTTGGTTGGAGTTAGATTGTGTATATAAATTTGTGTGCAACACAAACCTGTGCACATGTACGAATCGAATCGAGTTGCCATACATCAGCAACACAGCAAGATAAAAACCAAATTATAAGTTATGGCTACTTCAATAGTAGTATGAAGAAAGGTGAAAGTATAAACAATGTGGTATAGAAAAAAAAAATTAGTCAATGAAGAGGTATAAAATAATTTTAAGTTCACATTTAAAAGGAAGGTAAAAAGTGAATGCACCTGCTTCAACACGACCAATTCAAAGCTATGTCGCCAGGAGTCGCTGACTATTAGTTATGATACCCGAGTAGACCCCAACAAAAATAGTCTACGTCTACCAACATGGATCAAACCAGAAGTCATTGACCTGATGAACTGATGTCATGTTTTAGTTTGGCCATCAGTAGCTTTTTTCTATCCTACTCCAATATCAGCCAGCATCGCGAGTAGAGTTAGGGGGTGGTTAGGCTTACGTAATACATATCCTAATAACTTCAGTCAATGAAGACACACAAGTGCAGCAACCGCTGAACATCCTTCTCAAATACTCGCATCTAACCACATTATTACTTAACCGGTGGTTCCAATAAAAGCGAGTGATGTTTCAAAGACATCGAGGATCAAATACCAATAGCCTACACATATCATTTGAACTTATTGGCCACATTTCACATTTATACAGTAAGACAGAACAAACTGCTGAGCCGTATACTCGTTCTTTAATTGGTAAACGGAATAACTTGCCTACACATGAATGACTTAAGACGGCAAAAATTAAACGAACTGTTTGGATCCAAACCAAAATCTTATCAAACACTAACCGATAATGGCTGACTAGACATCCAAAATAACTCAAGTGATTGACGCGCTCAACTGCTTTACTCCCTATCTTTAACTCAGGTGTTAACACAAATAAGTTCTGAACGGATAAGTTGAATTTACCTGGAGAGACAAGTATCCAGAACATGCTTGAAATGTTACTGAATGCTATTAAAGGACTGAATTTTAACAATGTTTTTATCAAACACAAATATGTATATGAGTACCTCTAAGTAAAGAATTAATTCATAAAATCTCAAAAGAACACAGCGCTGTTTTCAGCAGAAGTCTATGATGAAACTAAGCAGAAATATAGATCATATACAGCCTTGGCTGACACCACACGAGACTGTGATTCAGATGACAGTTAGCCGTATGCCCTGACCAGTAAAGAATTTACCAGATTTATGTACTTTTAACTATGAATGGTATATAACTTCACACTCCATGTTTGTGTATCCCACTTAGTCGGACGTTAAATCTCATTGGTCCTTTGTTTACTTTACGACGTTATTTGAAACACTTCCAATGACATTATTATTTATGTATATATACGCATAAGTTGAGTGCTTGTTATTCGTCTGTACAGGCCACCTTGTGAAATTAAATACTTCTTGCTGACGATTGGACTTCTTCCCCTAGTCAGCTGGGCTAACCGGAAAGTAGCCAGCTCTACCTGTTATTGTGTCACTGGTCATACGTTCATTAGCTGGTATCGAGGTATCATATTAATTCACAAACTCTAGCAGGTGAACACTTGGTTGATACAATTACGTCTAAAACAAGCCTAAATTTCCCGTATTCGCTGTTTACAAATCAGAGTTAAGCGTCTAATAATTATTCAAGCCAGTATTTTAGACAATTTTTTCGTCAGAATAATTCCTCTATGGCTTATCACTAAGATGACTTGGTCTTTTCTTAAATACTGGACTGATCAACCATCGAAACTAGTTAGATTAATGTTTCAAACCACATTGTACTTTCGCTGATTATTTTACTGTAATATCACATACCCATAAGCAATTTTCAGTTTTAGATCCTGTCATTTCAATTTGTACAGCAATCCAGCTGTCATAAAAATTTGTTGTATTAGCACGATATAAAGGATACACTGGTAATCCATTAATATTGTTTCTATCTGTTACCATCCACTGTGGTTGATTACTCCACCAGCGTATTCCAGATGGATCACCATCTAACGATTGGGCAGTATTATTGTTTGGATGTGACGACATAGTTTGCGGTCTTGGATATAATAAATGATATAATGGGACAATGGCAGGTGCCAATATGACGCGGTGCCGGAACTCTTGAAATATAAAACCAATTAAAAAGTAACAATCAACTAATTAATTAGTTCATATTATTGAGTCTAAACTTTAAAATGGTATGGTAACTTGAACCTATGGGCGTATGAGACTGGGTCTACATTGTTGATGATGATGACAAAACTTTAAAATGAGATAACAAAAAGACAGGTTCTAGGCTTAAACTGTATATAAACTGATGCTTATCTGAAAGGAGTAACTGTAATTTCAAACGAACTAATGAGCTCCCTTGAAACTCAAACGAATGTAAGTGAGAGATTTATCCTTGGGATTTTCAGGTAACGACTAATTTCTTGTTGGAGTAAGATTTTCAGAATGGTTAATTACTGAGTAGTAGCTAATATAACGTTTGTCTAATCTACAGAGTTGACTGGATTTCAAAATAGGGACTAGTCTTAATGATAGAATTGTGTGCTATGTTCTGACGTTTGAACCCGACCCACCGACTTAAGTTGGAAGGATAGTTTCACTAGCCCTCACACTTAGATTGTGACTTGATGACCATGTACGACACAAATCAAGTGAGGGAGTTAATAATAATAATAATAACAATAATAATAATAATGTTTTATAATAAATAAGACCATAAATTTTTCTGTCTCTCCTTACTGATGCCTTTTTGAATATTCTTTATTGCCTAGTTCATCAATTATAAGTTTATGGTGGCCAGTTTCTTGCTGACCTCTGTCTAATTCTTTCGAATTTTCATCTGTCCAAATAATCCATACTTGAAGTTCCAACGCAGATTCCTGCTAGGAAACACCGTAATTCTCCACTGACTGGAATAATAAATTCTTTATATTCTTTAAACTGATTAAAAAGAAGGATTGAAAAGAAGTAAAGTGAATTAATGCTTCTGTGAAAATAACCTTAAATTGAAGGACTTTCTTTAAACTATTAGTTTAGTTTGCATATTATATTCGTCACAGGTCAATTTTTAACATATTTTATTGGCATAAATAAAAATCTACTAATCAAATTTGTAACTTATAACATGTGTTTGACTTCAATTGAACAACTCACAAAATAAAAAGTACTGGGTAGGTGATTTGTTCTAACGTGAAGATCCTTAGCACTGCACATCAACGACATTGTCAAAGATCCAATTTACGACTTTTAGGCCTAGTGACAAAAGCTTAACCTTTAAACACCAATTGAGGAATGTTATTTTTGCAATAACGTGTCAGTTGATCAATAAAATAACTGAATGATTCACTTGACAAAACAATTAAACAACTCGAGATAATTATCATGAACATCTAACTGAACAGGTTTTTTAAACAACTGGTTATGCGCTGTAAGTAAAATAGTCATTTATCTAAAACAAACACTACATCAACAAAGTATGATGAAATTATCAAAGCAAAAAACAGTAAAAGTACGGGTAGTAATGATATCAGTCGTAATAGGAAAAAGGAGGATTCAACGAGAAAAAATGAAATTGTAGAATAAGAGATGTGAAATAATTCTAAAATTCAGAATCCAAATGAAGACTGTATTAATGTTTATGTATCACTGGACAAGATTCCAAACCACTAAAAACCCTCAACAATTGGTTACAATAAAGTCCCAGTCCACGAGTATCATTAAGGTCTAACAGAAACTATTACATAGACTGAGGCATAGTTTCGATGTAACCACTGTTAGTTTTCTTACAGGTGACTTCTAAAAAACCAGTAATACACGTTGGGGTGAGGATTGATTAAACATACGTAATACATCTCCCAATCACTTAAGATAATAGAGATTTACAATCTCATAAACTGATTTATCGTCTTTGAGATATACTAACCCTGACCTTTGCAATATTTATTCATTTGTCCCAATATATATGACAAGTGCTTCGAAGACACCTTTGATCCATTACTAGTAACTTACGGATGTTTTTTAATTAAAAAAATTCATATTTATTAAGTGAAATAAAACGAAATGCTGAGTAGGAAAATCATCATTTGAATAACAGGTAAGTATGCAGTATATATGAAAGGCAATGTAATTTGGTTAAACCTATGGTTTTGTCCGGGATAAATCCATAGAGGCTGACAAAATATCCAAAATCAAACTCGGTAACACATATTTTATCTTGAGTAGATATTTAAGTGTATCAATAAACAACAGATACGAAACAGTGCGGCTTAACATAAGGCTGTACATTCTAACAGATTTACTTTAATCATGATTGTGAGAAATATGAACTTCACACTATATACTTATAAACCATTTCAATAAGAAATTTTATAATTTACGAAAAGCAACTAACCTCAATAATATTAGAATGTTTATTTGATGCTGTATGATCATAATTGTCACTATCATCATCATTTGGTAGATAAACTAACTGAGACATCTGTGTACCATAATTTGGAAATTGAAAACGAACAAATGTATATGCCTTGAAACTATTTTGTATAGTATAATTTTTAAGCAAAACATTATTCACATCAAGAGTATCGCGTAATAATTGTTTGATTTTCGGAAGATAAGCAAAGTTAAGGTATACTGTGAAATGCTTATACTGACAGGCATATTCATCTATAAAGAGAAGAAAAAGTTGAAATGAAAACACACACGTGATTTGATATGATTAAGTGAACTGAAACAAAGAATTGCTTTCACTGGGTAATTCACTCTCAAACAAAAACGTTTATACAATAGTCTACAACGATTTAGTTAACAACACGTAGGCAAAGAACTTGATTAACGACAAACTATACATTTTTTAATATTGTGCTTACTTTGTGATTCTTTAACTTTGTGAATCTTGGTACGATAGGAAAATCTTTGGCTTTGCAAAGATTGCAGTGTGTCTAGCTTTTAGTTTAACATAGATAATGTCAGAAAAGTAGACACCTAGTCTATGATTGACATAAGTTTGCAATCGACAGATAATTATATATGGAAACTAGTTTCACAATTTGCAATGATTGGATCAACAACAGAATGAACTAGTGGGAAAGATTGTTTCGCCAGACGACGAGAAACTACATCAATGCTCGTCATTTTCATAGGCATCATGCAAACTGCAATAAGTGTACATCTTTGCTATCCCTTAAACTAGGATTTAGCCTAGAATCTAACTCGGATTGAAGCTTAATTAGAACAGAAATTGAAGCCAATTTACTATTATCATTTTTTTTTATTCCAAGACGTTTGCTGGTCACTAAAACGTAAGACAAGTGTAGCGAAACCAAACCGTGCTCAGGGTTCAGACAAGTATTACAAAACGGACGCCGATAAGCAACACAATCACACCATCAGTAACTGGTAGTGATGTGATCAGACTGTGTTCAGCCTTGGGTTACAGAGGGAAGATGCCAGGTAGCGTAATGGCTGTATCGGAAGTTTATGTTGGCTAGAAGCAGATTGTAGTCTGCACAAAGTTGTAGAAGACGGTCATCGTCATCTGACTTGAGGTCATTGAGTTTTGGTTGGGCACCTAAGTGACTCACCTCTGAGCCCAGACACCCTGATCTGCGCATTCGAATCTCCGGCTAATACTGCAATATCAGTCGGATGGGCTTTCCTAAGAAGATAATCTAAATGATGGTAGAACTCACGTTTGATTGGATTCAGGCTGCAATCTGTCGATGCTTAAGCAGAGACTACGAAGAGACAATGTTTTGCACGCCAATTTCTTCTCACTTGTAGTATATAACCCTCTATTAATAGGGATCGGGCCAATATCAATCCATGAACCAGTAAAACATCGTTAGGAGATACAGTTTCATGGTAACTGGGGACAAAAGTTGATTCATAATCCTTTCGTTACTTTAGGATCATGAAAAACATGTGTACCATTGGTTTAGGAATAATGAGTTTACCCTACGTAAACCCTTTATATCCACCAAAAGTTTTAAGAGCCAAACATTCGCTTAGTTTTTCCACTTTCGTGAGAAGAGAATGGTTAGGATCGTCTCGGTGGAGGCTAGACACGTGGTTATATAAAGGAATTTCAAGACAGTATATTTACAAAACAAATAGATAAAAATAAAGTGAAAACAGTCAAAGGAAGTCTGTTTTTACCTAAACCATTTCTCCACAATTCACATTCATTATTAAATGCTACAATAGAAGTTTGTCCAGTATCTAATTTTTCAATATTGAATGAAACGTTCCAGTCACGTAGACAATTAATCACAGATGAATTATGGATATTATTCATTGTATTATTGTTAGAAGCTGCAGGTGTATTATATGAAATCGTTCTCAGCATATGTGGATCAGTCACTCGCATACTAAGGTGAATAGCTCCATTAAATTTACTTTGCCATGAAATAGATGAATTATCGCAAACAGATTCACCATCTTGATTAATGTTAATAAACGATGTTAAAGGATACCAACGCAATGGTAAATTACCATGTGATGAGAACACTAGTCCAGATAAAGGGACACGACAAGCTACACAATAGTTGATATTCTTTACCAAGATTTAGAATTGAAGTCACATTTTCATTTGACGGTTGTTCTTCAAAATCACAATATTGTAAGCCTGGACAAAAAAGTAATCGGATAATTTATCGGCATAATTAAAACAAAACGAAGTCAAATAGATTTTAGAATAGGTGTAATTCCAGGGTGCGCATTTAGTACTACTTGAAATTTGTCAACGTGCTAGCATTGATGCTCACATGCAGACTTGAATCCAGTACATTTCGATTCAAACTGCGTTATCCATTAAGATACTAAATCTGGATATCGACTAACTTTTTAAACGGGTATGATGTCATCTTATTTATAACGGCTTGTAATTTGTCTATGTCGCTACATCGAGATAATCTGATCAGGACTAATTAGCAACTTCTGGAAAATTAACAATTAACCATCACATTTAGTGATTGTGACATTAATGAATTCGCAAAGGTATGTGGTACATATCTAATGTTTGGAGAACAACAAATGATTATCAACCAGCTAGAACAATACTGATTAACATCTAATAATATTGCTAATATATTATATATAAATAAAAAAGTGGGAACTTATTAAGTATGTTCAGTTTGAAGGTAATTTCATTAAGAGATGAGAATTAAACGCAATCAATGCACAAAAAAACTTACCCCAAAATTTCGTTTTTTCTTTAGTACATTCATTGACGAGTTTCGATGAAGTATTTTTCTGAAACCATATATCTACTTGTATCATAATGCATGGTTTTGATATTGGCCTAATATACTGTTCCATTTGATATTGATCGCCATTTAAAATGGCTTCTAATACAGTTACTTCAAAATTATTTGTTGAATTACAACTAATACTACTAGTTTTGGTCACAGTAGGCTGTTGAGAATGTTGCTGGTATGCAATTAACCATGAAGTGGGAAGATGTACATCTAGCTTACAATTTAATTCCATTGTATAGCATAAGTTATACACAGGTGAACTAATAGAAGATTTAATTACATGAGGATAATATGAACAACTACTATTTGAATGAGTAGGTACTAATAGTAAACAATGTAAACGTGCATGAAATGATGAATTTAAATATGATGCAAAGGTTTCATTTTTTGTTATCATTGACAATTTCAATCCACTAACTCCATCTAAACAAATTTGAATACGATGATTAAAATGTGTTTGACTTGGTAAGATTAATATTTGATTATACAAAGATTGATTTTGGAAAGGCGAAAACAATACAGTTTGCTTATTAAACGGTATTGTAGAACTCAACATTGTGTTATCAAACTTTTGAGACTGATTATTAATGATGGTATAACTGAAAAAGAATATAAAAAGGAAGATTTTACTACTAATAAAGCAGTTTTACAACGCTCCATTTCGATTCACATAAGCTTGAAGCATAAGATGATTAGTGTTTTGAACCACGTATTCTATGAACAGTAAACATATCTATGCCCTGAATGGTTTGTTTAGTATCGTCGTCGAGTCGCAAATTCTGGTAAAGTTGACTTTTGATTAGTAGGGAATCAGAAAACGGACTACTAGTTTTATTTATGAACTCATAAACTAACCATACTTGAACTACAATGTTGATACTTACCCTGACGGTCGGAAACCCAGTACTTTTCAGTTTAAACGCCTGACAGACTATCCACTGAATCCAGATAGCTACTATATTGTAAGGCGCTGATAAAGTTATCAGTAAAAATATATGTTGAGATGAAGTCCAATTGCAAAGGTCAACACTTGAATGTAGGTATATATATATATATATATATATATATATATATATATATATATATATATATATATATTCAACATATATGCAATATAAAACAAAAAATAAGTCTTTAAATGAAGAATTCAACTTAACCAAGACTTAAAAATTTTGTTCTTTTGTATTTCGACTTTCCACTTGCGTTGACATATCAGTGACTTTAGAAAAGTCCCAAATATATATTGGAGATATTTACATTGCGTTAATTTTATTTAGTCAGTAAAATATAAATTACAATCTTGCAGTATTTTAGATTTAACATACAACTAGTTCACAGTGAGCCATATCAGGAGTTAATCGTAGTATAAATAATTTAACGATAACATCACATAGTAAAACATAAGGTGTTCCACATTGTGACTACACAGAGAGCATGCGTTTTCATTAGAATGAAAAAGCACGCTGTTAGGTGTTTGTGAATGATTATCATACGTTAAATAGGGTTTTCCGTCGGTTACCTCCAACAACTAAGCATGGAAAAAGCCACTAATTAGGTAAGTTCGCTATTCGGTGACCGACCTCAAACAGCTGTCCCTTGGGCACTGCGGTCACACTCTCAGGTCATCAAAACCTCCCCTAATCCACTTTCTTTTACAGGCACCTCAAGAAGAACCCTTCCGCGATGTGGGCAACTGGGAAGTGATAATCGCCAGTCATATCTCTAACAGCACTAGAGAACACATTGTTCGTGATCAAACACGTTCTCCTTCTCTGGCTTCTACTATTTGCACTTCTCCCAATACATCTATACGTGCAACTAGTACTGGTTGCTTGAGTCCCCGAAATGCCATACCAGGTCTCCTGAAACCACGCTATAAACGTCATGTTAAAGCTTTTAACGTACGTACGTTGTGTCGAATAGGTCAACAAACTGCTAAAACAGCTAGAATATCTTGCAATTGATGTATGCTGTATCTTCAAAACACGCATTATGGACCCCGACATTATCACCCGTTTGACCTCGACTAACCAAGACAGCGGATTAACACAATTCACTCTACGTTTATCAGAAGACCCTACAGCAGGTGTATGTGACCTTGCTGGTGTAGGTATAGCACTACGTTTACGGGCAGAACAGACAATTCTCGAATGGATTCCTGTAGACAGTCGATAATGTGCTGTACGCTTAAATGGCACAGTACGAACTCGGAAGGATAGAGACACACGCCGATGCCTTTTTGTCGTCTCAGCTTATGCTCCCTACTGACTGCAGAACAGATGGAGCAAAAGACGAATTGTATATGAAGTCCTCTAGCTTCCTTCAGAAAGCTAAGCACTCAGACATAGTAATTATAGCAGGGGATTTTGATGCCCAAGTAGGTAGGCTAAAAGAAACTGAAAAACACTTACGTGGGTCACTCGGCATCCTAGCCCAGAAAACGGATAACGGAGAACGTCTGATCCAATTATGTTCAAACCACTGTTTATTTTTAGCTAGTAAAAAGCTTTAAGCATAAAGAGAGAAACTGTTTGACCTAGCGACCTCCGTTATCTACACAACGACGGACGCAAATTGACCACACCAGCATCAACAATCGTTGGAGAAGCTGAGTAGAGGACTGCCGCTCTTTCTGAGGCACGTGTTTAGATTCTGACCACGCCCTTGTGAGAGCACGTATTTCTATGCGTTTTGCTGGTCGCAGAAAGGTCACATCAGGCAAACCCCTTAGATATCAATTCGAAACTGAAAATGCCAAGATTGCATTTAAAAATGGCTTGGCTAGGCATTTAGTCGCCCACAACTAACAAATTCACCCCGAAACGGCTTGGAATGATTTTAAAGCAGGTGTAAACGCAGCAGCGTTATCTGCATCTAACTTCAATCCAAAGGTTATAAAAGACCATCGGATCTCTGTAACTTCTAGTAAACTGATGGGGGCTCGAAAACTCACTTCAGAAAGCTCGGAGAATGATGAACAGCGACGACAATTGAAACGTAGACTTACAAAGAGTCTACGTAAGGATCGTGAACAGTGGTGAGCAACAAAAGCAAAAGCGATGGGAAGCATCGGCAGCGTTAGGAAATAGTAGATAGCTGTTTAAATTTATCAAAGACACCGGTATTAAGAAATCGGCAGTTAGTGAAATCATCTCGGAAAAAGATGGGTCTATGATTCACTGTCAGTCTAGAAGATTAGAACGATGGGTGAAACACTTTCAGGAACAGTTCAACTGGCCCCCAGTTACTCTTAGCTTACCTAATATCCCCGAACGACCTGAATGGAAAACTGATACATGTCCCCCAACTCTCAGTGAGGTTGAAAAGGCTATAAGTAACTTGAAGCGAGGGAAAGCAGCAGGACCTGATAGGTTGTCTATCGATATCTTTAGGGATAGTGGTCTAGTCTTAGCTGGTAGGTTGACTGACATAGTATTCGACGTCTTGGAACTGAACATCATTCCATCTGAATGGTCTCCCTCAGTTATCGTTCCAACGTACAAAAAGGGATAAGAAATCCTCTTGTGATAACCACATAAGAATCAGTTTGACTAATATAGTATCTAAAATATCATCCGCTATAATCATTTAGCGTTTATCCAATACTAGAGAACAGCAGACTCGAAAAAAACAGGTTGGTTTCAGATCTGGAACGTGACTGCACTGATCAAATATTCACCCTGCGCCAGATGCTCGGACATAAAAATATGTACCAACGTCTAAATGTAGTTGTATTCCTTGACTTGAAAGCAACTTATGACTTAGTAGACCGTGAAGACATGTGGCTATATTTGTCATTAAAAGGAGTACCTCGAAAGTACAGAAACCTAACAAAGGCCCTCTACTCGGTCACCACCGGTCGAGTCAGAGCCAATGGCGAATTGTTACGAGAAATTTCATCTTCAAACTTGGGTTCTTCAGGGTTGCCTCACATTCCCACTTTTATTTAATTTCATCATAGATATAATCTTAAAAGTCTTAGTCACTTCTTCTAACGCCTCAGAAATTATTCTACTTGCAAGAGGTCCTCTCGTCGACTTAGAATACATAAACGATATAGTTCTATTTAGGTGAAGATGCTGACAATAGACAGAGTCTCCTGAGCACCTTCAGTAACAGTGCAAGCATATCTAGGATGCGCTTCTCCCCTACTAAATGCGAAATGTTACTCCAGGACTGGCCTGCTTCTTCACCTAGATTAATGATAGGAAGTGAAGTAATTGAATGGGTTGACCACTTAAATTATCCCGGAAGTCTCATCACCACCGTTGGGTCAGTGTCGGACGAAATCTCAGCATGTATTCAGAAAGCCCAATAGGCATTCGCCAATTTACGCCACTTGTAGCGCAGGCGAGATATTCGTCTCTCAACGAAAGGCCGGGTGTACTGCACAGCAGTCCGCACCGCCCTAATATATGGCTGCGAAACGTGGGCTATGAAAACACAAGATATGCGTCGACTTACGGTGTTTGGCCATAGAAATCTTCGTAGCATCTCTCGTATATCATGGAACAGTAGAATGAGTAATATGGATGTTAGACTAAAGGTTCTTGGGAAATATGGTAAACCAATCGAAGAGGTCATTGATCTTCATCGACTGAGATGTCTAGGACATATGTTGCATATGGCAGACTACCGCCTGCCTCGTCGTGCGATGTTGGCTGGGGTTGAAGTAGGATGGAAGAAGGGTAGGGGCGGCCAAACCAAAACATGGCATCAGTCTATGACTGATGGTCTTTGACTGTTGGTCTAAGCCATGTTGATAGATACAGACTACCTGGTTGGGGTCCGCGTGATAATCACAATAAATGGCTGGAGACACTGGGCAACATTGCTCAGAATCGGTCACAGTGGCTCAGGTGTATTCACTTTTTAATTTCATCTAATTCTTAAATCCTATTATTAGTTTCTGCACCTCTTTACTTCACTCTCCTCCTTTGTATTCTGTTATTAGGTTATCTCTGTCATCTTGTAGTGCTGATGTGGTATGGCAACTTGGATTTATGGGCGTTTTTTCCCGGTTCTATGTTGATGATGATGATTATAAAGTTCGATATTTCATTGAGGTAGCATACCAAACGGTGTAGACATGGCTAAAATAAAATTCCAGTCACAAGCTTTTTGCTTTAATTGTTGCGACGAAACGTACGTTGGCGAATCTTTTCTAGTGCTTCTTGGCCTAAATTTGAAACCGATCTGTGACATAAACAACCTTTCCAAATGTGAAAACTTCACGAAAGTCCTGCCGAACTAGAATATAAAGAGTTTTACATTGTTCAAAACTTAGTGATGTTTAATTAAATCCTTTCATGTTGACTACATATCCCGAAACACAATTACGTAAGATAGATTTTATTGAACCTTGCAGACTTGACAGTTAATTAGTTGGGCAATTAAAGGTGTGTGATTTTTAGGGTTTGATACTTTCTATACCAGTATAGTTAGATATGGTAGTTATCCAGTAGGAACACTTTACTAATTCTATTGTATTGTGTAACAAGTGTAGCATCTTAAAATTCTGAAAGTATTACCACGATTTAGAAACTGTGATAAGCAGCTGTGGTGATTGTGCTTGTGTATCCAATACAATCAATAATGTACGTCGAAATAAACATATATATATATATATATATATATATATATATATATATATATATATATATATATATATATATATATATATATATATATATATATATATATATATATATACTCAATGAGCATACCAATAATCCATACTAATTTGCAATTTCCCGTTTACACACCGACTACTACTATTTACATCATAAAGATCAATACAAAATCTTATTGATTGATGATTATGTTCATGGTCATCATTCCCAGAAAATTTCGATTTGTTTTGATTAATTAGCTGGTACAATAATTCTTCTGAAACGTATCCTTTTGCTGCTAAACAATCATGTAGATTTGGTGAATAGATTCGCAACCAAATTTCAATTAACAGGCCACGTTTCAAATTCAACTTATCTAATAATGAAAACACAAAATTAAAAAGATGAAGTCGACGGATAATCCAAGCCTTGACTGGATAATGAGATAAAACAGACATTCACCTTTAGTAAAGTAATATACTGCGTCAATCTGCTTGACAGAAACACAATCATGGACAACGATCGGTAAAATATCAAGTAGACAAAATTTGTCAGTTGTGAAGGAACGTTTAATGATGATGCCTGCAGAGCTAAGAAAGCCTTGATATTGAAACATATAGTACAGAGAATGCGAAACACAAAAATCCTCTTCGTCATCATTTTAATAGGCTTTAGTCATTGAGACACATTTCCTACATACACGGTCTAACAAATCGTCTGCGATTATGTGATTTATCTGACTTTAAAATGATACGGCTTGATATTGAAATTTGAATCAATTATAAAGTGAAGTAAGTAAATTGCACTAATAAAATCTAGATAACAAATGTAACATTATATTAAAAGTCAGTAAATTGTCCTACTCTAAGATGAAATACATGTCCATGACTATGAATCATAATCGCATCAATCGAGTGAAGGTGCAAGAGTGCAAATTAGTGCGGAGATCTCAGATGTGAACAAAACAACTTCTAATCTACTTTCTGCTTTTCAAATACTCCAAAAAATGTCTAAGACTTTAAAAAGTGACATTGTTTTTCTTTCACTTTCCAGAGACTTGTTCACCAAAACCATGCCTAATGCTATTTTGAGGTACAATGCTTGCAGACGTTGGAGAATGTAATAAGAAATTTAATAAAGATCAAACAAAAACATGATATTATTCATGAAGCCATAAGCTGTTTCAGTGGATCACGTTGCTAGATTCAGGCTAGATCCACACAATAACTGTAATCAATGGTTGAAGACTTCGGTCATAAAGGCTCATATTTATTCACTCCTTATTTTCCTTTAGACTTTTAAGTTGAAGATCCCTCTACACATACCTCTTTATTCTTTCATCCTCAACAATATTCGCAACGTCTAGTTATTTCCACTATTATCGCTGCTACATTACTGAGATTAATTTGTTATCCACTATGTCATACATAGAGGGAAAATGAAATTGAGCTAACGGACAGACCGCGTATGCTAACTGTTACTGACTAGTTGATATATTTCGCTATCTTTCTTTAAAGAATTAGTTGCAACAGTACGAATAAAATAAGGTAATTTATAAAATATTCCAACAATATTAACTTACTCCTTTCAAAATCTGCACGAGTCAACATGTCTAAAATCCAGTGAATAAATTCAGTTTCAATTTTTGTTATGATTAAATTCATATTGTTTTGTGATTCAGAAGTGATTTGTACATTTTTGCATAGTTTATGTGTATGATTCCAATACGATGATGATGATGGTCTGTAAGGTATCAATGATGATGCGTTCTGACTTTTATTTGGTGAATTTAAGGAAATAAATTCACAAGAGATATGGTTCGATAGCTTTTCTTGAATAGTAGCGCTATCTGTTATGATAGATGGTTTATTGAGCATTTGAGTAGTTGTACGATAGCTAGCTAAACAGTTAGCTTCTGAATCTAGAAAGAAAAATTTCAAAATAATATAAATTACTTTCTGTATTTGATTAGGAGGAGTTTTATGAATTTAAGATAAGGTATTTATTATTTTTTTAATCCTTTTTGTTAAAGACTGTGATAGATTAGCAGACATAAACCATAAGAGGATTACTACAATATTACTTCAAAGTAATGAATTTTGTAAAACTGGATAGCGAACGTATATTTCGGCACTTTTTTTAATTAGTTAGATAAATGTTTCTGAATCAAATAGTTGATATTTATACTCCGTATCGAACCCAGTACCTGTAGTATAATACACTAACGCGTTATCCAGATAGATACCAGCTTACTCAATATGTGTGAGTTATTTTGTTATGGTTAGTAATTCCCTATTGTTAATGCTAGGGATCGCATCATATTAAATTCTTGATGGTCAATATATGTTGATTTTAAACTATTTATTAAAGCAAATTCTACAAGCCAATACGGAAGTGATTTTATTAGCTTGAAGTTTCGTTAGATACCAACAAAGTACTCACTATGAAACCTGGAAGTTTTAGAATGTTCTCAAAAGTTTTCAAAAGGCAGCAAAACTGTTTGAAATATTTATGCAGGTCAGCGTTCATCAGAAACTCAAGGTCACATAAAAACTAAAAGTATTCATGCTATCTATGTATACAATGATATTTGAACTAATGCTGTTTTACATAAATCCCAACTATATTTCTCTATTCAGTATTTAACAGCAGAAGCTTTTGGGGACAAAGAATCAGTGACAGTTAAAGTCTAAACGTTCAAGTACAAAACATTTAACATTATCACTTTGTCCAGTATGTTAACATGCTTTGACAACACAAAGAAAACAAACTCAAAAATTTCTATTCTGTCTGAATAAATAAAAGAATTGACATACAATCAATGATATTGAATATAAGTCTACTTACCAGCTGGAAAGAAATATTGAACATAGCAATCTAAATCACCCCATGGCACGGCTCCATCGTAATTTGAATCATGCTTCAGTGGGATATGTGGATCAAAACCAATCAACTGTTCAATGGTTACACCAAATCTATGTTCAACTAGCAAATATGTGTTGTTATTTATTCAACAAGAAATAAACAAAACGGTTGGTAGTTTTTATGAAAAGAATACGAAAATAGGAAAGGCTACCATAAAATAGGAGAAAATGCGACGTGACTCAGCTTAATAACACGACATTTTGATATAAGGGTTGGGTTTGTGATCATGCGCAACATCTTCAATATTCACAAAGTGAACTGCACGCAGAATTTCAAGTTAATTAGTCGGTTTTGTTAATATAGTTGATGATTGTATCCAGTTCATTAAAAAATTTATTTCAAGATCTGACTTTCAGCTATATTTTTGTAGTTCTATATTAATATGATAACAGAACCCAGTTGTATATGACTCGATACACTTGAAATGCAATTTTGAATAAAATACACACTTAAGTATGTAGGACTTCATAAAAGGGATGAATGAGAAAATGATAATTTACTGCATGCAGCAGACTTCGTGAACATTGAATACATTGAAGTTTGGTACAAATACGTAGCTGATCAAACCGTAATGCATGGTGCCAGACCTGATGAGTGATAACTTAATGCTTTAATTACTACGACATGGTTCTACATTCTTTCAGATGTTTACAAATAATTGGTTTTAAAATCTCTATTGCATTTATTCGGAGAATATTTTTTACTAAACTAACAATATTTTGATCATCACTTCTTCAATCGTTATGTCTCACAAAATTATTTGATTTTAACTAGGTTTTATATGTACTTAAGTGCTATTGTTTTGTGAAGCTAGGTATAACTCCATCTTGACAATTTCCTGTGTACAGCTTTTCATCATGATCCATCCAACTTCCTAGGTGATTGGACACAATTTGTTGTACTACAATTACAAATAATTTATTGGAACATTGTAGTATCATTTGATAATACAAAGAGTACATTATTACATAGAGTTATAAACTTTCCAAGTTGTAAGTGGTAATGATTGGTAATAAAAAAACCTTCTAGATTATGTCTAGTTTAAAGTACAAACAGAATAATCCGTACTAATGAGGAATAAGTGAATTTATGAAATCTAAACATGGATAAGTAAAGTTGAGAATCTTCAACAACACTAATGAATCATAAGCTGAGGACGTGTTTGGTTAGATTGAATGTTAAAACGATAGCATTTTGAAAAGCACACTGAAAAATGTAGTATCGAACTGCCATCTCATTTTTATCATTTTCGTGTATTAAATTAAGCTGGCATTCAACAACTTTAGTAATTATCAATCAACTTATAATGTCTCTGTCGTAGTGTTATATAACCCACCGAGATTTGTATATATCTGTAACATTTAAATACATTTTATTATAGTGTGAAGATTTTTCATCACTCTTCTGATTTTATCATCATTCAATGTACTAATTACTAAAACCTTGCTTATCTAAAAGAACCTTTATAAGTTATATAACGCAGTGCTCAGTTCGGTTGTAACAATTACCAGTACTAATATGCCACTGTTTCATGTTTTTCCTAAAGTAGCTGTATGTTTTGTAATTTAGATTCTATATAACCTTCTTGAAGACATTCACCTTTTGACTGTACTTCAAAACGTCAATAGTGCTGTAAATCTAAGGATTTGAGGTTCATAAACTTGATCATTCACCATTTTTTCACTACTAGTACAATTATAATTCAGATAAATTTCTAGTCAAAACTATGAAAAGATTTATTTACATCAAACAATAAGCTCATTACTTGTATTTTTAAACAAATAAAATAAAATAATACCTAATAACTCTACATGTGAATTATCCTTCGTCTCCTTATATACATCATTACTTCTTGTATCTTGATTCGATACATTATTATTAACATCAATAATACATTTCAAGTTTTGGGATGTCAACAAATTATCGATTTGTTCTTGTGTTCCAACAGCGAGTAAAACATGAATCTGACCATTTTCACAGCCAGAGAATGGATCAATTATAGGTAACCAAGTATCCACAGGAATCATTGGATGCTTTTAAAAAATACATAAAGTAGGAATTAATGATGTAAGGTCATCACATTATAAATTTGTTTTAATTACATAAAATGTTATATTAAAGAATTGACAATGGTTTCTAAAGATTACTATGTAAGCAAATTGAAGAATTCTCGTTAGTTTGAGCAATTAACTCTAATTCTCTTGGGTCTACAATTAGACTAGAACTACGTAATATGATTAGAATTGGTTTACGTTCGAAATGAGATTAACTGATTATGTGGTATGTTCAACTTCTACTTTTTTTGAATGACAACAGCAAACTGTTTCAAACAATTTTAAGGAATGTGAATACTAAGCAAAGATGTTTCTACCTTGCTTTTAATAATGATTTAAGATTAAAAAAACGAACATTTTGGTACTAAACGTCTGCAAAAACGTATTATAGTACAAACTAAAAGCAGACGAATGTTAGCGAGGGTTTAAAAAACAAATGAGACACAGTTAGTGTATTTTAAATAATCTGAAGTCAGGTTGATGACAGACAAGTTTTACTTCTAAAGTATTACCATTTAGTAATTAATTTAAAATAAAACGTTCAAGAACTACTAATATTTAGTCCGTTTGCAGTTAAATTTTTAGCCGGTCACGAAAAAATCACTTATCAATAGAACAAACTCTCAAAACTGTGTTTAAAGAACACTATTTCATTTATTCGAACTGTCTGTAATGTTAACATTTTGTTTCTATTATTGTTAAGTTCCTCTTACCCTATCCTCCCGTTTAGCATATTTACTGTTATTATATTGTCTCTTATTATGGACTACAGTTAATTAGTTGTGTGCACGTTGTTCCTATTCACTACCACTATTTCCTTAGTTCTGTAATCATGTTGATTTCCTAATTGGTTTGCTGTGTTGTCTGATTTAATGTATATATGAAGGAATGCTTGAAATATAGTAGGATTCTGTCTGGTTGGTTTTCTAGCTCGTATTCTTCGTATTTCGGCTTGGGACTCTGGGTATATGGCAGGCGCACAATTACCGACTAGTCACAAGTAATTGGCACTCGGCCAACCAACGACCAAAATATCACGCATCATAACACAAACAATGTGCATCAGTTTGGAGTTCGAGTATAAAGGTGTGGTGGATATTACTTTTAAGGTCGTCTATAAGTAGTAGGTAGCGGAACGTAGCGTGATTTTGAAAAGAATTAGTAAGTAGCATATGAGGCAATGAGCAAAGCATGATTAGAATACATAGGAGATTCGAGGACAACCAAGGGAAGCAAGTCTACATTCGAAACGGATCAGAGAACGAGAAGGATGTGCAAATTGATGATTAAAGGACGAAACGCGCGTCCTGGATTCCGCTTGCCAGTTACAATCCAACTTAAATATAACTTGTGTAATACCGCTATATAGAGGCAATCCGCTCAGGATGCACATATGGCAACAGAGGCTGACCAGTTTCAGTCCATTACAAATCAACGGGAAGATACAAGCCTATTCTGAATTAGATATGTACCCGTTGCACAAGCGTGACTGTCTGGACACAGTAGCCTAGTGGTGAACGCAGTGGCGTTTGACACGAAGCGGACTGAGTTCGAATCCCAGTGTGAACATCAACATTGGGATGCAGGTACATCCAGCCGACGAGTCCCAAATAGGACGAAACGCGTGTCCTGGATTCCACTTGCCAGTCACAATCCAACTTAAATAAGTAGTGTATATAATATTTTATGGTTTTCTCTGTTTTCACCAAATTTACATTTGCTTGTCTAATTGGTCATTTCACGAAGGCAAAAGCTTTCCAAAACAATACGTTTATGGATGATGTCATTCACCTTAATTAGTTAAATAAAATGCTAGATCATTGTGTTCATGTTTCGTCAGAGTTCATATCGTTTAAGAATTCAATATGATGTAACTGGGTTTATGCGAGGGAGGTATACCGATACGCATAAGTAAGTACATTGATATACATAAAGTCAGATAAAATATCTGGAATACTGGTTGAGAATAAAAGTGAATTAATGCTAACTACACAATAGCACCATATACAGACACAATGGAATCTGTAAATCGGCATATATTAACGAGGACAAAGAAATACGTAAGTTACGGTTATTTAATCGCTCAACTGTCTGTCTACATTCTCATTGGTCAACCACATCGCGAATGCCGGACTTATCATAAGACCAACATAAGAATCCATAACGCTCATTTTGTTTTATTTGGGACTCGTTGGACAGGATACACATCTGAAGTAGTGTTGATATCTTCAATGAGACTCGCACTTAGCACCTTTGGCTAAAAATTCAAGGGCGTTATCCGTTTAGCTACTGACTAAGCGATGTTTTAAGGTCATGATAAGAATTTACCCATTTCAACCCTGAACACCAACATCAAGCAGTTACAAAATGATACTAACAAACAGTTTTCGGTACATACTTTTACGTGGTTATTTTAATAAAATACATGAGGATTTAATTTAAATATATGGAAGCGTTTTCAATTTATTACATTATATCTAAAACTAATTGTAATTTAATTCATTATTTCATTTGATACTGCTACTTCCCAACTTTTATAGAATCATTTAAATACGCTCTATTTATACAACTCAGTAGGCAGAGCATTTGAGTGGAGTCGATTAGTTACTTACTGTCAAACAAATCTGATGGTAATATATGGAATTAATCGTTGTCCAATATAAGTAGCAGCCTTATTTCATTTAATTATTGTAATAGATACATTTTCTACTTTTCAGGTCTCAAATAAATTGTTTCATATCACAGACTGACATAACTTAGACAACGATTGGAAACCAAGAAACGTTAAGGCAAGTGTTTCATCTTCACTTCGGACTCTTCAGCAGTGTATATTCATCCAAACTACTACGCCGGCAAATACTAAACGCCGACGTAGTTGGTGGTTATGAGTAAGTAATACAAGCCCTAGAAACCTAACTTTATTAAGACTCACATACTTACTTAATTGATTTGAAATATTTGCCTATGACTGATATTCTTGAAGTCTATTTCAAAGCCAGTCAGTAGTGTATACGCGAGTGGCTTGTGAAGTTTGATTGGGATTCAAAACTGATTTTATCACTGACTAGTTTTAATCAAAATAACTTACATGTGCTTTGAATAAACTTTGGATCACATTATTTGAATGCCACCATATTTGCGATGTATTTGAATCAAAGTGAGCATAAAGTTTTACTAGTTGATCTGTAGGAATTTTTACCAGACCAATTAAATGATCCGGTAGACCACTCATCCATTTAGACCATATTTCTAAAACAACAGATGATTTGATTAATCGAGACGCTGACTCCTAAGAAAGTTAAAGATACAGAAGTAAAAATAAGAAATTACTTACTGAAAAAAATTTCTTGAAAAAGTGTAGTCAAATACCAGTTAGGGTTCAACAGCTAAATATATTTATATCTAGTCCTATCAGAAATTAGCTTCAAAGCCTTAAATGCACAATCGTTATTCACTTTTGCTTGATGCCGATGAAAACTCTTTTTGGAAGCTTGTAAGAGCTTCGAAAGTAATTAGGATATGTGTGTAACCAGTGTTCATCAAAATGATCCAGAAAATCAATTTATCATACATAAACTGGATCAGTATCATGCTTCTAGATGCTTTAGTCATGGATTAGATCATAAGTAAGCACGCTGACTATAAATATAGATCGTCTTCAAAATAATAAATACTTTAAAAGTTAACCTCACTTTTTTTATTTTCCGCCCTCCTTATTCAGAACTGGTTTCGGGTGTTCGAAATTTAGTAAGGTCTAGTTAGCATGAAAAAGTAACTGTCAAGTATTCAAGTCTCAGAATTGCTAATTCTTTTACTGAAATCCGCCAACATTGAAGTTCTTCGATTCTGTAAACCAGTGCCTATTTAGAACCAAATGTAACTGTACGTTTTAGGTATAGTAAAGCGGATTCCCCTATATTTTCATACTGAAGGAAACAGGATTAGAAGTCTCATAACACTATTCGAATAATACTCTTGAAGCTTATTAATGGTTAAGCTGAATACCTACTTGTATTGTACTAGTTGATCGTCACTGTTTTGTAATTTACTTTAACTTAAAGAAACAGTACTTACTTGATTCAACAAATATTGCGATCTCATCGTAAATGCATACTGAGGGCACGATCCACTTAACCAGGCGACATTTGAATGGCACTGATCTAATGTAGTCGAGTGAGCTTGATGACACCATGGTAAGCGTACAATTAGATATGAATGTTCAATCATAATTAAATCATTTTGCAATTTAGTAACAAACTTAGATGTTAATAATTGTTTATTATGATGATTGTTTGATAGTTTTAATTCTTTACCTTCAGATATATGTAAAATGGTATTTAGTATAATAGTAGTTGATAGTTCTACCGTTCTCATTATATTTTGGTTACTACACTATAAAAGTTTAAAAAGAAAGGAAAAAAAAGGTAAACATTTGTACAATATCATTGTAGAAGATCATCGTCACGGTGGTGATGAGTGACGGACGTTTAATACCAAATGTATTAAAAAAACAGTAGATAACTATTACATGATAGAAAACCAAATGAACAGCTATTCATCATAATATTAGACTTCACAGAAGAAGTGCACATTTATAACTTAGAAATCGAATCCAGAATATTCAGGTCAGACTGATAGCGTTTAACCTACAGACCATTGAGTTAGTACAGAATGATTTATAGTTTCAGCTTCAATCAATTAGCAATATTTCGCGATAATACTAACTCAGTGGTTTAATAACGAAATGCTCTCTTTGAAACTTGAATGGTTTACCAGTTGTAGCTGCATTATGCTATCTAGTTCTATACATTATGAGACACATGTTCATTGTTTCCTGGTGGGAAACAAATGACCTGACAATAGTTAATCGACAATGTAATCGAAAAAATTGTCACATGAGACTAACTGTGTAATGAGGATCGTAAAAAGGATAAAGTTAGTATTCAAATAAGATGAGTTAAATTACATGGAAATTAATTCAAAATAGAAAATATTTGTATCTGCATTAAAAATTAATTTTAATCCCATAGATTACTGTGAGTTGTCGCATATAAATGACAGCTATTAAGACATCAAAATAAATATTCAGTTACTTGGCTAGTGACTATAAATTAGCTCATTAGTTTCACATTAACTAATGTATTTAACTAAAAGTAAATGTTCATAGTGTACAAATAAAACATTTGTGCTAAATTAATATTAACTTCCAATTCAGATGTCGTTGCCTACTAACAAGGAACAAAAGTCAAAGTTTATCTGAAAAAAAGATTTTAAATGAAGATGGAAGAATATTCATTATAAATAGTTAATGATAACTAAAAAATAATTGCAAAATATGTCAAGTACTTACTACATTTTTCCTGCTATTCGAAATGCAGAAAATTACTCATAATTTATAGGTATTTACGTCCAAAAATGAACGAAAATATTTACAAAACTTGGGTGCCGAGTGTATGTAAGACATATGAATAGAATATATTTGTCAATAATCTCAGCGGATGAAATTAATGAAAAATTCCAACGTTTCGCTCGGGCAAACTGGTCCGAGCTTCTTCAGGAAAATAACCGAAATCAAAAATTATCGAATATAAATGTAAATAAGAGGTCAAATTGATTACGAATATCCAATTACATACAGGGTATGAAATTGTCATATGAGTCATTGTAAGTGAACTAATTTCGGAATTGTGTGGATGAAGGAAGGTGTGCATATTTGTGTGCAGTTCATGTTACAATCATGTGTGTACCTGTACTGTTCTGAGTTACGTGCACGGAGAGGGATAGACAATCTGAAGATAGTTGGAGGAAATCAATGTAATGATGATTATAGGTCAAAGGAAGGGAGAATATTCGTAAATGGCTACACGTTGAATGTGAATTGGAATAGAGAATTCTAAACAGAATTAATCAATCAATAAACAAATAAATGGAATGCATTGGAAATTGGAGTAGTAGAAGTTGTTAATTCATTTTTTAACCATTACTTGCCATGGTGCAGCTAACACTACTCCATCTCGTCGGTTTATATTATTCGGATTAGCCCATATGTGTAGGGCTTCAGATGTTAGCCTTTCTTTGTAGGAGTTAAAACCTTTTCGAAGGATTTTAATTCCATCAAAATCGATACTGTGCCCTGATTCTATTGAATGTAGTGCTATTGCCGAATTATTTTCAAGTTTCAATATATCATTAGAGGATTTGGGAATATGCTATTGAGCAAAGTATATGTTCCTTCATCCTTACATTCAATTGTCGTGATGTTTCTCCTACGTATTTGGCATTGCAATCATTACATTTGATCTCATACACACAGTTTGTTTGTTCTTCTTTTGGTACTCTGTCCTTGATAGTTACAAGTGCAGAGCCCAGTGTATTGTTTGTTCGGAAGAAAACGCGTATGGCATGTTTATTCATAATTCTTCTAATCTCTTCAGAAGTCCCATTCCTGTAAGGCACAACCACAGTGTCAATCCACTTTTCCAGGTTGGACCTTCGACTTGGCTTCCCCATTGCGTTTCTCCTTAAGTATCTTTTTTATAAAATTCTTTGAGTTGTTGTTCATCATTACTGTAGACATCACTAAGTTTAATTCAGTTTCTTTGTTTTTATTATCTGTGACTAGTTGATAGATTCTGTTTATCAGGTTCCCAACAACTGTCACTTTTGTTGATTTTGCATGAGCTGATTTATAGTCCAGGTATTTACCGGAATACGTTGGTTTTCGGAAAATGTTAATCTTAAGATAGTTATCTTGTTTCCTTTTAATCAGACAATCGAGGAAGGATAATTTATGATCGGAATACTGTTGACATTTTCAAAACGTTCATCTAGTGCATTTCGTTTTGTAATAATGAGGTGTCATCTACGTACCTTATCCAGAGTTTGGGCGGATAGACACATTTCGAGAGTGCATTTGTTTCCAGTGAATGCATAAACAAGTTGGCAACTATTGGAGACACCAGAGATCCCATCGCTACACCTTCTGTTTGTTTATAGAGATCTCCTCGAAACTTAAACAATGTAGAATTCAAGCATAAACCCAAGCATTTAATAATCTCTGAAGGTTCTAAAGGACACCGTAGACTTAAGTCATTGTCTACGAGTAAATATTCATTGATAATGTCTAATGAATTGTTAATATGGACATTAGTGAACAAAGAGCAAACATCAAAACTTGCCATTACTTCATCTTCTTCTAAACGCATGTTTGTAATCATGTTTTTGAAAATCAAATGCATTTTTTATTCCATATTTGGCCTCTCTTGTCATAAGGTTTAAGTATTCCAGTCAGATACTTTGCTACATTATACGTCAGTCATTTTGTGTTGTCTACTACCGGTCTTAATGGAAAATTCATCTTGTGGATTTTCGGTAGTCCGTAGAATCTGCAAGGGCTGCAACTTTTTGGGGCAAGAGAGAACCATAAGGACTGTCCTAGTTTAGACTTAATGGATTGTAATACTCCACTTGTCTCTGCCTTCAGGTTGTTAAGAGTGGCACGACATTTTGTTACTTTAATTTTTTCATATGGGCCCTCATTTAGGTGCTCATTTGCCTTATTGTTGTAGTCAAAGGTGTTCATTACTACCGTCGTATTCCCTTTATCTGCCCTTGTGATAATAATTGCTTTTTCTTTACGTAGTTGGTTTAGAGCGTAGATTTCGTTCTTGGAAAGATTACAGTTGTTCGGCTTTTGGTGTAATAATGTAGAGGATATTTTGTTCCTCACTATATTACCTTGATCCTCTGGCAGTTTGTTTAGAGCAGAATCAATCGTTGGAATAACATCAAAAACAGATAACCGCGATCTGTTCATGTTGAAATTGAGACCCTTCTTAAGTAGTGAAATTTCATGTTCATTAAGGATTCTATCCGAAAGGTTTAACACAACTTTGTTTAAATCTAGGCTTTTTGAGTTGTTTTTATTTTGTTTCTTATTATTTTGGTTATTTCCCTGAAGAAGCTCGGACCAGTTTGCCCAGCGAAACGTTGGAATTTTTCATTTATTTCATCCGCTGAGATTATTAACAAATATATTCTATTTATATGTATTCATAATTTAGCCTACTAATAAGTAGTTTAAAATTAGAATAGAAAATGTATTGCCTATTTTATGGTAGTATACTATTACTGGAATTTGCAAAATCCTTGACGTTTACAAATCATTTTCAAGGATCCAGTGCCCTTGAACAATAAAAAAATGAGTAACATAATAACATAAGATAATGCAAACTCCAAAAATATCGAATACTTTCAGTAATTCTATGAATCATACCAGTGAGTTTTTAAATGAATGAAGTTTATAATCTTTAACCGGTCTTTGACTTGATTCCAAATATTCATGATCTAATGTAGGGTAAACAAAAACATAAATTAAGGATGCAATATGCTGAATTCAATAGTGAAAGTTTAAAAGAGACAAGAATATGCATTAGAAAAGTATTTTTAGTGTATGGAAGAATTCAAACGATTCATCAGAATGATTTCGTGGTTTTCAAGCCGTTTATTCTGTTGATGAGCAGCCTGCATAAATCAAATGTGTTACGGAAAATGAGTAACAAAAGTTGTTAACACTTAATGGTGTTAAAAAGTTCATTAGCTATAAGCATCTATGTTACCAGTTTTTCAATATTAAATTATATAAATAACGCTACATAGCTGCAAATGTCAAGTGTGACAATATTTACGTCAAAAAAGTATTTTGAAATCTTTTTCTCAGCCATATAGGTTTTTATAAAACATCCACCATATGATGCTTGTAGTAATGTTTCTGAGTTGTACAGTATAAAAGGAACATTTTGTTTTTATTTGGAGACTACAAAGTTCATTATCGCTAATTGACTGTAATTAGAAGTGTAAGACAATGGCGACTAAGTGGTCTAAAGGCTGTACTCAGAATGAAGTTTGTTGTCTTTGGGTTTACTCCCTGGTGAAGTCATGGGTGTTCAATGATGAAATGTTTCATATTAAAATGAAAGAGCTCTCCAATACTCTAGTGTCTCTAAAGATTGTTTAACTTAGGTTAAATCTATTCTGTTGGTACAATGAAATATTTATGCGTTCGGTAGATGGTAATCATTTATGAACCAGACCACTATATTTCTGTACATTGGTTTGATCTTAACCAATGAAGAGTACATGTATCAACAATTGTTTATATGAACTACTTGATACAAATTTAATGGGGATAATGAGTCTTGCTTGATTAAGTACTATAATAGTAGATTATCATTTACATAACAACATTTTACAAAGATGAGATATATGCTTGAAATAAAGCCTACAACAATTACTTTTCTCCATTGTATTTATATCTGTTTGATTTCTAGATGATGTAGTAGCTGAGGTATCCCATATTGGTTCTAATTCAAACTCTAAACGACCAATCACATTTGTGTCACCTGATTTAACTTTTTGCCCAGAGCATAGATGAATGTATAAATGAGTTGTAGAATTTGATGAATGTAAATGTACTTTTGATAAGATAATTGAACGAATTTCATCTGGGTCGACGAAATTCACACCAATCAACTAAATTGAAATTGATGAAAATGGGGAGAAAATTAATTTAGAGAACAAGATAACTAAAAATAAACATATTACTGAGATAAATGTAAGAGTATGTCAATAAGAATTCTTATAAAACGCCAAGTAGATATGTAATCAATATTTTTGAATTTCATTATTTCACTAAGTGATGTGAAGGTTTGTAATAAAAAACTATACTTCACCGAAAAATTGGCGTAGTTTGCTACTTGTTCAGTAATGATCAAAGTACATATTGGCAATAATATAACCTAGTAAAAGATATTATCTAAAAATATCATGGAATGATTAAATTAACAGAGAATAATGAAAAGAAGTTTAAAAAGTGTCATAACATTGAAAGTAAGAGTAAGAATACGATTTTAAATGAAAAGGTATGCATGACAAAATTCTGGAACTCAAGATCTAAAGTAAACGTATCTACTCGACTGTAACCGATGCAAAACCTCAACACCTAATGTATCCAACTACTGACTACGATTGATGCACAGACTAAATCAGATAATGTAGATTTCACTAATCGTCTTGATTGGGACTCATCATATGGATGTACATACATTTTGATGTTCGATCATACTTAAGAACTCTCAGCACAAATGTACATTATTGGAATAAATTCACAATCGTTGGTCATTTAACTTGCTTTTATTCAAAATACAATTTGAATTTGTGAAATATTGACATCTTTCTTCGGTTCTACGATATATTTCAATATTTCATCATATATTAAATGCATCTTATTTGGTAATCACTTCTTTCACCGAAAAAAATGTGGTTATTTTGCTTGATTTGAGTAGAAGTTGTGATGGAGAAAAATCACATCTAGAATAGACGTAGTTATTATTGCATTTTTTTCAGTTATATGGTTTAACTGACAAAACCAAGTAAAAGCATGGCATTTTAATCAATCAGCAATCGTCATCATCATTATCCAGTCAAGGCTTGGATTATCCGTCGACTTCATCTTTTTAATTTTGTGTTTTCATTATTAGATAAGTTGAATTTGAAACGTGGCCTGTTAATTGAAATTTGGTTGCGAATCTATTCACCAAATCTACATGATTGTTTAGCAGCAAAAGGATACGTTTCAGAAGAATTATTGTACCAGCTAATTAATCAAAACAAATCGAAATTTTCTGGGAATGATGACCATGAACATAATCATCAATCAATAAGATTTTGTATTGATCTTTATGATGTAAATAGTAGTAGTCGGTGTGTAAACGGGAAATTGCAAATTAGTATGGATTATTGGTATGCTCATTGAGTATATATATATAGATATGTTTATTTCGACGTACATTATTGATTGTATTGGATACACAAACACAATCACCACAGCTGCTTATCACAGTTTCTAAATCGTGGTAATACTTTCAGAATTTTAATATGCTACACTTGTTACACAATACAATAGAATTAGTAAAGTGTTCCTACTGGATAACTACCATATCTAACTATACTGGTATAGAAAGTATCAAACCCTAAAAATCACACACCTTTAATTGCCCAACTAATTAACTGTCAAGTCTGCAAGGTTCAATAAAATCTATCTTACGTAATTGTGTTTCGGGATATGTAGTCAACATGAAAGGATTTAATTAAACATCACTAAGTTTTGAACAATGTAAAACTCTTTATATTCTAGTTCGGCAGGACTTTCGTGAAGTTTTCACATTTGGAAAGGTTGTTTATGTCACAGATCGGTTTCAAATTTAGGCCAAGAAGCACTAGAAAAGATTCGCCAACGTACGTTTCGTCGCAACAATTAAAGCAAAAAGCTTGTGACTGGAATTTTATTTTAGCCATGTCTACACCGTTTGGTATGCTACCTCAATGGATGTTGAACTTTATAATCATCATCATCAACATAGAACCGGGAAAAAACGCCCATAAATCCAAGTTGCCATACCACATCAGCACTACAAGATGACAGAGATAACATAATAATAGAATACAAAGGAGGAGAGTGAAGTAAAGAGGTGCAGAAACTAATAATAGGATTTAAGAATTAGATGAAATTAAAAAGTGAATACACCTGAGCCACTGTGACCGATTCTGAGCAATGTTGCCCAGTGTCTCCAGCCATTTTTATTGTGATTATCACGCGGACCCCAACCAGGTAGTCTGTATCTATCAACATGGCTTAGACCAACAGTCAAAGACCATCAGTCATAGACTGATGCCATGTTTTGGTTTGGCCGCCCCTACCCTTCTTCCATCCTACTTCAACCCTAGCCAACATCGCACGACGAGGCAAGCGGTAGTCTGCCATATGCAACATATGTCCTAGACATCTCAGTCGATGAAGATCAATGACCTCTTCGATTGGTTTACCATATTTACCAAGAACCTTTTGTCTAACATCCATATTACTCATTCTACTGTTCCATGATATACGAGAGATGCTACGAAGATTTCTATGGCCAAACACCGTAAGTCGACGCATATCTTGTGTTTTCATAGCCCACGTTTCGCAGCCATATATTAGGGCAGCGCGGACTGCTGTGCAGTACACCCGGCCTTTCGTTGAGAGACGAATATCTCGCCTGCGCTACAAGTGGCGTAAATTGGCGAATGCCTATTGGGCTTTCTGAATACATGCTGAGATTTCGTCCGACACGGACCCAACAGTGGTGATGAGACTTCCGGGATAATTGAAGTGGTCGACCCACTCAATTACTTCACTTCCTATCATTAATCTAGGTGAAGAAGCAGGCCAGTCCTGGAGTAACATTTTGCATTTAGTAGGGGAGAAGCGCATCCCGAATATGCTTGCACTGTTACTGAAGGTGCTCAGGAGACTCTGTCTATTGTCAGCATCTTCACCAAATAGAACTATATCGTCAGACACATCAACATAGATCTAATCTATAAATATATGCAAAGTGATCGATCAATCTTAAACGTCAACTTCAAAAGACAATCAACAGGCATGCAAGAACAAATAAAAACAACAAAGGTACGAAAGCCATCAAAATGATAGATTTATCGCTTGTGAAATGCTCACTTTTAGTTGAGGTGGACGCTGAGAATGTTGTTTAAATCAACAGCGAGAGCTTTGCAATTAAACAATTCCCCTAGGGAGGAACAACTTCACCAAAAGTAATATTTGTCATCAATATTTCAAAAGGGTTCTTGAAAACACAAACCTAAAACGTTGGATAGACAGCATCCTAACTATTTCTAATAAAGGTTCCCAGGGAAGTAACAATTTCAGAATGTATTATGAGTATGCAAACAATAAAGTTAGTTTGCAATTCATCATTATTTGTGTATTGTTTAACACTGTTTTGATTAGTAATAATTAACAGAAAAAGGTAAGGCAGAAAATTTACCTCGGATTCCCATTGTGTAGTATCTTCATTTTGTTTTATGGGATTGTTTACATAAAACAATCGTATACGAATATGATGAATTTCATGATTATCAGGCATATTATGAGATTTGTTGTGACTCAAATTAACTTGGATACAAGCATTGTGATGATTACTATTATTGATTTTGCGATTTGTTAGACAGTAAAAATTGATAAATGAATCAGGTTGTTGTTGTTGTTGTTGTTGTTTAGTTGATTTTATCTCAAGACGATTACATAAATCTGTAGTAAATAATGTGAAACTAGTTGTAGTCCAAGTACAACCATTTACTCTATATAATGCTGTTGATGATGACGGCGTTGGAACAGATATCTCTAGCTCCATATACATACTGTTAGTTGAAGTACTATGAGATGAAGAAAAAGTAGTTAACAGCAGACATGTAGAAGATAGGATGAAAGAATTCATAGTAACCTAACATATACCTTAATAAATTCTCAACAAGATTTGATTTCATTTTTAACATACATCAAACATTGTAGAGATCTAAAAGAAAAAAACTTAATCTACGTGTTTAGAATAAATTTTCAACAATCCTATCTCTTCCTTGGCCTAATGAAATTCGATAAACAAATATACTGATTCCTAATTTGCTTTATTGGTTATTTTCTTTCGGTCATTTCGTTTATGTTCACAACAATATTTAAACAGATTATCTACATACTTGCTACGTAATTTTTGACGAATGTTACCCAAATAGGCCTAATTGCTCCAGGTTTTGACCTACTCACCATGGTGAAACGGTTGTAACATCAAATTCTCAACATGTCGAATAGTTTCCTAAAGGGAGTTGTTAATAGTGTTGGATTATATGGCTTTTGTCAAAGACCAACAAGTTGGATAACTATTAAAAACCGGTAAACATCGGAGAGCTGCTTTGTCTTACTTAGGGATTCCTCAGTACTGTGCATCCATGAAACACTTAAGACCAAATCCAGAAACCTTTATAATGCGGGGATCGACATCTAGTGTTTATTATTTCAGTCTTGACTTCTTTAAGCTTAACAAAGTTGAATTGGTGCCCAGTAACCAAACAAGGAAGAAAGTTTTATCTTGTTCAGAACGCCCCAGTTGGATTTAGCGGCATCTTAGTAATGATAAGCTTATTGAGAAACGAGCCCAGTAACCTTCGATACAAACATCAGTGAGAAATTAAGTTACCTATTTATTTGATTAATGGTGATAAACTAATTTCTGAAACTTGCACATTTCCGTTGTTGATGGCAAGGACTGAATGTCCAAAATTCTAGTGCTGGTCGGGGTCCAGCTTTAGAAAACTTGTATCAAAATAGAAAATATCGAGACAATCCACTCAGAATATAGATATGTCAATAAACACTAATCATTAGCAGTTACTGATATCAACGGACTAATAATCAATTGCTAAGTAATTATCAATATTACAGTACCTTATTGTTATGATAGGAAGTACAGCCTATTATGTTATGCAGAGACAGTGAAGTGGATGGGAAATAATATTACAGTTCATGAATTTAATAGGAGGTTAGTGCGACGGGAACATGAGAAAAATAAAAATAAAATAATTGATTAACGTGTACTCACAATAAATGAAACAATCTTTTAAAATACAAATCTGGAAGTTAGTTATTCTTTCTGAATCGTCCAATATCTCACCTTTTGTATTCATTTAATTATCCGGGACGCTTCCAGTTTGATTGTTATACTAAGTGATTTGACGTCGCGGTGCATTTTATTATTATGATAGGTGTTTTGAGACAATCGTACGATATGGAGTTAGACTAAACTAGTTGGTACTCGTCAGAAGGATGTACCTTCAATCTTAAAATAATTGTTAGTCCTTCAAAGATTCAACCTCTTATAACTTATGTTCAAGTTGGTCATAATGTATTCAGGATACACAAGAGGGTACGTATGACTCGGACAACTGTTGATGGTAATAGAACTCATACACCAGGTACAGATTATTGCATATGGCTTTAAGCACAAGCTCATTGATCCGTTGAGACTATTAACAATGTCCTAGATTTTCGCATGACATGAAAAGGATTTGGATATTTTAGAGTGTATCAGTTTCTGCACAATTTGTAAATACTATGCTGACAACTACTAATTCAAAAAAATACATCTGTGGCTTCTGGTCAACTGGCTTCACAATTTATAAAGTCCACCTGTATCAGTGAAAATGTCAAATATATAAAAGACGCTATTACAACCATCAATCAAAAAATGCATAATATTTCGTTTCTTTTATCAGTTACTTACTTTTTGTCATCAGATATCACTTTAGAAAATGGCAATGTTGCTGATACTGATGTAAGACAGGATTTTTGTGTTTGTTTCATTGAATTTCGTAATGTTTTGTTGCGCGTTGTCTTAGAAAAGTTAACAGCCTTAGACATTAAACTTTCCACAAATGTTTTGCACAAACGTAAACATTTAAAGTGTAGATTAGCTGCTTTTAATGAACAAGCAGATCCGAATGAACCTAGATGTTTTTAATGAAAAATGTAATAGATTTCTCAGTAATCACAATGTAGAATAACGATAAAGAAATACAAACTAAACATGACCTATTTTTATATCACAATCACGTAATAGTGTGAGTGGAAGAAACAACGATAGTTGATGTAATTTGAAAGATAAGTCATATTCTGATATTAGTCTGTTTTAGTTAGTTGAAGACCATGCTGAATAGAGATTTCGTGTTAGTTGAAATTCGTTAGCAAGACGTACCTGCATCACTGAGAGAACCAATCCTCCATGTAGGATTCAAACGCCTGTCACACAATTTTACCGCTTGAAATGTTACTACTGACCTGCCTGGGTAGCGACTTACCTGTTTTAGAACTGTTATTTACGGTAATTAGTGTTATTGAGAACGAGTTAAAAGGAATGATCGAGCTTCCAGAACTATTTCTCAGAAGATCAGTGTATATATTTTAATAGCATACAAAGCATACAAGCATACTAAGTATTTTGTTTTGGTCATTTTCAAATACTCGTAATCCTCATCTCCTATGTTACTGTTATTATAAGACTGATGAGCCACGATTAATTGTTCATGAACTCAATCCTTTGAATTTTGTATTATCACTTTATTTCACATTGATACCAATCATTTAATTCCGTCACTGTATGGTCTTGCCATTTATGTATAAGGTTAAACGATTGTGTGAAGCCAGGAATCCTAATTATCAAGTGTTCGATCTACAAACTTCAAGTGCTCCCTTCCGGCTGAAATTAGACAATACCTAAACAAACTGAGGCTTTCAGAATATCAAGTCATTATTAAAGGTTGTTACATCACTCGATCGCCGATAAAAGCGCATATCATTGACTAACTGCGATCAAAAGCACATCAACCGAGAAGCAATCAATGATCAGTCGATCAGGGTGTAGCATTACCACTCAGCATCGCGTACACTATGAATTGATGCAAGCTGGTTGGATGTAGCTGATATAAAACCTGAACATCGTTTGAAAGGTATATCTGCAGCTTTTTTTTAAGGGGGGAAGGGAAATAATGTGACCTGTGGAATTTGAATCCCAGTCATCTCAGAATGCTGACAAATTAATGTTTAATGAATCAAACTACAGTGTTATTGCACAACTTGGAGAAGTGTATAAAAAATGGATACACTTTGATAGCAATTAAAATGTCAATTAATAAATATATATTATTTTACTAACTATGTTTACAATAGTCCTTTATCACTTGTCCATTAACAGTATCTTCTTTTAACAGTTGAACACTATAAGATTGTTTAAATAAATTGTTTGTATTCGACGATTCATTTTTAAGGAGTGGATTCTAAAAAGATGACGAAAAAAGTAAACACAAATTATGATAATACTATTTAAATGTTGTAGGGAATGTTGAATTTTACATTATGAATTGAACCAGATAGACAACCAATAAAAATCAGGCATCACTAAACAACTATTCAACTACTGAATGCGATTCGATGATCCAAGCGTTCACCATAAAACCTAAAAGTCCTAGATTCGATAAATCACGCACCACTTAGGAGCTCCATACTAGGAGGGGAGGGGGAAACAATTGCCAGTACCTTTAGGTATTCAAAGGTTGTCTAACTGGGGTCAAATTTAAATACTATCTAAATTTCTTGTTTCATTTGAATGAAATACTGTTAGTTAAACAAAGTTTGACTTAAGCCTTTAATAAATTTTAGTCTGAAAATAATCGAAATATCAAGATACACTTATACTTATTTCCTTCAAGATAATATTATAATTTATCAGGACCAGTTAGATATAGGCCAATAATATGCATAACTAGCTATTATGAAATACACGGAATAATAATTATCCAATGCCATTGGTTGACTTGACAAATGTCATTTTCTCACAAGTGGAATTTTCGACCATACTTAACAGAAAGGACCATCTGACTAATCAGGCGCACGTTAAAAAAATTTTCTTAGAGCTATATATATATATGTATATATATATATATATATATATATATATATATATATATATAAGTAATTCATTTTATCAAGTTTCCCAAAGTGAAGAAGGCGAAACATAGTTCAAACCTGTGCCAATGCATCAAAATAAAGAAGCAGCCCGATTTACTCTTCGTGTATCCGGTAGCCCGGATGCTGCTTCCCGAGGTCTCCCTGGTGTAGGTATAGCATTGAGTCGTAGGGCAGAACTAGCTCTCCTAGACTGGATCCCTGTAAATAGTCGCTTGTGCGCTGTCCGACTGAACGGGACAGTTAGGACTCGGAAAGATAGGGACACTCGTCGTTGCCTCTTCGTCGTATCTGCCTATGCCCCCACTGACTGCAGTTCAGACGAGGTGAAAGATGAGTTTTACAGCAAGCTTTCGGACCTCCTCCAAAAAGCTAGGCTCTCTGATATAGTTATAATGGCTGGTGACTTTAATGCTCAAGTAGGTAGACTAAGTGAAAATGAGAGACACTTGGGTGGATGTTATGGTGTCGCGGCTCAATGAACAGATAATGGCGACCGTCTGTTGCAACTATGCTCAGATAACCGCCTGTTTCTAGCAAATACTAACTTTAGGTATAAGGAAAAGCATCTTTTGACCTGGCGACCCCCAAAATCGTCTCAACGTTGGACCGAAATAGATCACATCGCCATCAGCCACCGATGAAGGGGTTCGATAGAGGACTGTCGCTCATTCTGGGGCACATGTTTAGATTCAGATCATGCTTTAGTGCGAGCGCGTATTTGTTTGAGGCTTACTGGACGTAGGAAAGACATTGCAATGAAGCCTCTTAGGGTTTTACTTAATGATAATAAAGGTAAGAATATATTTCGGGAACAACTAGAAAATCAGTTAGGCGACCGTGTAAGCGATTCCCATCGGGAAGCAGGTTGGAACGATATCAAAAAGGCTGTGGAAACAGCAATGATATCTGCTAGTAAGGTAAATCCTAAGGCTACGATGAAGCCGTGGATTTCAGTAGCATCCACCGGACTGATGGATGCTCGTAAACTCATCCCACCCCTAGCTCTGAACATGATGAAGAGCGAAGTGAGCTTAGGCGCAGGCTGATAAAAAGCCTACGCAACGACCGTGAACAGTGGTGGGTGGCGAAAGCAAAAACGATGGAAAAGGCAGCGGCGATAGGCAATAGTAGGCAACTTTTTCGACTTATCAAGGAAACTGGTATTAGGGATCCGAATGTGAGTGAGACTATTTTGGAAAAGGATGGGATTATAATTCGTTCTCAGTCCAGGAGATTGGACCGATAGGCAGAACACTTTAGGGATCAGTTCAACTGGCCTTCAGCCACACTTCGGTTGTCCACGATCCCCAGTCATTCTGAATGGCAAATCGACTTAACTCCTCCTAGTCTTTATGAAGTTGAGAAGGCTATAGAAAATCTGAAGCGAGGTAGAGCAACAGGTCCTGATAGGCTTACCCCTGAAATTTTTAAGGATGGTGGTCCAGTTTTGGCAGCTAGATTGACTGAAATCTTAGGTGGAATCTGGGAACTGGGCGTAATACCATCTGACTGGTCTCAATCCCTGATTGTCCCAATTTATAAGAAAGGACAAAAGTCTTCTTGTGACAATCACAGGGGAATCAGTCTGACTAATATAGTTTCTAAATTGTTAGCCTCGATTATACTTAGACGCCTAACTAGAGCTCGTGAAGAGCAGACTAGAGAAAACCAGGCTGGATTCAGACCTGGACGTGGCTGTATAGACCACATCTTCACACTGCGACAGGTCCTGGAACACAGACACACATTTAGGCGTCCTACAATAATTGTCTTCCTGGACCTAAGGGCGGCATTCGACTCTGTTGATTGTGAGGTTCTTTGGCAGTGTCTGTCATTGAAAGGTGTACCAAAGAAGTACATTAACCTTGTACAAGCTCTCTACTCTAAAACTACAGGTCGAGTGAGAGCATATGGCGAACTGTCATCGGAATTCCTCACTTCAAGTGGTGTCCGTCAGGGATGTCCACTTTCCCCATTCTTGTTTAATTTTGTCATAGACATGCTTCTAGATATAACCTTATCTTCGTCTGACTTTTCAGGAGTTGACTTACTACCAGGAGCCTCGCTTACTGACTTAGATTACGCTCATGACATAGTCCTATTTGGTGAAGACGCTGACAAAATGCAGAGTCTTTTGACTACCCTGAGCAACAATGCAAGCATGTTCGGGGTGCGGTTTTCTCCCTCGAAATGCAAAATGTTGCTTCAGGATCGGGTTGCATCGGCACCTGAACTAGTGATAGGTAGTGAAGTAGTCGAGCATGTAGACCGCTTCACGTATCTGGGAAGTCTCATCAGTGCTGATGGCCTGGTGACTGACGAAATCTCAGCACGGATACAGTAAGCTCGACTGGCTTTTGCCAAGTTGCGTCACTTATGGCGCAGACGAGATATCCGCTTGCTAACCAAAGAACGAGTGTACCGTGCAGCAGTTCGCTCTGTCCTTCTATACAGGAGCGAAACATGGCCGTTAAGAGTAGTACAAGTTATTACAATACTAGTGATAGCAAAAACGATTAGTGGATATGATTAACAAGTAAATTATGAATTCAGAGAACAAAAATACGAAAAATGTCGAAAACTTAGGATCTATGGGTAAACAGTTACTAACTAGATCGGCACCAACGTCATAAAGCTATATCGTGGAAACTTTCCAACTATTGGTTTGGATTATTGCTTAGATCTCAACTAGGTAACTTTCACCCAATAACATGATTTTATGGATTGATTTAGTCACTCCTAAATTTCCTTCAACATACTCCACTGGTCAGTAAGGATCGTAATAATAGTCTGTGGTTATGAATACTTAATGCATATCTCAATCAACGCAGCTGATTGAAATAAATAACATCACTACCCATTTTGCATTCATTACCCAATACTTTGCGTTTAAACTTCGATGTCAATTTTAGTGCTAGATGACTAGTCAGAAATGTCTGTATGTTTTAAAGTTGATCACAGGTAGTAAACTGTTATGAATTTACAAAATATCCCTTCCAACTAAATATATATATTTTAGCTTAGTACACTCTGTTGTTTCAATCATTCAATCATATTTAATACACTAAGTAAAACTTATGTAATAGTGCATTTAACTCATTTATATACAAATAACATTTGATAAAATCTTTTGTGCATTGAACAATAATTCTTAGCTTACTTCTTTATTATATAATAAACTTTCAATTAATTTGTCATCTTCTTTAATATATTCTGAATTTCTATGTTCAATAATCATACCTTTCTTTGATATCACATCGTTTCGCATGCTTCCGACCCTCTGATCTTCATCTTGATCATAATTATTAGAATTAGTGGATACTACATTTTCGAAGTGTGTCGGTTTTCTGTAATGGGTATGATGATGATGGTTTGTATCATTCACGAATGAATCATCAAATGAATCGTTATCCAGAATATATTTTATTAAATTAAGATTATTTGATTTCGGCTTTAGTTGTAGTGTTAACTGATTGGGTGTTCCATTTTCCGAACCAATTCTTTTATTATAGTCGTCTTCAAATATGAAACTTCGTAGATCCGGACTTGAATGATGGAATAATCTGTGATAGATAAAATAAACATTCGTAATCAACGGAAGAGAATAATTTGGTAAATTTGAAGCAAAAAGATGTATCTATCGGTTAATCAGCGCTCACAAGTAACTAACATATTTGAGGCCAATGAGTTTTATATGATAGATGATTTAATTGTAGAGCTTACGATGTCGGTTATTGTTATTGGCACTAAATTCATATGAAAGTAGACTGTCCAGTCTTTATAAGATCTATTAATCAAGTCAATCGGTAACGAACAAATAAAGATCAAATCTATTAATTCATACAAAAAAGAACAAATAAAGACAAGAAAATCCATGTAGGCTATTGATCACAACACTATCCAAACAAACTGATTTATTACCTATTGAATAAGTGAAGAGCTGACTGCCTCTGCATAAACTACATCCGGATAATGTTGTGAACTCGATGAAAAAGTAAATGCTTCACAATTAAGGCATCTATACAAGTGAATTTTAACAACCCCAAAAGATTTTTTGATCTTGACAGCCTCTACTTCACAAGCGTTTTATCATTTCGTCTTAATGGCCTTATCGGTTATTGTTTATTGTAGTAAATTTAGTTGTCATTCATGACTCTATATATTTACATAGATTGTCTTGCTCAGTTACAATAATCAAATAATAACTATTAAATTCAGTGTGACATTCTCACCTCTTTGAGCATGTTGACTTGATACATAATATTAAGTAACAATGCGTCAAGGTTATTTTGAAAAGATAAGGTGATTAAATTTCAGTACTTGACATGAAAATGAGTATCCCTTCTAAATAATTTACTTCAATAGTTCTCAATAAACTTATTATCTGAAGGACACATTATAAGCCCATACGAAACAGTTCTATTTCTTAGAATTTTCTAAACACTAATACTGGTAAACTTACTCTTATTTTAACCACAATGGAACATTTTACTAGTCTATAATAAAAAAGGATTAGTGCTTTAATCTGTTGTAAATCTATGTAGTAATAATTAGTGGTTTCACCGTAAATTCTTCTTCTATATGATATTATTACGAAGTACATATCCAATACTTTGTAGTTTTCAATGATTGTTTAGGCATAATTGATCTGAAACATTAACTATCTTCAAATGAAACAATCTTGCTATTAACTAGATTAAGTTACCACCAAATATTTGTCATAAATATGCCTACGATACGCAGCCAGACATGTTGCTTGAAAAAATGTAAGTAATATTGAAAGCTAAGACAAAATAAAATTTTTATTTAAAACCTATAATATAATACTCAACTGTCATTAACTAAATTAACAGGGATATGACTAAATCATTGAAAATTAAAAAAACATTATGAATAACCACAGACATAATTGGCATAGTGCACATTTGAAATTTTTCACTATTTGCTAATATTCATAGTGTAATAAACAAGTGTACTGATTTCCGATTTCTGACTTCATTTCTACAGATTTCTTTATAGTGTCTTTCTAATACAAATGACCTACAACCAATCTCCGTATTTGTATAAAATTAAGCAGAAAGGAAAAAAAAAGGAAACTTGAGTAATAGAGGTCACTAATAAAAAGAACAATTAGACAACTAACCTATTTGATGTTAAATTGTCAGAAAAGTCTTCAACATTGTTGTATTTATCATTTTCATAAGTAAATATTGAAGAACAACTTAATGCTTCACGTAAATGTTTACATTTTTCCAATGCAATAGATAGTAATTTTTCCCTTTTTATCAAATTATTATTATTTTTATTAATGAATAAATTATTCAAGTTATTATTGGTTATCTCTTTGCGTTGATTACAACATGTTGTAAATAATCTAAAATTATTTGGATCATTATGATGATTTTGATCAAGTGATCCAATATCTAAATCAACTGCATGTTCCCCAATATTAGTATTCTGATGGGATGGAATTAAATTAACCTGTGAAAAGAAAAATAGAAATATTTAAACTATTTTTATTGGTCAGTACTTATTAATAAGTAAAGAAGAAATATTCATGAATTTATTTTCAAATAGATTAGTGGTAAAACTTAATAAAACTATTTAACTTGATGAACTTTTAAATGATACGGAGAAATTTTGTCCCATTTTCATCAATTAAAAGATAAGAAATATAGATGTATGATTTATAATATAATGTGAAAGAGTTTACATAGTCTATTGATGTTTTAATATGATTAATGAACTTTAAAAAAATAGAACTTCTAGAGCATTTTGTAATTATTCACTATTTAGTTGATCATTATAATTGAACTGAAGTGGTTTTATGAAGATAGGTATTTAGTTTAGTAAGATGTCATAACAGATAGAGTTCATACTTTGCAGCAGAGAGACAGTTATCTCCAACGACAATCGATGATAGATAGATAGATAGATACAACGCAGAACTTCATACGTACGTACATCAGTTCAGGTTGCCATACCACATCAGCACAGAGACGCAACTGTCAGTTCAAATCCAAGAGTGATAGCGATAGTAGAAGTATTAGCAGTAATGCAGAAAATTAGGGAGCGAAGATATGATTCGAAAAGTATAATTCAGTGAGATAAATTTGAAAGGAGAAAGATAGAGAATTCGGAAGGTTAGATTTTGAGAGAACACAAGGAGTGGATGCACCTGCGCCATTGCGAACGATTCTGAGCCATGTCGTTCAAGGTCTCTAACCATTGGTGACTTTCGTCTCGCGGACCCCAACCACGCAGCCTACATCTACCAACATGACTTAGTCCGCTTGTAAGTGACTTCATCGATTTCTGCCATGTTTTGGTTTGGCCGCCTCTAGCTTTCTTCCAACCTATTCCTACGTTGCAAAACATAGCTCGTCGAGGCAGTCGGTAGTTAGACATGCGTAACACATGTCCCAACCACCTCAACTGATGAAGTTTCAATACCTCATCTATTGATTTGCTATCCTTTCCTAGAACCTGTTTCCTAACGACAGCATTGCTCACTCGGTTGTCCCACGATACACGAGCAATGCTTCGGAGACACATATGGTCAAAGACCGGTAACCTACGGATGTCCTCTACTCTTAACGGCCATGTATCGCTCCCGTATAGTAGGACAGAGCGAACTGCTGCACGGTACACTCGTTCTTTGGTTAGCAAGCGGATATCTCGTCTGCGACATAAGTGACGCAACTTGGCAAAAGCCAGTCGAGCTTACTGTATCCGTGCTGAGATTTCGTCAGTCACCAGGCCATCAGCACTGATGAGACTTCCCAGATACGTGAAGCGGTCTACATGCTCGACTACTTCACTACCTATCACTAGTTCAGGTGCCGATGCAACCCGATCCTGAAGCAACATTTTGCATTTCGAGGGAGAAAACCGCACCCCAAACATGCTTGCATTGTTGCTCAGGGTAGTCAAAAGACTCTGCATTTTGTCAGCGTCTTCACCAAATAGGACTATGTCATGAGCGTAATCTAAGTCAGTAAGCGAGGCTCCTGGTAGTAAGTCAACTCCTGAAAAGTCAGACGAAGATAAGGTTATATCTAGAAGCATGTCTATGACAAAATTAAACAAGAATGGGGAAAGTGGACATCCCTGACGGACACCACTTGAAGTGAGGAATTCCGATGACAGTTCGCCATATGCTCTCACTCGACCTGTAGTTTTAGAGTAGAGAGCTTGTACAAGGATTAATGTACTTCTTTGGTACACCTTTCAATGACAGACACTGCCAAAGAACCTCACAATCAACAGAGTCGAATGCCGCCCTTAGGTCCAGGAAGACAATTATTGTAGGACGCCTAAATGTGTGTCTGTGTTCCAGGACCTGTCGCAGTGTGAAGATGTGGTCTATACAGCCACGTCCAGGTCTGAATCCAGCCTGGTTTTCCTCTAGTCTGCTCTTCACGAGCTCTAGTTAGGCGTCTAAGTATAATCGAGGCTAACAATTTAGAAACTATATTAGTCAGACTGATTCCCCTGTGATTGTCACAAGAAGACTTTTGTCCTTTCTTATAAATTGGGACAATCAGGGATTGAGACCAGTCAGATGGTATTACGCCCAGTTCCCAGATTCCACCTAAGATTTCAGTCAATCTAGCTGCCAAAACTGGACCACCATCCTTAAAAATTTCAGGGGTAAGCCTATCAGGACCTGTTGCTCTACCTCGCTTCAGATTTTCTATAGCCTTCTCAACTTCATAAAGACTAGGAGGAGTTAAGTCGATTTGCCATTCAGAATGACTGGGGATCGTGGGACAACCGAAGTGTGGCTGAAGGCCAGTTGAACTGATCCCTAAAGTGTTCTGCCTATCGGTCCAATCTCCTGGACTGAGAACGAATTATAATCCCATCCTTTTCCAAAATAGTCTCACTCACATTCGGATCCCTAATACCAGTTTCCTTGATAAGTCGAAAAAGTTGCCTACTATTGCCTATCGCCGCTGCCTTTTCCATCGTTTTTGCTTTCGCCACCCACCACTGTTCACGGTCGTTGCGTAGGCTTTTTATCAGCCTGCGCCTAAACTCACTTCGCTCTTCATCATGTTCAGAGCTAGGGGTGGGATGAGTTTACGAGCATCCATCAGTCCGGTGGATGCTACTGAAATCCACGGCTTCATCGTAGCCTTAGGATTTACCTTACTAGCAGATATCATTGCTGTTTCCACAGTCTTTTTGATATCATTCCAACCTGCTTCCCGATGGGAATCGCTTACACGGTCGCCTAACTGATTTTCTAGTTGTTCCCGAAATATATTCTTAGCTTTATCATCGTTAAGTAAAACCCTAAGAGGCTTCATTGCAATGTCTTTCCTACGTCCAGTAAGCCTCAAACAAATACGCGCTCGCACTAAAGCATGATCTGAATCTAAACATGTGCCCCAGAATGAGCGACAGTCCTCTATCGAACCCCTTCATCGGTGGCTGATGGCGATGTGATCTAGTTCGGTCCAACGTTGAGACGATTTTGGGGGTCGCCAGGTCAAAAGATGCTTTTCCTTATACCTAAAGTTAGTATTTGCTAGAAACAGGCGGTTATCTGAGCATAGTTGCAACAGACGGTCGCCATTATCTGTTCATTGAGCCGCGACACCATAACATCCACCCAAGTGTCTCTCATTTTCACTTAGTCTACCTACTTGAGCATTAAAGTCACCAGCCATTATAACTATATCAGAGAGCCTAGCTTTTTGGAGGAGGTCCGAAAGCTTGCTGTAAAACTCATCTTTCACCTCGTCTGAACTGCAGTCAGTGGGGGCATAGGCAGATACGACGAAGAGGCAACGACGAGTGTCCCTATCTTTCCGAGTCCTAACTGTCCTGTTCAGTCGGACAGCGCACAAGCGACTATTTACAGGGATCCAGTCTAGGAGAGCTAGTTCTGCCCTACGACTCAATGCTATACCTACACCAGGGAGACCTCGGGAAGCAGCATCCGGGCTACCGGATATACGAAGAGTAAATCGGGCTGCTTCTTTACTTTGATACGGTGAAATCAGGTTAATGATTTTACTAGGATGCCTGTATGCGCATTTTGAGACTCAGCATACATCGATTGGGCGAGATTCTAAAGTCTTAGCTAAGGAAGCCTGTTGCCCTATTTGACACAATGTCCGTACATTAAAAGCTCCAACATATAATCTAGAACGGGGTTTCAAGAGACCAGGAATGACTTTTCGTGAGCTCGCATCGTTTGCATTAGCGGTGCAGTGAGATGAAGGAATGTGAGTAGAGTTAGTCGTAGAGATAAGAGAGATATTATGGGGTGTAGAAAGGATTTGATTTTGACCAATTCGGACTCTCGTGCTTTTGTGGGTATGAGGGCGGTTGTCACTTCCCGGCTGCCCACACCGTGGAAGGGTGTTTCTTGAGGAACCTGAAAAAGAAGGCAGATTAGTGTCGGTCTTAGAGACCTGAGAGCGTGACCGCAGAGCCCAAGGGACAACTGCTTGAGGCCTGTCACGCACGGCCTTTTTATGAATAGTTTTTTGAGTATTAGCTCAGCACAAATTGATAGAAGTGGCAATTCGATCGTTAGACGTCGGCACAGTGGTGAAAAGTCCAAAGCGTTTGCTGCCAGACTTAAAGACCGAAGGTTAGATTCTATGATGGAACAAGGGTGCGTGCTATTAAGGATTCCCATACTAGGACGAAACAGTTGTCCAGTACTCCCTGGTTATGTACTCAACCAATATCAATTTTGACGAACACAAACAGATGGATCTGAAAAGGGAGTTAAGGGTTTATGAAGATTAAGACTGTTCTATATGTATGCTCGCAGTAATCGAAACCCTAACCAATGCTTTAATTACTTAGTAGTATGTTATTCATTTAAATTCATTTTTGCAGATCGGGTTTATAAGTATAGTGAATTTGAATAACCTGATGATAGGTTATATTAGGAAATAATAACATCCTTTAAAAGAATCATCTTTGAAGGAAATAGCTGGCTACCAAATATGAACTTTGTGTTAAATAAGATTTTTATCATATTATTGTTATGTGTCCAACCATATACTAATTTGTCAATGATAGGCAACAACTAAGTTAGATAGCAAGTAAGATTACAGTTAATAAGTTATAATTAACATATAGTGATTTTTAAAAAAAAGTTATGTATAAAGGATTACTAGAACTAAACATTAGAAAGATAAAGAATAAACACATTTGAACGACTGTGGATGATTCTAATCAATATCATTCAAAGTCTATCACCACAACTCAAATTATTATACATCAATACTAATAATTTCTATTAACTCACTAGATTATAAACATTAGGTGGCCTTAAGTTGGCAAACTACATCCTACATCAGCTGAGTACCCCTATAATACATCTGTTATTAGAAGATATTTCAGAATAACTGACTAATTTCATAATTATAACAATCTCTGAAATAACTAGATTAGCAGTAATTTAACAACTTACCTAGAACCTAATCACAATTAGATAGTAGAAACGATATAAATTCCAGTTTAAACATCATTTCTAGTCTAGTAATATAGAACCCGAATTGTAACTTGATTTAAAATACCTTATAGCATCAAGGATAGGAGAAGTATGACATCAATCACTGCTCAAAGACAAACCAACGTCAGTGCTTCAGTCCAACAGGAACTAAATTTTGGACCCAATAACTCAGTGGGAATGGTTGTAGCTTGCGCAACCTAGCAGCAGAGGTTCGAAATCCACATAGTGTACCAGTAACATTGGCAAAATGATGCTTCGGGACTGGCTTAATTCGGCACCGCAGTTAGTAATAGGGAGCGAAGCATTTGAATGTGTTAACCGCTTCACTTATCTTGGGAGGCTCATCAGTCCCGATTATCTACTATCTGCTGAAATCTCGGCTCGTATACATTAGACCCGATTGGCTTTTCCCAGTATGCATCACTTGTGGCGTAGGCGAGACATCCGTGTACTGACGAAAGGACGCGTTTACTGCGCAACAGTTCGATCCGTCTTACTTTATGGATGTGAAACATGGCCATTAAGGATAGAGAATATTCGTAGGTTTCTAGTATTCGATCATAGATGTCTTCGAAGCATTGTTCGTGTTTTCTGGGACCACCGAGTAAGCAATGCGTGGGTTAAAAATAGAGTACTACGGAAATACAGTAAGTCTATTGATGAAGTATTAAATCTTCACCAGCTGAGGTGGTTAGGACATACGTTACCTAGACCTGACCACCGCCTACCTCGACGAGCAATGCTGTCTGGCGTGATAGTAGACTGGGAGAAAGCTAGGGGTGGCCAAATGAAAACATGACACAAATCTATGAAGTCATTTACGATTGAACTGAGGTATGCTAATAGATGCAGACTACTTGGCTGGAGTCCACGTAATGATCGTAACAAATGTTTAGACACTTTATGTGATATAGCTCAAAGTCGTTGGGAATGGCGTAGGTGCATCCACTCCTTGTCTTCTTCCCAATTCTATGTTTCTGAGCTTATCATTATTTTCTTTTTACTGGATCATATTTTTTCAAATCTTATCTCCGATTTCTATACCTTACCATTAGTATTAACTCTGTTATTATCTCCCCTACTTTGGGATTCGGTCCGACAATTTAATCTCTATCTGTTAATTGGGACATGGTTACTTGAACTGATGTACATGTGTACCAATTTCTACGTTGTAACTGACTGACCGACCAGTAACATTTAATTTCAGACACATCCCGCTAACTATCTCTAATTATCAGGAGTTTAGATCAGATATGGTTTTTTACCAACAACGTCTAACCAACTCACGTATTACACCAAACAATTTAACAACAAACAGAACATCTAAAATTAAAGGAAATTGGTATTTGTAATTAAGTTGTTACAAAATTTAAAGAGATTATTTACCTGTTTATCTTTACCGATATGAGAATCACTATTAGAAAGTGATACTTCATGTTCTTCTTGTCTACATGAATTCACTGAATTTTCATCATTCACAACAATCCCCTGATTATTAACATCATGATCACCGTCAATGTCAATATTATGGTTTAACTTATCACGATTTACTTTCCAATTAAATCGTGAAATAATAGGTTTAGGATTTGAATCTTTTTAAAAAAACGATAGTATAGAGAAAACTTGTTACTAATGAAGCAGTAAATTAAAAAGTTGGAACTTTGGGATCGATTCTTTATATATATATATATATATATATATATATATATATATATATATATATATATATGGAGGAATGATTTAAAACAAATCGATTACTCTACCTAGTGTTTTGTTTCTAGGTTGCAAGAGACAGAAATGTAATCCTTAGTTCAGTCCGGCGTTGTGCGCTGGTTATTAGAGTTATTGTCTTACTGATAAGAGTCATAATAAATTGAACTCGATAATAAAACAAAGTTCGATCAACTGTATCAAAAAGTATCTGTTCACCTTAAAGGCAAATTAGTTACTTATTTTCCTTGAAGTTAGTAGAGGTATGCCTAAGGTATCATCTACCTTATATCAATTACATTGCCTGCTGCATACAGTACGCCATGATAAAACTAAAAAATATCTGATTAACTTTACTAGAACTTCCAAAACTGTTTCTGGATTTTAATCTAATAAGATATCTAACTTACATAATGGACATTTTATAACAGACGAATCAAACAATGTCTGTTGCTAGCACCAAGACGTATCAGTAGGTCTTATCCTTTATAATGGCCCGATTGAGCAACATTAGCTATAACAATCGCTCTTGAAAGTCCTACTATTCTAGGTAGATCTGCTAGAGAGCAACAGGACTAAAAGACAGTTTCTTAAGGTCCGAAAAAGGTGTTGCACCTCTAACCTTAATGGGTTGTGATTGCACTAAAATGCTTTTGTTAGAAGACCGGCAACTGTAGCAATACTGCTCATTCACTCAACGGAGGGCATTAGAAACAGTCGGCCCACTTTACCTTTCCCTTCAAATTTCCATCTCCATAAGAAAAGTCTTAATAGTAATGAGCTAACACTTCCGAATCTACTAATATAAAATCTATGTAACCGGCCTCAAGCAGTATGTCCCATGGACACTTTTCACGCTTTCAAACTTACAAGGTTACTACTCGTCCAATTTCTTGTTCAGGAACTTAAACAAAATGTATGCTTCCACAGTGTAGAAAACCGGGAGATGGCAAGTGCCTACACAATCCTTTCAAATTTTAAAGTGAAACAACACAAACTAATAATAAAATTTATTTATAAAACTTACTTAGAAGTGGCTCAATCATAATGGACACATTTAAGTCACCTAATTTTTCGCCGACTTCATTGATAACAGGTAAAATGCTTCGATCAGATAAAGATAAAACATGTCAAAGAAATTTAATTAGTAATTAGTAGAAACTGTGACTATTCATACTTGAAAATGTAGAAAAGGAATTTTAAAAGATCGTTAATAGTCATTCCTTTCATCAATACTAAATATATAATACTACTTCTTTGTGTCCTTGTCCTAGAACCACTCGTTTTCGTTCATTTGTTGTCGAAAAATACTTCTCAGCCACCCAGCTGAGAACATACCACACCTCGAAGATCATCTTCCAAAACCGTAAATCTACTTCATAAGTTTTTGCCATTATTAGATCAAGTTATTTTAATCACAACTGCTTCTCATTTTACAATATCACGTAAACCAATTCAACCTAACCAGTACACACTTTATATAAAGCACAGTAACTAAATGATCTTAACATGACAGGGATGTATCAGTAAGGTGAGGTTTACATGAGAATTGTCTTTAGTTGTCTATCGGAACGTCAATAACTCAATAATTAAACAGTGAAAGGTTCTTTAGAGGAATGATATGTATATATATATCGTGATTTTTTTGGAACACTTAACAATTGTAAGCTTCTATGAGGACGTAAATCAACAAACTTTAAATACAGACTTTTTATCTATATTTCCATATCATTACAAAACTAATGAATGTTAGGCTAGATCAATTGTCATTTTTGAATGGGATTTTGTTTAGTTTTTATCATACTACTGAGTATGAATAATCATTCGATATGTATGAAAATGGCTAACCACGTCAGTTGTATAACCTACAATCGTAGTTCATAAACACGTCAGCAGAAACATCAGTTAGCCCTACATTGTTAATGACTATTCAGTTAAAAAACGAAAATTGTAATTATTTAGATATAACCTGTGGTAAAACCTCAGATTTTTATGCCCTGTTGCAAAGCAAAACTAATAAAATGCAAAAGTGTGTTTTGGCGACTTCTTAAAGGTATGATTTTACATCGTTTTTGTATACATAGTACTAAAGAAGCAAGTCTTTGAAAGATTAAGTATAACAACTAACCTGATACTTATCAAAAGAATATATTGGATGATATAGACGATAGTAATGCCACTTAAAGCCTGTGACCAAGAAATCAAATGACGATCACAATGTAATGCATTAATTCCATATAACAAGGATACGATATTGGAGTTATAGCAAGTCGCGGAATAGCCATAATCAGAGATTCTAAGAAGATATCTGTAAGATTATTTCTTCCGTATTTGTGAGTAGTCTCCTGTTCATCAGATATAGATTGTTCTACTATGGTAAAAGTTATTTAGCGTACAATTTCGAGCCTAAGTAAATACTATACATTATTCGCTCGTGAATTATCATGTCGATGTTTAATCTCAACTTAAAGTGGTCTATAACGTAAACCATTATGGTAAAAGTATTTAAATATGCCTATTCAAAACCATAACTTTTCTTACGTGTCAATCGGTGTAATTGTAGTTAAACGATCAATTCTATCCAAGCGTCCACGTCCAATAATACGTTGATGACGAACATCAATGACATCAAGACGTAGTTCACGCATATCTTGATCAACATATAAAAATAAATATTTCAATTTAAAGATATCTACTATTTGTCCGGTTGCAGCATCTTGAGACAGTGCAATATTTTAAATGTTGATTTGCTTACTTAACAATCTAGTCTTAGATAATCACAAACAACCAACGAGAAAACAGATTCAAGTCACTCGCTCGACTTTTTCCAACTTCCATCAATTGTAGTATCGTCCAGATATCTATCTGCCAACAAATTGAGGCCTAGTACATCACAGTTTGCTCTGTGTTAATTTACTTCTATGAAATATGGGCTATTAAAGAAGAATGCGTGTATAGGCCACAGAATATTATCATATGTCTTCGGAATGTACGAGCAATACTAACATTAAGCAAAGAGTACAAGAAGAAAGTGGAAAATGGTTTGGATAACTTACAAGACTTCAACGACTGGGACATTCCAAGAGATTATATCACTTCATTACCTCAGTGATTCCAGGTGTGATAGATGCAAACTATCTAGCTAGTGTCTATACAATTACTGTGATTAGTGATTGGAGATATTATGTAACGTGGTTTGGAATTGCCACTATGTCGTAAATACATTTCCTCCATATCTTCCTTGAGAGCCTGAGTTATATAAATTCTTTATATAAGAATATCATTTCAGTGTTTTATTATGCTCATTAGCATTGTAACTACACTATTTTGACTGATTTAGCATTCAATTCGGTGCCAGTATGTTGCGGTGGCTTAAGTTAAAACACGTTTGTATCAGGCTGTATGTTATGATTAACCGACTGGATAGATAAACTTATTCTTAAATTCTGTACTCCATTTATTTAAGTTCAAATTTGATCAATTCTACTGAAATTATTGTTATTCACAGTAAATAATCTAGCTTAAATAAAATCGAATGACTTGATAGCATGTAAGTGGCTTATGTACATTAATAAATGGAATACATTTGGAATATATGAAGTGTCATACATAATAATTATTGCATATTCTCTAATCACCGTATGTAATTAAAATCGGGATATATAAAGTCAACGAAAGCAGCAATAAAACAGTTGTCTACCAATCATAGTGAGCAGGGAAGGTACTATATTCTGAATTGCTTAAAGTTGTAAATTAAAGCATCGAGTTCCATTTCATCTATATGAGACTATTTTGAATGAAGAAAATATATGGAAGTCTTGAGTTCAATACGATCTGAGATGTTAATTCATACTTAAAAGGATAAAACTTAGACACAACAGCCGCCTAGATTTCCTTAGTTATTATTGCTTTCCTAGTTGACATTAGTTTACTAAAAACATACATCCGTGCTCCAAGAAAAACAAATACTTTAAATAGAATAACCATATAACCTATATGCTACTTGATAAGGTAAACCTCGGGTAATAATCAAATAATTAGGATTAAGAAAATGCTACCTCTAAGATAAGCGCTAAATTTATCTAACGGCACAGTAATTCTATAACGTGCTTTGGTACATGTTATCTGTTTATGACCAACTTTATGTGATAATCGAGGATAAAAATAGCACATTTCCCCTCTGTTGGTTCACCCCACCATCGAACTAAAACAGAAATATCCTTTAGGAAGTTATTTCGGCATTCCGGACGTTTTGATGCAATATGTGAAGAGTTTGGTCGAAACAAGCGAACTATCAAAATGAGATATGCTGTTGCTTTTGAATCAATTCCAGGAGGCAGATTTGTATAAACCTGGACAAGGTTACGCTGATTAGGTTGGAATGAATTTCGATTTAAACGCTCTACAAAATGAACAGAAATACTTTTCTTTTAGTTATTTGCAACTATCATATTCAGAAAGTTATTTACTGTTCAAAGAAACAATAATACCTTAGAAATCCATATTTATATCTATTACATATTTTTTTCGTTTACACAATAATCTGCCAATGATGATAAAGTTCTGTCAACACAAAATTGCAGTAATTGGGAGGATTATTAGTGATCAAATTGAAACAACACATGTTAATGTTGTCCGGACGTTTATAGATTCACTACAAAAATTGTGTGTATTTCCATCATAAACTCAATGAAAAACAGCAAAATAAAGATTAGAGAATAATCACATGGAGCAAATTGAGCTTTGTCTTATAGAATAATTAAAATTATCAATCTCATTTATCAGTAAAAGATTTGTGGATATCGTTTTCTAATTACTGTACCACTGAATCATGAATTATTACTGTATATTTAATTATCGCTAAATGCCTTGATATCAAAGTTAGAACAATTTCTCCTGGCATTCATTAAAGTAAGGGATGTGAGTAACTAATTCTGCTCAAATAACAGTATATTTAGCAAAATTTCATGTAATAACACTTAAAAATGCGAAATACTACTAAAAACATTAAGTGAAGCAAATGAGTAAGATTATTTTGATTAATAAACTGTGACTCCCGAAATGCGACAAATTAATTTTATTTTAAACGATCAGCTATTACAATATAACCTCGTGGAAAATGAAACATAAGTATGTTTGAACGTATAACCTCCTAGTAAATATGAAAAGTACCAATTCAACGAGTTAGTTTAATAACATGATTCAAAACAAGAACAAAATTCTCAACTGGAAATCCACCAGAAAACATTTGTTACTCTAGCGGCCTTTGAATCCTTATATAGGGTGTCAGAAAGATGCTATCACCGCAATGCACATTTACACAGTATTTCGAATCCGAAGTTCGTGATTTATATTCATCAGGTTTTGGTACGACTACATAAAATGTGTCCAAATCTACTAATATGACTACATCGAATCCCAGAAAATTCCCATGATTAATTCGATATTATTTGTCATATATGGTTTGTACAGTTTGCGGAAAAAAATGATAACATGCAGTCTGCGTAACCAAACTAATGTTTACATTCAAATATTAAAAATGGTGTGACCGGCTAGATAAGTGCATAACATTACAAAACAAAAGGGGCTGACTACTAGTATTCTCTAAAAATAAAGGAATTTCGATCAGATTACAAAAACTAATCGCTTGCTCTTTCTTCTAACTACGAACCATCAAAATATCACTCACGTTGTCAAATAAGTGCAGTGGTATGAATTTATTTTCGAAGCATTGAAAACCCGAGTAAAAACACTAAGACTAATTGTTGTGACGTGGGGTTTTGACCTTTTTATTAACTGCTAAATCTCTGTCGTTAATTGTTATCTCGTCTAGGTTGCCACTTGATTTGGTTCCTAAACTTGATATGACCCCCCAGGCTAAAACTACACTTCAACGTGAACACAAGAAAGAAGGCAGGAAATATGGTAAAAGAAAACGCTTGACTCCAAGGTTAAATTATATATAGAAAACTAAAGTATTTATAATATCGTAAATGTCTTTCGGGCTTCTAGAGATTTCTGTATCGTACTAAACACAGTAGTAGTTAAAAAACTGTCTATTCAGAGACATCTCACGTGACTTCGTTGTTTAGGAGTTTCTGATAAAAAACTGCTTGCGTGCTGATTGGACAAAATGTTTTTTATTGATTTCCATGCCCCTTCGAGCTTGTATCAAGGGGTCTTCTGGTTCTACCCAACACTAGTCTATACGTAAGTAACGCTTGAATGCTACTTTTCTTAGGTTTCAATTTTATATAGCCATCTGACATTTTAACCATATAGTAAGACAAAGACCTAATACATTAAGGAATATTGAGTAAAACGCTTTCCACGCTAATGAAATATGAAAACTAGTAATGTCCAATAAGTTGAATAAAAAATGAACAATGGTTTGCATGAATACCAAAATACAGCCAATTTTTATGATGTCTCTTAGTTAATTCAGCATTCATTAGCTCCATTTATTTGATATTCACGAAGTCACGTCAGATTATAAAACGTATGCAGAAAGTCAAAATATATAGTTTACGAATGTTGTTATATCCTGTGTCAATTGGAAATTAGAAACTAATCTGAAAAAACAGTTCTTTAAAAATATTCAATCGTTAAATTACTGACGTATAGCCAAAAGTAGCAACTTCTGCCAATTTCGAAATCCCAAATCTGAAAATCAGCTAGATTTCATGGGGTTATCGAAACATGAAACTTGTATACCTGATATAGGCGTTTCAATATCGTAAATAACTGTGAAAAACATTTATAAAGATACATATCTCCTCAAATGTTTCGCAATAACAGTATCAAAATTTAAAAACATTCGAAATAAATTAGGTCAAATAAAGCCAAAGGATAAATAAAACTTCATCTGAAATTATTCGAACATATATCTGTTCTATTACAATATATTTTCATAAGAAAGCTAAATTTCAACCAATATTACATTGACGTTCAATAAAAAAACCTACTACAATTTTCAAAAACGTCTTTTAGTGCGATATATATTTATATTTTCTAAAATGAAAAAATATACGAGTACCACGAAAGCATGAAGGCATTCTATTAATATGCATATTAAACAATATGAAGTTCAAAAACCCATGACACTTGCACAAAAATTATTGTATTAAGTCATGAAATAAGTGAAACTATTTAAAATCCTACTAAATTCATAATTAAAATGTGAACAATTTACAAATAAGGTCATTAATATTATTTTATATTAGATAAGTGAGCTAGCCATCAGTGAACTTTTAATTTCTATTAAGCATATATTAATGTGGCGTAAATCACATAACAACCAGGTGGTATATATTTCAAAAAAATATTCACGATACTAACCAGGCATCTGTGTCAACAAAGACTTTCGAAATTCCGCGGTGTAACAGCTTAGTGTTACTTCATTTTAAGAAAGCTTCAATATCCAATACACAATGTTTTTATTACAAGCTACTACAAACTAATTAGCTCAGTGTTCTTTTACTGTCATTTCTTATTGCTCAGTTGTACTTCATTATCTTTGTTTAATCAATGTTGTTTAGCTCTATTTTAGTAATAGTCATGGTAAAGTCTAATATGAAGTGTATGATATTATAAAGTTCATCATTTTTTCAGTTTTCTATTTGTATTGATAACCTTATTTTCTATTTCGCTATCATCTCGCAAAGTTTCCTTTTTTCGGCCTCTCATTTTGTTTATTTCAGTTTTTATTCTCCTTAATAATTTTATTTAATTTTTTTATTTTATTTAAATTCTGAAAATTTACGCACATTTTATTATAAACAGAATCCAAATTTCTGGTAGCTATACAATTATTGGGGTCGAAAGCTGGTTTGGAAATAACAGGGATGTTACTGTAGGAATATAAAATAGATGATAATAAAGAGGGAAATGTTTACAGATGCTGATGAATGGTTTTAATTAAGCAATTAGTGAATAAGCTTTGGTATATCACCCAGAATAGTATTCACTTGAAAATAACCTAAAACAGCTATCAGGTGTTAATAAACAAGTGATAGCAACCTGAATGTTTATGTGACTATGTGAGTGCATTTAGACACACAAAATGAAGAAAAATGTGGTGATGGTAACCGCCTAACCGGAGGAGCCTTAGTAGCCATAGATGCTGAATCAACGTGGTTGCTCGGTTACTTGATACCTCAGTCGTGCAACAGTATGCAGTAAAAAGGAAACCAACTCTCTAAACTTCGTTTTTCGCATTCCATACTAGGGACACGTGTCATGTTTACTTAGAGCGGAATCTTGGACGAGTGATCATGCCCGCATTAAAATAATGCGACCTTACCCGCCTGTTTACAGTGTTACTAGGGTTTCCACCCAGATTAAAAAGATGGTCAGGGAGTAGGAGTGACCGGCTGAGGCGACTGGAAGTAGCGAATATACTGTTAGCTATTAATTAGTTACTTCGAAGAAACTTGCTTCTGAAGATAATGAAGTTCAAATTTCTTAGTCTGTCTTGATATGATTTGTCCAATAGTTGTTATTTGATTTTATCCCTAATCTGTTTTACAAAAGTACAGGCTGCAGTCGTAGTGAAATTACTAATTAGGTGATGCTGTACATTTGCAATATATCAAGAAATAGCTGTAGTGTCAGCTTACCCAACTGTATAAAGACAAGGTGAATCTGACATGATATTTCAATAGTTGACAAAAATGTTTGAGGATGTTAATTTTTCCGATTTCAAACTACAATCAACAAAGACTAAAATGCGTGCCTTATTATTTTTTTATTACATGCACAATATCCAGCTGTTCAAAGCAAGAGGCAAGTTGGTGCAACGCTATATGTCGTCCTAGGGGTGAGGTACGAAATTAAACTTCGTAGATGTAGTTGTATTTGCAAATATGATTGTGTATTTGATCATGTATCTGAGTTATGATCGTATCTAGAGCACTTCTCAAAGCCTGCAACAGTTTTAATTTGTCTGTCGCAACATCGCAGATGAAAAGTAGCAAACTGGTCATTTCATTAATCGGGATATATTCAATGTTGTAGAGAGAGCTGTAAAAGGCCAGCATTAATATAATTGGTGACGCGGGCGGATGCTACGAGTTTCTTCTGGCTTAGAGATTCTAGCTAGAACGTCACTTGCAATGAAATTGACGAATGGTCACAACGATGCTTCACCTTCAGTGCTTGTTGATAGAAGATGTCCTAAATCTTCGCAAAGCATGTATTTGGTTGATCATTATATACTGATGTTTATTAAAGGTGATGTGTATTACAGTTACCTTAACCAATGTCATCAAGATGTATTAAACAGAATACCTGAAAATATGAAGAAAACTTTGTGGTGTCTGGTGTTGTCATGATATGGATTTAGCAGATTAATTTCCCAACGTATCATCAAACTGTTTGTGTTTGCACCTAAATATTCACTTAACCTAGAAATTCGGGAGTGTTTAGATCTCTGTGTGTCGAATGAACGAGCTAACTTTGGTACGATTGAATATAACTTGGTCATAACTATCTACAAGCCATCGATATATTTGATTATCATAGACATTGTAGCCGACCTGCACTTCGATACCTGCCATAATATGCATGGATGTTTGGAAATCGTGAAATGGTTTTCAAGTTTCATGTTGATTCATTTCATATTCATTACGTGGACGTTAAGATTATTGACAAGTGGTTTCTGCAAGCGTTTTGATGTGCGGCGTCGTGACAAAAAAGTAGATGATTTCCCTACCTGATGGAATTTATAGTGATCGTCGATGAAGCACACATATTTCGTATGGAAAATTTAGGTGCTTCATTTAAGATATGGTTAGGGTGCATGATAAGTGTTTCTGAGGCGTACTGCTGAAAGTCCTGGAAGATAACAGTCTGCACAACTTGCTTAGAATAGTAGATATTAAATGCGTGAGTATAAATGCATATTTTTGTATTATCTAACCGGTGTTTTTAACTCCATGTTACTTATGTAAAGCTACTTTATGTGATATAACTCAAAGTTTGATTGATCGATTCTGATATTTGCTTTATGTACATATTAGTCTCTTAGTCTATACACATTAGTCTATTATGTGTTATATCTGTTATTATATTCATCATATGAGTACTCCATTTGTTTTCGTTCCTGCTGCTGCATTTTTGGAACTATGTTGTCTCATCAGTGAGTTTTGAATATCAAGACTAACAGCTTTTACGCCGCGGAGATTGCAAGTTCATTTAGTCAGGATATATAGTAATACATCTCAATGAAGTATATACAATGGGATGTCATATGCCGGGATAAAATAAATAACGTGTGTTGCTAGATCAAACTAACTATGGCATGATCTGAGAGAACAAGTGTACGGTAGTAATTATATCGCATGCTATAACATGCACATGCCAGATATGCATCGTGCAGGAGTACTACAACATATGAACAAGTAAGAGCATGGGCGGTAACTAATAACACAAGTTGTATGTTTGGGAATGCTTATGTGTTAAGTTTTGTTTGCAGGCCAACCCTTCAAAAGCATAGGTCATGTAAGCAGAAGAAAAGTCTACGTCATTTTTGTCAGGGAGTGTCAAAGAAGCTGAACTTTGTATCACTGAATGTTGTTTGGTTGTATCATGTCCCATTGTTAGCACCCATTGGTTCCGGAACGGTTCTGTTACTGTCGGAGTCAATATTATTTAGAAACTATTGTTATTGTCATCGTCATTGTTATCACTGCTGTTATTGTATACGGTGTAATAGAAGTAAATTAATCGTTTTCTGACGACTTGTTGTTATTCCTTTGGGTTGCGGGAATAATAATCAAGGTCGATACTCTATTAATTTAGAAGCACTCGATCAGAGGAAGAGACACAACAGTATTCTGAACTCCAGTAGTCACTCAGTCGTAGCATTTCAGTCGACTTATTTGATTGATGCGTTCAACTCAAGAAATAAATAAATTTGTGAATTGTTTTTTATCAAACTCTATTTAAAATTAATCGACTTATTCGTCATATTCGAACTTTTTGTTTGTTTATCGTTACTTCGGTCATTTTTGCCTGAGTCATTGTTTCGGGCTGTTTGACCGTTTGTTCTAGACTGAGTGTTTATAAGTTTGAGAGTTTGTAATGAAACATTTATGGTTTATCTCAAAAAACAATTTTCACTTTATAGGTTAATAAATAGATCACTTAAATTTCATTTCTTTTTGGTTGTGGTTCAATCGGATCTTATTTAGAAACCTGTCCACTTATACCTTCACCGACCGGCATCTGAATGTTTAGTTTACGGTTGCTCCCTGAAATCAGTTGCTGTATGTACGGATAAATCGTCAAGTTTAGAACATACTGCTGTTTATCAACTTATAGAGAGAGAAACTATAAAAAAGCACATGGCTCTCAAAACGTAGCAAGGTACCTGATGGCGACATTGGATTAACCGTGAAAGGAATTCTCTACACACTGCCGAAGTAATCTAACAGAAGATAAGGGGTGGAAAGCAGTACAAGTGAGGGACGTCTCTCAAACTTTTGGTCATGAAGTATGCTTCAATATTCAAAATAAAAACAACTCTAGCGTCAAGATGTGTCAAAGTCACCATCTCAGCAAAGATCTAAATCAGTCCAAAGCAACTGTACTGGTTATTGGTATAAAGAGACAACACGAACCAGGAAATTAAGAACATCACGGGATCTTATGGGATAATCCTCACTAACTAAGAGGACACCGAAGTGCTTAACGTGCACTTTAACACGGAAATAAACAAAACCGAAATCACATACACGACCTGCTCTAACAAACCAGAAAAGTTTCCGAAATAACTTCTAGCCTAGTCCCCCCTAGAGGCCCCAAAGAGGTATGACTCAGCCATCCTCTCTGTATTCATTAGGAGCTAAGCAAACGACGGGAGACTATTTTCCTTAAAATCTTAAGTTGTGACAGAAGGAATTCTAGCTTTTTAGACAAGTAGACTTACTTCCGGTACCATCTAAAGTACTAATGAGTATACCGAGTAACCACACGAAGCAGTATACCGACTTTTACAACCCCTTCTACGATAACTAAAAAGGATTTGGGGATAGCAGTCCTTCTTCCACTAATGCGCTTAAGATTCGGATGAAATCCCCTGCACGCACCATTTTTTTTGCCATCACCAAAACATTCGACACGGCAGCGCACGGAAACCAGTATAGGAAAACATCCCTTTTGGGTTTTGTAGAATCCTTGCTATCCTGATGATAGCAATTTTTCGTAAAATGAGTCATACCCCAAGGTGAACAAAGTTTATTTTACCTGGGGAACATCGACCTCCGGGGTGTACCATGTGACTGCATCTTTCCTCATCCATGGTACACCCGGCTCAAGATGCCGTTTTAGCTAGTGTCTGAACCACCCTCCATGGTAAACAGCTTTAAGTTGAGGCGATATAGCCATGTACATCCTACAGACCCACCATCAGCTACCTGGCACGACTCCCGATAGGACGATCACTCAAACCTCCCACCATTCGGTTTACCCCTCTTTCCTCTCCACCACTAGGCCCAAACTTGTTGTGCTTCGCTTTGCTGTCCACTCCCTCCCACTTTCTTACACCTGCTAGTAAGTTCTTGTCCATACCATTATTACTGTTACTTCTACTATTATTATTGATCTGTATATCCCTACCACCTGCAGTCGCTCTTCAATCTCCTCCCCATTCAATAAATTATTCTACATTATGTTCAACTTCCTAATTGCTGAAATAACTAGTATCCTTTTTCCTATCCATTCACGTTCTGATTTCCTATCTGAAATTGCGGCTACCCAGTTGTGGGGAATAAATGGAAAAAATTCCTCACCTCAAAAATGCCCATTTGAACGGATGGAGGAAATTTGTGTTAATCCCACTGCTTACGTTACTAGAGCCAGTTCACTCGGGTTGTTAGGTGATAATTGTGGTTCAATACCAAAGGCCCGGAATCAGATCGGTCACAAGAAGAGGCGAGAACTAAGAAACCGCCAGGTCTATTCCAGCTCGTAACAACAACATACGATAATAAATTACAATAACTCGAGTAGATATGACAATCAATTACGTTTGTGAAGAGCCAACAACTTAAACAATACAGATATCATAGTTACTACATGACTAACAGATTCGGCTTAGCTGCAAGAGCTCTGATAACTTGGAGAGTAGACTTTAAAAGTTGTGGTTCCCGATTCTTTGTCCGGTTACAACAATGGTCGCACTCAATGAAGTCAGCTATGCACGACAACTATTCCCGTTTTACCTTAATCTTCCACTGATGCACAGATCCAGTTAACCAATCATATTAGTAACACGCACACATATGCATATAATATAATAGTAACGGTGAAAATGCATACATACAAAGTGAGAAAGACTAACAAATAAAGTTACAAATCCACTTAATAGTGGTTCACAACCAATCTGCTTACGCCTTTATCATGTAATCACAAGCGGCGTAAGCCAGATTACAAATTGAACATTAAGAGATAGATTCAAATAAGACTGTTTGAAATACAATAATTAAAGACACATAATGTAATACTATAGAAGTGATGAGACCTGATCTTTTGTAGATACATTCGATTTAGACAAACTTGAAGACATTTGGTTTAACAGATCCATAATAAGATTACCTTGGTCACCGGTGAAGTAAACTTTAGAATTTTGTGCGAGGGCCTGATATTTTGCTAATTCCAAATAAGCTGGAGTTAATTTCAAATGACTTGCTTCAGCCTCTTTCACAGCACGATAGTAGTCCGCGTCAGCGAGGGCTTTCGATCGAGCTAATTGTGTTGCATCTGCAACTTCACTGATTTTTCGTTCATGCTCTTGAGCAACTAATTTAGCTCGCCATTCGATTGCAGAAACTTCAGCTTGCTTTTCCGCCTCTAGTTTATTACAGAAACAAAGATCAACTTTAAGGAAAGTGACAAGAGCTTACATTGGTTGCAGCAAACAACTTAAATTTATAACGATCTACTAATGAGCTGAGCGTTGTGGAGCATATACAATCAAACATTGAGTTTGATAATTCATTCTAGAAAATATCAATTCAGATTTCGAAGTATATTGTGAGTTAATGATTCGCAGAGTGTCCAATAATTTTGTAAAAACAATATAACAAAGAATCCTTAACAAAAATTAGAAGTGTAGAATAATAAAAATGCTAAATCCAATAATATTAGATATATAGTGTCCTGTATTCTGATATACAATAATGAGAATTCCCGATTTTTTCGAAATATAACTACAGCTATTTTTGAGCACGTACATAATAATACTGGATGAATTTGAAGGCGATAAAGTTTGGAAATTCCTAATTACATTTTCACAAAATATGTAAAATGTATCAAGACTGTATGAGTCAATCTACATAAAAAAAGAATAAGTTATGTTAAGCTATTTTATGAAACTATGTTTGACTTAAATGATCTATTTACATTTAAAATACAACATATAATTTGCTTTATTTAATTATTAATATAAGGGTTTGAGAATAACCACGTAGAGCCGATTTATAGTTCATTTACACTTATGTAAACGATTGTAATTTCGCTGCACTAAGTGAAAAATCAAAAACTTTACAGATTTTTTTCGAATTTTCGAGGTTTACGTTGTCCTGTATTACATATTAGTAGATACAAAAAATTTAGAAATTTAGCTATAGATTACTTATGTGCAACTCAGTCTTTGAATAAGGATCTCTGGGTATATTATACAGCCCAACTTTGCATTTCCAGCTTTGAAGTGTATACTGTGAAACTATGTTAGCAACTAAGCTTGTTCTATATAAGTAAATGCCCACCCTGTAGCCAATTATGTGGGAGACGATAAAGTGAACAACATTTACTAAAATGATGAAAGCATATTAGTGAAGGAAGGTTTAAAGAATACTAGAAGCGGATTAACAAAGAACGTGGCACCAGCCCATAAAGTAATTGATTATTGATCTGGCCTCTGTTGGTGGATGGTCTACATGTTTCACAATTTCATAATAGCACTATACATTTCATTTTGGTAAATCCATTCAAAATCATATCCTCTATGTCTGATTTTTTCACTGATGTTGCTAACTACATTTACTAATCTTTTAGTCAACTTGGGAATTTTAAAGCCGTGTAGTGGTATTTTAACGCAGCTTGAACCAAGTTCTAAGTTGCATAGATCTGAAGCTTATTTATTCAAGAATGAAATTATTCAAAAGAAAGGCATATAAACTAACCAATGATTGCGCGACGACGTTCAGTTTCAGCTTCACGTTCGATTAATTTTTGATGTTGTTCAGCGATTAATAACTTCGTTTTTTCGGCTTCCATAGCTTCATAATTACGTCTAATAGCTTCGGGAATCTTAGGTTTTGTAACACGTACTGCTTGAATATATAAACCTGGAGCCATTAGAATCAGATCTGATTGTAATGTTCGCTTCAAAAATTCATCGATTTGGTCTATTAAAATAAAGCATTAAGTTAACGTCTTGGCTTCGCATATATTTTTGGGCATAAAAGGTGAGTGGCAAACCATGAGTATTAGTCTAGGAAGGTTAAATACCTAAAGGTCCTCAGAATAGAAACACAACATTGAGATTTTTTTAATAAGAGTTGAAGGGTTGAAGAAAGTATGTGATACTTGACCAGTTAAGTGGGTAAGAAGACTCCAGAGTTAGAGAAATCTGAAAACAATTAATCCAAACCAATGTCCTTCCATGATCCAGAAGGAACGAACGAAACGTTATGCTATGGATGCTTCGTTCTGTTCTAGATTTATCCGTTGGATGCACTTGCGTTCTAGTGTTGATGTTCACATGGGAACTCGAACTCAGTTCGTATATATATATATATATATAATTTAATACTGAATATATCACAGATCGATGTTGGCAGGGTACCATTGAAAAGCAGGGAGGACTGGACAGCTGTTTCATCCTAGTATGAAACTCCTCAGTAGTGTGGACTCCAGATCCCGCACCTGGGGTTCCAGATTGACAAGTGCCTAATCCTTCGCACCACTGGGTCGGCATCGAATGGTAGAATTCCCACTTCCATCAATTTGTGATATATATAGCGTGACATTCATCCATTGGTGATAACTGTCTCACTCCCGACAAGTCTGAACTCCACGAGTTACGACTTCTCACTAGAGCTTCAGGAACATTCTGAAGTTAGTCACTAATGGGTTCATTATTATAGTTCGATTTAGATGGGTTTTTTGTGGAGATTGATTATTAATTTGCTTGAATATGTCACAGATTCATGGAAGTGGGAATTCTACCATCGGATGCCGACCCAGTGGTGCAGAGGGTCAGGGGTTCGTCGTAAACCTGAAGCCCCAGATGCGAAATCTGGGATGTCGAGGAGTTCCACACTAGGACAAAACAGTTGTCAAGTGCTCACTTGTTTTTAATGGTACTCTGCCAATATCAATCTGTGATATATTCCATCAACTAAATTACCAATATCCACAAAAATAACCATCTCAGTTGAATATATGTAATTCTTTTAAAATAACCTTTATACCATATAAAATCCCTATGCTGCTTTATTTTCATATTATTAGTATCTAACATTATATCTATTTTGGTTATAACGTATAATAACCATAAAAATAACCTCGATATAATTGACTTAATGTTATTCCGAACAGATACAAACAGTCACTTCCCAAATATGCACATCCACAAAATTAGTTGTAGGTTACTTGGAAGATATTGAATCAATTAATCAGAAAAGATAGTTAATAAGCTAATCGCAAATTAAGTGATTAACCTCGATCTTCAATTCATTTAGCAGATACCCGTGAATATGACGTTTGATGAGGCTACTCTGAAACCACAAGTGCCGACCTTAACATACATGCATTAGAGTAAATTGAGCAATAAAAAAATCTAGATAAGACTATGCTTGTGGTTCATCGGAGAGTTTTATTTAAGATTTTCATGAAATACTGTGAGTTCACCTCTCGTTTGTCAAAGGAATATGTTCCAATAAGCGTTCAAATCAATCTACAATTATACGACTGAGTTCCCATGAAAAGTGTGAGATAAGAATGTTCAATCAGGGTAGGAAGCAATGAGATATGTTTATCTGTTATCTTCCTTTACATTCTAACGAACGGCATTCTGAGTTCTATAAATATTAAGAATGTAGTGATATGACTACTGAAAGAAAACACACCAAAAATATTTCGAAAATTATAGAACTAAAAACACTTACCAAATAATTCAATATAAACTTCTTGTAGAGTATGTACACTGCAAAATTGATTCAATTCATGATGAATCTTATTGTAGATCAGTGTTTTATCATAATCGGCTGTATAGTTCTTTACAATATCGTGAACTATGAAGAATGTAGATAAGGACCAAACCGAGAAAATTAGATGACCACTCATTAAATATTTCATTAACAAATAAAAACATTAATTATGCTGTAATTAAGAGGTTGAATTATCCCATTGTTAATTTTTACGAATGGATAATTTATTAAAAATAAACTAATCACTACGTACTCAACGCTTCGTATATATTCTATATTTACAAAAATATGGAGCAGTTGACCGATATTGTTGATTTCAAGTTTCCTGATATACAAGTGCTATGAAAATCTTTGGTAATCATGGTTATCTATATAACAGTACCTCATTAACCGATTTACTTGTATGAAAAGTTGATAGTATATCGTTAAGACTTTCGCCGACTCCATATAGAGACATGTGAAGACCAAATTTTACTACTAAAAGTTATCCAAGTAATGCATGAATATGGATGCATAATCAATATAAAACATAATATGTGCTACACCTATGGTTATGCTGACTGTAAATGTAATTATCTACGGTGAACCGACAACATGTTAACTTAAATTCAGCAGAGCATACAGTCCAACATTTTTGGATTTAAATTTATCCACCAGATAGACCAAAATTGTAAAATCAGCAAATAACTGAGAGTTTTTCCATGAATGTTATTAAAAATGTACTAGAACAAAGTTACGTATTATTGAATAATAAATCATAAGAAATAATATTGATCGATACAGTTTTACATTAACGATGAAATGGAACCACGAATTTGTAAAATGACACAGGATTTGAACACTCAATAAAGTAACCAACACTTCGAAACTCATCAGTGTGTGTAAAATAAAAGATCCTCTTATATTTACATATAGTTATGCATACACACTCGATGAAGCATTCTACACTGAAAAGCCATTTCATAAAATGCTGACTCATTAAGTCACATGTAAGAAACACAAAAGGAAGTTCTATTAACGTTGCATAACCCGGAATCCCACAAACCAAATCATCAGTAGCGGCATGATATTTTCCACCATTAAGTCAATATTAAAAATAATTCCGAAGGTTTTCTGCAACAGTAAGGGCGAGTGCTTGAAGCTTTTCACATGCTGTTGTATTCTATTATGATCAATAGAAAAAACCAAACTAACCAGGTATCAAACAATCACATTTAATCTGTTCACATTTCACGCATACACAGTAATTAGTTCTGCTTATTAACAGTATAAATATTACATTTTTTACACCCACCCACATTAAGGCACAAATATGTTTAACCGTGACCTGAATAGAATACCAACAGAATCATCGGACTTGTTTTGTCTGTACAAACTGCCTAGTTAATTGAGTCGTAGTGGTATCGAAATTAACTAGTTAGTATGCCCTGCTTACTGTATTTGATATTATGGCGTCAAGTTTTGGCAGTGATGATTATTAATCCTCAAATATCCGTTGTTAAATAACATATAAATCTACTTTATCGAACTGTGAGAAGTTTGACAATGTAGCAGAAAAGTATCCAGTTCAGTTAACATTTTCGTGAAGTTTTCAACAATACCACTGGAACAAAGATGAAGAGAAAAAGTTTTTTAATGTCTACTTCCAATACTCTCTAATAAACTCTTCACCTCCTGCAAAACGTTTTGCAGGCGAAACTTAAGGACATCGTGTGTCAATATAAATAAAACTTCTTATTGGAAGTTTAAAGAATAAAATACATGGTCAAAATCCCTGAACTTACCACTATCAGCTGCCAAAAAATTGACCACTTCAACACGATCAAAATAAATGACAACTCCACCACTGATTACAGACAGGGAAGCAGAAGAACAAACAATGAGGTCACATTAGTTAATTGATTTGATAATACAATAAGCTGAGCAAAAATATAAATGTATTACAGTTGGTATGTTTATGAAGCTTTGTAGTCGGACATTCGGAACTACTAGTCAGATAGAATGTTAATTAAGCAAAAATAATATAACACTGCCAAAATAAACAAATTATTAAAAAATATGAAACTTAGACATTGAAAATGTTGATATTTAGTAAAAACATGCACCTACAACTTTAGAAGAAATCTATTGCCTAATACCTGAAACTTGAGAGCTTAATACTGAAGTTGAAGACATTACTCTGGGAGTTACTTAGGCTGAAAATGATTCCTTAGAGAATTAGAATGACTAGCTAGTCACTGAATAATAGCTACATCATACTTGAGTGATCAATGAATCTAAATGGGCAGAACATTGACTTTCACTGAATGACATTAGATAAGCATAACCAAACTTTTCAAATATCTGGAATCTGTTTTATAATAAAACCGTTCATTAATTCATTTGTCAGATTCAATCTTCAAATCAGATCTGCCAATTTATGCCACTTGTGGCGCAGACGAGATATCCGTCTCTCAACAAAATGCTGGGTGTACTGCGCAGTAGTCCGCGCCGCCCTAACATATGGCGGCGAAACGTGGAAGAAGTGGATACTTTCACGAACCTAGGAAGCATCATCGATGAACAAGAAGGATCCGATGCAGATATAAAGGCAATGATTGGCAAAGCAAGGGTAGCATTCCTACTGCTGAAGAACATATGGGATTCAAAACAACTGTCAACCAACCTCAAAGTCAGAGTCTTCAATTTGAACGTCAAGACAGTTTTCCTGTATGGAGCTGAAATTCGGAGAACTATTTCAAACATCATCAGAAGGGTAGAAGTATTTATAAACGACTGTCTACGCAAGATACTGAATGTCCGCTGGTTGGAAACCATCAGCAACAGCCTACAATGGGAGAAAACAAACCAACTTCCAGCCGAAGAGGAAATTAGGAAGAGACGTTGGAAATGAATAGGACATATATTGCGGAAATCATCAGATTGCATCACGAGACAAACATTAACTTGGAATCCTGTTGGGAAACCGAAAAGAGGAAGGTCGAAGAACACACTGCGTCGAGAATTGGAAGCAGATATCAGAAGGATGAACAGCAACTGGGAACAGCTGGAATGGATTGCTTAGGACAGAGTTCAATCGAAAATACTGGTGAGCGGCCTATGCTTCTTTGTGAGGGGTAACAGGTGAAAGTAAGTAATATTAGAATGGTTTTATTTCACTAAAAGATTGATGAATGGAATGAAATGATAACTATGGTAGCTTCAAATCCTATCCCATTATTTCTGCTACTTCCTATAATCAGTAATATTTGATAGAAAAGGTAATTGAGTCATTGCAAACAAAATAATGTTGTAATATTAATGACCGAAAAGAATAGCATAGGATAATTCAGTCAAAACTGATAGCGTTACTATAAAAAATAACCTTTTAACCATTACGTAAGTATGACTGTTGCTGCTATAATAATAGAAAAAATTACGTTCGAAGAGGTGAAAGTTTTTGAAGCATTTCAGTAGAAAAAGCGAACGAGGAAGGTATATCTCGCATAATATTATTTAAAGATTTGTGGTTGAAAGTGGTAACAGCTGGCAAGTGGTAAGCTGCTACTTATGAGTAAATTTAAGTAAATCGAAGTATCAGGGCGGTATTTACTCCATACTACATTCCATACTAAATACGAGTATTACCATGTTAAATATTTTAATCGACATTTGTAATACTGTATAATGTTATTAATTAACACAATCCCAAGCTGACTGTCAAAACAGTTTTCCTTTTGGCGGAACTAAGATCAACAGATGAGCGGGTCGATAGGTAGGTCGGAAGTTATTGTTCAAAAATGAACTGTTTATTAAAATTTAACTATTCTTATAACTGGTAGTTACTCTTTGATATTGTGTACGTGTGTATTTCCTATCATGTGACAGAGAACAATCTATCATATTTCATTGGATTATTAATGGCTGAGATCGAAAGTAGCATGAAAAATGTAAAAACACAGAGTATCAGTTCCTACTAAATTTCTTAAATTAATTGAGTAACACTATGATTACGTAATTTTACTCTTACTAAGGCAGATCAATACACAGATGATTATTAGAATTACCTGGTACCGCAAGGAACATCTTTTACTTCATCGGTTTGTAAAGTTATCTGATAAGCGAAATACACTTTGAAAAATCTCAATACATACCTGTACAGGTTTGTATGTTGTTATAATGGGAACCATCAAATGATAACCGGGTCCATTAGTCTGGGAAAGTAAAGCGCCGCCTCGATAATACACACCAACATGACCTGTACACTTGAAAATTTCTTATCTTGCTAACCTTCATCAATTTGATGGAATGATAGTCCGAACAAAACACTCCAGGCAGCGAAAACTAAAGCAAGAATCAATAACACAGACTGCTGGTTATCCATCACAAAATACTCCAGTTTACAGTAATTATACCTAGTCAAGCGACCATCTAAAATGAAAACAGCAGCTTTAAAAATAGCAAGTCTTATCTATTACCTGTGATAAAAGACTACACATTCGATTATAAATATCGCACCAAAAACCAATGGGGCGAAAAAACAATAACAAAGAATAATAAGCATATTTCAAACCATCTATAATAAAGGGCTAATAAAACCCCTTACTACTGGCCAAACTCCAAAGAGGAAAATCTCACGAGTTAGTTTGCAGAGTGCGAATGTGACACAGTAACAAAACATTACTACTACATGCTGTAGTCAATCAATCAATGCCTGTTATTTCACATGCCGTAGTGACTACATGCATTTTTACAGTTCCATATGAACAGCCCAGTCATGTGCTACCCTGTGGAGTAGTGATATACAAATAGTTAATACCGATAACTCTGTCGACTGAATTAATGGATATGAGCAAATGGTAGCAAATATCAGTGGCAGTAATGGTAAAGATGTGTGGTAGCATGATATTAAGATAAATAACCGCGGAACGTTTGGTGCACTGAATACGTAGTCAGTGACATTCGTAACTATTAGGCGAGAAAGCAGAACAGCTTTAATGTTGGTAACTTAAAGTCACACATGTAGATTTGTCTTCGTTAATATTACCAATATACAATAATACAGCACAGGTGTGCTGCATGACTCCTGTTTCTGTTCTAGAACAGAGACAGAGATGAATAGTTTGAAAATATCATTGATGCAACCAACTACTGGCTACTTTTATAAAGCCAATGGTACAAGAGATGCAGTGGAGATTATTACGGGGTTGATGTTAGAGTTCTTTTAATTTAGCATACTATGAGAACTATGTACTGGCCACATGATTTGAGGTGGATTATTAACGACTGTCAACAGTTTTATTAAACAGAATGAATCCGTTTACACAGTTACAATTTAATGTAAAAGTATTACATTACATTAATTAGCGCAATGTGACAATTTATTATAATTAACCATTCTATTAGATAGCAAGTATTTCCACTTATTAGTCTTTATGTACCTCATTTTAGAATAAGATTGGCAGACAAGGCAAGTCGAATATAGAATTAACTCACTGAATACAAAAAATCTACATAATATAAATTTTTCCCACTTCCTCCTTTAAATAAGAGCTGCATGTTAAACAATAGAATAAACCGAAAAAGTGTACAATAACGAGTCCATAAAGATGTTTTTCTGGTTTAGACCTACTGTATTTAGCTTCTGTATATGCACGGGTATCATTTGACTCGGAGCAACTGTACTGCGAAAAGGCACCCCTTAGCTGAATGTCCAATATCCAATATCTAGGAGATGAGCTCGTATATATTACGATATATTTCTATGCTCTATCGTCTAAATGTTTCAGTATGAACTCTGCATTAAGTAGGAAAAATACTGCCAACTTTGACTGGTCTATAAACTGCTTTAGTTTCAACTATCTTTTCATGAGTATTTATTTATTTGTTTAATATGCATGACATTTTCCCTTTTTTTCAGGGGGACAGCGAATGCTGCGGTGCTTAGTAACATTTCGACTCCAGGAACTTGGTTACTTTCTGAATGGGGGGGGGTATATATAACAGAAGGCAGCCTAAGTATTTTAAGTCAGCATGTTTTGGTGTGTATTGAGAGAAAGTTACGAACTCATGATGTTCCATGTTGATAAGCGAATTTCTATAAGCTTCTGCACAGTCCGCTGGTGTTTCTTCGCTGTTAAGGTGACCCGGTTTGCAAATTGTGTTGCTTGTCTAACTGGGATTGATACCCTTTTGCACTTAAATGGAGTCTTGACTAACGACGACAGACCTAGTACGGTGCGTTTCATAGGTCTCTTACCGACTAATATACACGGCACTAGATATTTTTCAAAATACCTACTCTCATTTTTCATGTTAGGTGGGCTGCTATGTTGTGTTTTTCTAGGTGCGGACTAACGGGCGTTTGAAACGAGATGAGAAATAACTCAGCATAGGTAAAGCGTCAAGTTGACACCAAATGAAGGTAATGCTAGCTTTGGCAGAACTACTTGTATAGTTTGCTCCAACATCTTAAAAATTTTTCAGCACAGGCGTAAGCATCATTCAGTAGTGGTGTATGAAAGAGGTGACCGTACAGGGTGTTTTATGTTGTGAGTTTTTACCGCCTTGGTGCATCCCGTTCTATTTGACAAAAGAAATCAGATTATTAGAAAATAGGTCTTTATTTTATTATTACAGGCAGGAGACAATGGAGCGGGATCCTAGTCATTCAAACACACAATGCTTTTCAACATTCAATATGAAAGATTAAACAATTAATCCCCTATGAAGAATAAGGAAGTAAATGAATGCTTGAAATTTATTGTTTAAGCTTATGCTTAAGGTTTGAAGTCAACTCTTAATAAGTCAGCCTAAGTTGCAACAAGTTTTCATAATGGATAGTCATAGCATGACATTACTAAAAGTTGAGTTTCATACCGTTGGTCTGGACCACCATTTTATCGACGTTAGACTGTTTAAAATTTTTCGAGTTTTCTCATATTTTCGCATTTCACCACCAGCAAACATTAAGATTAACGAGCTTATTTTAACTAACAGGTCGTTGATAACATTGCAGACTACGAATGGGTTAGGAACTAGGGGTTGTGTTCTTCGTAGTATTATAGTGTTCAAGCCTTTTGAACTGGTTAACTTTGGTTCGAAACACATGGTCTTCCAGGTAACATTTAAGCCGATTAAGTAAGTGATCTGCGATTCCTGTGCTTGCTATTTTTTTCAGGGTATAATGTCAAAAGCCTTTCTGAGGTGAAGGAATATTACGTGCAGTGGCAACTAGTGTTTTCATCCAGTTGTTCAGCTGCCTTATACTATTGAGCAGCTGAACGTGCATGATCTATATAACCCATAATGTTTCTTGTTTAAGGTTTTAGGCAGAACTATAGAAAAGGGACGAACCAATGTGATGGCAGTTTTTCACCTCAGGGTCATCGCACAAAGTTTAGTTGGCATTATTAACAATTTATCGCATGCTAGCGAATTTAGAGAAGAAAGTAATTGTTAACTATTTGCAGGAGAAAGGTTCTTAGACAGCTCAAATATAGTCGGGGGAGCAGCATACATATAGTGTAGGTAGATAGTTTTTATATTAAAACTCAAGTTTGAGATTTGGTATTCGCTATTAACATTTAGGAACAGGACGATTAGATAAGGTTTCTGGCCGGAAAAAATTTCTCCCGATACTCAGATTATAAAATGTATGTTAAACAAGAAATGGCAATTTATACCGTTGATTTGAAGTCATACAGGTGTCTATTATGACTTGGATACAGTCACCAAATCGTCGTTTACAGCTGACACTGTGAATTTGTCAGAAGAAACTCGAGCGAATAACAAAGGTTATGTGGTTTAAGTTGAAAAAATATCTTCGTAAATACAAAGAAACTTGTAGAAAAAAGGCTTTATAGTCACATCGTCAAGTATTTATTTAGAAGCTACTTTAATTTTAAAAGTTTGACATCCTTAGATAATTTCGAAAACATTTGTTAATCATGTGAAATTATTGCGCACATTTGTTTAGTCCTTTATTTTGGAAGACCTCGGCCATACCTTTAAGGGTTTACGTTTGGTCATAAACTGGCACAGATATAGATCACCATGAAACATATGCTTATGTCTTATTTTAGAAAATATGGGAACATTTGAAAAGTAATCAAACTGACGTGGTGCGTCTTGCACAGCGTGCGCATCTTAGTTAGTCAACAGCATAAACAAACAAATGATTTATTGCGTCAGATAGTTTCCGTGAACTGATTTTTCAAAAAGCCGATATTTCCTTTCATTGGATCAATAAGCAGAGAAAATGAAGACAAGTTTGACCATGTTTAGAGGACTCATACTTACTTTATAATACTAATTATTGGGATTAGTTTACCATGTTCTTTTCTGCATCTAAGTGTGAATAAGCCGAATTCTCTTTTTAAAGTTAAAAAATTTTGTGCCTTATCTCTTACACTATTTTGGTGAGGGTTTCAAAGCTTTCTCCAGACTTCTGACATCGACTTTTAGATGTAGAAGTACAAATATACTATTATTCCCAAGAAAAGGTGGAGTATGAACTTTAAAGGGGTTCGCAAACGTTTTTTGGTGAGTGTTGTAGACCGCAAGAGGATAAAACACAAGGTACTCTATGTCTGCTTCGCATTCAACATTGTTAGGGTGTGTTTAGTTTGTCAATGAACACTAGGAAAAAATAACTGGTAGCATAAAGAGTATTTAATAAGGTGTATTCAGTTTAGTTTACTGCTCTATGCGTAGCATTTAGAAATGCGTACTTTCGTTTATAATGCTTCAATTTAAACCCCTAGGCTTTTTAAAAGCCATATGTATCTTTTCAACATTCTACAAACATACAGAACTTGATACCATCACTGAAAATATATATAGAATAATTAAGCTGATGTGGATGATCTTGGTAAGAGTTTAGTACGTCATAGTATAGTTTCTTGCTAGGCTCAGGAGATTATGACTCTGACTTTCGCTTTTATATTTGCTATTGTATAAATGTCAGTTGTCTAGTGATCATTTATTCTAAAACAATCTTACGTCATTAGTTAGCAAAGTGCCTTAATACAAAGAAATAACAAAGCCACATATTTTGAAATTAGGTACAGATAACACAACGATTTATAAACATGCTCACGCGATTTTCAAAATACAGACAAACTACTTAAACAGATGAATGTCACTAATTCATTCAGTCGGACGTTAATTTTAGAATTACCAAGCACCACACAAGATTTTGACGGAACTAATAATCGAAAATGACTTAAAAATTAGTGCATAATTATTTCTGTTGAAAGTATTTATGCTTATACACACTTTTTTTTATCAGACTTGAGCATAGTTGTCTACATCGAGAGTGGTAAAGATACACGAACACTAGCGTTGTCGTTTAACGGTAGCAGTGCGCTTAACTAGTAAGACAACTAATATATCGTAGTGCAATGCAAATTAGGCTATGTAGCGCAGTCAAACTTTGTTAGCTGTTTTGTGCATCATAATCTAAAACTGGACGGTAAAATCGAATGGGGCTAGCAATAGATAGCAACAGCGATATTTTAGAATCAAGGTTGTGTGCGCGTGGAATTAGTGATTATTTGAGCATCGCATTAGACAATTCACAATGCAGGCAAATAGTAAGATTGTGAGGTCAAAACTTTTAAATAAAATGAAGTTGAGCGAAAATATTGTGCAATATAAGAGTTTAGAAATTCTAAATACCTGCTATTTCTACAGTGGATAAAGACGTGAACGAATTTAGTGCATTATTAGAAAGTATAGATAAAGAAAGAAAGCTATTATTTGTGACAAGCTATTCCAGACTTTTCATAACTTATTTTCAAAATAATTCACGTAGACTGTGGATTCGAAACCCAGTGAGTAACCTTTACTGCAAATGACAGGCGACAAGAATATTAGGGTCCTTAGTCAACTACCAGATAAAACCCTAACGATTCATTACTGTAAGTATTAGGGGCGAAAGTGAGTAGTTTATCTTCGAAACGTTTTTATCCACAAATAACAATACTTAATTCTTACGGTTAGGAACTAAACGCATAAGAACTAAGTATGCACCAGCATCTCCAGATACGACATCCAGATTTTCGACGCTATGATCTGTTCGTGTTAAAGAGCCGGACGGTACTTAAGAAGTGATGTGTTTCACGGAGAAATTAATTCTAAGATCTACACTGTCACATCGCGCCCAGCTCAAGTTGGCGGATTGTTACGTAAGATATTAATAATAATAATAGTTTATTCGCAGATAGCGTTTTGTACATGAGAGCATACCAGTTTACAGGCATGATCAGAATGATGAAGATTGATTTTAATAGGGTTTTTATAGAGAGTCATTGTTATAAAAATCAGGCAATTGAAGATATTAATTATTTATAAAGCTAACTGTAACAAGCTTCAGAGGTCGCAGTAGTAAGGTATTAGAGATGTATTTTGCATTGTAGAACACTTCCAGAAAGCAACTGCGCGTTTTTTCGATTGTGGCTCTGTAATCGCAGAAAATGGCTGTGATTAAGCAGAACGGACCATAGAGACTATCCAGAAACAGAGTAAGGCTGAGTTTTTGATATTTGGTTAAAAGTGCCAATTTATGTGAGTTAGTCTTTAACGGTGAGTTACTGATGCATTAATTGCGTGTCTAGCCAGCGTTTAGGGTAAGCTGCTTAAAGTACACTAATTCCATACGAGAGCAGATCACAAACTCGGGAAGACAATGATATAGAAGAATATATGAAATAGAAAGAATATAAACGAATTTTACTTAATGGGAGCAAAATAATCATTTTTAAACCAGAATTTTCTTTTCATAGTTCTTTTTCTGCTACTACGTATTGTTTGTAGTTTTAGCACCCTAATGAGCAATTGCTGGTTGATTCAACGTTAAATGGTAAGTCGTCAACGATTTTGTATAAGTCTATAGATTCTAGGTATGTGGTGATCATTTGTTCGAACCTTAGGATAAAGAAAGTAGTGCGAATATTTTGTGGTAGTTTATTCCAGAGCTTGCTGTACGGTACGATAAAAATACTTTCGGCGATGTTGTGTTTGGCATTTATTGATAACTAATGTTGCCTCGTAGTTTCGAAGATCGTATCTAGGCGTTTGGTTCTATTGGGGAGAGAAGGCTGAGAATAATATGCCATTGATAATTTTATAGAAAGATATTAAGTTATGTCGTAGTCGGCGATGACACAGGGGTTCTAAAGAGAGTGTTTTACATCTAGCCATGTAGATCATGTTGCTGTTAGTTCCTGGAATGAGACGTGTAAAACTTCTTTGTACGCTTTCTATACGTGTCCTATCTATGCTATTCATGCTCGAGAAGATAAATGAGCAGTACTCGAGTGTAGGTCCTACACATATCTTGAACAAAGTAAGTTTAGCTTCCCATGTAAAAAAGCTTTTAAGAAGGGAGCCTGTTAATTTTCTAGTTTTTGAGACCATAGAGTAGGCGTCTTCTGTGAACTTCAAGTTTACCTGAATATTTGATGCCCATATCGCTTTTTGATTGGAGTATTTGGACTTTAGACCTGTTTAGATGAAACGTAAACGGGGGGTTATCGTCGCCTATTAGCATGATTCCACATTTACCATAGTTAAGTGGTAGTTGCCATTTTTGGCTCCAGCCAGTTAGGCTATCGAGGTTGTTTTGAATTAGAGCCATACCTTCTAAAACATCCGGTTTAAAGCTATATACTATATTGTGATCATCAGCATATGAATACGGTCGGCCATGTTTTATAACGTTAATTATGTCATTTATATAAATGATGAACAATAAAAAAACCCAGTACACTTCATTGTATTACGCCGCTGGTTATTGGTTAAGGTAATAAGAGGCTATTATTAAACCTTACTGTTTGCTGTCTTCCTTCTAAGAAAGACGCAAACCATGAGTGAAGTGGGTCTTTGACCCCTCATGACTTTAGTTTAATGAGCAGTTGATTATGCGGGACTTTGTAAAAAGCCTTACTGAAGTCGAGAAATAAAACAATACTAGAAGTCTTTTGTCTCGATGCGTAGTTATGTCATCTAGATAGTCTGGCATGCATGTGTCACAAGACCTAATCTTTAAGAATCCATATTGAGCGGGAAAGAGCAGTTCGTTTTTAAGTTGATACTGGAGTAATTCCACCTTGATTACTTTTTTCATTACTCTTGGTATAACAGAGGCTAGGTTGATAGGGCGGTAGTTCTCTATATTTCTTACAGGTCCGAATTTAAACCTAGGGATGACATATGTAATTTTCCATAGGGTATGGTAGCATGCAGTAGAGAGTGATATTGTAAATAGTTTAAGAAATGCCAGGTGAAAGTCGGTACAACCATATTTGAGTACAATAGCTGGTATACCATCAAAGCCCGAAGCGTATGAGTGCTTTAACGTAGTGATGGCCTTCGTAAGATTTTCTACAGTGAATGTTATCTCCCTGATTTCGCATGGTAGTGGCGTAATAGGTTCGTTCCCATCTATTTGGTTTTCAATGGTATGTGTAGTGGTAAAGTTCTCACTGAATAATCAGCTATATGGCAAGGGTCATTATATATTTTATTGCTACAGATAAATAGGTTTCCACCCTTCATCTTAGCGCTACTGATTTTGTTCCAGAAGGTCTTGAGAAGCCTTGTGAGATAAGCATGATTAATCTTGATGCCTTCATAATACGTTATTCTTATCGCAGAAGACGAATCAGCAGTATCATTTATGGTTGCATGCCTTTATTATCTAGTCAACCAAAATACTTGATAAAACAGCATTCATAACAGCAGCACAAGTTCTTTGGCTTTGATAAGATGAACAGTTCTAAAACAACAAATTAGTGAACAATATTCTCTACTTCTGAGTATATGTTGGCTACCAGTTCATTCCACGCACGTAACGACCAAATCTACGCAAAAATCATGGAGGTCCAGCAACAGACAATAATTCGACCAAACAACGTTTAATGATGTCAATGCGCTAGATCCCTTGACATGGATGTTGCTAAGAGAAAAAAAGGGAGCTGGTATTAGTATGAATACATATGTTGGCTATTCACCCATGCTTAAACAGCCTTTGTTCACTTTCCAGGGTTAGCAAAATAAGCGTACTCACTTACTTAGTTGCAACAAAATCACTTGCTTCAATACCACTATTTATGTCGATCGAATAGTGCACATTTTTTGAAAAACCAATCGTAATAGAAGGCACCGCAATTAATTCTGTATGATTCAGTTTTCTTGTTGTCCAAAACCCTTATATTTGTAATAGGAGGGGCCTTTAGACCATTATTTAGACTAGTGAGGGAATGCTAGTTAGTTGTTTTGCTATGGTCTGTTAGTCAAATAGTCACACAGATAATTTTAAAATCGCCAAATTTTAATGGCCACAATTTCTACCGATAACTACGTGAGTGGTGAACTTTAACAAGTAGATGAACCTATATGCCTTATTTTAAAATCAGAGAAGAAGGTCTGTGAGCTGATGAACTTGATAAGCGTCTATAATTAGATTCCAGGGCATTTTTTCAATAGTATATTAATGTCGATATATTTAGCTTTGTAACAGTTTTGTGCATGGTGCCCTAAACAAATAAATTGTGGTTGCTGGAGACAAGAGGGCTGATGACTTGAAAGTCTGAGATTAGTAAAACGTAACTTGGTGGTTTTCATCATAATTTTGAATACTTACTTCATTCCTGTAGCATAGTTGACAGCTAGGTGCAACTGCCTACCTTACGTAAAGTTACACCACCTAATAATTCCACTAGCTTGGCCCATCCTAACCGCGGTGTTTAGACTTCTTGACTTATAGAAAACTGATAAGTAGTTAACTTATACTTAAGATAATAATAATCGAAGTAGTAACAAACACTGATACCAAGAGCGGGTGATTTTCATATTCAAAATCAACGAAAACATATCGGACAAAGTAGAATTTAGTAGTTAAACAAACGAAATAAACTGTGACAAATCAACACCTAAGATCAAAGTTTGTAGTAACGTAGTGAGACATCCTGGCGTGTCGACGATGATCAGAGATGGAAATACTTATATACGTTTGTGTATATTAACTGATCGTAGCAAAATTAAAAATTTCAAACTATAAGGAACATTTAATTGTACATATGGAGAGCAATATTTCTGAAATGAGGTATAACGGCTGATAGATTTAGATTGTTAAAAAGATAGTCGGCATTAATTGACTAATGTGTCTTTCACAAAATCTACCTTGTACAGAAAGACATATGAAATAGGGTCGGAAAAATGTGGCTAGTTTTCAGTAAATTTCTTGTGAAACTCGACTTTTTATTTGGTTAAGGGGTTCTAAAAAAGGAGTGTAAGAAACAGGCACTACAGTTTACGGATTGGATAAAAAATTAGTTGACGAAAATTAGGGTGGAACCATTATAGCATGTTAAGTAACTAAATAAACAAGCTCCAAAATTATTACTAGGAGCTATGCCATTGTTCAGGACTACCGAGTGAAACAAAGCTGAGTGAAAATTGTAGGGGTGGAGCAAGTAGATTTATTTAATCAAATAAGATGCGCGCAAGAGAAATATATAAAACGAAAGCAAAATTTGGATATTATGGTGTCATAATGTGAGGAGGTTATTTTGCTAGTTAACTGAATTAGTCGAGGAAGTCAGTACAAGTTATAAATAATGTACAGGCGCGTAATTTACGCTGTGGGCACGTGTGTCAGATGTGAGGTGACCGATGACTTACTGTATCAATATATGCAGGTAGCTCAGGAAAAAGACGTCCCATCCCTACTTGAATCGACGGTCATGTGTTCGAATTTCAATGAAATATCACAGGAAAAAATAGAAAGTGGTATCCTGTTCCACAATAGACTGTAGAGTGTTATAATAACTTAACGTTGTGACCGATGTTTACATATTTTGGAAGCTGTTTTCCTGCAAGATCTCTTAGTTTATATTGAGGTGCAATTTTCCATAGTGGAGAAAATTACTTGATGAAAAGACTTTGGGTAGTACTTTAGGCAGCATTTCCATAAGGTTGCTAGAGATAGCAAATTATGTATATAATTTATATTGCAGTCATATTCCAGTAATCGTCGAATGAAGGTTCTCTGGAGAATTCCAATTCATATTGTATTTTATTAATTCATACAAGAGAAGACAAGTAAACAGTGCACACATGTATACACACTCTGTATACTACAAGCTTACATTCCTTGATGAATAAGACCTACTCATAGTCTGGACTTAGATATGATTGGGGATGCTTACTGAGTAAAATGTTGGTTCGCGCTTTAGTATATATCTGAAACACATATAGAACCCCGTATAAAATACATTTTACTTGCATGAAAACCTTTTTATTTCCAGTGCACTTAGCAAAGCCCTTTAACTTGTTTTTAATCTCACTTTAATGTGCTCTATCTCTGTAGCAAAGCTTATTTTTCTTTGATCGCTCCATTATTAATATAGTTATTGGATCCCTGTTTGCGATTAGGTTTTTATATGTGCTTTTCGTGGCATATGTTACTTGCTACTGATGTCCTCAGTTGTGTTTAACTGGTCTTGTTGCAGGCCATAGTAGGTTGGCGTTTTGTCTGTCTATATCTGTCTATACACTGGTCTGAAACAACAGTTATTTATTTCTTGATATCAAGAGCAAGCCATTTTTACAGGCAAGATCAACAAGAACATAACAGACGGTAACAGGATTTAATTATTGTGCATACTTATCACAGCTGTGATGCACAGAGGTAGTGGAATAATAGACGTTTTAAATTGGCAGTTTGTTCGTAGTCTTCTTTTCCATAGAGGATTCAAGTTCGAGCGTGTGACATCTAGTTTTATAGTCTATTTTAAAATTGTCTTGAATCATCTGCCGTGTTAAGTAGCGTTGCATACTCTCTACTATCATTTTGTCACTTGTTCGCAGTTGGCTAAATAGAAAGAAACAGTACTCAAGTATAGGTGTTACACATATTTTGTATAGTGTGAGTTATGACTCATTTTGATGAAAGTTTTTTAGAATAAAACCTAGGAGTTGTCGTGATTTGGACAATTTGGCAGAAATGTACTCAGAAAAGTTAATGTAGTGGGGATATTGTATGCCTAGGTTGATTACAGTATTAAGTTTAGGGAGTTTGTGGTTGATGATTACCAGTTGCGATTCAAGTTCTGGGTACCTCAACACATATCCACCTACATTTCTCAGTATTTACTTCCAGACACCAGTCGGAGCACCATTTACCCAGATTGTTTAGCTCGTCCTGCACACCTCGGATGCATTGCGCTACGTCCTGTTTTTCAGTTTTATAGACTACTTTTAAGTCGTTGGCATACAGGTATGGCTTTCCTTCTATGAAGCACCTGCATATGTCATTGATATATATATTAAAAAGTGAAGGCCCTAGAACACTACTTTGCTCAACTCTTCTGGTTATAAGTCGTGATGTTGACGTTGGAATCCCTACCTTCGTTATCTGATATCGGTTTGTAAGAAATGACTTGAATCACCCTAGGAGAGGATTAGTGATTCCTATGGACTGCAGGTTTCAGACTAGTAAATTATGTGGTACCTTATCTAAGGCACTTTATTTACATCGGATTATTGAGTCATCACTAACATTTTTGGTCACGGTTTCGAGTAATCTCGTTAAAAAGATCATTGAGGCATGTGGCGCATGACTTCCTTTCGAGAAAGCCATGCTTGAATACACTAATTAAGCCTCCATTTAATGTTTTCAAATGTTTAATTTTTGATTGCCTTCTTCATTACTCTTGAAATCATGGGCATGATATAATTGGTTGGTAGTTTTGGACCAGGTTCATTGTTTCTGTCTCATGTTTAAAGAGTATGTATGTGGCTTTACAGGTTTCAGGATTAGTTCTTACTTCTGATGAGAAAGGAACATTTTATGTATGAGAGTAGGTGTGTCTAATTCAGCATGCCTGTGAAATATCGACAGGATATTATCGGTCCCTAAGCTATTATTTAGTTTAAGTGCCTTATTAGCTTTACTGTTATTTTTAATGCTAAATGGTGTAGTACTTAGCGTTGTATTGGATATACTGTCTAAAGTGACGTCCGGCGTTTGAATTGTATTTTCGTTATTCGTGAACCTCTTGCTGAGAAGTTGGCATATAACTCATGGGTTATCGTAGGTTACTCTATTTTGCAGTACTTAATGAACACTATAATCTTCAGTTTTATTTAGGCATTTTTTAATAGATCGCACAGATTTAGAGATTTAAATGTGCCATTGAGTGCTACACATTTCTCGTCTTTCAGGCGAGATTTATATTGACATCTTGTTCTAGCGAACAATGTATTAGATTAAGTGAGGTAAAATCATCCAGATGAAGTACCTTTTTCTTAGTTACGCGGCTTGGTCTTAGCTTGAGTTTTGATGGAAGGGAGTATTGCTTTGTAGTCCATCTTTATTGGCACTATAGTATCCATTAACAGCCTAATGGTACGAACAATATTTCTAGTGTTTCAGCAATGCTACCACTAGCAAAGAAGCAGGTCCATTTATAGCATCTAACTAGGTTTTTAAAAAAGCCCGGGTGAGCACGGACAAAGTCTTTACGCTGAAAATGCTTATAGGTCGTTCTGTACTTGCTACCTTTCATAAGCAATGAAAGGATGCATAGGACTGTGTTGTGGTCACTCTTATAGAGCTTTCCGCCATATTCTATGGATGTCGGCGTTGTATTATGACAAAATATCAAGTCAAGGGTGTTATTGTTTCGTGTAGGTAAATGCAGATGTTCTTTCCAGCCATGTATAATGATATGTTTAATTATATTTTCGAAAAATATCAGGCCAGAGAATATGCACCAATAGACTACTGGGAGACTAAAGTCTCCACAGATTATTTCATAATCAAGGCTGGCAGCATGTCCAAACGATGCGATTATTGAGGAAGAAATTGAGATTATAACGATTAATATAACTTGGATTAGATGTTAGAGGACTCTGGCATTTACTTAGCTGATAAGTTATATAGAATATACTCAGTCGTTGTACTATGAGGTCCCTGTTCTGAACGTCACTAAAATCTCAGAGGTAATCACTTAAGACGCTTATGTTAACCGGATATGAGATGGTAGCAATGTCTTTCCTTAGTGGTGATATAGGTTGGGTTTGGGGGCATTCATGATTGACACGAGTTGTTGGTTCAAGAAAGTTGGTAGAGATAGTGGACGGGAGTAGAAATGGTTGTAAGGTGTCTAATTGGGGTACGCTAAAAAGAGGTATAAGCGAGCATATGTAACATTTGTCTCACAATACGATAAAAGTTCTAGAAATATAGTCATGAGCAGCAACGTTTGCTATTGGAAATCGTCCTGGTAGTAGATTTTCATGTCTAGATGGCCATTTATATTGGTGATACGTATAGTCTCCATGGTTGTAGTGATTCATGCTACTATTCATTTGGGACTGCGATAATATAAGTGGCAATGGGTGACTTCTGTGTGCAATAATGTCCTGGGCCAATATTATTTAGCACTGTGGTGCAGTAGAGTATGTCGCCTTATACCTTTCAGAGTATTCATGAGTTTTGACGTGAGGAAAGGTGGAAAGAGAGTTCTTTCACTGCCATACTAAGTATTAGCTTTTAACTTAATTGGCAAAGATTTAATCTTCCTAGATGTTTGAAATTCGTTGTTAATTTTATTGTCTAGTCTACCAAGGTTCCAACTTGTCTTGGTCTTGTTGGTGCTGATAGTTTGAGGTTCGCTGTCTGATACTAATGTAGGAAATCTATTCTTAGTAAGTGGGTACTTATAACTATCGTTGGACTAATGTTTGAGTTCCTTTTTCATTTTCACAGTGTGGAAATGCTTTGCAGTGTATGACTTTTCCCCACACATCACTTAAGTTTGAGAATCAGTTGTACTCCTTGGCAGATCAATGTCTAAATATATAAGGTCGGCAGCCATTTCCGTTGCTAATACCATAGCATACGAGTTCACACCAGGTGAACCAATCGGTTTCTTTAAATCATATGGCCCTTCGTTTTAAAGTTTAGTCGGCAGGGTTGATGATTTTGATGGCATGTTGCCATCACCACGGACTACTGTAGAACTTGCTATGCTGAGGTTGTTCTGATTTATTAGTTCATGTTTGGGTTTTTAAGTTATGTTTATTACGAGCTCTGCCTTGAAGTAGCAGCAACTAATAGTGCAACAGCAACTAATAGTTCATTCTCATACTCGCTGTTGGTTCTTATTCAATTTAGTGACTTGGGGAATTCCATAGAATCCTATGCTTATCCAAAATAAAAAAGGATTGGTTAGCTACTTAGCCAGTCTTTTAATCTCAGTTTTTTAAATTCACAAAGCACTTAAGACATGCCAGAAGCCTTTAGGAAAGTTATTTTTACCTTATCTGGAGGAAAATTCTCAGGTATGTTGTAAACTAATGCTTTATGGGCCAACGAACTCAGTCGAAATGAAATCTGAGAAAACTTCAGCTTGCCTTACTTTTTCTGGTAATGTTACTATGGTTACTAAATAGGTGTGATATTGAAACTATTTCTTGAAGAACATACTGCATATTGGCAAGTGTTAATTTAATGTTAGCAACTCCCGTTTTGTAAGTGGCAATATCACTGTTTTGATCGGCGATGTTGACGATCATAACATGTGATGTGTGACTGTCAGATAGTAGCTGACTGATGATAAACGGATTGTTGACAGATGTTTCAGAGTGTGCAGGTGGAGGACTTTTAAATATTTGACACTGAAAATCACCACAATTCGGTTGTACTTCTGACGGGTTAAGAGAAGAAAAACTAGTGAAGGGGATATCACTAGGATTAGGACTAGTTATAAGCTTGGAGCGTTTGGTCTTAATGAGTGCCATTTTGTTATTCAAGGATGCCATAAAGTTGTAAGTGGAGGGTGTTGAATGATGAAAAACGTGCCAGATATAAAAAAAAAGATACAAAATAAACGAACCACGTAGAAAAACGTTACCGTGATTGAGGTTTGCAATTCAGTTTGTGGAGCAGTGTTAATCAGTCAAGGACAGTATTTATTGATGTGATGCAACCTAATGTAGGTCGAATTAAGACGTAATGGGACGAAAGAAGTATGAAACAAGAACCTAGAAGCCTGAAACTCAAATTTTTGCCCCTTTTTAGATGGCCAAATCTTGGACTTGCTCATTTCGAGACTCGTAAGTAGCGAGATCAAATTTATAGTAGGGCACAATATCTCTGAAGTCTAACGAGTTATATAACGGAAGTTTGTCAATAACACCGAACTGTAAGTTGCCAAGACAAAGGTGAATTAGTTCCAGATTTCAATTTATCCAGGTTTAAAGAAAATCTGTGCTACAACTAGATTCACTTGAAATGTTAAAATAATAGTGGGAAATGAGTCTGATGAAGAGTTTAAAGACAAATCTATAGACAGCAGCTAATGGTTTTTAGATGGTATATTGGCTATTGACGAAAATATGGAGTTCAAACATCTATAATATGAAAGTGAAAGGCCTGAACCTCACTCCGATTTAAAGATTAGATGTACGAAGATTATCTTATGATGCAAACCCAAATTATTTGTTGACCAGTAGGATACGCGACAATTGGTACTTATTCAGTTGACCATTTATTAATCAAAACTGGCGTATACTATAAGGAAAGTCAACTGAGATTCAAGTTTTGTCTGATTTCTTTGCACGACAACGACTTAACTCTTAAAAAAGTATCACCAATTGAACCTTATTTCACCTCATCTTTACAAGTTATGTTGTTTAGGCTCTGCCATATTCAGGTTGTAGTTGTAGGCAGATAGTGCCAAAAGGTTAAAGTTTCTAAAAAGGGTCGTGATTATCTGAAGTTCATTTGGTGGTAGAACGTTTCTTGAAATAAAGTGTCTGAATTTAGAACAACAGTTTGCCCGTTCGATGCCACATCACTGCCATTTTTTGTCAGCTATGGATTAGACCAATTCATGTTGATGTACTACTGGGATAAATTAAGGATAGAGAAGGTGGTGAACAAGTTTCTTCATTTTGGTGACTACGTAGCGTCGTTTTATGAAGTTGCATGATGAAACTCATTGTGACAGAAATTACGGTAACACTTTTGAAGTCAGATTCCTGGATAACCAAGTTTAATCTTCAGCAATAATAATGTGTTGAAGGGTTTTGAACAACAACGCGAAACACTAAAGACGAAAAATTCGCTCTCTGGTTCGATACCGATAGAATGAACCTTAGTGCTAAGATAGGGTGTTGTAAGTGATATATTAAGTGATTTAACAGAGAAAAATAACAGACCGAAAACCCGTAGGTGAATGCCATTTCAACTGTTTTTACTGTTGAATCCCTTAGATTCTATCGTGACATATATACTTTGTGATGAACTAGAGTTAGCAGTTTGCCATAAAATTATGTTATTTTGACACTTTTTTCTCGCTTTATACTAGCACAAGCTGCAACTCATTTACTGTAGTCTGTCTGTTAATGGTCAAAACGGGAGTGTATATACGTGGTCCTCATCAAATAGTAGTCTGATATTCAAAAGCTGATAACCAATTGTCTTTCGAGTATGAGTCACAGTGTTGCATAAAATCTTTTGAATAACATAACAGACAATCCATTACATTTCATATATTTCGTCGTATCTGATCATTAGAGAGTCCACTCGTTAAAACCAAAGGAAGTTTATTCCTTTCTTACGACTATGATTATAGCTTGACCAGCTGCTAGTAGTAGAACAAATTCAACAATATTTGTTCCGATTGCCTTTACTGAAAATTCGTGAGATTTGTCACTTGTCTTTAAACTCCAAATTTGATTGACAAGGCTTCAAGTTGTTTAATATGACATATCTTTTAACAAAAGCCATGTTACAGCAAGCTGTTTATAAGGCGAATATGAAAATCAACATATTAGCGGAATTTTTTCCCGACAGTCTCCTTGAAAGTACCTATCATATTTCGTGAGCGTTTACCAGTTATAATCCTATATGATGACATTGAAAAATTTTGTGAGTTGGTGTATAAGTTGATGATGCGATAGAAATTCCAGCAAAAATGCTGTTTTAGATGATGGCGAGGTTATACGTATTTTAAAATTCTCCCACTTCTAGTAATTGGGAAATACTAAAATATTAAAATGTCCGCAAATAAAATAAGGCACTTTCTGTAATTAGGTTGATCATGATATGAAATAAACATTCGTTGATAAATTTAGTATTGACAGTGCATTATATATTAAGCAAGTAGGAAAATGTGTAGCAAAATAATTAAGCAATTATATCGATGTAGTTATGTGACGTTATGATGATTACATCACACTATCCATGTTTATGGATACTTAACTCCTATTTTGTCAAGCGGTGTTATTAGAAATAGCTTCAAAAATATGTACACATGAAGTGTGTGTCGTACGGCACAGTACACGGTTAACAGTTTACATCCAAAGGTGCTGTATCTCCATTTAGTATCGTTTAATAATCTGAAGAAGAATGCTGAAGGTTTCCAAGCTTGTCCAATCCATTGTTACAGAATTGCACCAATGGCTGAGTCACATGTGCCAACCGCGATGCTGACAGGATTTTCAGTATTGTAATGTACAAACATAGTTGTATTGGCCATTGCTTCTTAAGTTACAGTAAAGGTTTCTCTGACTCTGCATCCATTGTAATCATTTTTTATTCCCACGAAGTCGATCCGCTAGTGGTTTCACAATAGATGCACAGTAGAGGATAAATCGTCTGTAGAAACTAACCAACTCGTTAAAAGCTCGTAACTGATTATTGGTGGTTGGTTCCGGATACTTCAGAATAGCCGCTACCGTGTGTTTTTGAGACTGTATACCATTAACATCAATAGTATGCCTCAGGAAGTCCAACGAGGTTGTTCCGATTCGGCATTTCCGTATATTAATGGTAACTTCGTATTGCTGTGTTCTTCTAAAAGCTGAGTCAACACGTTTCATATGTGTTTCCTCGTCTGGGCTTGCTATCAAGCAGTCGTCGACATATGCATGGATATAGTCAAGCCTGCGGAGCACGTCGTCGATGAAAGGCTGAAATGTTTGTGCTGCATTCCTCAAGCCGAAGAGTATTCGGAGGAATTAATAAAGGCTAAATGGGGTTACTATAGCCGTTTAGGTATGTCATTTTCGACCATCGGTATTTGATTGTACGCCTTTACTAGGTCAGTTTTCGAAAATACTGTCATTCCCTTCAAGGTAGCAGTAAGGTCGTGGATATGTGGTAAAGGGTAATGATCAGGAGTAGTTTTAACGTCGATAAGTCGCTAATCACCAGTGGGACGCCAATCATTGCTATCTTTCTTCAAGACCATATGTAATGGAGGCAACCATGGGCTACTGAATAGGCGGTCTATTCCCAGGTCAATCATATGATAGAATTCGTTTTACGCGATCCTTAATTTTTCGGGTGCTAGTCGGCGTGCTTTGGAGAGAACAGGTTGATCTGTAGTCGTGATGTGATATGTAGCATTGCTGGTTATACATAGTAACTTCGACATCGCCCTATTCATATCTGGATACTTGTCAAGTATTGGCTGGAAATAAGGGTTATAAATGTTCCAAGCTAAGAGGACATAAGCTACAACCTGTAGCAGTGGTTCCATCAATGTATAACTTTGTGTTGCTGTCCATTAGTCTATTTTTACTAGTATGAAAAAGTAAGTTGCGGTTGCTGAATAAAACTATGCCTGTGATACGTATTTTTACATCGGCGATGATAAAAATCCCATATATGAGTTTTCGTAAACCCATGTTCAAGTAGACATATTCTTTTCCGTATGTAACTATTTGTTTTCCGTCGGCCGCCTGTAGACAAATACAGCTTCATGTTGGCGATCAGATGAAGTTCCAGGAAAGACGCTGACATTTGCATTAGTATTGAGAAGGTAGTGAGTCTTCGTTATCACATCAGTGATGAATAACACGCGGTTGATTCCATTGCTAACGAGTGTCAAAGGGATAGTTCACAAATATGTCAACAGTGTGTTTGTGTCTGGGTAAACAGCAGAGGTCTACATTTCTTGAGTCTTTGCCATAGTTATTATGGTGTCAACACCAATGTAAGTTTTCACTTCGTCGAGGTCGAGGTAACAATTTTTTGAGTAAAAAACTTCGTTTCCAAGAACTGCTAGGTCAATGTTGTTCTTGTAGGTCGAGGAAACAAGAAAAAGTACTGCACTATCACATTACTTTGTAAACGGTCTCATGAGGCTTTTCAGTTAGGAAATGCAACTTCATGTGACGAGTTCTGGTGATCTCCAGAATTTGATCAGCAGATGAAGCTAGTCCATCTACCGGGTTGTTGTTAAATGTTATTAAGATTGCATGCAGCTGTTGTGACAATTTTAATAGGAAAATTTAACAAAGAAGACCTTAGTCGGAAGTGCGTTGATCAATTACTTCTTTCATGCGTGGCAACATTTCCGTCGCTGAACCGCCTTAGAGCCCGATGGTGTGAAACAACTCATCAAGACGCTGTCTCTTGCACGAGTCTCCTCGTTTCAGAATTGATCTTCTGAGCTGGTCATACAATTGCAAGGAATCGAACACGTTGATCTGTCACACCGGGGTTTTGAAGCTTGGCCTCTGTTCAACAAAACCAAGCTTCTACATTATCTTCCCAGAGAGAAATGAGTTGAAAGTTTAGATGTGTGGGGTTTTAATCCTAATAAGCTTATGGTTTTATCGGACATAAGTAAAATAGTAATGTATGCAAATACAAAAGTACCGTGAAAAATATGTCAAGAAAAATAATAATAGCACCAAAAATATTTTTTTAAAAATTATAAACAGGAACTAGCTCATAGAAATGGTTGTATCTTCATCACGTCGGGCTCAACAATGAAGTGCACCTTGGTATATAATCAAGTTATGTTTATCGTCAAACCAGAGCAACTGCTAGTGATTGAACCCACTCTTACGAATGAAAATAAATCAGAAGGCAATGAAGGATGGAAGTTAAATTACGTTTGATCGTTTATAAGCATCAATGGGATAAAAACGTCTATGCTGGCAAAATGGGGAAAGATGCTTCTTACTACGGGTCGTGTCGTATTTTGGTGGTGATGCGTGACCATACGCCTTTGACCAGTCATGTCCGTTAAAACAAACATGGTCAGTATCAATGTTGAGAGCATATGCAACTATTTATTTTTGAGATTACTTACCTCAACAAGTGTGGTACTAGTTACAAAAATTTTTGACAGTCGGTTAGACTTGCATAAAGAATATTTAAGCAATATAAATGTCTTATAATTTAAGGTTGTTAGGCCATGTCAAATAACAGTTTAGATTAGGTTAAGGGAAATGTCATTATAACCATTGTTAAATTTCTTGAGGGCAATATAAGGACTGTATACATATTTGAAAAGACTAGGCATAAAACCATACGAAGTAGCTAACATATATGATACAAATACCCAGTTACAGTTCAGTAAGAGATAAAACAGAATCCCAAAATAGTGTGTGAAAAGTGACTATTATTCTGAACCTGGAGCAGAGAACATAGCCTTTTGTAAAAGGCTGTTCGAGGATTCATACTTATAAATGCTTGCCTATGAATAATTGCTACGGAAACAACAAACCAAAAACAAAATATCTAAAGTACAAGAGCTAAAAGGTCAATCGCTATGTAGCCGCTCGTTATTTAGATATTGGATACTGAATTCATAACAGAGACATTGAATATTGGCCAAGATTGGGGAATGAATGCGACTTTTTAAACGTTGGTTAAATATTTAATACGTTGTCGGGAGTTCATAATGATGCTTTACTTGATGCATAAAGTTCCCAATAATACTTGTTTTTAATTACGAATGCCGTCATTATATTGCTTATCTTAACTGTGTTTGGCATATAATTTTCTAAAGCATTTTCATTCTAAGCCCTTTAATTTCCGAAAATAATTAAGTAGATAAAAATGTACTCAAATAGTAGCCTTGTATATAACCAAATTACGTTTGTGGTGTATCTGTAGCGGTTTATTACTTTTAAACTCACTCAACAGGAATACGGATAGTAGACTAGACAGTGAATGTTGACGATAAGTAGGCTAGGATGCGCTAATTTAGGCTACAGTTGCTCAGTGCAGTGTGTATATCAGCTAGAATTAGATTGTGTTTCGTGAATTCAGGCAATAAATAAACTGTACGATGCAAATAATGGTGAAAAGTAGACTATGTACCATCTGTTTATTATACAATAAAGTGTGAATTTGTAGACACGTCTAACCGAACCAGATAACTTATGCTAGGTCAATGTATAGATAAATATGCATAACTATTTACTTAAACTTCACAGGTGAAGAAGGCGCAAAGTGTTGCACTGTCGCCTTTATTCACACTTTGTTCACCACTAAGAATTCGTCTTTACACTTTGTTCGGATTTACTTACTCTTTACAGATAGTTCGGATGATGTTGAATGTATATATGTATACTCTAAAATATATTCTCCTCCTAAACAGAACTAAAACCAGATTTACAACATATATGCTGGCTGTCTATAATATGAGTTGCTTTTTACAATATACTGTGATCTGTTGATGATGCGTGACCGAACGCCTTTAGCTATAGCTACTGCTATAGTGGTGTCCACTAAAACAAACATAATCACCCGTCAATTAATAATGCCTATAAGTGTGGGTTCCTAATAGTTGTGCACAACTATTTGTTTTGAGGAACTATTTACCACTACTTACCTAAAGATTACTTTCAAAGCACATCTATGTTTAATTAATCTTTACTGAATTACAAGATTTTTTGAGTTCTGGGTACTCTGTTCTTAGTTAATATTTTCACGTGCAACATCATTTTGCCAAATTAAGTCTCTAAATGAAGTGATTTTAATTGAGGTTTATTTTTTCTGATGAATGTAATACCAAGTAAATCTCAATCATTTCAGAAGTTACAACTTTTTAAATATGACCTATTTTCATTTTACTATTTATACTGCCTAAAATAGCTGTTTATAGTCATAATTTTGCACCTAGCCAAACTCACTGTGCTTGAAGTGCCTACCACTGTCAATCAGTTTAACTCTAGTTTTGCTTGTTTTTACTTGATTTTCAGTTAACCAGTATTATGATTAATGTGTAAGCTAAACTCTTTTGGTTTATTCATTAGTTTTACCTCATTACTATTGGGTTCGAATGTTTATATTACTCGTTAAATTCTATAACCAAAAAACCTTTTGTATAAAATATTAAATGAAGTATGTTAGTCATATAAATCATATGTATGTATATGTTGTCAAATGGCGCTAATAGGTTTTACATATTTTAATTAACTCATTGTTATGACATGACAGTGCCTTAATACGTTTTGGTTTATGTTATTGCTTAGTTAAGTAGAACACTTGTTTTATGTACAGCTCAATCCTTATTGAGTCTTGCTGAACTATTTTACACAATAATTGATTTATTTTTATTTTTCGCGAAGTGGATTTAGATAGATTAGATGTTACCTTGGAAGGTTAATTTTTACAAGAATATCAACTTAAGAATTAAGTTACATGCATTTATCCAGTTTTCAGAAAACATTTGTGCATGCTTTTACTGATTAATGTAATTATTATTGAATGTATTATAGCTATGAGGAAACATTTTAAAATTTATTGAAAACTGATGGCAATAATATGATTGCAAAAGTTTCAAAAATACCTGTAATTAGCTTTCTATTTCATATTACGGACTAATTAAAATGAGTGGTTTTGTTTCTTTCATAATTTCTAGAAATTTTACGTAAAACTTGTTATCACTTCCGAATACTAGGTGCCAACATACTGATGTAACCTATTTGCTATGTGCGGATCTGTGCACTTAACTTTAGGCCATATTTTATAAGTGCAAGTTAGTGGTACTACTTGTCCGCTCAAATTACATTAGGTTGGGGTTTGCCCCATACAGAAATTTAAAAGCTTTAAAATGATTATTTCACTCGTTATTTGAAAAGTAAAGCATTCGAATTGAGTCCCATGCTGGGGATTGAGTTAGAACCATACTGTTTATAAAACGTTTACAATGGTTTGCTTGATTTTATTAACATGGTAACTGAAGAATAACAGTCATTCATTTGTTTGTAAATTTGTTTGGCGACTTAAGTTGTTTTGTAGTTAGAGTCGACAAATAAGTAGAAATATACTTTGACTTTTTATAAATCAGTTAAACATTTAGTCAGTAGAGTAATCCATTTCAAAGGCTCCTAGTAAATAAACAAAATAACCCAACTCGAATTAAACAGTAGTCATAATCGTTAAGTTTTCAAAAATAATGTTAAACATCAGAAACACAGTCTTAAATTCCAGTTTTTTGAATGTCCTTTGACCTGTAAAATTAGCATGGTGGGTCTAAGTTATCTGAAATGCTTTTGATTCTCGTTAAGTTCGTGTAATCGGTATTTCCAGCCATCTTTCAATCATATTTTAAACTACTTGAATTAAGTTTGGTGGTTTGCATTAAATACTTTAAGTCAGTATTTATACAATGTCACCAACAATTTGCTATCTAAAATTTGGCGTAGCTGACTCTGTTGATTATGACATAACCCGAAGCATCAAGACGTATATCTAAAAGCACGTTACTAACAAGTAAATGACTTTGGTTTGTATTGATGACTTTATGGAGGCTGCTTTACTGGATTGTTTCTAAACCTACAACCGAAAAATTATATTTCTAGTCGTCGTTTTTTTTGGTTTATTAACTATTGACCATGATTTATGACAAATAAATATTCTGTTAATATTTGAATTTCTGTCTTACCAAAGTCCCGAACAGTACAGCTGCGGATAAACAATTGGTCGTACCCTTGGTTTGAATACATTACCTTACAAATAAAAATTAATTTTCCCAAATAATTCGAACGAAGTAAAACACCAGCCAACGTATAAATGACATTTAGTTGTGCTTAACTGATTTTTTGAATGAACATAACTTTTTAAATAAAAAGTAATATGCATACCTTAATCTAGAAACTAATGAATGCACAAAGATTTTTGATATGATGCATTTGTTTAGAAAAAAATAGTTCAACGTCATCATTCGTTATTAACATTGTAATTAATTTAGTTACAAATTATTTACTTAAAATAACATATAGAGAAGAATGTCACTTAAGTAAGTTATATAAAATTAATTGAGTTTATTTTAAGCTATCCTTGACGTTTGAAAGAATAAATAATTGAGAGGAAGTCAAAGTTGGCTATTATTAAAGTTGAACATTTCAAAGGAATTCTATGTTACTGTCTTCTTTCTGTCATGAATCTACTACTATTGTTTTGCCAAACAACTAATTAACTACATAGCATTTCAATTATGCATCATTTGCTAAATAATTAGCCTAGTTTTTTCGCGTTGATTAGACAGTCTAACCTTTAAAGCCGTTGACTGGATAATTCAAAGTCAATATTTACAGTCATGTGAATAAAAGATAAAATGGCCTAGTTTCTTATTCGACCAAATTTAAAATACTGACTTACTTAAGTAAAAATGTCATGAATTATGGTCTAAAATAGTTTAGAGGTCTATAATAAACACATATCTCGACATTCTAAAGACCGCATAGATTAGTCAAATAATAATTATACTAAGTGATCTTCTTTAAACTCGTATTATAAATAATCAATTTTTTCAAAAGTTTTAATGTATAATTAACTGTTTTCAATATAATTAGAGTTTGCTGAATGTAAGTGGTATTAATGTTGTTATAGCGTGTGATAATTTTACTGTTTTAGTTCGTATCGGAATAGGGAATCGTAATGAATTAGATATAAGTATAAAGTGAATTTCAGGGTTTAAAAGTTTCTAGAAAGTTTATCACCTAATACATTCACATGTCAAAGTTAGATTGTAAATAGCATCGAAGTCCTGAATGCAAATTTAGTCGATTCTAATAATCAATTTTTTGCTTTTTGTCGTCTTTATTCTCGATACGGATGATCCCACTAGTCGCTAGACAAAAAACTAAGTTTATAAAACATTAGGTGGGGAGTGACACTCGGTAGCCTCAAGCCACACAGTTAGCACGTAACGTTTAGACTGCTGAGTTAACATCTATTTGACTGCATGCTTATTAATGTCTGACAATAATGGTTTTCCTTAACTTGAGAGTGGAATTTGACTACGTAAACTGAGAGGTTTTATTGCGGTGTTTGTCAGTGACAGGCTTAACGCAGAAGTACATAAATATTTTGAGAGCTTTTAACTGGAACAATAAAAGTCGAGTCACGGCTTATGGCGAACTGTCACTTGAACTTGTAACTTCAAGTGGTATCCAACATGGCTGTCTATAATCCCCATTTTTGTTTGGACCTTCCGCTATGAATAACATTTACCGTCCGAATTTTAAGTGATCGATCGTATACCAGGTGGTTCCCTAATTAACTTTGAGTACGTAGATGACACTTACAAATGGCGCCTACAAGATGGCGCTTACAACATTAGGCTCTTTTGGTAGTACTCCGCAACAATATTTAGCATTACAATTGGGGGTCGTGGAGATAGTTAGTTGTTAATCCTGATATCACGAATTGTTCTGAATCAGACAACCATTGATCATCTGGAAGCACTGAACAGCTGTTTCATCTAAGTATGGGACTCTTAAGCAGCGCGCATCCACGACCCCGTTGGGGATCGAACCCAGGACCCTCTGGCTCCACGACGAGCGCATGCTTTCCTGCCCTCAAAATGCATGTAGTTGCTTCAGGACTGATTAGCTTCAACTTCTAAACTTTACTTGTCTCAAAAATCTGGTCAATCTTCATGGGTTAGAGTGTGACAAAATCTCTTTGTTGATTTAAAAAGCTCGTCTTTAGCGGACCAACGTCACCTATGACATAGGTGAGATATCTGCATATCAACTGAAAGGCGAGCTTATTGCTCAGCAGCTTTTTCTATTTTACTACAAGGACGTGAAACGTTGCCATCAAGGGTAAATGACATACGTAGTCTATTGGTACTTGATCATATATGTCTTCCAATCACTACTCGCGTTTGTCTATACCATCATGTAAGTAATGATGAGGTTGAACACAGTATTAGAAAAGGATGGTAAATCAGTTGATGCAGTTTTGAATCTACATCGACTAAGGTAGTTGGGACATGTATTATATATGACCAACCACTGCCTGTATCGACGTTCGATATTAATTATTATAAAGGGTAGGATAGAAAATGGAGGATTCTAAACCAAAATGTGGTACCAGTCCATGAAGTCACTGACTATTGATGTGTTAAGTTAGTAGATACATACTACTTGGTCGGGATTCACACAAATGTTTCAAACTCTGTTGTTTCAACTCTGTGACGTGGCTAGAAATCAATGCCAGTGAAACAAGTGCATTCACCCTTTATCTTCCCTTGAATAGTGGGGTTACAATTATTTTATATCATATTCTATACGTTCACACCCTTTTCTTACTCTGCTGTAATTCCTAGTTATTCTACTTTGATATTCATTTTGTTTTGTTGTTGTGCTGTAAAACTTGGATCATTGCACATAAGTGGCAGGTTCTACGTTGTATATGACTGACTAATTTCTGATTCCAGTTAATCTACGGTATGCTGCTCTATCCTATGTCATGCCATTTGGTGGTTGCCGTCTCACTCTGGATAGGGTTGAACTCCTCTAATCATATCGTCTTTCTGAAGCACTGAAATGATTCACATACAGTAAAATCAAATGCTGAAATTTTTGTATTTTGATAATGCCATTTCTTAGTTATCTGTCAGGTTCCCAATTATAAAAAGAAGTATATTTACGTTATTTTGAAAGTGAATGCCATTCGCTCTTATTTGCATAATTTTGATCAACCACAAATGCTTTATTGTCTAAATTTTCACCTACGGAAATCAAAATTTACCAACAACTTCATTCAGACTTTACAATGACAACTACTGAAGATATGCTCACTGGTGTAAATCAAACGCATATTGATGATCATCAGAATGAGAAATTAATAGCCGCTATTGATCAAGGCACAACTAGTTCCAGAGTGATTATATTTTCAACTATTGATGGAAGAATAATAGCTACACATCAGATTAGTGTATCACAAACCTACCCATCACCCGGATGGATTGAAATGGATGCAAATCAAATTTATGTAACAATTTTGGAGTGTTTAAATAAGTGTGCCGAACAGCTGAAAACGTTGAACAAAAGCGTTAAAGTAAGTGTGATTGTTATGATTTGCTACACTGCATAGTAATTTAATTCTATGGTAGTGAAAGAGATCTATAGCTTAATTAGATGACTTTGTTAAATTTGCGTCTTCTCAGCTGAATGGCTTATTTGTAAAGCCGTAATTAACTCTCCAGATAACATCAACAAAAACTTCGAATAGAAGTCTGGAATTTATTCTAGTAATACTGTCCAGAAAGACAATGAAAGCCATATGATTAAAAGCTGTTTAATAAGATTAAAGTTATGAATCTTTTTTGCATAACAAAAGGTACTAATCTTAAAAGAACATGTAGTCGTAAACAAAACCAGAGTTTGATTTGGTAGTAAAAGGCTGCTACAGCTTGATACTTAACTTGTTGGTTGTTTAAACTTCTAATTTATATGTTCGAATCAGTCAGTCGAATGATTCAAAATGTCTGTCTCCCTTGTGTTTGATATTTATTAAGGTGTTCTAATCAACTAAATGTGTCTCATTTATTAAATCGAGTTCATTTACTTTTTCGTTGTACTTTGAAGATAGATTTAAATACAATCGTATATTAATTAGTTATTGTTTTTAAACCGATTCAATTTCATCGTCATTTCAGTTTTAAAAACGTGCAACTATGAACCTACACGAGATCAGACCTAGTATTTTTTTTAATCTTGACATCTAGAATGAGTAAAACCAATAATATTAATACCTGCCTTCTGATTCAGTAGTCTAGGATATATTCTGTTAATTACATGACCTAAATATCCTTAACTTGAACTTTACCTAGTCCTGATGTATTATGAAACAACTGTTGTGACTCTATGTTTTCAGAGGTTTTATTATCCATGATTTAAACTATTTTTAATTTCATCTAATATGTGAAACCATTCTACTTAGAGACACATAATCAAAATTACGGGGAAATCTGTTCATTCTTCTTTTAACCCCTAATTAAATAGATTTCTCCTTGAGCAACACTTACATAAGAGTGTTGTCAGTCATAAGAAATAGACAATGCGATTATAATCATTTTTTAATCCACAGTATAACTTAGCTATGTATTTTAAAGCACATGAATAACTAATGACATGCTTTTAACAGCTACCATAATGTATCTTACTGCAAACTGAAATGCAAGCATCTTCTCAATATCCACAAGTCGTTGATTGATTCATTACATCAAATATATAAGTTATAGTCGTTTATTTTGAAGGGAGGATACGGTAAAATTCGCCATTTGAGGCGATCCATAAGCATTAACTTACACCAAATAATAAATCAACAACAATGTATACTGATTGGCGGAGGGGGGGAGTAATAGTTTATTAAGTTATTATCTGTATAGTAAAAGGGAAAACTCTTTAAAATTCTTCTGTAAACATTTACAATTAAGTACTTTTTTTACAACAAAGTCATTAAATGACTTATTCTCGGTTTATTAAGACCGACTGCAATGTGACAATGAACACAATTTCGTTTGTTATTAAATACAGGAAATGAATTTGTTTTGTTGAATTCATAAATCCTTATCACGTGAATTCGTCATATCTCTGTAGCCTTAACAGTAAATCTATCAACTGCACTTCTATTTTTTTTCTGCATATCAGTAGACTACACAGAATTAGACTTATACGAACGTCCAATTAGAATAGCTGAAAATTGGTTATCTGGTCATCAGGGTATTTTATTATTTTGACTATACTTGTAAAATAGGCTTCGGTTATTTGACATGCTAATAAGTTGTTAAAATATATTGAGTCAACGATGTCTGAATTCTAGCTAAATTGAATTCTACTAGTAATTTGAAAGTTTTTGTATCTTTTAGTTGTGGACTGAATTTAACCAATCTTTGATGCCATATGTGCATTCTGAGCGGATTGCCTCGATACGACTGTTTTTCACAAATAATATTAAATTTAGATTGTGGCTAATAAATGGAATCCAGAGTTCACGTTCCGTTCTATTTTGGACTAGCCAGCTAGATGTACCTGCATTCTAATGTTGATGTTCACACCAGGACTGAAGCTCATATATGCACATATTCGTTGCATAAATATGTCTATCTGGACTCTAAATTACAGTTGCGTTTGACGAGAATACAATGAGTCCTAGTTCCGACGTGAAATTGACAGTGGATGCATGTGCCTTCAACTAACGAGTCTAAAATAGGATAAAACGCGCGTACTGGGTTCCACTTACTTGCAACAACCAAATTTTAGTCATTTTAGTTAATTCACTACTGGAAAAAACAGAACCAACACTTTGTTTTCGTGTTATAAATGTGTAAATGAAATTCTCTAAACAAATACACTTATGATACACAAATTGATTTAAAAATATATGCTAATTGCAAAATTTTATTTTCCAGAATGTAAAGCAAATAACAGCAAATAAAGTTAAATGTTAGTAGCTAAGGTGTGTTTGCACTAGTTCGGAAGCCAAAGTACCTTACTGTCAACTACTCAGTAACAAATACCAATTCTGCTACACTTTCCTTATTTTAAACAACTAGGTAATATCACTTAAGCAAAATGTGACTCAAATTTGGATATATATGTTAGTTGATTTATGCATAGACTGTAAGATAATCAACAATAATCTAAATCCTGAAGGGATGAAAGAATAAAAAGGTACTCTTTATATGCACTTAAATACATAATGAAAAATAATGCTACATATGGTCATTATAAATTCCGAATCATTTTCCAATTAAAATAAAGCTTGTAAAGTACTTTTTTATTGTTAGGTGACAGGAATTCAAATTCAAATGATACTAACAACTTCAAAGCTGAATACAAATCTGATATAAAGAAAATATTTATATAATTGTAGAATATCCCTTTTGATACATTTTCGTCAGTTTCTACACAGAGATACATTCAAATTGTTTAGTAATTCGAGAGAAAAGTTGAGTTTTAAGTATAGGTATCTTTTAAGTTGGATTATGAATTATGAAATTGACATTCTTGGCTAAGTGCTAGTATCTAAGTGACTGGTTTTAAATGTTAACTGACCAACTTTTATATTTATTGATTCAGATATTTTAGCGCGACACGTTAGATCGGCTAATCTACTAAGAATTTATATTTTTATGCACTTGAACATTTCTTAGTATAAATAAACGAAATTGTAGTCAATGAATGTAAGAAGATCAGTTGTTGTCCCCCTAGTTGAAATGTATTTTACTGACAGTATAAATCAGTCCTTTTCAGTCGTTTATCGTTTCAATAATCGTCTTCCATATTCTGCTAGATTCAAGGTTCTTCAAACGGCAGAACCAATAGATATTAATACTAAGAAACCAAAGTTGTATGTACTTAAAGGTATATTTGGCTAATTTGTTTACCATGGCCAACATCAGACTAAGTACATAACTAATCATCCTAGTTATAAGATAATGTAATTTATATTATGTGTACATCGAGTTCCCTCTTCATATCTCCATAACTTTAAATTTATTCAGATTTTGCTGCTGTTATTATATGATTATATTATTGTCAGTTTTGATAACACGGACTGATTTGAATCAGACAACCATTGATCACCTGGAATCACTGAATAGCTGTTTCTCCCTAGTATGGGACTCTTCAGAAGTGTTCATTCACGACCCCATCGGGTATCGATCATAAGACCCTCTGGCTACGCGGTGAACGCTTTACCACTGGACAACTGAGTCGGCTCTTAATGGTTGATATTTCTAATTCATTCAATTCGTGATACGTTTGCGCGACCTCATCCATGCCGTCGGTGGGTAAGTACCTCATACCCGACGCGGTTGAACTTCACCGATCATGTCTTCACACTAGAACTCCGGGAGTTACTTCAAGGAGCTAGTCACTAGTGTGCTGATATTAGTCATAATTGGAGGGGTTGTGGATACAGTGAACTGTTCAGTGCTTCCAGGTTATCAATGGTTATCTAATTCAAATCAATTCGCAATATTAAAAATGACAGTTAACTATCTCCCCAACCCCCGATTATATTATTATTAATGACATCATTATTACCATTAATCTTGTAAACACATGAAAAATCATTAGTGACACTCACTCCGTTTTACCATTTCTTACTACTTATTACTTCATTTCGTCTCACGGTCTTAAAGCACATTACGATTGAAGCATTTCTCGAAAATCGAGTACTAACAACAACGATAAAATAGGTATTAAGCCATTGGGTTTCAGCTGTGATATGGATTTCTGCGATCGGACACTTATATTAACAGCCTATACGCTTTTTATTGTCCTTCCTATCACAATCGATTTTACTAAATCTTCAGGGTTATTTCAAGGGAAACTTAAATTTAAGTAGTGTCAAACATTGGTTTTCATTTGTATTCAATTTTCTTACTTATTCTGATCGTGATCACTTTAATAATTTTAAGTGACGCAAATTTGATTATTCACCTGAGTTATAAATTTGGATGTATCACTGTGTAGAACGCGATAGAAAATTATTGAAAAGAAAGCGGGATTTGCGAAAAGGAACCATTCGCCGTTTCTATTTCTTTGTTCTAAGTAAAATGTGATTACATTTAGCAAGAAAAATTGCTTAAGCTAAATTATAAATTAATTACATTCAGTGAATCCGCATTTTTGTTAGTGTAGTATAATTATATAACTTGGTATATTACTTAGCCATGTCGCTGATGGTAATTTCATTCTACGATATTGTAAGTTGTGTTCATACACTTAGTCACTGATAAATTAATAACAAACGCTTGTCCGTTTTTGTTATGAGAGATAGGAGGATTTCACTAGTACTTTAAAGGGTCTCCAAATTCTGTATCTGTTAGTAATTATGACCTTCATTGATATTTGTTTTGATTGTTTGATGATTTGGACAGCAATCTGTAACTTTACCAAACAAAAACCCAATTTGCCTGGATAGTATTCTTATTTCCTAAAGTTTGTTCATTTGGGCCTCATAAACATTTATCACACTGCTACATCGTATAACAACATTTCATTCTGTCAAAATCGCATGGTAGTCTTCATTTAGCAATTGAAAAGTGATCCAAATTATGAAACCTCAATTCATAACACTTGGGATTATGGTTGGCGGTGGAATTTAAGACACTTGTCTCGTTCTATTCAGGACTCATTAATTAGATATTATTGGATTTTAGTGTTGTTAATGACATTAGGACTAAAAATGAGTGCTCTCTAGAGCGTTTTCTATTAAACTACTTAGTGGAGATAACCATAATCTTGTTCATAATAGTTTTATTCACTTGACATCTGATCAGTCAATAATGTAAAGAAAACATATAATTCAATGTTTCCTAAATTCGTTATTGACTTATATTTGTATCACACTAATTCTTATCTATAATTTTTGCCATCTTCACGGTGATTCATTCCAGGTTTTTGTTCAGTCACTTGAATGGTTCTGAAATTAAACGTAATCATCTTGTAATTAATTTTTAAGTTAAAACCATGTGTACATATGTGCTACGAAGCTCCTAACATGTTTTTAAACACTCTTTTGGAGTTTATTTAAAGATATTTTCTTCTTTGTTAAAAACAGTTTTTGTGAAAGAATGATGCTTAAAGTGTGATTTGTAATGAAAATTGCACATTAAATTAGAGCACACAATTACTAAATGAATCGAAAAATGGCGGAAAGTGCTAGATATAAAGTACCTAGTGAACACTAAAGTTATTGAGAATAACTTCATCTGAAAGTTACAAGTCGCAAACGATTAGTCTACTTTTGTATCACAACTGTTTTTATGTATTTGTAGAGATTTACATGTTTTCACTGCTAACAAATTGTTCTCCGTTTTCAGGATATTGTTGGTGTTGGCATTGCAAATCAACGTGAAACAACTATTGCATGGAATCGTGAAACTGGTGAACCATTAGCTCCAGCTATTGTCTGGTCTGATGCTAGAACTTCCAACGATGTTGTAAAGTTTACGAAAATGGCTCCTGGTAGTACTTCTACTGCTTTTCAGGTAAAAAAAAAACACGTAAAAAGAATAACATGTTTAGAAATGTACTTTGTATCTTTTTTAAAAGTATTCGATATTGCTGAAATCCAAGACTTTGTCTTGTTTATAACCTATCAGTTAAATTTATATGTATTGATATTGTCACTGAAACTCAATTCGAATATTTATTAAACCAAACAACGCAGAGTTTTTATTAGACCAACTTGTTATTTTAGATATTCAACATACTTCTATTTTCAAGATGCATAAACATTTTTCCACAATTTATTGGTTAAGCATATAACATTTTCTTGATATTTTACTATGAACTAGTATAGTTTAGTTGTCACTTACATATATCCGTTTATGATGTACATCTGAGATAATAATTCAGACCGATTGACTAGTTAAACTGTAGAAATTTCAATGTCACAAAAAGTACAAGATTTAGAAAATAGAATAAATTCATTCTATTTCATAGCTTCTTATCAACTACAATCATCTTAGGTTTACAAGATATATGATTAGAAATAAAAGCTTCACAAAGTTTATATAATAAAGTTGAGATGGATATTTGACACTGGACCGAATGTAAGTAGAATAAAATATAGGATATAATACTGAACGTCAATAAGACTGACATATTTATTTGTTGAAAAATTGCCATACTAAAAAAGATTTCGGTCATATTTACTAAGAAGCTTTATCAAAAACAACGGAAAAAAGGAATCATACAATTATGTTAAGAATAAAAAAATAATATAATGATAAATGACTGTATAAGATGAAGGCCGATTCAATTCCTGAGCGTCAGTATGATTAAGCAAGAGATAAATACCACAATTTAACAAGGCAAAGAATGGCTTACCACGCTTTACATATAGATCAGGTTGATAACGTTTAATTATGATTAGTATTTTTTATAACAGAAAATAAAATTGGGGAAAAAATGTTAGTCAATGATTTCGAATCATCTAGAGATATCCAGAATGCATCTATCATACAACAGGTGCTTGATAATTGCACTTGTTTGAAGTTTATAAAATGTCTTGTAACTAAGTGAATCCATTTTATTCCACAAATCTCTTCTTCCCCTTGCATCGTTCAAAATTATAAAATGATTAAAGAGTACGAGATACTAGAAAATTGAATCAATCGTGTCTGTATAAGCTATTCGGTTAGTAACTAAGACTTACTTATACAATCGATTGATCAATAATCGTTCACTTTTATCAATTGCATTAATCTTAATAGGTTTTAATTGGTATCCAAAATTTTGATGTGTACGTATCCTAATTAGTAACATACATATTTAACCCAGATAATTATTGGTTAAAAGTGACGTTCAAAATACTTATCTCACTCTACTGAAGACTCATAATTTAGACGTACTCACACTCCTTTATTGGTATTCTCACTAAGACTCGAACCCAGTATCTTCAGTTTGAATTAATTAGTCCAGATAGTTGCTAACTTATTTCAGGCGCTTGGTGATCATGTCATTACTAGCAATTTTCCTAAATATACAATTGCAGATATTCAGCAATTAATTCTGATCAGTGTTTGTTTGAATATGTAAACCTTAAGCTAATTATGTTGATGATTCCATTTTGTCACAGGATATTAAAGTATATGGATTTTAACTCTATTAGCTCAGTAGTAGCATGTTAGAGTGTGGGTTTTAATTTAAAAAAACATGGGCTTTTGAGAATAAGCTTGAAAATAATGGCTTCTTGAAAACCATAAGTACACCTTGTTGACAAGTGCTGACTAGCACGAAACTTGTGTCTGGGGTTACCAACCAACTGCTTTTTAGCGATTTTATTTTGAAAATTTGTGTTGAATTGGTTTCGTTTAGAGCAGTAATAGGATTTACTTGTGAGGATTTAGTTGTTACGATATGTATTCATCATTTGGAATTAAATGCTGTTGTTTACTACCTTCAGCGTAAGGCATATTGTTAGTAAAATAAGTGTTGCATTCTAGTAAATCCTTTTGCAATATTAAGACGAATGTGTCTGAACATTTAAAAAAATAGGAGAGCTAAGGGGATTTGCAGCGAACAAAGTATTAATCATTTTAAACTGAAGAAAATACTTGTTTAATTGTAAAAAAATTTGCTTGTAAGACATTATATTGAGCTTATTCGTGTTAACAATGATAAATGTGTTCAGATAAAAAATTATTTTATGACTTCAGATCATATGTAAAAAATTGGATTTTTTACCAGTTTAGTTTGTTTCATTATTCCAATGACCAGGGAGTCGAAATATGTTTTTTGGAGTCATATGTTTCCTTGACTCTTAAGAAGATGAAAACCTACTAGGCATATATCATTATAAACCCAATGGAATGTAGTTTCTTCAACATAAAATAAATAAAGTTCCATACCACTGACTGATATGACTTTATGAACTACTGAGATCGGAAATTTCTGAATATTTAGTTCATCATTATATGGGGTTACTTAATAATGTGCATCTATAACACCCTTGTTTCGAACCCAGGACTTTCGTGCCTCACAGAAAGCATCTTTAGAGCACTGAGTTGGATTCCATTGGTTTACATTTCTAACGATATTGGAGACAAGCTTTTATTGGCATCGATAAGTAACTGCTACACTCAACATAGTTTAACTCTCCTGGATATGTATTCTTACTAGGAAAAAAAATGTAGTGATTGTTTGGGTTGTTTACTGACACCCTTTTGCTAATATTTTTTTTTAAAAACGAGTCTTAAACTTTTTTATGATTAAAAATAATCCTGCTGTAAGAAATAATAAGATGTTTAACTGAAACAAAATTATAACCCATACTTTAAGTTTTTTAACAATAAGACTTCTAGTGTTCAGCAGTCTCTGATTCTCATAAATATTTAGTAAACGGGCACCCAATCGTAGGTTTTAAGAAAAAAAGTTTATAAATGTACGATAACGAAACCACTTAATTAAATTGACAAAAGCATATACAAACTGACCACATATACCACTAATTACGCTATCGACTTTTATGCTTGACTGTGTAACGTTAAATAATTTTATTCTTTAACAATAATTAGATCAGCAACAACTGTTATGAATTTAATTCAACTATTTACTCAAAGGCATTTTTTACTGGTGATATGCCGGGCACCTAAGGAAGATTGGTTTATCTTGGAAAACTGTTATTCTGTAGACTATGTCATTATTTTTGGTTATATACAAAGTGAACATTTTATTCCTTTGGTTACTCAATTCCTCTGGCTTTATTCTCCTATCTATAACATTGACTGTTAGTATATCATTTCTCATTATGAACTACGGTTAATTGATTATGTATATGTTGCTTCAGTTCAAAATCACTTTTACTTCTATTTTGTATTAATGCTAGTTTTCTAATTGGCTGACTAAGTGGTCAGGTTTTATGTATATATAAAGCGATGCATGAAATATAACATGAATATGGCTGGTTGGTTCACCAATATTGTGTTCTCTTATTCACTGCTTGGGACTGAATAGACGTTTGACAGACGTGCAGTGACCGGCTAGAAACTCTAATTGCCCATTGCTATTGTAACTTCGCGCATACAAGGTCGTATCAACTACTTGGTCATTAGTACAATCATAGCAGCATTTTCGGACTTCATAACATTTATAACAGTAGATTCATTCCGTATGAGGTTCATGAGGGAATTCAGGTTTTGCCAGTTAAAAGTTTGATTATATATAACACATGATTGATGAACACTACCGATACTTTACTGGGTATATTGACATCTCATTATCAACCTCAGGAAGCTGTAATGTAAAGTGCCTCTTTATTGGTCTATACTCTTTTTCCGTATACATTTCAGTGGATATAGTAAGTGACACGTGAATAACATATAATAAAAATATATGCTAAACGTGTGCTATAATACTTTATTATTATTATTATTATGTAATATAGCCGCTAATAATAAGCCATTATCAACATATATACATAACTACGGTAATACTTTTAGATATAAACATTCAAGAAATTTTCTCATTATTTTGTAGTTGTTGATCTAATCTGTAACTAATTGTATATGATAATGGTTTTATAATAGTTCTGTCATAATGTTCATTCATAATATGTTAGTTCTTTAGCTCCTATTCATATTTATTCTATCATAATACATTAAGATTTAAATCATTATGGAAATCTAGATTAGTTCACTTTAGAGAATATATTGGCTTTACGATTATACTATTGCGTATAATTTTTTATGTTAAAAGATGTTGAAATAATAGGTATATGTAGTATCAATCTTTTGTGAAAATGACTTACGAAAAATAAACTGATATGTATGTAACCTTCATAAACTGAATAGTTCAACGCGTGGAGTTCAATGACATTAAAAGTTAGATAGTCATTTACCGGTGAAATTTAATAATGCCCACATAATGTCATTAATTGTCTAAAGGTAAATAAAGTGAACAATTGGACAGGTTGCATAATAGTAAGCTCTCAAAGTGGCCTGTAAATCACATGGTCAGTATTCTGTAATGTAATGACTTTTTCGCTGCTGATAAGACTTGAACTATTCCGAAGCAGAGCCTTAGCACTTCAGTTGCTTTTCATTCACAGCAAAAAATTATCCTAAGGCTTTCTGCTATTACAGCAACATTTATGGCAAAATATCTTTTTCAACTTCATTTAAAATTAAGTGAAACAATTGGTAGAGATTTTACATATCTCCTGTTAACTTTTCTTTGTTTCTCTAGTACATTACAGGTTTACCTATACATAGTTATTTCTCAGCTTTAAAAATGAATTGGTTATTAAAAAATGTAGAGTCAGTAGCAAAGGCAAATGAAGAAAACAACTTATTATTTGGCACAGTTGATTCATGGCTTGTATGGAAATTAACTAATCAGATGTGCTATGTTACTGATGTGACAAATGCAAGTCGTACATTATTATTTAACTTAAATACATTAGATTGGGATCATGAACTATGTCAGTAAGTATTAAATATTTTTTTTATTATTTTCAGTCGTGTTATGCTTTGAGTTAGTTGATTTAATTTCTAATTTTCCATTACATTTTCGGCCAGAATCATCAGCGCTTACTTCAGTTACAATGAAATAACTTGATATGTCATCACTCATGTGAACACAGACAATTTCAAACACGAATTCTGTTAGAAAGTGTGAAAGTATTGTGTGGAAGAGCTATGGAATCTTAACCAATCTCCAATCAATATGCATATCAACACAGATTAAACCAACATATGAAACGTCAACCAATCACTTGACTAAAGGTCAATAAAGCAGAACAAACAACAGAAATATAAAGTGTTATCTAACGCACTTCTAAAGACAGCCATTCACAGATAAATTAATCTAAACAGGTTAACCTAGCGCTTGTGAATTAAGTGCATACGAATTTGTCCGAAAAGTAAACTACCAAAGTTTAGATGTTAAACCAACGATCTTCAAAAATATGGCACATCTAAGAGTATTCATTTGAGTTAAAAATCTTCTGCACCATTTTTGACGTGGATTCATAAACTATTATTTAATAATTTCGAGTTAAATGTTATGTTGGTTAAAGTTTGAATCTGTGATAACATGGCTTCAATGACTATACCATGGGTCATCATACTTCGAATTGTATTTGCTATTCATTTGACATGCGTATTATTTGTTTAGTAAGTCAATTATTCAACAGCTTATAGGCTTGGAAGGTGGCTTGAAGTAGTCAACAGGAGGTCTTGGACCTAAGTTTCGTACTATTTGGCGCTCATCAGTAAGGCGTGTTTACAATTTTAGTGAAATTGATACTCTCTAGCAAATATGATACCAAATTATCCGATTTCCCAATCTTTTAATCAAGCAGCGACTGGCTTATTTTAAGGACAAAAATGTATAAATTAATTGGTCACTGAGGGATGATGTTTGTTACGATTGTCCAGTCCTTCACAATACTGACTGGACCTTATATGTATAAACGAATGAATCCGCCTTGACAACACTCAGTGCACTAACAGATTTCCTGCCACTCAATAGCACAGTGTTTTATAAACGGATGTCATATTGCCTAGCTTGATTGTAACAATTTTGATTTTAAGAAAATAATAGATTTTAACTATATTTCTTAGGTTAGCACTATACTTATATAAATAAGCAGTCAGATGGTATCCTAAGACTTCTTATATATGGTACGCAGGCTTATAACCATATCTATATAGTTAATTATTACGCATATATCTACTCTGTTTATTGAATTACAGATTTTTCCATATCAATCCGTGTACACTTCCAAAAATAGTAACGTCATCCGAACTAATTGGTGTAATTCAAGATCCAAGATGTTTACTGAAAGGTATTTCAATATATGGAATACTAGGTGATCAACAAGCATCACTTGTTGCACAAACATGGACATTATCTAACGCTAACAGTGAAAATAATTTATCAAATGTATCTAGAGTTAAAGTCACATATGGAACTGGAGCATTTATGCTATGGAATATTGGTAATCGACCATATTTTTCAGATAAGGGAGTTTTAACTACAGTAGCTTATCAAATGGGTTCAATAGGAAAACCATTTTATGCATTAGAGGTAAGTTTGCTGTAGAATAATAATAATAACTAATTATGATCATTTTGCCCATATATATTTAGCTATTCCGTATAACAAACGAATAGATTCTAATTCTTCAGAAAACTAACTTCCTTTGGTTACAACATGTAGTCTCAAAGATCCTTATTTCTCAATTTTAAGATGAAATAAATTGTAGAGAGTTCACTTATTTTTATCAAAATAACTAGCGTTTTAAATAGATTCATTTTAAAATTCAGTATTTGTTGCATGATTGTTCTCATACGCTGATACAATTCTACCAACAATTCACGAACATATATATTGTTTATGTAGCAAGTTACTGATAATTTATAGTTTTGGATTTCAAAAAACTGCGAATTATTTACTAATTCCTCCAAGTTTTTTAAAAATGTTAATGGCTATCTAAACTTTACAGACCAGTGAAGGATACCGGGTCCAAGTTTCAATGTGAACAACACTGGAATACTGAGTTTCACATAGGAAGAAATACATGTCTTGCACTACAGTCCTTCCTGCTTATGACTGTTTATCAATTTTCCGTATAATATAAAGTTGCTTCTTATTAATGTGAGAGTCAATAAAAACGATGGAGCACTAGATTTTTTAGTTGGCTTCTACTACCGGGAGTTGTGTACTCTTGTATATACTTGAAATCAAACATAGAGCTCTCAAGTTTCCCAATAAGATCAAATTTTTTATCTACGGATCAAGAGTCACAGGATTGTTTTTTTTCATTCCGATTATTCTAGAATATAAGGAGGCCATCAAATGACTAAATATTTCATCTTTGTATGAATTTCTTCAATTTTTCTTTTGTTAATTTGTTATTTAATGATAACAACTGGCTAATCAGTCAGTAACTGGTTCGTATATTATTATTAAGAGTAAGTTGAAGTGACTGCGTCTTACTATGGATAGTAAATAGTAGATATAACTCATTGGTCTCTTCATGTGGTAACTTAAACAGAATTTAAAAGCTGAGATAACAGTGAATTCTTATTGTTTATATATATTGTAATAAAACGACAAAAAACGGAAACTTAGTGATTCGTATATCTTCAATTGGGATGGTTATATTTTGTGGATATTGGTAATTTAATTGATTAAATATGTCACACACTGATGTTGGCAGGGTACCATTAAAAACCAGGGAGCACTGAACAGCTGTTTCGTCCTAGTATGGAACTCCTCAGCAGTGTGCACCCCAGATTCCGCACCAGAGGCTTCAGGTTGACAATGAGCGCTTAACCCTCTGGACCACTGGTTCGGCATCCAATGGTTGAATTCCCACTTCTATCAGTTTGTGATATATATATATATATATATAACGCGGCATTCATCTATTGTCATTGGTGATAGCTATCTCACTCCCGAAAAGTCTGAACTCCACGAGTCACGACTTCTTACTAGAGCCTCAGGAATATCCTGAAGTCAGTCACTAGTGGGTTCATTATTATGGTTCAATTTAGATGGTTGATTTTGTGAAGATTGGTAATTTAATTGATCGAATATATCACGCGGAAAAGAATTCCATAGAGAGATACTCATTTGAATAAGAGTAAAAGTCAATCGATATTATACTTTTCGCTTTATTGCATTTGTACCACATAGTAAACAATAATGGTGAAAGTGGTAGGAAATAAAATCACTTTCTAACCTAAAAGTAAGTTTTCGCCCACAATTAATTAAATACCTCTTGGAAATGATAACAATAACGAGTATTCCAGATTCTGAAGATATGAAAATGAAACTAGCTCTGAACATTACATTACATGTGTTTGCATAAGATACTACCTACTCGCATCATTTCATTTACTCAAATAAATATAAGTAGTTAATCCCTTATTACTCTGGTAAATTAATTATTAAAATAATTTCCCGAATAAATAGATGATGAACATTGTTATGCTTAGTTAGTATCCAAATGACATTTAACTCAACACAAAACTTAGCAGAAATATATTTGAAATCTTACTGGAGTGTTAGTTTGCCTAGTGAATCGCTTCCAAACTACTTGCATCTATTTCAAACCGATAACTGAGACGATGTATGTGATGACAACTATTTTCACAACTAACTATCCGAATCTGAGTACACATACCGCTACATGGATGAGCGTTTAGTATGTATTGATAGGTGAGTAAAGCTATCGGATAATGACTAAACGAGTATGTTTACTGGTTGTACTGTAAGTTTTCTTTTGATATATAATTATTCACTTACTAATCTATGAATAATCTAAAGTAGTATTATTTTAGTAAAATATTCTGCTAAAGTAGTCAAAAATTTTAGTTTTAGTTTCTAGTTTACAAGAGTGAACATCTGAAGTCAAGTAATTTAAATTGATTCTCAATATTTGCATTACGTTAAAGGCTCAGTGTTTATTTGAATATACAATGAAAAAGATGTTATTATTACTTGTTCCTTCAGTGAACTGCAGTGCAAATCGTTGCAATAACCGATTTATATTACCACTCGTTATTAAAATTTACCACCATAAGTCAGTGAGTTTTTTTACGTAACTGGAATATCCATGTCTTTCTGTAATACTATCCTGTCTCCTTCATTTTTACTAGTTTCCAGGCTTTGATACAACCAAAAGACAGTAGAATCAACAATTTTAGTACTTTGAATAAATTATTTACACAAAGTTAATGAAGGAAATTTCCAGTAGTTATTCTTTGTGGGATTTTGATTTTCACTTAGTTTTATGATGACAAATCATCACTCACGCTTAAATGTTGTCTCTTATGACTGAGAAAGCTATTAGTTTGATCTCCGGCTGCATAAACAGTACCAGAACTTTCTAGTTTTATTGAAGCCTTATTCTTAATTTCAATAAGAAGTTTAATCATTTGGTCAATGTTTACATTCCCTGAAATATATGTTTTTTTGAAATTAACAAATCTATTTCATTTGTGTTTTATCAAATAAATTGGATTATCATAACTATTTAGAGATTTTCATTGTGTTATTTCAAATAACAATAACTACTTGTTATTTATTGTTGATATTTTTATGACTTTATGTTGTCCATCTAAAAAGGAAACATTATTTCTAAAATCTGTTTTGGAGAAATTTTTAGTTTTTTTGTTTAAAAACAATGAATAGAGAATTGTTTTTTTTGTACTGTAATAGGGAAAATAGAAAAAAACATGTAAGGTTTACTCGCATTCATTTATCTATCTCTATTTAAGATATTTATTAAATAACATGCATGTATCATAAATTTTTTCAACTCTGTTCGGACGGCATATTGCTAATCCATTCATAAGCATTGAGTTTCAAATGTTTAATCAAATGAATTCTCATTATGTTTAAATTATTTGACAGAATGTTTAATAACCAAATTTATCATTTCTACGTACGGTCTTCTACTTAGAAATTGTATTTTGAGTATCTATACTATTTAACAAACAAATTTATAGTAATATTTAGTTTCTATATTGATGATAAGAACATGTATGTCAGCCTCCTTACTGCATGTAATCTAGGTTTATGTATGAATTTATTTCTTAGAGGATTTGTATTACTTCGCCAATCCAGCGTCAAGTTTTCATAATTGAAATTGATCAACGAATTCATATGACATATTGATAGTAGGGAACTGATGATTTGTATATAATTTACCTTCTTAATATGTTATTGCTGTTGTTTGTTAGTAATAGTGTCTATTTCAGAACTATTCTGGAATATACTGTCATTGAGTAGTTGTGTGTTATTTTGGACTAAATAATTGTTGTACTGAATATGTCTATTAATATGTTTATTAATAGATGTTGATATTTTATCCAGTACAGCTTGTAAATAGAAAGCAGATTATCAATTGACTAGTAACTAAGATAATTCTTATCATGGGTTGAAAGCCAGAAGACACGCTACAATCCTTTTATTCAAGCTTCAACTTATGGCTTTCCTCAAGGTCTAGCTAAAAATGTTCATATATTACGTTAAGGACAATCGGGCTGTTTAAGTGGCAATCCTACCTTCTGCATTTATTGACTCTACTTACTCTGTTATATAGTACATTCCTCAGCAGTTATCATTGTTGACTAATTGACTTTCACTTAGCAAGGCTTTTCTCCACAAGTCATCACTTATATAAGTTGTTTCTTTCTAAATTACTTTCGGTAATTCTTCTCAATAAATCAGTTGGCTTTTTAACCAGATTATGGAAAGTACCATTGGTTAAGATGGAGAACAATACTCAACAGTCATTCTATAACTTTTAAAACAGTCAATATGATTGTGACTCATGTAAATGTATTTAGTGACATCGAGCTCTGTCAGATTAGTATCTAGATTGTAATTTTTTAATGTTCTGGTTAGCTCTTATCCACTTTTGATGTTGTCCTAATCACAAGTTATTTGATAGTAAATAATGTAGGTTTTATCCTACATTGTCTCTTTATTCAGCGAACAAATAAAGTACATTAAGTATTTTACTAAATAGTGTTTATACGTGAGGTTCTTATCTTTAATCTAACTCAGTTTCGTATCCAAACTATCAAGCTGCGTTCCTCCAAATTCATTGTTTGATAACATTAAAGATCTTCATTGATAAAAACGGCTTCCCGAATAATCTAGCAACGATTAAAAAAATTATGATGCTATCAAATTTGAAAACAGAAAATCATTGTTATATAACTAGTCAGTTTTAAGTGATATGCTGAGCAATAAGTGCGCTTAATATCCATGGTTTAATAAGGTTGGTCTATGAATGACCCATGAGAACAGTGTTTCATAATAATTGAAGTTGGAAACAAACTTTCTTTTTGTCAAATATTTTGTATTATATTGTATAAAACGACAAATATTTTTTGATGTTATTCTGTTTTTTGATATCCATCCATCCGGGAGGGGGGGGGGGAAGGCGTCGCATTGATTAGTTAAATTTGTGAGAAAATATTACTCGGTCATAATTAAGCCAAGCGGTTGATCGATCTTTCGTCAATACAAGCTTCCCTTTCGTTACGGTGCTAAGCATTAGCTGCTTATTTTAAGTAGTATATCTTAAATTCGGCATTCTTTTAGTGCGTTAACGTAGCTATGGAATTCATAAATTTGTTGACAGCCGTCCAGTAGCTAGAAACATATTTGATTAGTCTGCATTAGCGATTGTATTTCAATGATCGAATTTATTTGTCGCCACGTAATTAAGTGATCTAACACTGAACCATGTCAGCATATAAGGTGGTTTAAAGTAGTCCTCAGGAGACTCTACGTGACGTAGATTGTTTGATACTCGCCAACCGTCACCAAGGCATACCTTTAGTCTTGGTGAAGCTGATATTTTTGCTTGGATTCTAATCCAGCTCACAAAGCCTCATAGTTTGATGGATTACTTTTAAGCTATTTTGATAGTGACTGGTCTTCTGTTGGCTTGAGATACCTACACTTATTTATTTTCGTGTAGTAACTGTTTTATTAGTTGTCTAGTTCATAGTGCTAATGGAATTTCGCAGATTTAATACTTTATAGTCTTATAGTAAACTCAACACTGACGTCAGTATTTGTTCCTGTGTATCAGCGAGCGTCAGTGTTCAAAACTTTTATTCATAAATTTAAAGACTACACAAATGTAGTTGACTAAACAATAATTCGAATGTAAACTAAACTTAGTTTCATGTCTACACCAAGATGAAGTTTGTCTCAAGCCTACCTCACTTCACGCGCTAACCTAAGCTTCTTTGAATAGATAACAATACGTAAGATACTATCTGTATGAATCCACTGACATCTTTTGTTGCATGTAGTCAGTTCAACCATTAGATTTCAATGGCTTTTATTGAAATCTTCAAACATAATTAATTACAATCTAGACCATGTTTGTATGATTCCAATGCCTGCCAAAACTTATTTCAAGAATTCTATTTCCACACTAATAAAATGTTAACTTAAAATGCTTAAAGCTTGACTAGGAATTTTATTAAGTATGTTCTCTAAAATGTTTTTCATGGATAAGATTTCATTCTTTCTTTTTGCTCTAACTACTACTGATAATGATAATTGTGTTATGTGAAAACCTTGATCCTTTGCTTTTTCTACTTTATCAGGGTTCTGTTTCATTTGCTGGAGCTACAATGAGATGGTTAAAAACAAAACTTGATGCATTTAAAGATTATTCAGAATGTGAGAAATTGGCTACTGATGTATACAAAAAACAAAGATTGAATGAACCAGACCCATGCTATTTAGTTCCAGCATTTAGTGGCCTTTTCTGTCCATGGTGGCATGAAAGTGCTCGTTGTATTATATGTGGAATTACAGCGAATGTTGACAAATCTGATTTTATTTATGCTGGCTTAAGATCATCTGTTTATCAGACTTATGATGTTTTATTGGCAGCTACTTTAGCAACAGCTAATTACAGACATCATTCAATCGTCCCATTGAAAACACTAAAAAAGCCAAATGAAATTATCGTTGATGGAGGGATGTCAAATAATAATATTCTAATGCAAAGTTTAGCTGATATTCTAAGTAGGTTTATACATCTCGTACTATTTTGATATTTTTAGTATTTCATACTGATTAGTAGTGAGTTTGATTTAAAAATTATCTAACCTAAACAGTGATATTAGTGTTGATTCATTGAACCGAAATTTATAAAAACAAAATTTGATTTGTATTGAGACAACCAGGAAACATTAAACTTCCCAAATGCTAGTAAACTTTCAAGAAAGAACATTACAGATAGTCATCAGTAGCATAAATATTGTGTAGTCACTCTGGGTTTAAAGACAGTTAGATTGGCATCTCATAAACTAGACAAACATTTGTTTATTGAATCTTGAAACTGCATACACTAAAACTTAATCTTTCAACTACAGATTCCGAAAATTGTTTACATTGTTAGTTATTCATCATAATCAACAATTTTGTTACGACTTCTAATTATGACTATGAGATAACATATTATCCTAAATTTACAATCTCCCAAACTTTCAGTTAACCTTCTAGTACTATTTATGTCTTGAGTACACAATTAAATCTGCTTGTGATGTGTTCAGATGCACTTGTACTAACAACAAATATGTCATCTTCCTCTAGCACTTAGTGTCTCATTGGGTTGAGCAAGTATCTGAAGGAAACACTTGAGAATGATCAGTTCGCCAAAATAAAACAATTTACAAACAGTTTGAAAGGTGATAGGTTCAGGGGACAATCTGGGCCTCTACACGCTTATTTGTAACTATATCATTAGACAAGAAATTATATTTTATAATCGTTTTCCGTCGTTATAGCGAATTGCTAAATGCTTTGCTAGCTCTCTTGAACGAAAATGATAGTTTAGTTTAAGATATCTACAAATGGATTTCTGGCACTAATAGTTTATGGGCTGTTCTGCGAATTTTTGATAGGACTTAGAATAGATTCTTTCTATACTGCCATTATTCGTAAAAACTAAATTCAACCTATATTCAGATTTATTCCCAGTATTATTATATTGTAACTATATCCACTTTATAATTCGAAATTCCTTTTAGCAAAGTTCTTATTAGCATAGATTTTAATAACGTACATATAGGTACTTAAAGATGGCATGACTTAATCATCAAATGAGTTTTGGTGTCGTAAACATCACATTCTTCTCATAATAGACACATGAGACAGTTTAACTATTAAAACTTTAAGTTTGATTGTTCACATAATTTTGTAGGGACCGTTCGAAACAGCTGTGATTAGGAAAATATTACAATGCATATGGTATTTCAAAAAAATGACTCGATAGTCAAGTTGTTGATGTAATTCAATAAGGATGCTAATGAATGTTTTTAATCCTCACAGTCACACGATGCTGACATCGAAAGAACTTCAACTGTTAGGGTATACCATATTCTTTTTTTGGGAGGACTAAAATGTCGTTATAAAGCAAGTGATGTAATAATGTTTAATTTTAACTTTTGTTAAAACTTCTATATTTCCATCTCAAACTTTAAAGCATTAGATATGCAATCGTTTTACAGCCTTAGTGCATTGCAAATAACTATTTTATTACAAATGTAGTTTGCACAGAAAACTGTAGGTAATGAAACTGGATGTACTATAAGAAAACACTCCAAGAGATTACTTGAAATTTGTTGGGAAACAACAGTGACATCCAATTCATGTTTGAGTGCTAAATTTCCATTATTATTACTAAGTTGTTTATACAATGATGACTTTTACAAGTTAACATGGTACTACGGAAATTTACAGCACTCTATAGAAAAATGCTTAAATATTTTTATTGGCTTGGAATCGCTTCAGAGAAGAGAACACTAATGGATATTCGATCCTCAATATTTATTAATGTATAAAGATATTCACTGTAATTTTAGTTGTTTACGTTTCGATAGAAATAATTCTCTTCTGCTTTGTAAACACTAACATTTACATAACTTTGAACAAAAGCCTAGAGAATTAGTTGTAACGTACACTTAAGGTAACAGCTAAAGCTAATTAGCGATGCTAACCACAAGTTATAAATTAGATAGCATTACTATTTTGTCTTCGATAGTTGTGTTATAAGGTGTTTTGTATCGTCAAATCAATATAGGTATTAACAGCGAAATTTTTGACTTTTAAACCCTCTCTACTGACATATAACTTAATGTCCAATTATAATTTAGTCTAGAACATAGAATAGATACGTGAACTGACTGTATACAGTTGTAAATTAAATAATGAATCGTAATTTTCATTACATATTATTTTCAGTTGTAGATGGATAAGTTTGGCATTTTGACTTACTTTACAAATTCGATTGTCATTTATTAATGTTGACTCTTTTTAGTGAAAGATGAGTTTGCTACGAATAATCATTATAACTAGTTAGCTTAAATTTCTAAAATCCAAGTGGACAGAGGAACTAGTCAGAATAACAAATTAACTGAGATTTTAACTAATCAAAAGACGGTAATTGTAGACAAATGCTTTACCTATAATATGAGTAGTATTGAAGAGGGTATACATATTTTATGTAATTTATTTACTTATTAAGGTTTTTTATGGGTTTCGTCGCTTTCAGGTTTAGAAAAACATTGACATACAAACTTGTCTATGCAGCTGCATAACATCTGTATTAGGTTAGGATTAGTTGAGGTTGAGGGTTTTAAAGCCCTTTACCTAAATTTTATTGTCGTTCAAAACTCGCAATTTTTTTGTTAATACCCATTTACCTAGAATGAACTTAGTATTGGATACATTTAGCACTATATTTTCTGTCATATCAAGCATTAGTTATTTTTCTTAACATTTTCCCATTTTAATCACTTGTCATAGATATTAGGGTAACTCGATTTCTAACTGGTCGAAGAAGGGCTCTCTAGATCCCCTCCCTTTGAGTATAATGATAGTTTTTCTCAGGTGAATTAAAAATTACTTAATACCGTCCCTATACTATACTGTAGCCAGGTTTGAACCTCCAGTTTAGCAGTTAGAATACCTTAATCACTATTTTACTTAATAACTAGTAACTCCAGTCAATTTATTAGTCTGTCAGGTTTAAATTTCAACCTAATTATACCTCCCCATATACATCAGTAATAATAGTCATTAAAATCTGTCAATTTACTCTACTCACAAAGTAAATTAAGGTATGCATATGTTAGTTAAGTAACTTAATATCATTGATACAATTTGTTATGTATGAATGTTCGTTTAATATATTATTTACTTATCTTTACTATTTATCTTAATTGAATAGATGTAACTGTTCGACGTCATAATCATTCTGATGTTATGACAGCCTTAGGTGCTGCAATAGTTGTAGCATTGGCATTGAACATTAACCCATCAGGTTTGTTGAAACTTCGAGAATATCCAGAAAAAGCAGATCAATATCAGTCAACATTTTGTTCAAAAATTAATTCATCTGATCGTGCTGTCAAATTATCTGGTTGGCATGAATCAGTCAAACGAAGTTTACATTGGATATCAAATTCACCAATAAACGAATCACAGAACACTTTTCTCGACTTAGTCAATGATGTCTATAATGATCAGTGCAAAGAAGAAACAGAAATTGTAGTAAGTGAAATATTTTCTACTGAATTCTCTTCCTGTCCCCTCTCCTTAATATTCTGTTTCATTTAGAGTGAAGTTATTTACTGTTTAGTGAAAAATGTCAATTCTATTTTGGAATAAGTTATAACTTATATAACACAACAAGCTAGAAAGGGTACTAAGACTATAATGAATATATCGCTTGGGTATGAGGAGTTCAGGCTTGAAATGTTGAGGTTCTTGAAGTGGACAAGTTTAAGTACATATTCGTAAGTGCTCATTTTATATGACCGAAGTAACTTGTTCCGCAGTATCATGTACACTCAAAGCACTAAACAGGAGATTGTACTGAACACAACCAAGATTCAGAAGCTTGCTGTGGAAAAAATAACACGAAGCGTTGCTGAAAAGTACGTTTTTCTCAAAGATTTTGATAGTCATTGTCCAAATCTGAACCAGTAGTTTCACTGTATTTGAACAATATAAAAAATAATTGTATTCTTAAGTAATCTCAGAGAATGGAATAAATGACATAGTTAACGTTTTATAATGTAGTCAGATCAACGGCTGTAAGATGATACAGAGAAGGGGAGGTATTCAGTGGTTCTCTTACCGTCCAGAAAGAATAATAAATGTAGCTAATCAGGGTGATCCAGAGAATCATAACCCAAATGGAAATTATTTAATGTGATACTTGCATTTGACACTCAAAAGTGCAAATTTATTAGTAAAGGCTGCTTTTCGACATTACACAGTAAGAACTATAGTATTAAACATACCTTATATTGAGTTCTTACTAAACAAACTTAACACTAAATGTAAACCAAGACCCCTAATCTAATCTATCCGTACTTCTAGCCTATACTCTAACATAGATACAGCTCTAAATTAACTTCACGTTGCATACAAGTTGTTTTTGGTTCATATTAAAGGTTTCAGAATACAGACATTACTTAGCTAGATAGATGAGTAATAATTATTTTTTTTAATTATAAACAGGATAACCTATAGATAGCGTGATTTATTCAATTAATAAAATAAAATCTGTATATCCATCTCATTATCACTCGTATTTTCTAGTAAAATATTTATTTGCAATTAGTTAAAACTGGCTATAAATTTTTGAGGTTGACTAGTTCATTTATTTACTCAAATTTTTATGATGATTAGGTAAAATGATTATTCCTTATTGACATTTTAACAATCGTTCATACACATCTTTATACTTTCACGTCTCTATACTATACTCTAACCCTGAACTTCTAGATAATAATCAGCTATCAAAATTTTAATATGTTTGCAAACTGGCGGTAAAAGCAGCCATGTATTCATCAACTATCTGTTTATATATTGAGTATAACACTTTAAGGTGATTTATTAGTGGCAAGAAATATGGGTTTTTCAAACTGCTCATTTGGATATTCCACTTGAAGCTTAGTGTTCAAGAAGAAAGTTTTATTTGTTATTGGAGGATTCTCTCAGGTTGTAATTTTTATACTGATTTTTTTATTAATGAACCATGATGGATAGCCATTTCTAATGATTATTTGTCAGATTTGAAATAGTTTATCATCAATTTAAGAAGCTTTCTATCTTTTGAATAATACAATCAATAAAATGTATAAATTATCCAATTTCCTGTTACGTAAATAATAAAAATAAGTATATGTGACTAGTAATAGTGTATGACATCCAGTTCAATGTTGTTAGTAGGTATGCAGTCATCAACTGAAGAAATCAGTATTTAGGCAATTGATGATCAACTCACAAAATGAAATATAAAATAATCCACTCATATGTTCAATGTGATCACTTAAGAAACATAAATTGGCGCTCAACAGCTTCGTGTAACTTTTACAAACTGACAGTTCTTTTTGTTTATTCAATTAAATAAAATCATATAAATGGTCTTTTTAATATTCTTTTTTAAAGCGAACCAAGTATCCAATGTGTTCATTACAAAAAGTATCACTTAGTTTAACAGTAATTGGTCTATTTCTACTTGGATTTTTAACTGGCCGAAGAATTAAATGATGATATTTATGGAAAATTTTATCTAATGAATAAATATTTATATGTAATAGTTACGTTGACATGAAATAAACCAAAAACACCTCATCACTGATAATTCTGTCTATGTAGTGAATTTTGTCCTCATTATTTTCATGTTGTTTTAATCTTAATCAGACATATTTTTATGTTGTTTATCTCAAAAATTCTTTTCCAAAAAAATAATATGTTGGAGATCCTTATTATCAAATATGGTTTCAGAGGTAAATTTTCTTATGTCTTTCCTGTTGAACCGAATGTTTGTTTAATTTTTTAATACTAATCTGACTTCCCAAATGAATTACGTATAACTTATACAACTATCTTGAGCCAATCCTTATGTACTATACCAGTGGCAGAATATCAGTCGATGCGCGATAATTCACTTCAGCAATCCAAAACTAAACAATTAAAGTTCAAAAACTCGGGTAGTCCCGCTGTTCAGTTATACTGTAATATGCGTACCAAAATAATAATGTACAGTAAATAAAATATGTTCAGCGTTACCAGTGGCTGCTACAAAGTCAACTGTATCAGATTGACGTTAAGTAAGTAATGGTGCTTGCAAATTGTAAATCTCTCCAAGTAACCTTTTACATAGAAAAATTGTTATACCTGACGTAAGGACGGCCGATGTTATCAATTCCACTTATCTGTGATACAATATCCTACAGCTAACACGCATCCTTGCCCTAATTCATTACTCAGATACAATGATTCGACTGATTTGTCAAGAAGCCGACCAATCACTCACATGCATGTATTATTATAATATAAACCAATAACATATATACATATATAATGTGGGCACGTCAGCACAATACTACCTGGCTATCTGATTGATTGCTATCCCAATACGCTTTATAAGGTTTTCAAGCAACCATTTAACGATGTCATATTGTAACAAAAAATTCTATGCGACATTTATGTTCTACAGGCGATAATACAACTGACAGTGGTTTGACTCAGCTTGTATCCTTAACCAGACTACAGACATTTCAACTTTTAATCAAGTATTTTCTGTACATCCCTCAACAACATTCTTGCCTAAAATTCCTAATAGTATTTGTAGCATCCGGTCACAATAACAATTTGCGGTCGCATCTCTTACCTGCTGTTTCCTGAATTTTAATTAATCTCATGATATTACTGAATACATCGCTGCAACAGATGCTAAATTTGAAGCAGAGACCTGATTCGATTATTGCACGACATTCTTGTATCACATACCTTAGATGGCCAAAAAAACTTTAATTACATTATCTAGATGTGTTTTCAATCTTCATCGTCATCTAAGACATCACTCACTATATCAAATATCCCTAAAACTGGTCATAATGTTTTTTTTGCTCACAATCGATCTGCATATGGATGATAATGATACTTGTATGGCAATTCCATGTGATGCTGATAAAATAGGTAAAAATGCACAATTATCTTGTTATGGTTCGCGTAAACCAAATTTATCAGCGAAGCCCCCACTGATTAACTATGTTTTTTTCAGTACTTTCTGTTTAACGTGAGCACCACTTATTTGCCCATTCCACGACATGCGGGCGACATCACAAAGGATCTGTAAGATGAAAATCCTGTAGACTAAGTATATCTTCTATGAATACGGCCCATTAGCGAACTTCTGGGCAACACAAGTAGACCTTTCGTTAAGATATCTTGTCTTCTCCACAAGTGGCGCAGAGAAATCAACCGAAATTGTGAATAAAAGGCACTACTGGAAAAGAAACTACTGTTGTTTTTCAAATAAACAACTAGTATGCATAGCTGTCAATTATATAGACATTTTCCTAATCCGATTTCATTCATATTTATGCGAATTTCTAACTTTGCACATTGTCTTTATCTGAACATACGCTACGGAATAATATTGTAAACGTGACACCTAAATTATCAGGCTGTGTATCCATCTTGTCCCAGGTCTACTGAAACCCCTCTCCAAACTACACATTGGAGCTTTCAACGTACGCACCCTATGCCAAATCGGTCAGCAGGCCTCCTTAGCTAAAACCCTGGAATCTCGTATGATTGATGTGTGCTGTGTCTCCGAAACACGCATACAAGATCCTAGCGTGGTCATTCACTTGACCTCACCTTGCCAAAACGGCGATGCGACAAGATACACTCTCCGTTTATCTGGCGATTCGATAGCCAGCTCTCGTGGACTGGCGGGTGTGGGCATAGCGCTAAGCATGAGAGCAGAACAAGCACTATTAGAATGGATCCCTGTTAATAGTCGCCTATGTGCTGTTCGACTAAACGGCTCTGTAAGGACTCAGAGGAATAGGGACACTCGTCGTTGTCTTTTCGTCGTTTCCGCCTACGCTCCCACTGACTGCAGCCCAGACGAACTGAAGGATGAATTTTACAGAAACCTTTGTGAACTTCTTCAAAAAGCCAAACACTCAGACATAGTAGTCGTCGCAGGTGACTTTAATGCCCAAGTAGGTAGTTTAGACCAAACAGAAAGACATTTAGGCGGGTATTTTAGTGTTCCAGCTCAGAGAACAGATAATGGTGACCGTCTGCTGCAACTTTGCTCAGACAATCGTTTATTCTTAGTGAATACTAATTTTAGGCATAAGGAGAGACATCGCCTAACGTGGCGACCCCCTTCAACAAGACAACGATGGACTCAAATAGACCATATTGCCATCAGTCATCGTTGGAGAGGCTCGATAGAAGATTGCCGCTCGTTTTGGAGTACATGTTTAGACTCTGATCATGCTCTAGTACGAGCACGCATTTGCTTGCACCTCACTGGACGTAGAAAGGCCACATTAGGAAAACCCATTAGAATTGATCTGAGCGACGAGAAGGTCAAAAGTAAATTTCAAGAACAGTTAGGGTCACAATTAGGTAACTCTGGAAACCAGGCTGATCCTGATGTTGCCTGGAATGATCTAAAAACAGCTGTAGAAACAGCAGCGTCATCTACTAGTAATTTCAACAAAAGGAGCACGAAAAACCAGTGGATTTCTGCGACATCTATGGCACTGATGAGCTCTCGCCAACTAATCCCGTCAGGCTCTGAACACGATGAAGAGCTGAAAACAAATCAAGTCTAAATTAAGTAGAAGTTTACGAAACGATCGTGAGCAGTGGTGGGCAACGAAAGCAAAAGAGATGGAAAAGGCAGCGGCTTTAGGCAACACTAGGCAGCTTTATAGACTAATCAGGGAAACCGGAATTAAGAAGTCAAGGATAAGTGAAACTATCTCCGAGAAAGATGATACTGTAATCTGCTCTCAACCCAGACGTTTAGAACGATGGGCCGAAACACTTCAAGGAACAGTTTAGCTGGCCTTCAGCTACTCTACAATTATCCAGCAGTTTCACTCAAGCTAAATGGAACATTGAAGTAGGCTCCCCGACACTAGCTGAAGTTCAAAAAGCTATATCTAACCTGAAACGAGGAAGAGCAGCTGGTCCAGATGGGCTAACCCCAGAGGTTTTCAAAGATGGTGATCCAGTCTTGGCGATTAGGTTGACTAGTACTTTAGCTAAAGTCTGGGAACTAGATAAAATTCCATCCGACTGGTCTAAATCACTAATAGTCCCAATATATAAGAAAGGACCAAAATCATCTTGTGATAACCATAGAGGGATTAGTCTGACCAATATAGCATCTAAAATACTAGCCTCAATAATTATCGGGCGTTTAGCAAAGACTCGTGAACTACAAACACGAGAAAACCAGGCTGGCTTCAGACCTGGTCGTGGCTGCATCGACCACATATTCACCATTCGTCAGGTTTTAGAACACAGGCACGCCTACCGGCGTCCTACAATGGTGGTTTTTTCCTCGACTTACAGGCAGCATTCGACTCAGTTGACCGTGAGGTTCTGTGGCAGTGTCTGTCATTAAAAGGTGTACCTCAGAAGTACATAAACCTTGTGAAGGCTCTTTACTCGAACACTACCAGTCGAGTCAGAGCTTATGGCGAACTGTCATCTGACTTTGCGACCTCAAGTGGTGTCCGTCAAGGCTGCCCACTATCTCCGTTTTTGTTTAATTTTATCATAGACGTGCTACTAGAAGTAGCGCTTTCTTCGGCTGAATTTTCTGGGATTGATCTCCTTCCAGGAGGTCCACTTATCGACTTAGAATACGCAGACGACATAGTCCTGTTTGGTGAAGACACTGATAAGATGCAGAGTCTTCTGGTCGCACTGAGCAACAATGCCAGGATGTTTGGGATGCGTTTCTCCCCCTCTAAGTGTAAATTGTTACTTCAGGACTGGCCTGCGTCAACCCCTGAACTAAGGATAGGGAGTGAAGAAGTTGAATGCGTTGATAACTTCACTTATCTCGGAAGTCTGATCAGCCCTAATGGGTTAGGTGTCTGACGGAAATTTCTGCACGAATTCGAAAGGCTCGTTTGGCTTTTGCCAACTTACGTCATCTATGGCGTAGGCGTGATATCCGTCTATCAACTAAAGGACGAGTATATTGCACAGCAGTTTCGTCCTGTTCTACTTTACGGCTGTGAAACATGGCCATTAAGGGTAGAAGACACTCGTAGGTTACTAGCATTTGATCACAGATGTCTTAGAAATATATCTCGTACCTGCTGGGATCTCCGGATAACTAATAATGAGGTTAGACGAAGGGTATTAGGGAATAATTGGTAAATCTGTTGATGAGGTTATGAAACTTCATCGACTGAGATGGTTGGGGCATGTGTTACGTATGTCCGAACACCGGTTACCACGTCGCTCAATGATGACTAGTATTGGGGTGGGTTGGAAAAGGGTTAGGGGCGGCCAAACCAAAACGTGGCATCAGTCGTTGAAGTCACTAACTTCTGGTCTGAGCCACATTGGTAGATGTCGACTACCTGGTTGGGGTCCGCGTGACTGCCGTACCCAGTGGTTGGAGACTCTTGGTGACATGGCTCAGAATCGATCACAGTGGCGTAGGTGTATACATTCTTTGTCTTCATGTACACCTTGAGACTAAAATTACTCTACCTTTCTTTCTACAAACTAATTTTTTTTCTCTCTCTCTCTCTCTACATATTATATCCTTATATGCAATCTTCCTTTTATATATTACTACCATTAAAGTAACTGATTCTATGAATTCGGTGATCATCTTGCTATGCTGTTGAGGTGTGGCAACTTGGACCGATGCACTTATGTGCCTGGTCCTACGTTGTATCCGTCTTGAAATTGACGTTCCAAGAATTGTAATTATTCAAATAACCGATTAGACTTCCGAGAAGAAGAAGTAATTTGACTCAGAATCAGATTTTAGATGCAGTATTCAATGTTTTGTGTGAAAATTATGAGTTGCATTTAAAGTTTGGAACTAGGTTTTTGAGTTAGTAATTTGATTTAAATCTGTATTTTGAAGTCACTACACTGTGAAAGTATTCTACTGTGTTCCAAAATTTACAGATCTGTCATCTTTAACTAAGGATTTCTGTCAGGAGTACGTCGTAGGGTGTCTTATCACAAACCTACTCTCATGCCCCATTAACTATCCTTAATCATAACTGTACATCACACTAACTCTGTGACCAAGTTGCAGAACTAAACAACAACACTATTTAACCATAATGAATAATTAGCTAAGTTCAATCGCATAAAAGTTAATTGTAAAGCATATCTTTTCTAATCACGTTACAAATGCATTTCTTGCAGAAAATACGGTACTTACAGTCGCTAATAATCAATGCGCCTATTGGATGTATGCGCTTTCATCCAGAAACTTCATGAGCTCGGCACTATACTTCAGCTCCATCAATGTGATTGTTGTTATTATAACTATTGTAACAATTAATAATTACAATAATTCATTCGTCATGTGCAGATTCGTTTACTTGACTTTGATCCTCACTGTAAGTGTGAGCTTTTAGTGATATTACCCAGCTTCCCAATGCAAACTTACTAAAGTAGGTATTGAACGTGAGAGACTAATAGGCTGAAAGTTGAACGCTTCAATGAATGACTAACTGCTCTATATCGAGCTATGCAAATGTATTAACTTCACTTGTCTTTAAAAAATCACGGTTGCTTGGTGATTGCTTGATGCTGTTTAGAGATATGTCGACATCTCAGTCAATGAACTATTTTATACAGCTTATCTTTTTCTGTTAATTTGACTATCAGTTTCAGTTTGGTTAATCGCTTTTCTATAGTGAGCTTCTGCTAAATAGAAGCGAAAATCATGAAACATTAGAAATAACATGAATTAAAGAAATGAAGCAGTAGATCGTGACTCAATTTTTTAAAGGGCATTAAATTTCAACTATCAGGTTACAAGCTTTCGTTGTCATCGAAGTACTGCCTGCACAGTTAGGTAGTAGTACTAAAATTGATCTAGTGCGAGCCTATTATTAGATTTCAGTAGCATCTGTTAGTACCGTAATGACGGCGATTACAACATTATTTGGGCTGTGTGAATTACTTCGCATGCCCTTCTGGCTTGTTTACGTTCGCACAAACCTTTCAACAATTTATTGACACGATGGTTTGCCCGCTACATTTTGTGTATGCATATGTTGATGATTTGCTAGTAGCTGGTTCCACTGCAGACGAACACTTATAGCATCTGCGACAGGCGCATTTGAAGTAGTCATGAATCCTGAAAAGTGTAAATTCGATGAAGCTTACTTCCTTTCCTTCGACATGTGGTGAACTTGCAAGAGATTACACCTATTTCGGCAAATGTAGAGGCTATTACCAATTACCTAGTACCGGAATCCTTTAAGAAATTTCGCAAGTTTATTGGTTTGGTGAATTACTATCGACGTTTCATACTACATTGTGCACAAATAGCCCAGTCACTGACTGACTTATTAAGAGGATGCTCTATTTCTTTAATTATGGCAGATTTAGTTATTAAACCTTTCGAAAGGCTAAAAGACAACACGATGGATCCATAATGTCCCATTAGCCCTCAGTACTGACGTGTCGAATATAGTAGTAGGAGCCGTTCTTTAAAAGCGTGTTAACGATCAGTGGAAAACCTTATCGTCAAACGATACTCACACGTTATAGTACTTTGACCGAGAACTCTTAGCTATGTATCTTGCTATAAACATCACAGATACATGCTAGGAGGGTCTACATTTACAAATTTTACGGATCACAAACAATTGACATAGCCTTTATAACAAATCATGAAAGATTTACCCCAATGAAAATTCTACACCTAGAATTCATTTCCTAATTTACGTCCGACATTCGGTATATCAAAGGCTAGAAGAATGATGTTGCGGATGCTCTTTCCAGAGTATCTTCGATCACTTTTAAACCTATTAGTACAGACTGTAATAAGTTATCACAGTTACAAGAAGAGGACAACGAGCTAGCTAAATTAGTGTCCTTGCGCACAACTTCTTTAGTTTTCGAAGAAATACTGTTTGATAATGAGAGAAAAATTTGTGATGTTTCAACGGGCAGATATAAACCATACATACCACATCTCAGACGTAGCGCCTTTGAAAGGATACATAATACATATCACCCGGAAATAAAATTTACAACAAATATGATCAAGGAGTGTTTTATGTAGCTAAAATTGAATCATGATGTGCTCAGCTGGTTTCAGTTGTGTAATGCTTGTCGATTCGTTAACATCCAACGGCATACTAGCTAAGTATTTAGTTATCTTCACTATTCTGATTGTCGAATCGTGCATAATCACACCGACGTAGTTGACCCATTACCTCCCTCTAACGAATTCAGTTATATTTTTACATTTATTGAAAGATTTACTAATTGGCCAGTGGCTGTCCTAGTGAAAGAAATCTTCAGAAACGATCGCTAAACCATTGATAAAATGATAGACATCTAATTTTGGCATTCCAATGGTCATCACAACCGACAAAGGAGCTTCGTTTGAAAGTTCATTATTTCAGCAACTTACCGAACTTCTAGGAATAAAGAGAATCCGTAATGCAGCTTATCATCCAGTGTCTGAGGTTATGGTGGAACGCTAAAATCACAAGGTAAAGAATGCTCTCACAGCTACCACGACTGACAACGACTGGGCAACTTAACTTCCCATTGTCATGTTAGTTGTCCGAGCTACCATAAAGCAAGATATTGGTTGTACTGCATCAAAGTTGGCCTGTGAAACTACTTTGAAATTGCCTGGAGAAATCACTTAAATAAGTAAGATTCCTAGTGATCAGTACAACACTATGAATCGTCTGAGGAAGAAGTTATCGTTAATACACCAAACAAAAGAAAATTTATATACATTCAGTTTACTCAGCAGATTCTATGATTTGCAATAAGAAGGTTATATTTCCAAGATCTCTACACTTAAATAAATAAAGAAAATGATATCTTGAGCTGATTGAGAGGTATATACCTTCAACCAGAAACGATAATATCCAAAATAGCGGACCTATTGAATACTGAATGTCACTATGAGTGTTATAATAGTGAACAGGCAATAATTTTCCATCACGACACCAGGTACCCGATTAAGAATGGTTGATAAGGTAAACACACACATGTTTGACAGCCAGCAACGATGAGCAAGAGCAGGCTAAAAATATAAAGGTGAGTTGTTTTGATGTTTTTTTTATCACAGGTAATAGATAAGACTTGCTATTTTTAAAGCTGCTGTTTTCATTTTAGACGGTCGCTTGACTAGGTATAATTACTGTAAACTGGAGTATTTTGTGATGGATAACCAGCAGTCTAGGTTATTGATTCTTGCCTTAGTTTTCGCTGCCTGGAGTGTTTTGTTCGGACTATCATTCCATCAAATTGATGAAGGTTAGCAAGATAAGAAATTTTCAAGTGTACAGGTCATGTTGGTGTGTATTATCGAGGCGGCGCTTTACTTTCCCAGACTAATGGACCCGGTTATCATTTGATGGTTCCCATTATAACAACATACAAACCTGTACAGGTATGTATTGAGATTTTTCAAAGTGTATTTCGCTTATCAGATAACTTTACAAACCGATGAAGTAAAAGATGTTCCTTGCGGTACCAGGTAATTCTAATAATCATCTGTGTATTGATCTGCCTTAGTAAGAGTAAAATTACGTAATCATAGTGTTACTCAATTAATTTAAGAAATTTAGTAGGAACTGATACTCTGTGTTTTTACATTTTTCATGCTACTTTCGATCTCAGCCATTAATAATCCAATGAAATATGATAGATTGTTCTCTGTCACATGATAGGAAATACACACGTACACAATATCAAAGAGTAACAACCAGTTATAAGAATAGTCGAATTTTAATAAACAGTTCATTTTTGAACAATAACTTCCGACCTACCTATCGACCCACTCATCTGTTGATCTTAGTTTCGCCAAAAGGAAAACTGTTTTGACAGTCAGCTTGGGATTGTGTTAATTAATAACATTATACATTAATACAAATGTCGATTAAAATATTTAACATGGTAATACTCGTATTTAGTATGGAATGTAGTATGGAGTAAATACCGCCCTGATACTTCGATTTACTTAAATTTACTCATAAGTAGCGGCTTACCACTTGTCAACTGTTGCCACTTTCAACTACAAATCTTTAAATAATATTATGCGAGATATGCCTTTCTCGTTCGCTTTTTCTACTGAAATGCTTCAAAAACTTTCACCTCTTCGAACGTAATTTTTTCTATTATTTTAGCAGCAACAGTCATACTTACGTAATGGTTAAAAGGTTATTTGTTATAGTAACGCTATCAGTTTTGACTGAATTATCCTATGCTATTCTTTTCGGTCACTTCTATTACAACACTATTTTGTTGCAATGACTCAATTACCTTTTCTATCAAATATTACTGATTATAGGAAGTAGCAGAAATAATGGGATAGGATTTGAAGCTACCATAGTTATCATTTCATTCCATTCATCAATCTTTTAGTGAAATAAAACCATTCTAATATTACTTACTTGCACCTGTTACCCCTCACAAAGAAGCATAGGCCGCTCACCAGTATTTTCGATTGAACTCTGTCCTAAGCAATCCATTCCAGCTGTTCCCAGTTGCTGTTCATCCTTCTGATATCTGCTTCCAATTCTCGACGCAGTGTGTTCTTCGACCTTCCTCTTTTCCGTTTCCCAACAGGATTCCAAGTTAATGTTTGTCTCGTGATGCAATCTGATGATTTCCGCAATATATGTCCTATTCATTTCCAACGTCTCTTCCTAATTTCCTCTTCGGCTGGAAGTTGGTTTGTTTTCTCCCATTGTAGGCTGTTGCTGATGGTTTCCAACCAGCGGACATTCAGTATCTTGCGTAGACAGTCGTTTATAAATACTTCTACCCTTCTGATGATGTTTGAAATAGTTCTCCGAATTTCAGCTCCATACAGGAAAACTGTCTTGACGTTCAAATTGAAGACTCTGACTTTGAGGTTGGTTGACAGTTGTTTTGAATCCCATATGTTCTTCAGCAGTAGGAATGCTACCCTTGCTTTGCCAATCATTGCCTTTATATCTGCATCGGATCCTTCTTGTTCATCGATGATGCTTCCCAGGTACGTGAAAGTATCCACTTCTTCCAGAGTTCCTCCATCAAGTTCAATTGGGTCAGTGCTCTCAGTGTTGTATTTGTGGATCTTATTCTTTCCCTCATGTATGTTCAGGCCTGCTGATGCTGAGGTTGCTGCTACGTTGGTTGTCTTTACTTGCATTTGTTGATGTGTATGGGCTAAAAGAACTAGATCATCCGCGAAGTTTAAATCATCGAGTCGCATCCTACTTGTCCATTGAATTCCGTGCATCCCCTCAGGTGTGGAAGTCTTTATGATCCATTCAACCACTAAAAGGAAGAGAAGAGGCGAGAGTCGGAAGCCTTATCTGACTTCGGTCCTCACTGGGAATGCATCTATTAACTGTCCCTCCACGCACGATTTTGCAGTGTAGCCTGTCGCAAGAATTCCGGATAATGTCGACGAGTTCCTCTGATACGCCGTAGTGTCGAATAATTTTGCATAGAGATCTCTTGTCTATGCTCTCAAACGCCTTCTCATAGTCAATGAAGTTGATGTACAGTGACGAGTTCCATTCAAGTGATTGTTCAACGATGATCCGTAGTGTTGCGATTTGGCCTGTGTACGACCGATCCTTACGGAAACCAGCCTGTTGATCTCAAAGTTGAGCATCCACTGAATCTTTCATTCTTTTCCAACAACACTCTATTGAAGACTTTCTCTGGTACTGAAAATAGTGTGATCCTTTCGTAGTTCTTACATTTGCTCAATTCTTTTTTTCTTCTTAGTCTTTTGGATCTTGTTCTTACTACCAGATCCTCTTGACTAAAACGTAGAGCATTCTTGCCGTTACGCCCATATTTGACTTTAATGCTCCAGCTGGTATATTGTCAGGTCCTTCTGCTTTCCCACTTTTGATCTTTCTAATGACCACCTTGATTTCTTCGATTGTTGGTTGTGTGACATCTATCGGGAGATCCGTAGATACTGCTACAATGTTTCGGGGTTTCAGTAGATCTGGCCTACTAAAGAGTTCCTCAAAGTGTTTTACCCGTTTGTTACTTTGTTCTTTAATCTCAGTTAATCGACTTGCATTCTTTGTTCCTGATTGGTCGCTCAGGTTTGCTATAATTCCCTGCAACTTTCTTCGTTGTGTCATTTAGCTGTTTTATAGTTCCTTCTCTTGCAGCTTTTTCTGCTGACATTCCAAAGCCTATGTTGTATTTACGTTTGTCTGCTCTAATATTCTTCTTCACTTGCTTATTTGCTTCTAAATAATCACTTTGTACCTTGATTTTCTTTGCTCTTATTTGGCTAGTTGTTGATTTATATCTTCATGTTCCACATTTCTTGAATTTTTTCTCAGGATATCAGTGAATATTTAGCTTTTAGGTACGTTCCGTTCTATTTAACAGAAGGAACAATAATCTTTGATAATAGGTCTTTTGTATCGTGGGCAGGGGACAGTGAAGCGGGATCGCTAGTCATTCAAATACACAATGTCACTCAACATTCAATATAAGGTAATAGGAAATATAATCCATAGAAAGAATAAGGAGGTAAAGGAATACTTAAGCTTTCTTATTTTCGTGTATACATAAGTTATGAAGTCAACTCTTAGCTAGTCAACTCAAGTCGCTACATTAGCTTTCTCCTAGAATTGACTTCTGTAAGAAAGTCGGTTCGATCATCCTAACTAATAAAATTATCGTAGTTCTGCCGCTGTAGCTCAATAGATAATTATTAGTCCGTCCAGCACCTGACATTCGATCAGTGGTAAACAGTTCGTCAGTATTCGACGATGAAACGTGGATTATATTTACTTTAAGTACTGGTTATGGAGTCCGTAGCGTCTACATTCTCCCACCTAATGCTAATTAGATACTTGGACTTAAGCTCCTATTGGTGACCAGAGCTTGGGAAATAACAGTAAGAAAATGAAGCAAGAATATCTAAGGAAGTACCGCAAGCGGTCTCCTCAACACTATGTTGGTGAGGTACGATTTTCTCATGCTCTGCCCGATAATCAGGTGTTTATACACATGCCTCTTGAATCGCCCACAAGCCAAAATAAAAGAAGAATCTACTTAAAAATTTTGTTGAAACTCCATCACACCTAAAAAATCGCTCCACTGTTTGTATAAAAAGTCAACGAACAAAAATAAAATGTACAATTATAGTTAATAAGCCTTCGTTTTTACGTAACTGTTCGGTTTCCAGACTGGTTTGGAACCTGGAAAAAAATGAACATGGTGTAGATATCTGTGCATGCAAATGCATTAAAAAGATGTATATTAATTTAATTAAATATATATATGTAAGTGCTTGAACTTGCCAGGAGTCAGATCAAATAGGCGACCTTGAACATGTGATAGCCGCCTTTTATGACTGGGTTTGTAACGGTGGGTACTGATAGTAACCGTTAGGACGAAAAATTATATTAAATACTTAGAAACAAAATGAATTACTGAGAACATAAGAGTGCTTAGGCTAATTAGGTTAAGGATATAATCTGCGTTTTAGAGATTACTCACTTGATGTGTGGTAGGTATGCAAGTCATGCTGAAGTTCTATCTTCTAAAGTCAACTAAGAAATGAATAGATTCTAATCTTACAAGTGTGTAGGTTCTATTAGTCATGAGTGTCGGTAACAATCGACCAACGTAAGGTATAGTGCAGTGGTTCGAATGTCGATAAGGTAAACGCAAACCATGCGATTATCCGAGAGAGCATAGGTTTTAGCTAAGGGAAGTATTACTCCTTACCCATGTCTATGATAATAGTATGGATTTATAAGAATTGTTTGTTTAAAGCTAACTGTGGGGAAATCGCACATCTAATGATAATTTCGAGTCAGTTTATCGACCCGGTTTGTTAATAGTTTTATCAATCATATTACGGGCTTGCCAAGTCACGACAATGCATTATAATGATATCCCGAAACTATTATGAATAACTAATGGTAGTGTTGGTTTACGATAAACTAATGAAAAAAAAATGATTTGGATTTTTTTTGAATATATGTATATACATATTTCTTTTTGTGATTCACGGATAGTAGATGCATTTAGCCGTTAACTTATGCATGCTGCCTGATTATATTACTATTTTTCGGTCCAAAAGTAATTGCTTATTTAAGATTATTTTTAATGTTAGGTTCTGGAGTTTATTTGACTAATAAGTACAGGACAGCTTACTGATTATATCAGTGAAATACTATGGTACCTAAATACTGCTGACTTTATAATATGGACTATGTTAAGCATCTTTCAAGGCAACTGCTATGATCGCCCAATTCATAAGATTATATATACCCAGCACTGACCATTAAGATAGGTTACGTGACAAATCCAGGGTTTAGCAAAGAAAATTATTCATAAATTCAAATAGCATAGAGAAAATACAACGCATGTGTAAGTTTATGTAAATTATAAAAAAAAGGAAAATATACCAACAAAATCTAAAATGTCGCTCGTGACTGTTCACGAGTGTTAATTGGCTTAAGTTTAGACATTTGGTCCCGTAATTGGTCTGCATAAGTTCGTAAATCGAGTGTTTTACTCTCACTGTGAGGGTTAATAAACTCACCTGGTAGTCTCAGAGTGGTCCCAAAGACTAATTCTGCTGCTGAACATTGTGAGTCAGTTTTGACAGCTGTTCATATTCCCAACATAACTAATGGCAGGAATTCCGTCCACTGACTGGTGTTTGAATGAGATTTAAGAGCGGCCTTTAGTTGACGATGGAACCGTTCTACCGTCCCATTGGCTTGAAAACGATATGCCATGCAGCGTATTCTGTTGAAACCTAGAAGTTTAGCTAAGTTGTTGAATAGCTCAGATTCAAACTGCGCTCTTCTGTCCGTCGTTATTGTTATAGGTGTATCGAAAATGGTCACCCAGTTCTGCATGAAGGCTTTGGCCACTGTTTCGGCTGTGATGTCAGTGATTGGAACGGCTATAGGAAACCTTGTGAACCTACCTATACATGTAAATAGATACGTGAAACCATTTGAACGTGGTTAAGGGCCCACTAAGTCGATATGGACATGTGCAAAACGTGCATCTAGTTGGGGAAAAATTCCGTTGGTTGAATTTGTGTATTGGTTAACTTTTGATTGTTGACACGCCGAACACTCTCTAACCCATTTAAGTACATCCTTCTGAAGATTTGGCCATGTGTATTTGGCATTGATTAGTTTAGTCGAAGATTTCACTCCAGGGTAAGACAAAGAATGAAAGTTACTAAATACTAACCGTCGCATATTTTTAGGAACGAAAGGTCGGGGCATCGCCTTCGTTGTGTTACAGTAAATCATAACATCTTTCATAGGTGATGGAAGCTGTTTTAGTTTGAGACTAGAGCTTTTAATTGACAGTAGGTTTTGTAATTCTAGGTCATTTTCCTGGCTGTCTTTCAAAGTCTCGAAATTTATTGACTGTTGTATTATATTCATTTCTAATCGAGATAATGCGTCTGCTGCCTGGTTGTCTTGACCTTTTACGTGACGTATATCACTAGTGAACTGTCATATGTAGTCGAGATGTCGAACTTCTCGAGGTGAGCATTTATCGGCTTTCGCTTTTAATGCATTTGTTATCGGTTTATGATCCGTATAAACTGTGAATTCCCTGCCTTCGAGCATGTCAGAAGTGCTTGATGGTTACGTAGATTGCGAGGAGTTCTCGACCGAAGGTAGAATATCTCGTCTCTGCTGGAGCGAGTTTTTTTTGAGAAGAATGCGATCGGTTCTAGGCGTTTTTAACTAGTTGGTTAAAAGTACCGCCTACGGCTTTGTCCGAAGCATCTACCATCAAAGCAAATGCGTAATGAGAATTTGGATAAGTTAATGTAGCTGTTTGAGCAAGTTTATTTTTTAATTGGTTAATGGCTTCGACAGCCTCAGAGGTTAGCTTGAATTCCTTCGGTTTTTCTTTGAGCAAATCCGTCAATGGTTGCATTAGTTGAGCACAACCGGGTATGAATCTGCGATAAAAGTTTATCGTCCCAACACTGCTTTCACATGTAGTTTATGTGATTTTGAGTCCGGGCTATCAATCAACAAGTCATCTATGTACCCCTGTGCAAACAGCGTGTCCGTCAGTCAGTTACAACGTAGAACTTTGTACATGCGTACATCAGTTCAAGTTGCCATGCCTCAATTAGCAGATAAAGATTAAATTGTCGGACCAAATCCCAGAGTAGGGGAAGGTAGTAACAGAGTAAGTACTAATGGAAAGGCATAAATATCAGAGATGAGATTTGAGATAAAAAGTGATTCAGTAAAGAGAAATTATAATAAGCTCAGAAATTAGAATTTGAAGGAAGACAAGGAGTGGATGCACCTGCGCCATTGCCAACGATTTTGAGCCATATCACCTAAAGTCTCTAACCATTTGTTACGATCATCGTGTGGGCCCCAACCAAGTAGTCTACATCTATTAACATGGCTCAGCCCAATTGTCAATGACTTCATGAACTCGTGCCATGTTTTTGTTTGGCCACCCCTAGCTTTCTTCCAGCCTACTCCCACACCAGACAACATTGCTCGTCGAGGTAGACGGTGGTCAGGCATACGCAAGACATATCCTAACCACCTCAGCCGGTGAAGATTCACTACTTCATCAATAGGCTTACCGTATTTCCCTAGTACTCTATTCCTAACCCATGCATTGCTTACTCGGTCGTCCCAGCAAACACGAGCAATGTTTCGGAGACATCTATGATCGAATACTAGGAGCCTACGGATATCCTCTGTCCTTAGAGGCCATGTTTCACATCCATAAAGTAAAACGGGTCTGACTGCTGCACAGTAAACGCGTCCTTTCGTCACTAAACGAATGTCTCGCCTACGCCACAAGTGACGCAGGTTGGCAAAAGCCGATCGGGCCTTATGTATACGAGCCGAGATTTCGTCGGACACCAGACCGTTAGGACTGATGAGGCTCCCGAGATAAGTAAAACGGTTAACGCATTCAATAGTTCCACTCCCTATCACTAACTTTGGTGCCGAATTAAGCCAGTCCTGAAGTAACATTTTACATTTGAATGGGGAGAATCGCATCCCAAACATGCTTACGTTCAAGTTTAAAGTAGTCAAAAAATTCTGCATTTTACCAGCATCTTCACTCAGTAGAACTATATCATAACAGCATGTCTCGAAGTAGATTATCAATAAACCTTTGGAAGGTTTGTGTCGCGTTCCGTAGGCCGAATGGCATGCGTACAAACTCGAATAATTCAAAAGATGTTGTGACAGCTGTCTTCGGAATATCTTCCTCAGCTACAGGAATATTGTGACATGCCCTGACTTTCGATTTTAGTAAATACCTTCATATCCTGTAAAGCATTCGTAAAGTCTTGTATATGTGGTATCTTGTACCTGTCTGATACCGTTTGACGGTTAATTCAACGTTTGTGGCGGCCACGGAACACTACCGAATAAATAAACGCCTTACAAACAGTCAGGTAAGAATAAATACTATATTAACAGTTAATAAAAGTACATATAATTAATTCAATGTCAATTAGAATTAGTTTACTTGGACTAACTGCGCTGTTTGGGGCGAATGATAGGTTCTCCAAATGATCACCACATGCTATATATATGAACGCGAACGTCCAGTGTAGCTTTATTCCAATCGGTTCAGCGGAGAGGAGCGGCAGGAACGTGGAGTGTCTAGTCCTGATGCTGTAAAATGGGAATCATTTATAATTCCAAGCAATCAGTGAATAAGACTCAATTCAAAACGAAAAACGTCGCCACGAAAATGTATTTGCCACTCGTACAGCAGACAATATCAGGCGCCAAGGGCGAAGTGTATATCGTGATAGTAGTGTACAATTGTGATAGTGATGCATTTAAACAATATTCGTACAGTATGTATTGATAACGTTTAATGCAAAAACTTATTACATAGATAACACTGATGAACTTTAACCAAATATAAGGTCTTTAGGTTAGTCAGCACACGTTTTCTGCCCAATCGTCGCGATTTAAGTCTTATTGGCAGCTCGAAGTTTAACTGAGGAAGTTTCTCGACCCAGCTCGGTTTTGTTCTAAGGAATGATACTTACTGCAGGACCAGTGTCTACCAAAACGTTCAAGCCTGAATTTTTGTCTCTAACGTAAAACAAGCGACTGTTTAGGCACTCCCTCCTCAGTTGTCGCAACCTGGGGAGGGGTTATTCGTTTCCCTGGTTTTTCGAGGTCTTTTTTGGCCAGGGGCATAATTGGCTGCATCTGGTCGATTAAGCACCAAATTTCCAGTGATACCAACAAAATTGTCCAGATTGTCTGGACTCTTGTAACCTGTTTCGTGGTTTGGATGTCGGTCGTTGTGGTGACCTGCCCCTACTACTACGGCTCATTTTCATTTTGCTGACAGTCTCTGTGAAACTTTTAACACTCGCAATCAGTTGTGCTATGACTGGATCATTTGTTGATTCTGCTTTTTGAGTATGATGTATCATACGTGATGCGGTTGGGGGACCTCTTTACATTATCCGATCTGCGATCTGTGCTAAATAAGATAGAGGTGTCAGGATCTTGTGCGTCCAAACAGTGTTGAACGTAGCATGGGAGAGCTTGTATCCATCCTTGTTTTAGGACTGCTTCACCCACTGTGCTGTCACCTATTAAAGCTTGAAGTTGACGCAAAACTGTGAAGGTGACCTATCACCTAATGTTTCTCCCTGAAAAGCCTTTGAATCCTTTGTCAATCTGATAGTGATAGACGATTCATTAGCATTTGTCTTAGGATAGTGTATGGTTGTGGTGCTGGTGGACTTAAAATCAAGTCTAGGACTTCTTTGGCTACTGAAGGAGGTAGGACTGAACATAGGTCTCGATAGCGAAGTCCTTCAGATTTTATAGTGTCTCCTGAAATAATGCTCTATCTAAGCAAGCCACCACTCGGAATCACGACGACCGAATTCTGGAAGTCGGACTTCTGTAGTCATAACGGTGTCTATGTCTACCGCTGACATATCCTTTAGGCTTTTGGTTGGGATTGAGTTTGACATGTTATGAACAATATAATAATGTAATAAAAACGGAAAACAATTAGTCTAACAGTAATACCTAACGATTAAAATGAAATACTATATATAAAATGTATATACATACGTAATCTCAATTACTGCAAAAACAGAAGGCTTGCTTAACGTACAATAAAAAGTTAAATAAAGTGTTCAGTACATGGCTCACCAGTTCAGCGTTTAGGTACGTTTCGTTCTATTTAACAGAAGGAACAATAATCTTTGATAATAGGTCTTTTGTATCGTGGGCAGGGGACAGTGAAGCGGGATCGCTAGTCATTCAAATACACAATGTCACTCAACATTCAATATAAGGTAATAGGAAATATAATCCATAGAAAGAATAAGGAGGTAAAGGAATACTTAAGCTTTCTTATTTTCGTGTATACATAAGTTATGAAGTCAACTCTTAGCTAATCAACTCAAGTCGCTAGAGATGTCCATTCATTTTAATGGTGCTTTATGTGCCCCAAAACCTCCTGACACGCTGAAGTTAGTGCTTCTTTAATTTACTTCCAGTTTTCTTCTATAGTAGCTACTTCTTCCAGTAGATCTTGTAAGGCTTGGAACCTTATATTGAGAGCTTTTAAAATTTCTTGAGCTTATCAGTACTTTGAAGAAAGGCTCTATTGAACCGTTGTATTGCTGTTACTCTAGTTATCCATTGCTTCTCTAACTTCAGTTTAATTTTGGTAACCGGCATGTGATGATCTGAAGCTATATCAGCTCCTCTCCCGATTCTCACATTTATTGATCTTCTAAACTTTTAACTGATGCATATGTGATCGATTTGATTCACTGTGGTATGATCTGGTGCGACCCATGTAACCTTGTGTATGCGTTTGTGGGGGGATATTGTACCACCTGTAACCATTTTGTTGAAAGTATATTGATTTGTAGATCCTTCACCATTCTCATTTCTTTTCCTCAGTCCCTGTCGTCCCATAGTTTCTTCATATTCGGTGTTATCCACACCGACTTCGGCGTTTAGGTTTCCACATTATGATTATCAGATCCTTTTCTGGACGCTATAATTAATTGCTGTCTATCATAAAATTGATGTTTGTCATAGTCATTGCCGTCGTTGATGGGTGCATAACATTGGATAATATTCATTGTAATCCCCTTCTTCATTGTTTTGAAAGATGCTTCAATAATCCTGAGTCCATGTGGTTCCCATCCTACAAGTACATTACGTGCCTCCTTTGACAGCGTCAGAGCAACTTCATGGGTGTGCAGAGCATTTTTTTGTTCGTGACCGTAGTATAATAGCATCTCTCTTGAAACCAATATTTTTTGTTCAGCTTCAGTCCAATGGGTTTCGCTGATCCGGAGCACTGTCAAGTTGTGCCTCTTCATTTCTTTAGCTATTTGACTGGTCTTTACGTTCTCTAACACTGTCTGAACATCTTATGTACCTACAATAATGTTCGATCTTGTTGTCAGAAGAGTCGTCGACCTCATGACTTCCGAAAAATCTCCGCTTTCATCATAAGGCGTCATAAGCATTCCTTTCACTCCCAGGGGAGAGTTTAAATGATTCAGTTTGTTCAGTGTGGTAAGCATTTTTATAGCAAGCTTGTGTTTTAAGGGATGGAAATGATAGCCTTATGCCCAACCGTCCTCCTTAACCCGGGTTTAGGACCGGCAGTAACACTAGAAGGGCTACAGGCACGTATGTTCATCAATTTATTCATGAATCAGTACCTTTAGTGTACTATTGCCTTCTAATGAGTATCAATATTTTTTATATTTCACTATTATTACTATTATTTATCATAAATTGTGCTATATTTGTTATCATAATTATTTGATAGGCTATTATTAATTTGTTTTAAATTTTTCATTCACTGGTTTGTTCTAATCATGGTAAATTCTCGTAAAATGTATATCAGTAGGATTGTAACAATTGCAATTACTTAATTTCGCCCTTATAATTTCCTCTCTTTTAAGTGAAATTGAATAGGAATATCATTAATAGTTATACACACATTCATATTTTAGGAGGGGCTAATGTGGTCTCAGTGTTTTTATGTTTTATTTCTGTGATAGTCACTGTTTACGTGTATAGGCATTTAACTGTTAACAGAATATTAGGCATTGTTTAGTTGTTACATTTGTACATACATTGAAAACATTGTAACGATATTTAAATTTAGACCTCACGTTCGATGGTTGTTACATTATTAAGTACCTCGTCTACTTTTTATTCTAACTTTTAATATACGTTGGCCGTGTTTGTGCTTTGTCGATGTTAGTCAGTAAAATAATGAGGCATAAAGTTGTTAGAATATGATGCCCGAGTCACAGCCTTCTTCCGACAGTGACACTCATAAACTATTCCTTGTTCACACTAAACTACACGTTTATCTCAAGGTCTAGTGTTGCTTATGATTGATTAACCGCGTGGGTTAACTTACTTATAGCGAATTTTATATGACTTGAATGAAATTGTCGACTCGTTTTTATAATAACGATTACTTGATTATTATCATTGCAGAATAAATATATAGCAATGAAAGTGAAGTAAACATTTATTTTCTTCTCATATCAAATTTTACAAAAGTAGCAAACATGGTCATTGTTACGAATAATAATAATGAGGAAATAACTAATTTATACAAACATACCGGTGAATAATTTTCAAAATAAGTAGTTGCATAGGCTCTCGACATTGATGCTGTTTATGTTTGTTTTAACAAACATGATTAGTTGAAGGCGCTTGGTCATGAACAGCAACCAGATTACGACATAATGCACCTTGGGAAGCATCTTTACACTACTTTACCAGCCTAGACGTTGCTATCCCATTGACACTCTATTTACAATCAAATATAACTTCTCATCCATCCCTCATTGCCTTCTGATTTATTCTTATTCATAAGAGTGGGTTCAATCGCTGGAAGTTGCTCTGGTTGTACAACAAACATAACTTAGTCATATACCTGGGTGCACTTCATATAGCTAGTAAATTGGTGCACTAACTGAAAATTTATTGAAACACGTTTGCTTACTAACAAATTTTTGAGAATAAACAATAAGGAATAGAGTAAATAGTATCAATGTTAATTAGCATATAAACGAGAAGTTATGATAGCAGCCTCATATTGTTTTTACAAAGTCAGCTATAAACAGTACAACATATGGCACATAAATACACTGATTCAAACTTACAATCTAAGGTAAAGGCAAGTAATGAATGTATCTATGCAAGTGTAGCTGATAATGAGCTACGCCATCTAAAGTTTCTACCCACAGACGACTTTCACAATGCGAACTCTGACCTTATAGGTTGCACTTACCTAGATACTCTGATGAACAGTCAAAACTTTCATGGGCTGATTTCAAGTTTTGGTTTGGTTTGGCTTCGTTGCAATAAACTAAAGGCGCAGGTGAATTTTATAGAAGTGGACAGTAACTGTCGCTACTAAATTTATTTGATAAGCAAAGGTTCCAGAATAACTGAAAAACGTTAAAGATTAAGTAAGTTGCAGATTTTAATTGATTACATGCCAGAAGGTAGAATACATGTGAATGGTGTGATGAGATAAATCAATTTTAAGGAATGATATTGTGAAATTGGAGCAATTCAAATATTTTATAAATAAAATAAATAAAACATTCTATGAAAAACGAACAAATAAAAACTAAATGATGTTACTGAATAAAGGTAGTATTACCACGCCAAACGGAGACAAAGCACTGGTTGCTATGACTTTGGCAAATTTCGGAAAAGTTAAATTTGGTCGTTTGTTAATTACTCTGAAGGATTTTAAAGTATCATGAATATGCATTGTGTCAAGACATCTTTAAATAAAACTATTTAACGTATTCAAAGTGTTCATTAAAAGATTCATTGAAATATACTCTAGGAAACGAATTTAAGCTTATCTGCCAAATTGACTGCTTTGGCAGATACACGTAAATGCTATTTACTCTCGTACTTTGAACGCTGTAGCTTCATATATTTTGTTTTCTTACTTTTTTATGTTTCTTCGTTTCAAATCATCTTCATATTGCTGAGAGATTTAGGTTTATTTTAAGTGCATCTTAACTCAAATGTAGACGTAGCTAATTTTAGGCTATTTCAGATTTAACGCTTACTTTAGATATAGCCGTGGCAAAAACTCCACCAAAAGACAGACATCTTCTGTTCCTTCAAAATTTAGTCAAAGATCTAAGTCTCTTACGCCTAAAAATACTAAGTGTGTGTTCTGTTTGAACTAAACCAATGCTCCTTTCTCTAAATCTTTGCCACTACCAATATCACCAATCATCTCCACTTAATACATCTATTATATTGCAACTGTTTTTAAGCTTGTTAATGTAAACCAAGTTACCCCTAATTTTTCTGACATGTCACTATTCTATACCTACCAATTTAGACTCCACCAGACCAGCTAGCTTTCGTCAGATTATAGCGTTCAACATCCTCAATGATATCCATCGTGATACCGAATGAAATTGCAATGACATAAATCCAATTCGAAATGCACTCACCGATATACATCATAAATTGAACCAACTGTCACCCGTTATGTGATTATGGAATAAATAGATTGATAAAAATTTTAATAACACTATGAAAGCCGGGTACCTACTGGAATTTGTAGCTAAAGAGGTGACGAGAAGAGTAATATCTTCTTGCAATTTTATAGTGAAGACCATTAAAACCCTTACCAGGTAAAGGATATATATGCTTTCGAGCATGTAGTATGAATGACGCTAACTGCTTACTCATTCGTCTTAGAAAAACATCAAACAAGGCCATTTGTCAACTTCTATTTAGGTTCAATAGTTTTCAAGATGTCAAGAGAGTCTTCACGCAGGACAAAAAAATAAGCCGTATGTGATTTTAAAAACATTGACTCACTGATACTTTGTAAGAACGAAACAATTACTTTTGACATAACACTGTGTCAACGGGGTTTCAACAGATATGTAGTGGCTGGAGTACAAAGTCATTACTATTCTGAGATGGCTCCCATCAGTGTAACCTGTCACGATTATAAATCCTTTTCGCCTGCTAGTCTAACGGTTACGAAAATAAGTACACAGAATAAAACAGAACGATATCATCTAAACATATCAAAAGGCTATATGATAACTAATAGCCCACAAAGTATAAAAGCAATTACAAGCTACAAACAAAAACAACTGAAAAATGTAGAAATACTTTAGTTTGCGACGCTTCTATAAGTACACTTTGGCCACTTGTATTATGACTTATCGATTCACCATTTTCGATATAACGCAGAATAAATCTTACCCTGGACTTTTTGCTACCGCTAAACTGATTACTCAAAGAATCTGCTTGCCCAAGTTGAATGAAAAACCAAAGGACGGTTATTGCTATGTCATCTATTAAATGAAAATAGTAATCAAAAATAGTAAATTTGCATTCAGATATTTTCGAAATTCATTTACCCGATGTGATCTGTGAAGCGTTTCCTAGAATCACATGGATTCTTTTATTTATTGACATGCATGTACTGACTAGAAGCAGTATTAATCAGTGAAATTATACTCGACATTTTCACGCACTCTTATCAAAATCTCGCTAAATAATCTTTATTAATCTTAACTTTATTAGGTATCAGCATCATAGTCTGTAGCGTTGAGGTCTAGTTTTTCCTTGCAGTATGACATCCTGATAGATAGGTATTGCCGATTAAACTTCGTATGTGTGAGTCTGAGTAACTATTTTAGACACGACAAATAACATACAACCTATGAAACCTAATCACATTAAAGTTAGTCCTTATCGCAGTAATTCCACAGTGCCTCCCAAACTATTAAGATCTCATTTCAAAACATCTTAAGGTAACATGAAAACACTAAACCCTTTCCAATAAACCAATGGAGACTAGAATTATGCCACCGAAAATAAGTGAAGGCAAAGCTTCTTCCTTTTACTCTGATATCTTATAATTCGCAATAAACAAATCGTCGTACCGTGCGACAATTACCGAACCTGTAAGTAATCTCACACTAGCGACATCACATGAAACCCAAGAATATTCAAAATAATGAAACCAACCGTAATAATTATGATGCTGCCTCTGAGGAATCTAGTAACCTACTAAACCTGTTATCACGTAACAATATGAGAAGCAACTAGAGACTCGTCGATATTGTATCCTTCACAACTATAGGTACCCATTAAAACTACTATTCACTTCGTATTTGTACCCAAACTCCACCCCACCCCACCAATTAACCTACCCGAAAATCCCACTACAACCATGGTTTGCTTCCTCATGTCCCCATAATGTATGGCAGCACTATTTAGTACATAGATTCCTGGTTGCCTATACATCATCCGCTTGCTTTTCTTTATGTGAACCACAATCTTCTTCTCTTACCCCACTCCATAGTTCCATGTGTTGCCTTAACTACTGCCTTAGCTCTTTCTAAATACATTGATGCTTCATACCAATCTGCCTTGTCTCTGTTACCTCCCTCTTCCAATCTCTTTACGACAAAAGCCTCATCAGTCTCCTGTACTTCTGTTTATTCAAATCACCTGTGACGTCCACTGGTGCTTGGAAGTGAATTACCTTCTGCCCCACATCTGACCACCTTACCATTTTCCTATTATCAGTCATCCACCAACCATAATATGTTAGCTAGTGGAGTAGCATCCAGTCTTTTTGATGATATAGCATGCTTATAGAAGTCCCGCAGCTCCAATTCATACCTCTTTTCTATTAATGCTAGATCAGTGATAGGTAAGATGCGTCTCTTTAAAACCAGGGTTTTGCTATTCAGCTCACCCATCCTGACAGTCACAGAATATTGGTACTACTCAGTTATCTTTAATGATAAATTAGAAACGAATTGACACAATTATTACCACTGTAACCGGGAGAACAAGAAAAGAGGCGGTTGTTTAGATTAGCTCCTACGCTCACTCTATTCAACACCTTAGTAACTCAAATCTTAATACTATGAAAAAGGCTATGTGGGTCATCATAGATCTGTCGAACGCCACATTACTTGTTGCCTGTATTTACATATCCCCCTATATCTTAAAAATTACCCTCACCTGCACGTATTATAGAAGTCACTTCTTTTCCAAATGACCATAAAATCATCTATAGTGAATCCGACCTTCCGAACATTAATTGGAACGCCTACTCTGGTCCGACTTAACAACATGAACTATTGTGCACCATTGATATTCATGGTTGGAGACAATTCGTTAGCCATCCCACTAGATGTGACGACATTCTGTATCTTATTTTATATAACACTATTAGTCCCCTCAAAATTCATGTAGCTCACGGGTTACCCGGGTGTGACCACAACCTAATGCTCTACTCGTTGTCACTAGCATCCCTATCTCACTGAGCTACAAACCATTACCCCCAGTAGTTTTCCGGAATTATAGTGCTGCTGATTGGGATCTCATATCCTTGTTAATCCACCTGTCAGAATAGACGCTGTACTATATCGATATCAATTTGTTTAAATTAACTCCACTCTGTCAAAGGCGGAACCGGTTACAAGTGGCGTTATAAAAGGAAGTGTCTTAGACCCACTGTTCTTTATAGCTTACATAAATGATATACGCAAATGCTTCAGTATGAGTATAACTTTTGTATACGCGGATGATCTCATAAAAGTGTACTCATTCCCCTTTCACGAATTTGCGCACACTCAGTGGCATCACTGTTAAACTCAACAAAATCGCAGCATTATTTTCAAAATATATTCTAGATCTTGATGCTACTAAGTGTGGTTGGATATGTTTCGAAGATTAGCACCTCAATTTCTCTCCACAAATAATAATAAGTTATATAGGCCTTAATTAATAGTTGATTTAGGACTAAGGTAATCTTTTAATCTGTCTTTTACAGAACAAGTTACTATGCAAACATCAATGTCGAATCGACTTCTAGGCTGTATTCTACGTAACTCCTACAATAATGATTCTCGTATTCTGTTATATAAAGTTTGTGTCCGATCTTTACTAGAATACTGCACCGTTATTCACAGTAATGTTCCCATTAAGGATAAACTCAGACTTGAGTCTATCTAGCGTCGCTTTATTCTGCCTATTCTTGAGGCTGACCGTACTCTGGACTATAAAACCAGATATGCTTAGTTAGAACTAGATACTCTATGGAAGCTCCAGCTCGAGTTAAATCTAATATTCTTTGACCAGATACTGAACAAACTGGCGTTTTCATCATCTGACACGATTTAACTCGTAGAAACTTTTCGCTACAACCCACGCAGTTCAGCTTCGAAAATAAAATGTCACATTCTAAATCTACTCTTTATATAATTTATTTCACAAATAAATTCTCGAGAATCTGAAACGATTCGCCCCAAGCCATTCGGGGAACAGGTTCGCTTCTTCATCTGTACGACATGTTGGTAATTTCATCTCTTCTGATATTTGGTTAAAAATGTTTGCACCAACTGTTAATTTTTTTACCCCATTAGCGAAATAATAGAGACTTCAAACATATGAGCACCATTCACCTGTCTTAGTCATATGCCGATGTTCTTCGCTTTTAATCCATTTCTAAACATTAGTAGTATGTCGTATCTTCCAATGCCCGTATAAACACTAACTTTTGCCTATGCGTTTCAGGATACCAGTGTTATTGTCTTGTGTTCTCTCTACTTTCGCCTTCTCTCTAGTTGAAAATAATAGTGTACAAGACGAGTATGGGACCTATTGACTTCTGTTCTACGCTCAAATTCCAAGTACTCTCTGCATTATCCCTCATGTGGATATGCTCAGTGATCCATTCTGCACACTCTCAGTTGTTTTTTGGAATTCCTAACGCCTTGGTCCAGAATAGCGCGGTTCTTAGTCATAGGTGCACCACAATACGATACATATATTTGGCGTTCAAGTGCTGTAAACCTTTGATGCCGTTGGTTTGGTTCTGAATTCATATCCTCATATGTTATGAACGTCCTGACAGTGACACTTCATCGAAATATTTGTTTGTATGTAAACCCATATCATTCTGATCATGCCTGTAAACTGTTATGCTCTTATGTGCAAAATGATGCATGAGAACAGAAGCTATTTATTCATTCATCAAAAAGTTGATTTTTAGAAGTCGCATCTGCCAACCAATGTTTATTAGCCTGTAAGCAACTTAACTCTATCAGTCGTTATTTTCCTTTTCAGAAATGCCGTTATCCGTGTGCGCAATCATATTGCTACTTGCGGTTTAGAGTTTCAAACTCCGTGATGTTCAATTATTATATATTCAAATGTACATAAGCCTTTCCATTCCTGGTCATCATCCGTGCACTCTGACCTTTCAGGTTAATTTATCGCAGTCCAATTTACTTGCGTAACAACTCAACTCTGCCATGGTCTGATATGTTTTTATTGATCATGCATGTAAAAATGGCTTGTTCCTAATATCAGGAAATAAATTATTGTTATTGAGTACATAACTGGCATCAGGTTCCTATCATAAGAATAGAACCTACGCGACCATGTAATTCAGTAAATCCGGTGAGAGTCCAATGGAAATAAACCTATATTAGGCTGCACTCTTATCAACTAAGCAATCGAAGACTAGAATATCAAAATAGAAAGCTCAGTTGGTATTAGTGTTCTCATCTTTTTACTACTAGTGTTCATCCGTCTTTATAGGATTCTATATGGGCAAACATGGTCCCCATTAACAGATCCTGGCTGAGTTCACACAACTCTGGTAACGCTAGTGAGATATAGTTTTTAACTGAAAACGTTGTCACCTAATGTAATGACCTTAATACCCTTATTTGTAGGCCTCTAATCAGATCATCTAGGCCCATCTTTTGACTGCATTACACTAGCTAAATCATTAAAATCAAGCGCACTGCCAGGAATGAACGAATGATTTCTAATGGCATACTGTACGTAGTGGAACATCTTGTATTAGGTCAGAAAACCAATCTTAACTCAATAATATGAGGATTAGTGATAATAATATTACGCACTCAGTCCATAATTGCATCGGTTTCAGCGGGCGTGCAATTTTATCAACAGTTTCCAGGCGATCACCTGTTGTGCTCACAGAAAGCTGTTCTGCAGAACACAGTTTATAACTTTTAATCCTAACTCACCTCTTTCTGAAAGTAATAACAATGTTATAAGCCGTTCCGTGACTATTTAGTTGAAAAGAAACGTACTTTAAAACGGGCATCTGGTGAACATTATCGACAGTGGCTACTGAAAGTGACTTAATCGAGTTACTGAATGATGAAATCTTCTTCTGGAACATGATCAGCTGCGTATGTTGCCTTGCTTGACTTGTGAGTAAGTACTTATAATTGGTTCCTGACCTGGAGGATGTACTCCACAATGGGGATTTTTATTCAAAGATAACTGAGGTAGGTGTCAGAGCAACATTTACGACAGATCTCTTTCTTGTCAACCTGTGTCTTGTATCACAGCATCGAATATATCTATGTAAGACATGCTTGATCTCGAACCAAGTCTTCAGGGTTCCAATAAAATCCTTATGATTTCTGAATTTTGCACTCACCAGTCATGGTGAGTTCAGTGTTTTTAGATAGGTAGGGTGAAGCAACCTTCAGACGCTTACTGCTGTAACATCTCTTAGGTTGATTTGGCTCTAAAGATACTTCTATCGGTGCAGGTTACACAAACAGTACTCGTCTGGGTAATCGTCGGACAGTTCAGGAAATCCATGCACTACATTGGAGGTGTTCTATTCTGAGTCTGGTGGTCGTTTTTTTTTAATTCCAACTTAGTCCAGGTTTTATTTGATTTCGCCCTAATCGTGATATTTCTCATGATGGATGGCTTCTGTGGCTTTAGTAATGTCATCCCCGCCTCATCGGTTGTGTTAAAGGATGCTGGTAGCAAAGAGGGGTCGGTCGGTGTGGTGTCACCTCTCCTATGGAACAGTTTCCAGGCCTAAAAATTAACAGCGCTCCCGCTTTGCTGCTTATCACAATAACCACAGCTTTCTATCAGGCTGCTAGTAGGCGCCGCGACCTATAAAAGGATCAGAGAATTGTGTCTACAGACCCAGTCATTTTTCAGTGCAGTTGGTTTTCTAATAAGACCTCCTACTTCTTATCAAACTCCATCGGACACTAGTGACTGATCATGGGTTGATGTCCTTGCTGGGTGGCCGTTGTAAAGAAAGACTTAATTGCCACCAGGGCGTACTCTAATGGGGTTTTTGTCTCCCTCAGGCTTTCATTAAGCACTAATAAGGGACTCTACTCTCTCGTCTGCACAAGCCGTGAGATTAAGCATACGGTTTTAGTTGCGCACTCCTGAGGTACTTCGCATTCAGACAGAATGTTTTTATTGATTGTATGAATCACCTTTCTTTCCGTGGGCTGTCACTCACCGGCTTGAAGGTGCTTATGACATAGGTTAGTCAGATTATTGTTTTTAAAGCTCAGCAGTCCGTGATAGTGGAGCCTGCACACACCAAACACATACCAGAACCACTGGTAGGGGTTGCCCATCATGAAATTATAATATCCCTTAGGTATTGTTCTTCCACAGCACAGTGTATCCATTTGTTGGAGAATTTACACTCAAAAGCTAGATCCCTGTTGCTGACAAGTTTTATGCAAACCTTACATTTATCGTCAGACGACTGCAATCTTTTCAGTCGAATGTTTTCTCTGGGTCGCTCCTACGACTCACCTCTTCGTGACAGCCGTTTCTCCTCCTGTTCACTGGATTTGGTTTAAGGCTGTGTTGCCTTCATATTCGCATAGGCTGGTGAGTGTACTTGTGGCCAATGACAAGTTTTATGTGATAGCGAATTCAATTAGTCCGTTTGTACACGTATCACCTGCGGATTCGGTAGGTGGGCTTAAAGTGTGTCCTACCAGGGGGATAGGAATTTTCGGCTCTCTATACAACTTTTGCCCTTGTTTCCTGATAAATACTATGACTTGCGAAAAACTTCCGATGGTGAACCAGTAGCGATAGTAAGGAAGTACTGATAAACCAACTGGCTTTTAGTGACTGTGTAGATGAAAGCCCATCAATATTGCAGTTTTCAGGAGGCTCTGTCATCTGACTGAGATGTTAAACACTATGTTTCATTATCGTTTTGACTAACACTTATTAAACGTAATTGAAAAACCAATGCACATCAGTGGTTTACTAATGTTATAACTTGCAAAGGTATATTCCAAAGTTCCAAGGTTATGAGGACCAGTGCAATATCTAAGTGATCATTATCAATATAAGTGCAATGAATAAATAACGCCTAATATTTCAAATAAAATCTAGTTCAGTAATTGTTACTGCTGTTTGAAAATGAAACATGTATACATTACTACAACAGGTTTATGTTTGTTCGTCACATAGACATTTAGTAATGGGAGGGAGGGTTTTTTAATATTCTTAGGTCACCAGACATGAGTTCCTCGGGGGATAACTCTACTTCTGATGAAGAGTATATTCCTCCACGTAATTTGGAATGTAGCACTTAACTGCTTAATTTTCAGTTAAAGCTTCAAAGTTGGAAGAAGACTCTGAAAGCGAATACAGTGATGCATCAGAAAACTCAGACTGCGGCGATGGTAATAACTTTTTCTTTCTAGATCCATCTTTAGTTAGTTCTACTACTCGGCTTAAAAGAAACGTCTTTGTCAAAAGGTATGAATACAACTTATTTATGATTTAACCATCAGCTAATTATCTAGGAACTCAGAACATAAATCCAAGGTTCGGATGTTATTTCCAGATGTTGCAATTTTGTAGATTTCTGATACTTCACCAGCTACGACTGAAGAAAAAAAGGCACATGAGGACAAAGTTTGGGAAGAGTTTCTTAAGCTTGATAATAATAAAAAATCCGTAAGGAGTGTTCTTTAAGAATTACCCATATTGAAGGATAGCATGGAAAAAATAAGTGTTGTTAAAAAATATCAGTTTGCTGGGGAAGAAGTTGAGTAAGTTTATAAGTATATCACATACCGTTTGTCATTTCATTTTGTTCATTTGTCTAAAATATTCACAAGTAGAAACGATGAGGTTGTCGCTACACCTTGTTAACATGGCCTATCTTTTCTTGAATTCAAGGAGCCATCTTTAGAATTTAATGGTGATTGATCTGTGGTATGGAATTGTTATCTTACAAATCAGACTGATATTGTCGGGTACTTACAATCGAGTCTTTTGTTTTACCATACTTTTCTATAATAGGATTTACGAATATCATTCTACTTTGGCGCTTTATAACTAGCATCTTAAGTATTTAAAATGGAAATGTCGAGCTAATAATTAAAATCAGATTTAGGGTTTGCAAAATTGCATGCCACTCAATAGGGTTGTAGACAGGTATGGACTCAAATAGCTTGAATGCGTCATAATTGAGTTAATATCAAATCAACCATTCATTAGTGTAAGCAACGCTTATGGTTTAGATAGAGCTGTATTGATGCATCGAATCACAATATCGACCTGGTCTGTAAAATGGCTACATGATAGGTCCTACGTCCTGACAAATAGTACATTCTAACAATAAATAATATTTACAAATCTATCCTCTCTTGAATTATGTTTGGTGCTAGTTTTACTAAAGAAAATCGTAGGTGATACGGGTATCTATGACTAGGACCAGGATTTAATCCTACCAATCGTGAAACATTTTGTTCAGGTCCTACTTAACTTTTATTACGTCTTCATTATATTCTTCATAATTTTTGAATCAGTACGAGAAATATATAAAACTAATGTAAGCATTACAAGTAGTGGGATTTGACCATTTCCCTGCTACCTTCTGTTACATAGTACAATATATTAAAACACTTTTATTTAACAGATAACTATCCAAGATTAAATAAGTGTTAAGGGGATAGCGATCGCCTTTTAAGTCACCAATCTGATCATACACTAACTGATAGTTACCAAATAGCCGTAGACTATTCTTACAACTCCACTAAGTAGTTATGTTGACTGCTCCCTTAAACCACTACCTTACTAAGGGTGTAACGAGTAATCTTTGAAAGTCTGGTTTGCATTAGATCACACTTCAGCGCTCAAGATCATTATAAATTTTGTTGATTTTTGAGTTAGTATGGATGTAGTAATCGCTTAGTGTTGGGAGTGTTCTGATACAGCATTTTAGTTCTAAGGCGAAAGTTTTACGATCCTTCATTGTTCGTTCCAGTGATTTAAACAAAAGTTTCGTGTCTTATCGTTTTACTTTATGGTATATGTAGGCTGCAATTATTTTTTTAATTGGGTCTTTGGAGTGTTTTCCGCCTATGTTGGAATAACTGAGTGAGCAATGTTGGGGTTAGTCATAAGGTAATAGTCAAACATAATAAGGTTGAAACTTTACCGATTGTGGTAATTGTATTACGTATCTCCAACCACCTACCCAAATATTATACGTTAGCTGAAAATTTAAGGTCATCAAACGAGCATGTGGTGTCGTTGCATAAAATCTTTGACTATCAGAGTAATTCATGTTATTAATTGCAACTTACTTAACGGGAGCCTCAGCAATCAGTGTCTGGAATGAATATTCTGATTCTCATCCTCAATTTGAATACTATTTATTGCACTTTTGGACTGTATTCTCAAATGTTCAATCTTCTTTACCTACTAATACTGTTATCTTGATTTTGTTACCGCTTACCTTGTCAATTTCATCTCGCCATTTTAATATGGTATGACATTCCAGGCTGCTGTCCACATGTACCAGATTTTGTATTAATTAGAATTCCCATACATTCCTAGTGCATAGTTAGGTACTTATCATTTATTACAGCACACTCCCAAACAAACACTTTTACCACAAACCTAATACTGCTATAGTCTTCTGCCGAGATTGTTGCTTTGTAAGGTATGTAAAACTTTACACTTCTTGTTGTTATTTAATAATTATGTGTAAGTTTTGTTATAATGCTGTCTTGAGTTATATCACTGAAATCCCGGCCGTAGCTGCTACCTTGGCGTGGTGGTCGGGCTCGCCTATCGTGATTACCCAACTGAGCTATATTAGCTGAAACGCATGTTCTTCTAGGTCCTGCCATGCCAAGCAGGTCTGTTGGAGAGCGATAAGACTAAAGGCAGCAACCTAAGATCAGAGGGCGAAGTCGCACTGGTGACTGCACTAAGGTGTTCCCCTTGGATAACCAGCATCTGCAGCGATGCTGCCTTTTTAATAAAAGGAAGGGGTTAGAAAAGGTCGACCCTAAAATATCACACCTCACCTTACTCCATAGATTTCCGTCTGCGGCAGTAAGGCCTTCTAAAGAATAGAGCCAACACTTCAAAAACTCCCCATAACAAGGTCGTGCGTGATCGAACTCAAGCAGTTGTCCCTTGGAATCTGCGATCGCGCTCCCAGGTTACTATGACCAACACTAACTCAGTTTCCGTCTCAGGTACCTCAAGAAGTAATATCCTTTCATTGTGTGGGCAGCCAGGAAGTGAAAATTGCCCTCATACCTCTAACAGCACACTAGATCATCTTGTTCAAGGTCGAATCCCACCATCAACTCTTAATAACTCCCTTATCACCATGCCTAATCCTTCTAACATAATTTTATCACCCTACGCCTCTAATGCTAATGATTTGAGTTCACGAAACGTTATTCCTGGTCTCCTGAAACCTCGCACCTAAAGTATATATCGAAGCTTTTAACGTTCTAACTTTATGCCAAATAGGACAACAGGCTTCCTTAGCTATGACTAGAATCCCGCTCCATCGATGTCTGCTGCATTTCTGAAACGCGTATACAGAACCCAAATACTGTCAGTCGCTGGACCTCATGTGAAAATGAAGAACCGGCCCGATTCACCCTTTGTGTTTCTGGGGGCCCCACCACTGCCACTCGAGGCCTTAATGGTGTAGCTATAGCACTAAGTTCAAAAGCTAAACAGGCTCTCCTCGACTGGATTCCAATAGACAGTCGTTTGTGCACTGCAGTGCCTAAATAGAACGGTGAGGATTTGGAAAGATAGGGACATGCGCCGTTGCCTCTTTGTTGTCTCTGCCTACGCTGCCAATGATTGCAGCTCAGGTGAAGTAAAAGATGAGTTTTAAAGAAAGCTTTCCGACCTCCTCAAAGCTAGGTGCACTGATATAGTGATAGTAGCTGGTAATTTTAATGCCCAAGTAGGTAGACTAAGCAAAACCAAAAGGCACTTATGTGGATCCTTTGGTGTTGAGGCTCAACGAACAGATAATGGCGACCGTTTACTACAACTATGTTCAGATAATCGTCTATTTCTAGCAAGCATCAACTTTAAGCATAAGGAAACACATCAGTTGATATGGCGACCTCCACAATCAACTCAACGCTGAACTCGAATAGACCACATTGCTATCAGCCACTGTTAGAGAAGCTCGATAGAAGACTGGTTCTCATTTTAGAGTGGATGTTTAGACTCAGATCATGCCTTACTACGAGCGCGTATTGGTCTGCGTCTCGTTGAACGCAAAAGATCCACGACAAGGATTCCCCTTAGAGTTGAACTTAATGATGAAAAAGTGAAGAATATATTCCAACAACAACTAGAAAACCAATTTATCAACTGCGTAAACTGTACTCATCCTGAGTTAGCTTGGAATGATATCCAAAAAGATGTTAAAACAGCAATAATATCTACTAATAAACTAGACCTAAAGGTTAGGAAAACTCAGTGGATTTCAGCTGCATCTACTAAACTGATAGATACTCGGCAACACATCCCGTCTGGTTCTGAACATGATAAGGAACGAAGGCAACTTAAACACAAGCTGGTTAAAAGCTTACGCAATGATCATGATCAGTGGTGGGTGGCGAGAGCTAAAGAGATGAAATAGGCAGGGGGATTAGGTAACAGTTAGCAACTGTTCAGACTTATCAAGAAAACGGGTATCAGAAATCAGACTGTAAGTGAAACTATCTCAGAAAAAGATGGGTCCACTATTCACTGTCAATCCAGAAGATAAGACCGATGGACAGAACACTTTAGGGATCAATCCAACTGGCCCTCGGCGTCATCCCTGTTGCTCACCATCCCCAAACAATTTGAGTGGCAAATTAATATTGGTCCCCCAAGTCTTAGTGAGGTTGAGAAGGCTATAGGGAACTTAAAGCGAGGAAGAGCAGCAGGACCTGGTGGATTAACCCCTGAGATATTTAGGGACGGTGATACAGCTTAAGCTACCAGATTAACTAAGATTTTGGCTGGAATCTGGAAGTAATCCCATCTGACTCGTTTAGAACACTAGTCGTTCCAACCCATAAGAAAGGAGAGAAGTCCTCTTGTGACAATTACCGAGGAATCAGTTTAACGAATATAGTGTCTAAAATATTGGCTTTAATAATACTTAGACATTTAACTAAAGCTCGTGAAGAGCAAACTCGAGAAAACCAAGGTGGTTTCAGACCTGGACGGGGTTGTATAGACCAAATATTCACACTTAGGCAGGTTCTGGAACACTTTCAGACAACCAACATAGCTGTATTCCTTGACCTTAAGGTGACGTTTGACTCTATTGACCGTAAGGTTATGTGGCGAATTCTATCACTGAAAGGTGTACCGGATAAGTACACTAATCTTATACAAGCTCTCTACTCGAACACATGTAGAATTAGAGCTTATGGCGGTTTGTCGTCGAAATTGACCACCTCAAGTGATGTTCGTCAAGGTTGTCCACTTTCCCCATTTTTACTTAAATTTATCATTGATATACTTTTAGACTTGTCATCGTCTGATTTCTCTGGGGTTGACCTTCTTCCAGGAGATAAACTTGTTAACTTAGAATATGCAGATGATACAGTTTTATTGGGTGAACATGCTGACGACCTTAAACATGAATGTAAGCATGTTTGGGATGCGATTTTCCCCATCCAAATGCGAAATGCTACTTCAGGATTGGCTTAATTCGGCACCGAAGTTAGTGATAGGGAGTGAAGTAGTTGAATGTGTTGGCTGCTTCACTTGTTTTGGCAGCTTCATCAGTCCTGACGGTCTGGTGTCTACCGAAATCTCGGCTCGTATACCTAAGGCCCAGTCGGCTTTTTCCAGTTTGCGTCACTTGTGGCGTAGGCAAGACATCCATCTTTTGACCAAAGGATTCTTTTACTGCGCAGCAGTTCAATCCGTTTCACTTTATGGATGAGAAACATGGCCATTAAGGATGGAGGATATTCGTAGGCTTCTAGTATTTGAACATAGATGTCTTCGAAGCATTGTTCGTGTTTCCTAGGACCACCGAGTAAGCAATACGTTGGTTAGGAATAGAGTACTAGGTAAATACGGTAAGTCTGTTGATGAAGTAGTGAATCTCCACCAGCTGAGATGGTTAGGACATGTGTTATGTATACCTGACCACCACCTACCTCGACAATCAGTGTTGTCTGATGTGGGAGTAGGCTGAAAGAAAGCTAAGAGTGGCCAAACGAAAACATGGCACGAGTTCATGAAGTCATTGACAATCGGGCTGAGCCATGTTAATAGATGCGGACTACATGGTTGGAGTCCACGTGATGATCGTAACAAATGGTTAGAGACTTTAGGTGATATGCTTCAAAATCGCTAGCAATTGGCGCAGGCGCATCTACTCCTTGTCTTCTTCCAAATTCTAAGTCTTTGAGCTTATCATAATTTCCTCTTTACTGAATCACTATTTTCTTGTCTCAAATCTTATCTCTGATCTCTATACCTTTCCATTAGTACTTACTCTGTTACTACCTCCCCTAGTCTGGGATTCGGTCCGACAATTTAATCTCTGTCTGCTGATTGGGGCATGGCAACTTGAATAGACGTACGCATGTACCAAGTTCCTACGTCGTAACTGACCGACTGACTGATATCACTGAAATCTTCATGTAGCCCGAAGAGTTATTTTTTTTTCAGAATTACTAGGAAGCATTATGATAATACAAATAAACCGCTATTGAATTAATCTCCTATATGCACCGCATAACTTATGTCTGTGAAAACAATCGTGTTTTTCAGAATAACTCAAGCAGTTTCGAGGACAGCGGATACAACTAGACACCCAGATTCTATTAGAAGTCAGAACAATACTTCAACGGAGACAAAGCTACTGAAACCAAAGTAAGTTTTGTTCGAAATCATTATTTACTCTATGTTAGCTAAATAATGTGAACACTTTGCACATACTCAAAACCCACTGGTTAAATAGACATACTGCTCAGTCATTTCATGCAGCGCTCTAGCCTGTTTCTTCATTTTTCCGTGAAATATTTTCTTCACAACCTTACTGTACCTGTATACTACTTGCAACAAATATTCACTTGGTTTATGAGCGCAACTACATGCATCGTAAATTAATTCTTCGCATCCAATCTGTTGATTGTATCTAACATTTTGGTGGTATTTCCGTATACATGCATTTTGTGTTTCGTAATACTGTCTTGGACATAACTTTATATTTTGAAAGCTTTAGTCAACTCCACTCGATATCCCTTGTTAATTAAATCCCAAAGGATGGAGATTTTAATTATTCTTAATATTCCCTTGGTCAACCAAGCTGGATGATGTTCGGAGATATGGTGACGAATTTGCTGATTTGTGTTCTGTATGACTAGGTCCACAAGAACAGTTAAATTTTTAAATTTACAGACGCCGGGAATCCCGGTAGCCCGCCTTTGTCTTCAGTCGACATCACTGGACAATTCTGAATGATGCTTCTGGCTCAGCTGCATTAAAAGTTTTATTTTTATCTTCTGATTCGTCGTGTTAGGGTCTCACTTGTATTGTTATTGGTGAACCATAGTTTCATCAATAATGATTTCTTCTGAACAATTGTTAGGGTTGGTGTTACTGTTGTCTGGCTCATATGTTCACTAACGAATTTAATTGTTATCAAGTAGGTGATAGGTACTACCAGCCACCAATAGTCATAAGGAGCAAATTATTTTTGAGCGATGAGATGGGATTCTTATCAAGATTTCCTGTATCTGTTTTATTGGGCTGAAGCCATGTTAATAGGTGCAGACTACGTGGTTAGGGTCCGCGTGATGATCCCAACTAATAGTTAGAGACTTTGGGTGACACGGCTCAAAAGTGTTCGCAGTAGCGCACCCATTTCTAATCTTCCTCTAAATTCTAAGTTTCTGAAATCATAATTTTCTGTGTACTGAATTACATTTCCTTGAATGTTACCTTCGGTCTTTAACTCTGTTACTACCTCATCTCTGGGATTTAGTTTGACAATTTAGTCTCCATTTGCTAATTGGGTAATGGCTTGAACTGGTGTACAAAGTTTTATGAGGTAAATGACTTCTTGTATGTTTGTTACAGAGCTATAAGTATGTATTATCCGTTTGACAACTTCCCATATATGCCTCTTCCTGATGTCCCATTCGATCTTCTGTCTAACCGAACATTTAGAAACGAGGTGCTTTTATTTCTTTATTACAGTGTGAACGCAACTGATATTTCACTATTATTAAATACATTAAGCTGATGTCCTCTTCACTACGTAGTGTTACGGTGTCGTAAAAGTAGCGGAATTAAGATAAATGTTAGTTTTTGATTGTTCCTTTAAGTGGTTCATTCTCCAGATTAGCAGATCGCATATCCCGACCGTAGCTGCTACCTTGTCGTGGTGGTCAGGCTTGCCTATCGTGATGACCCAACCGAGCTATACTGGCTGAAACATATGTTCCTGTAGGTTCTACCATGCTAGGTAGGTCGATTGGAGAACGATGAGACTAAAAGCAGCTACTCAAGGTCTGAGGGCGAAGTCATACTGCTGACTGCAGAGGGGTGTGACAGCAGTAAGGTGTTTCCCTCGGACAACTAGCATCTGCAGCGATGCTGCCTTCTCACAAGGAAGGAGGGGTTAGAAAAGGTCGACCCTAAAAATGTCACACCTCACCCTACCTCACGGATTTCCGTCTCCGGCGGTATGGGTGCCCACTAAGGGCTTTTAAATGCGGAGCTAATACTCAAAAAACCTTTCATAAAAAGGCCGTGCGTGACAGGCCTCAAGCAGTTGTCCCTTGGGCTCTGCGGTCACGCTCTCAGGTCTCTAAGACCGACACTAATCTGCCTTCTTTTTCAGGTTCCTCAAGAAACACCCTTCCACGGTGTGGGCAGCCGGGAAGTGACAACCGCCCTCATACCCGCAAAAGCACGAGAGTCCAAATTGGTCAAAATCAAATCCTTTCTACACCCCATAATATCTCTCTTATCTCTACGACTAACTCTACTCACATTCCTTCATCTCACTGCACCGCTAATGCAAACGATGCGAGCTCACGAAAAGTCATTCCTGGTCTCTTGAAACCCCGTTCTAAACTATATGTTGGAGCTTTTAATGTACGCACATTAAGTCAAATAGGGCAACATGCTTCCTTAGCTAAGACTTTAGAATCTCACTCAATCGATGTATGCTGCGTCTCGGAAACGCGCATACAGGATCCTAGTAAATCATTAACCTGATTTCACCGTATCAAAACAAAGAAGCAGCCCGATTTACTCTTCGTGTATCCGGTAGCCCGGATGCTGCTTCCCGGGGTCTCGCTGGTGTAGGTATAGCATTGAGTCGTAGGGCAGAGCTAGCTCTCCTAGACTGGATCCCTGTAGATAGTCGCTTTAGCGCTGTCCGACTGAACGGGACAGTTAGGACTCGAAAGATAGGGACACTCGTCGTTGCCTCTTCGTCGTATCTGTCTATGCCCCCACTGACTGCAGTTTAAACGAGGTGAAAGATGAGTTTTACAGCAAGCTTACGGACCTCCTCCAAAAAGCTAGGCGCTCTGATATAGTTATAATGGCTGGTGACCTTAATGCTCAAGTAGATAGACTAAGTGAAAATGAGAGACACGGGTAGATGTTATGTTGTCGTGGCTCAAAGAACAGATAATGGCGACCGTCTGTTGCAACTATGCACAGATAACCGCCTGTTTCTAGCAAATACTAACTTTAGGCATAAGGAAAAGCATCTTTTGACCTGGCGACCCCCAAAATCGTCTCAACGTTGGACCCAACTAGATCACATCGCCATCAGCCACCGATGGAGGGGTTCGATAGAAGACTGTTGTTCGTTCTGGGGCACATGTTTAGTTTCAGATCATGCTTTAGTGCGAGCGCGTATTTATTTGAGGCTTACTGGACGTAGGAAAGACATTGCAATGAAGCCTCTTAGGGATTTACTTAATGATAATAAAGCTAAGAATATATTTCAGGAACAACTAGAAAAACAGTTAGGCGACCGTGTAAGCGATTCCCGTCCGGAAGCAGGTTGGAATGATATCAAAAAGGCTGTGGAAACCGCAGTGATATCTGCTAGTAAGGTAAATCATAAGGCTACGACGAAGCCGTGGATTTCAGTAGCATCCACCGAACTGATAGGGTGCTCGTAAACTCATCCCACCTGGCTCTGAACATGATGAAGAGCGAAGTGAGCTTAAGCGCAGGCTGATAAAAAGCCTACGCAACGACCGTGAGCAGTGGTGGGTGGCGAAAGCAAAAACGATGGAAAAGGCAGCGGCGATAGTTAACAGTAGGCAACTTTTTCGACTTATCAAGGAAACTGGTATTAGGGATCCGAATGTGAGTGAGACTATTTTGGAAAAGGATGGGATTAAAATTCATTATCAGTCCAGGAGATTGGACCGATGGGCAGAACACTTTAGGGATCAGTTCAACTGGCCTTCAGCCACACTTCGGTTGCCCACGATCCCCAGTCATCCTGAATGGCAAATCGACTTAACTCCTCCTAGTCTTTATGAAGTTGTGAAGGCTATAGGAAATCTGAAGCGAGGTAGAGCAGCAGGTCCTGATAGGCTTACCCCTGAAATTTTTAAGGATAGTGGTCCAGTTTTAGCAGCTAGATTGACTGAAATCTTAGGTAGAATCTGGAAACTGGGCGTAATACCACCTGACTGGTCTCAATCCCTGATTGTCCCAATTTATAAGAAAGGACAAAAGTCTTCTTGTGACAATCACAGGGGAATCAGTCTGACTAATATAGTTTCTAAATTGTTAGCCTCGATTATACTTGGACGCCTAACTAGAGCTCGTGAAGAGCAGACTAAAGGAATCCAGGCTGGATTCAGACCTGGACGTGGCTGTATAGACCACATCTTCACACTGCGACAGGTCCTGGAACACAGACACACATTTAGGCGTCCTACAGTAATTGCCTTCCTGGACCTAAAGGCGGCATTCGACTCTGTTGGTCGTGAGGTTCTGTGGCAGTGTCTGTCATTGAAAGGTGTACCAAAGAAGTACATTAACCTTGTACAAGCTCTCTACTCTAAAACTACAGGTCGAGTGAGAGCTTATGGCGAACTGTCATCGGAATTCCTCACTTCAAGTGGTGTCCGTCAGGGATGTCCACTGTCCCCATTCTTGTTTAATTTTGTCATAGACATGCTTCTAGATATAACCTTATCTTCGTCTGACTTTTCAGGAGTTGACTTACTACCAGGAGCCTCGCTTACTAACTTAGAGTATGCTGATGACATAGTCCTATTTGGTGAAGACGCTGACAAAATGCAGAGTCTTCTGACTACCCTGAGCAACAATGCATGTTCGGGATGCGGTTTTCCCCGTCGAAATGCAAAATGTTGCTTCAGGATTGGGTTGCATCGGCACCTGAACTAGTAATAGGGAGTGAAGTAGTCGAGCATGTAGACCGCTTCACGTATCTGGGGAGTCTCATCAGTGCTGATGGCCTGGTGACTGACGAAATCTCAGCACGGATACAGACAGCTCGATTGGCTTTTGCCAAGTTGCGTCACTTATGGCGCAGACGAGATATCCGCTTGCTAACCAAAGGACGAGTGTACCGTGCAGCAGTTCGCTCTGTCCTACTATACGGGAGCGAAACATGGCCGTTAAGAGTAGAGGACATTCGTAGGTTACTGGTCTTCGATCATAGGTGTCTCCGAAGCATTGCTCAAGTATCGTAGGACAACCGAGTGAGCAATGCCGTCATTAGGAAACAGGTTCTAGGAAAGGAGGGCAAATCAATAGATGAGGTATTGAGACTTCATCAGTTGAGGTGGTTGGGACATGTGTTACGCATGTCTAACTACCGTCTGCCTCGACGAGCTATATTTAGCGGCGTAGGAACAAGTTGGAAGAAAGCTAGGGGAGGCCAAATCAAAACATGGCAGAAATCGATGAAGTCACTTACAAGTGGACTAAGTCATGTTGGTAGATGTAGGCTGCGTAGTTGGGGTCCGCGAGATGAAAGTCACCAATGGTTAGAGACCTTGAACGACATGGCTCAGAATCGTTCGCAATGGCGCAGGTGCATCCACTCTTTTTGTTCTCTCAAAATCTAACCTTCCGAATTGTCTATCTTTCTCCTTTCAAGTTTATCTCACTGAATTATACTTTTCGAATCATATCTTCGCTCCCTAATTTTCTGCATTACTGCTAATACATCTACTATCGCTATCACTCTTGGATTTGAACTGACAGTTGCATCTCTGTGCTGATGTGGTATGGCAACCTAAACTGATGTACGTACGTACGAAGTTCTACGTTGTATCTGTCTGATCGCATATTGTTGAACAAAGAGGATGCACCCAATAAACTCACGAATTGGTTTTTGACAATCACATTTCATATTATCAATAAACGTTCTCTTTATCAGATGAGTGGATTTGAGTAACGCTTTCAAAACTGTTAACTGTATTTGTATTTTTTTGTGTTGTAGCTGTTCGATTATGATTCTTAATAGTGGCTACAAAAGACAGGAAAAGCTATTGTTTAGATTCCTAAGTTAGAAATCGCAGCAAGGAGATATCGTTACCTTTTCCCTTCGTGCTGAGAAATTACTGACTTCCTGCAATCCAAACATCTAAAGAGAAGTTACATCACGTAGTAGTTAGCAAGGTACTAGTTATTTTTTCCCATCGCAGACTTCTTTATTATTGAAGCCAAGTATCATTACTTTGTTAATCTGCCAATAGTGAGTCCACTAGTTTTCTAGGAAACATTGTAACCCCATGAGTTGTGATTAATGTATTCAAATTCTTCGCTGAGTTCTGTGGGAACAGCCAAATCAACTTTCTTGCAACGTTTTTTAATGTCTGCCATAATAATATGCTGAATTGTGTTTCACACTTGTGTATTCGTTTCCCAGATTGAAGTGGACCAACAGCTTAATAGTTGAAGTACTTGGCAGACAAATAACGTCGCACGTTTATTTACTTCTGTTTAAGCATCCGGCTTTTATCATTAGGTTTTACATAGCTTCTGCACGTAAGCGTATACTCGATAATTGAATTGCAAACCACGATGGGGAGGTAAGTTTAGCATATTGAGACTTAAATATATAAAGACAAATCCTTCATACCACCTCTTATAGAACTATTACACGGAAATGTCTTAAGATAAATGTCATGCTTAGTTAGATTTCATTTTTCACCATACACTGAAGTAAATAAACATGCCATATCAATTTACAAATTCATTTTTATGTAGAGCGCCGTCTGTAGGACTTGGTTTGTCTAACGCTCTGCAAAACTTGAAATCTACTATAAGTAATTTGCCCAAATTATCTACCTTGGTAAGTTCCTGAAATTTTAATGATTTCCTTAGTATAAAGTATTTACCCAAATACCATAACCCACACTAAATCTCAGCTAAAAAGCTTATTTAATCATAACTCCATAAAATCTTAATCATTTTAAATTAACCATTCAAAATTGTGCCTAACAATTCTCGAAGACTAAACCTAAGCAAATAACTTCATACATAAGTACCACTTCAAAGAAATAAGAATAGTTCTAACACTACCCAATAATGGTAGTGACATCGTGTTACTATGGAGGCAAGACTACATAAACATAAAGTGGGTATCTTACTGAACGGCAAATAGTCGTACAAAGTATTTGCTACGTTACATCAATTTCAATTATGTATGTTACTGACGATCATCTCCAAGTTATTACCTAAAAAGGTATTAAACATTGACTTAGATGTATGAATTTGTGCGCTATTAAACACCAAGTTGTTTTTTTACGTTAAGTGGCCTTTATGCAGTGGTACATGACTTCACTTTGGCTAAGGTGTATCAAATCCATGTTTGGATGTATCTGTATGAATAGATACGTCGTGATCAAATTGCAGCAGTGCATAATCACAAAAATCCCCACTCCCAAGAGAGCGCTAGGCATTTGGTTGCACTAACTTTTGAGTAATTAAATTACAAAATATTACCGAATGTAAAAAACTTCTCTATCATTAAATACTATTTCTGGAACCCTAGGAAAAGTCTCGCCTTGACTGGAAACAATATATACAGAAAGAATCTTTGGAGGATGATCTCAAAGCTCATAACAAAGGAAAAGAAGGGTAAGACCACGTTACTACATGTGTTTATTTTACAATCAGTTTAGCGGAGTTTTCCGAGTGTATTAGGAGATTTGAGTTACTTAAAGTATCCCAAGTATGCGGAAGCATGCAGTAATTTCAATATTCTTAATAATCTGATGAGAAAGCATAATCTGTACTCTACATTAACAATGATTCCGTCTCGTAAACTCAAGATGTCTATTGTGACGAAATGTAGTCAGTGAATCACTGTGATATGCTTCATTAAAATGGAAACGCGAAATTGTCCACTAACCCGGAATCCCCATTTTATTGCAGAACTAGTGAGAAAATGAACCTGGAGTTATTGGCATCAGTTACGTGGACTGTTAATTAAATTGAGTTAACATTATCAATTAACGTCCAAGTTTAAAGAGAGATATTAGAGAGGTACACAAACAAGGTGCTCTGTTGATTCTACGGTTTCCAATTATCATAGAAGTGTGCAAGTTACTCCCTTTATTTGGTTCTAGTCAGCGTCATCGCTGACCATAATCAGCCAACCTAATACAAATGACAGATTCATCGTTTCTTTAGAACCCAATACTATTATTATTCTAGCCTTCTAGTGCTATATTTGTAGGATGTCTTCTTTTTAAGCTAAATTGGATTAACGTAATGAGTTCTCTTAATATTTTCTAAAAATAGGTATCTAGAAAGACAAGCATTTTTCAACAGAGCAAGTGAACGTGAATATCAGTATGAACGAGAATTAAAAAAATCAACATCGAACCGAAGAGCATAATGAATATGATTAGTCACAACACCCATCTTGTTTAATGTAAATTTCAAGATAGTTACCAAGTGTAATTATTTATCACGAATGGCATTGCGATATTTGTCATGATGTAATTCTACACTTCGGTGTATTTACGTAAAGTGCTGTGGTTATATATGTAAGAATAAAAAGTTTCTGATTAAAATGATTTCTTTTGTTTACTAAACTTTTATTAATTTCTACAGCTTTCTGTGCAAACTCAGCAGCCTATTCAGCCCTTTCGAAAGTATAATGCATATTATTGTCCGTCGCGTACGGGTATTGTTTCGCCTTCTGCAAAAATAGAAAAAACAGATGTCACCTACTTTTACGCCAACAGTTACAAGTTTACTTAAAATTCAAGCTGCAGCTGTGCTACAAATGTGGGTGTTACACTTTAGGTGATAAGAACTGACAGGTCAAGTTATTTGACTGCGCTATTAAAAAAATGTGGAAATTCAGAGCAATTTTATCCAAGTTGTCTGACTTGTGACTCAGCACTTAGAGACAAAACATAATGCCTATAAGCTCGCTAATATGTTCCTTAGGACATTTTATCTAAGATTTCAGTCTATTTCCAGTGTTTTCCCTTCTACATGATATCCCGATCAACATTCATGTTTGAGCTAGCTTAGATGGCGGTCCAAACTGTAGTTGGCTATTGAATCTGAATTTTTATGTTCTGCTGTTTTCCAGCGATATGAGTAATTACGCAAACGTTTAGTCAGTCCTCATAAACCAAAGCATGATTAGAATCTGACACCTGAAATCTTATTGATGTGGTATCGAAAAAAGAAAAGAGGTGGTTTCTATGTCATTGTTCTTGCATTTATCAGATTTACTTTCTTTCATGAAGTTTTAAGTTTCCGATCTTAATTTGGTCTTTTTGGATGATATCAGAAATATTACAACTAGATCTAAATAATACACCAAAAATGGAGGTCAAAATAACCATTTAAACAGGTCAATTTATTATGCTTACCAATGGAAGGATATAGCAATACATCTGACCGACATAAAGAAGGCCTCCGATAACAAAAAGTGGTGCAAATATTTTCAGCAGTACCCACCATCTTAATTACACATGAAATATATAAACCTATAGCTTACACAGACGTTCCCCTTTGATATCGTTTTGAGTATTCAGGATCACATCCAGCAGCAGAATACATGTGCGCATTAAACTGAACTGGTTCACTGAAATTTCGCCTCTCAAGTGGGAAGTCGTAGGGTTCCCATGGATCACAATTATTTACATTATAGGGCTCCACACAGAAATAATCACCAGGTGCTAGACCGTCATCTTCAAATGGTTTATAATCAGATGGCAAGAGATTATAGCGTTTAGCTGCTGCTTCTCGTTCAGCTTTCGTGCAAGGATATGGCTTCGGTTTCCATTCAATGTGATAATCTGTAAAATTGTTATTTTACAATTTCCAGCAACAATAACTATGATGTACGAGGGAAATGTGTGGTTAAACACTACGTAGCATTAAAGTCTTATGTGACTTATTCAGCTTGCAAAGGAACTATATCGAAGATATACTATCTAGATCAACTGCAAAATTATTTCAAGACACTCATGCTTAGTTAAAATTATTCAACTTTATTACTTTTATAATTCAGTATGTAGGGATAATGAGGTCTTCTGCAAGAAATTGTGTACTTTAAGGTATAGTATTATTGTATTAAGCAATAAACCTTAGCACATAATGTTGATATTTTTAGGTTTTAACAGATGTAAACCAAAAGCCAATATTATAAAAAGCTGGATGACTACATTCTACAGCAAAATTAAGCGCCCAACTCGTTAGCATGGTGGCATTGTTAACACCTATGACCGCGTAAACAGTTGACTGACTAAGTAGTAGGTAGTATATATCAGGATGTAAATTAAAAATGCCGTACTTGCAGCCAGTATTCCGCAACATTTGCATTTGTGTAGTCATTTCGTTTACGTTTCTTCACTGCTGATGTGTATATATCTAATTATCATACCACTAACATTTATGAATGATATACCTATAATAACAACCGAAAGTGAAGGGTTTTGGCTTGATTTAAGTAACGGGAGATTAGGAAATTATTTGATCTCGAGGCTTGTCGAACCAAGGAATATAGCGTCTTCGCAGTAGTGCATTCAAATTTGTTTCTCCATAGGTCTGTTGCATGTCGACATATGCATAGATTGGCTGCCTCATTTATATTACATTTCAAGCTACTTTATGGAGGCTACCAAAGCATTCACGTCATCTCCACTATCTTGGTTACGAGCTGAAGTGAGCCACATAAATTCTCTGCACTTGTTTCTAAGTTAAAGTCTGATAGTGTTCAGTGTAGATAATTTAGCCACTCGACCTAGTAGAAGCAGTAGTTGTTTTGGGGGATGAGTTTAACCCTAAAAGCAGGATGAATGGGTTCGTTTTAGAGAAATGAGGCTGTTAGTGCACATTATTGCATAGTTGGCTGTGGTTGTAAATGCAGAACTGTGAAATTAGAATTCAGTGATGAATCAACGAGATGGCGAATTTTCATCTTAAGGTCATTGGGCAATATTAGTGATTTGTCGCATGCTCGCTAATTTCGAGGAAGTCATCAGTTAGCTATTTGCGGGAGAAAGGTTTATTTCATATAACGTGTTTATGTAACTGTGGTGAGTCTATAGATCTATACGAATGCTTGGAGAAGAGTGACAAACTGATATTTCGATACCACAAATGTTAGCTCAAGAAATCTCTTAGATTTGGTTCATTTCTCACACGTTCTGAAATTTCTCCGCAGCAGATAATGATTCTTGTAATGCAGTGGTTACTGAAGACATCTGCTGCCATGGTAGATGTTACCGAAGTTACATCTATAGTGGTACCAGTACTGCATGTGTGATTGAGGATATGAATGGGAACACCAATATTTATGGAGGCGTTAGTCAAATTGTCGAGGTCGATGAAACTGGTTCGTAGAAAGCTGGAATATAATTGGGGACGCTGAATACATACAGTATGTGTAGGTAGTTTTTATATTAAAACCTACATTAGATATTTGGTACTTGGGATCGACATCTAGGCGAAGAACACTTCAAAAGGGTTTCTGACCGAAAGAAACCTACCTTAATTCCGATTATTAGGATGCATGTCAAATGAGGAACGACAATTTACACAGATGATTTGAAGTCATACATGTGCTTATCTAGACATGGATACAGCCATCAGGTCATCCACAGCCAGCACTTCGTGGATCCCCCAACAGGAATTCATACGAATAACATGAAAACCATGTGATCTAGATTGAAACATTATCTTCACAAATATAAAGGAACCCACGGAAAATGCTCTATAGCCATATGGACGAGTATTTATATAGAAGTCACTCTGATTCTAAATGTTTACAACCCTTAGATAATCTTCAAACATTTATCAATCACGTAAAATTGTTGTATACATTTGAGTAATACTTTAATTTGAAAGATTTTTCTAATAATAATATCACTGCATCCCAAGCTGTTTTCTTACTGGTCGATTTTCGCCTAGCCAGTGACAAGGTCAAAGTAATAGAAGCATAAGCTCGTCCTTGTTCTATAGTCATGCCAAAATGTAAGACAGAAAACTAACCAGACATAGAAACATAGATCAGGACAGTTAAATAAACAAATGTGTGAATAAACAAAAGGTAGGTAATTAAAAAGGTTAGATAATATAAGCGGTAAACGAAGATGACAAATAAGCGTGCGTAACAATACTGATGTATAGGCCACCTACCAGTCATCAGTTGAAGTGAGGCATGGAGTACGTTTTGGTCATAGCTCTATGTTAGTTATCGTTTTTAGCAAAATCTTCGGTTAAAGTGAGTAATAAGCCTCGCTTTTTGAGACGTAGCGGACAGGGATACACACTGAGGTAGTAGCTTTCTTCTGTAATGAGAATTGTGAGGATTCCGGAAGATAAATTGTAGTCATTTAGTGTATAACCGTTTTTCAAGTATAGAGATTTTTCCATAATCCCTATCCATTGTTTCCACATCAGACGGTTCTTCAAACTGTGACAGCAACAGAGTAGACAAAGGCTGAGGAACTAAGACTTTCGGGAGAGACCAATAATGAACAGGAGAAATAATGAGATTTCAAGACAATCTACATTATTTACCAATGTATTTTTATAACAAACCGAAGAAAAGTTTATAAATGCTTGATACAGTATTGATCCATAAACAAATTTTAGAGGAATAAATAGAACTTAATAAGACTATTCCTTTAACGTTATTCCTCCAATCGGTTACTGATCCTTAAATACAAAATACATCTCTCACAAATAATAACCAGTAAGGCTAGCTGCACAACTTACGTGCCATCCCTCGACAAAGAGGGGTTAAAATTGATCGGCATCGCTTAAAAACTAAATTCGTCATAGGTGTAGCGATAATCTTAAAAGTGTGAGCTGCAGGTGAAGTGCATCTAATATCCAATGTTTGTATTTAATGAGGTAATTATGAGCCAATTGATTTCTTCTAGCTGGCCTTCTAAATATCTTGGTTTCCGTTCTAGTTGCCTTGGTTTGATCCAATTATAAAGTAACTGCACGACTGCTGTAATCCTGATAGTTAAGACTGGCTGGTTTTATTACTATTTTGTTGTTTCTATTGTTTTATTTCTATTTTATTTTTTACTTCTGTAGCTTTTTTAAAATTTTTGTGAACATTATTATGCTATTTGAGAGGCATATTTAAGTGTTTCTTAATTTACTGTAGTAGTCAGGTAATGAAACTGAGCATCCAAAACTATAGTTTTTGATTTTTACTAGCAATTGCAGTTAATCGAAGTTACTTATGATAGGATTTATTTTAGGTACTGGAGTAATTATCTAAAACCTTATAAAATGTATTCGTAGGTTCCCAGTTCCTACTTCAGATCGATACTAGTCAGGGTTAATAGTCGCGAATGTCCCGTTATGTCCAAACCTTATTTGAAATATTAACGACTTATGGGAGAACACTACTGTACTGATTTTCAAGCCTGAATCTAAACAGGTTAGCTTGGAATAAGACGTATAAGCGAATTTTAACATGTGACATAAAGTTATAAGTAGAGATGTAAGTTTTGAAGTCGTCAGGAAAGAGTCTTGGGGTGACTATCCTTGGCTGTTTAAGGAAGTAAGACGTAGCATAGTCTTTGGCCAAAATTACTTGACAGTTATCCGTTGTTTCAGGTGCATTGGTTAGAGTAAGATCTATATTTTGTTCTTTCACACTGACTAGGATGCGATATTTTTAGTAAGAATTGTGTTACTCAACCCCTCTGGGGTGCGGAATATCGCTACGTGACATTACTTTGGGTTAATTTGCAAGCCATTGACTTGTGCAAGTGTTTGGGCTGAAGCAGGTCATGCTGTAGTTTCTGAAAGTTAAGCTCGCGAAGTACAGTCTTCTATATTTTTACGTCGTTTAAGTAGATCATCAGTGACCAGGTGAGTCCATCGGGTCAATCGACAATAAAAATACAGAGGGTCTAAGCTGGCTCTGCTTAGTAAAGGAGAGAGGAATATGCATAAAACGAAAAACCACAACATTGTTTTTAGTGGACCATGTTTTGCCAGCACGCTTCGTGAAGGGGACCATACTTTGACAAAATATGAGATCCAAAATATTGTTAATGCTTCTGAGTGTGTACCATTCTCCTGTCATTCATATAAATGTATGATGAGAGCCATATCCTCATAACATTGTGGACTACTACTTATTTCTCAATTAATTTTTAAAAGATTGAAGTCACTGGTAATCACTTCATAAATAGCGTCCATGATTGAGGCGTACATGAATAGACTACAAGGCAGTGTGCCTTTTTTTGACTTTCATCATGATGCCCTGTTCACACGACTAGTATGCAAATTACAACTAGCACTACACTCCATGGTGCAAAGTAAGCAAGGGGCTATCCACACTTCCATTTCTTTAATTTTTGCTACACTTTCGACGGTATGAATGTGTATCACAGATTGTTTACTCATTTAATTATTACAGTGGCATGATGTGTAGATTATAAATCTTTGTTTTTGTTGATATTTAATGCTGTTGCAGAGCCATATTTTTTGACAACAAATGAGTGATGACTTGGTAACAACCATTGGTGTTCTGATATTTCCCTACATAATGCGGTAGTGTTAATAAACACAATCTTAAACAAGTTCGTATTAAACTGGTTTACAGTGTCATAGTTGATAGGACAGATATTACTATTACAACTGAGACTAGGATCAGCACATATAATGAGTGACTGCACTACGATCACCATGTTTTGGACATTACTGTTAAAACCATGGTTTGCGCTCAAGACTCTCGTATTAGATAGAGCTAAGGTACCCTTTCTTCGAAGTGATAAAACAGGAAGTTGGAGGAATATGTATCGAAAATTGGGTCACTGAATTAGTGAGGAAGAACCGGGTATATGACCAAGTAACCTTTATCGTATAATCAGAGCAATATCTAACTACTGAACCTACTCGTACAAAAAAGGATAGATCATAAGGCAGTGAGAGAAAGAGGAAAAGTTACAATTATTTGTAAAGTTAAGAGCGTTAATGTGATAGCAACGTCTAGGATGGCAAACTAAAGAGCGAGTTAAAGTCCACGCCGTATCGTATCGTGATCTGCTAGTGATGCATGACTGAGCGCCTTCAATTAGTCACGTTCACTAAAACAAACATGGTCAGCACCAATGCCGATAGCCTATGAAACCATTTATTTTGCGGATTATTCACCGCTACACACCTATATCAGCGTCGAAAATCTATCTGTATAATCGACAGAATCTATGTGTCTATAAAACGTGTGGTGTAATGACATCAAATAAATATGGCAGAACTCGAACAATAACATGATGGATACCCACGAAGAGCCTGGTAAAAATCACTGCACAGAAATATGCATAATGGCCAAAGAGAGGTGCACATAACAAAGATTCAGTAAGAAAATCTGACCACCGCCAGCGCGTATTAACGAACTGACCAAAGAGTGAAACAGTAAGCTAGCGTACGAATATTGAAACACAACAATGATCCAAAAAAATAGCTAACACACTAAGAGAACATATGAATAGAATATATTTGTTAATAATCTCAGCGGATGAAATTAATGAAAAATTCCAACGCTTCGCTCGGCAAACTGGTCCGAGCTTCTTCAGGGAAATAACCAAAATCAAAAATTATCCATTTTTTGGTTATTTCCCTGAAGAAGCTCGGACCAGTTTGCCGAGTGAAGCGTTGGAATTTTTCATTAATTTCATCCGCTGAGATTATTAACAAATATATTCTATTCATATGTCTTACATACACTCGGCGCCCAAGTTTTGTAAATATTTTCGTTTATTTTTGGACGAAAATACCTATAAAACACTAAGAGAACATTATAAACATGTAGAAAGACACTCGACGTGTGGTTAATGTGGAGAATAATTATCTTACTTATTGTACTTATCAAATGTATCACTAGCATTAAGTTGACTGTATGCATATGTATTGTGTAATGTAATTGCATATTGCTGACTTAAATTTATTCCTTCATTTGTGGTTCATATACATGTCAAATCAAACAATTCAACAGATCAAATTAAATAACTTCATCAATAATAATAATTATCGAAGTAGAGAGATGGAGCAACAAATACCCTAATATTTAACACTAATTGATGTACAACGGACGATACCATAACATTCAATGAGTCAAATGACAGCTTCAGACAACTGGAATACAATGGTAATAGGAACAAAATATCCATCACATAATTAATCAAGATACTCTCTAGAAAGCGTTATTCAGGATTTGCCATTCACCGAAATTCGTTCACTATATACAAAATATAAAACTATATTATATTAGTGAATAAACTGTTTCATGTTGATCATCTGATTATCTCTTTCACATATTAGTTAGTGAACTTAGCACATAAATAAAGGACACATGTCTAGCACCAAATCATTCGACACTGAAATTTTCGTCTAGACATTTGACTAAATATCATTTATGCGCACGTTCAGAAGTAGGAAATCATTTCTGTTAGTTTCAACAGAATATTAATGAGAAACATTGAAGCATATTCTATTGATTGATATTTCTACAGTGTTACCTTCAATCACAGTACTTTAATCAAATTCATTAATCAGTGAGTTGTGACCATTATGAAGTTCATCTAATCCTTTATGTTATTCACAAAATTCTATCACGCAACTACCAATATAATAGATATTCTGGATGATTCAATTTCGTGAATTTTGATACAACTTAATCGAAACTGACGGTCAGTTTATTTCCAACTACCTCATTTGTCTACCAATCATATTGTTCACTAAGAGTCACCGAAACAAGCACTTCGACACTGAAACCAATTGATGCGTACATAAATGTCGTTAATAATACTGTCGCTAAGCACAGATTTCATGTTTAACCAATTGATTTTGAAATATGGAATGTTAAACGAGAATTGATTGGGTGAGTTTGACAAATCAGTTAGTGGTTGCTTATTAACACATTGTATATCAACAATAGATTTGTAATATATAATACCACAGATATGAATATTTATCTGACAATCAAAACAAAAATGAGCAAGAAACAAATGATAAGAAGTAATCGTAAATTGCTTCTTATTCATTTATTATTTCGGATACTTATGATGCTTAACGTAGTAGTTCAGGTGTTGAGTGGACCTGATGAAACTGTTAGAAGTAAGTAGTTTTCAAATTTACAGTTTCTTGTAAATATTCAATAGAATAATGTAATAAACGCCATTTCTATTTTATGATTCAGAGCATCCACGAGGCATGAATATGCTCCGTTTGGGCTGATCACACAATGCAATTCGGTGTACTGAACATAAATAAATCATTACTTTTCATTAACTATATTGTGTTCTTCTTATGTAACGTGAGTGAAGATTCGTAAGTACTGGTCTCTTCCGTACACAAGTATCTTTGTCAACTGAGATGAACAACATTGAAGTGGACTGAGACACTATTAGAGTCTAATGATGCAGATACTTATAATAAGTACAAGATGCGTGTCTAATATAGAGTAAATTTACTTTAATTGATGAGTTGTTAGTTTTCTAGATTTTTCAAAACATGCTGAAAGTGTTTAAGTTAGATAATCTTAAGTACAGCAAATATTGGCGCGTACGTGTTGCTCCGAATTTTTACTGTGAATTAAACCGAACTTACCAGAAGTGAATCAATCATTGCAGTTATATTTGCAGATGAAATGTGTATCGATTTCGTTGAACTGATTCATAAAGAACAACGATCTACAGTATAGGAAAACCGAAACAATGTGTATGTTCACTGATGAGTTAATATTTACTCTAGTTGAACTACAGAAAAGTATGTGAATATGAGTTTTCATTTATACTTTCACACAGTTTTTTCTCCTCGAAATTTCGATAACAGCAAGAACTGCACTATTTTCAGAACACAATGAATTCAATTTATTTCAAAAAATGTTTGTCTGCTGCATACAAGTTACTGATTTTAGATAATTTATGACCGAATTTTAATGTGTTCTATTTTTACACTACTATTTTGTTCATCATCTTCATCAATATTCAATAAATTCGTATTAACAACCACTCAATTAAATCTAAAGAACCATCATTCCTGCCTGATCCCTTAAATTGATTTAACTATTTTCATAGTGAATCTTTGATATATTACGTAGCCAAATGTTTAGAGTAATCATTCAATTGATTAAATAATATTGTAAATTCACCTTTGTAACAGCTCCACCTTTCAAACAATCTATTGTGATCTGTTGAACATTTCAATTTATAATGTACAGCTGTATTAGTAAATTGAGTTATGGAGTTTTTTGACCTGAACTCTTCTTTTGTCATTCAAGTTCATTTGTTTTCAAAGCTGTTTAGGTAAGTGTTTAGCTACCCTTACATGTACATCACGATTGCTAGAAATACAGTATATTTCGTATATAACACCTAAAATAATCAATCATACCTCTTGTAGGTGACTGAAATAGCCTTGTGTTAAAGCAAGGGCTTATATCGGTTATTAACAGGACATTTAATGCAGCCAAGGTAGTTGTAATTGTAAAATCTAGGACACTGATTCATTACTAAGCTAAACATCATGTAAAGTAATGCGTCACATTCCACTGTGTCTATCAACCAACGTGTAATTGTGGACAAACATGTTATCTTTTTACTTCCTTCACTACCATTTTTACGAATTCACAATAGAATCTTCAATTTTTCATTGGCCTTATTATTTTTCTTACATTACTCACTAAAATATTTAAAATGATCCCAACATTTGTTCATACAATCTTCAATTATTATCTTGATTGATAGAATTAAGATGGTTTATGGGGATTAATATTAAGCTCAGTTGATTGGATTCGCCACAAATTGATGTTAGCAGGGAGAAAAAGTATTGCACAATTTCATTACTTCGTTTTTGGTCACTTGAGGTTCTTTGTAACGAAATGAACTTAATTGCGGCGAGTTCTAGTGATCTCCGAAATTTGATCAGCAGATGTCGCTAGTTCGTCTACTGTGTTGTTATTAAATGTTACCAGGACTGCTAGCATTTGTTGCGGCAGTTTGATAAGAAGAGTTGACTAAAACAACCTTCGTCAAAAGTGCATATGACTTCTCTAATGGACAACAACATTTCTGTCACTGAACCGCTAATAAGCTTGATAGTGTGGAACGATTCGTTAAGACGTTGTTTGTCAAAAAAGCCTGCGCGTTTGAGAATTGATCTTCTGAGCTGGTCATAAGGTTCTATGCAATCGAGGCTGTAAAAGGAAAAGGTAACGTACCTGTTCAATTCACGCATAAGTAACCTTACGGCTGCAAGAAACTACACGCGTAAACCTGAAACACCGTGGTCTCAAAACTCGGCTTCTGCGTAGCATAAACAAGCTTCTATGATTTCTGCACTAAATGGAAAGAGCTAAAAGATAACAGGCGTGAAGGCTTTTATGTTTATAAGCTGAACACCAGAAGTAGGATGCGGACACTAATACCAACTGAGCTTTCTATTTTGATATTCTAGTCTTCGATTGCTTAGTTGATAAGAGTGCAGCCTAATATAGGTTTATTTCCATTGGACTCTCACCGGATTTACTGAATTACATGGTCGCCTAGGTTCTATTCTTATGATAGGAACCTGATGCCAGTTATGTACTCAATAACAATAATTTATTTCCTGATATTAGGAACAAGCCATTTTTACATGCATGATCAATAAAAACATATCAGACCATGGCAGAGTTGAGTTGTTACGCAAGTAAATTGGACTGCGATAAATTAACCTGAAAGGTCAGAGTGCACGGATGATGACCAGGAATGGAAAGGCTTATGTACATTTGAATATATAATAATTGAACATCACGGAGTTTGAAACTCTAAACCGCAAGTAGCAATATGATTGCGCACACGGATAACGGCATTTCTGAAAAGGAAAATAACGACTGATAGAGTTAAGTTGCTTACAGGCTAATAAACATTGGTTGGCAGATGCGACTTCTAAAAATCAACTTTTTGATGAATGAATAAATAGCTTCTGTTCTCATGCATCATTTTGCACATAAGAGCATAACAGTTTACAGGCATGATCAGAATGATATGGGTTTACATACAAACAAATATTTCGATGAAGTGTCACTGTCAGGACGTTCATAACATATGAGGATATGAATTCAGAACCAAACCAACGGCATCAAAGTTTACAGCACTTGAACGCCAAATATATGTATCGTATTGTGGTGCACCTATGACTAAGAACCGCGCTATTCTGGACCAAGGCGTTAGAATTCCAAAAAACAACTGAGAGTGTGCAGAATGGATCACTGAGCATATCCACATGAGGGATAATGCAGAGAGTACTTGGAATTTGAGCGTAGAACAGAAGTCAATAGGTCCCATACTCGTCTTGTACACTATTATTTTCAACTAGAGAGAAGGCGAAAGTAGAGAGAACACAAGACAATAACACTGGTATCCTGAAACGTATAGGCAAAAATTAGTGTTTATACGGGCATTGGAAGATACGACATACTACTAATGTTTAGAAATGGATTAAAAGCGAAGAACATCGGCATATGACTAAGACAGGTGAATGGTGCTCATATGTTTGAAGTCTCTATTATTTCGCTAATGGGGTAAAAAAATAACAGTTGGTGCAAACATTTTTAACCAAATATCAGAAGAGATGAAATTACCAACATGTCGTACAGATGAAGAAGCGAACCTGTTCCCCGAATGGCTTGGGGCGAATCGTTTCAGATTCTCGAGAATTTATTTGTGAAATAAATTATATAAAGAGTAGATTTAGAATGTGACATTTTATTTTCGAAGCTGAACTGCGTGGGTTGTAGCGAAAAGTTTCTACGAGTTAAATCGTGTCAGATGATGAAAACGCCAGTTTGTTCAGTATCTGGTCAAAGAATATTAGATTTAACTCGAGCTGGAGCTTCCATAGAGTATCTAGTTCTAACTAAGCATATCTGGTTTTATAGTCCAGAGTACGGTCAGCCTCAAGAATAGGCAGAATAAAGCGACGCTAGATAGACTCAAGTCTGAGTTTATCCTTAATGGGAACATTACTGTGAATAACGGTGCAGTATTCTAGTAAAGATCGGACACAAACTTTATATAACAGAATACGAGAATCATTATTGTAGGAGTTACGTAGAATACAGCCTAGAAGTCGATTCGACATTGATGTTTGCATAGTAACTTGTTCTGTAAAAGACAGATTAAAAGATTACCTTAGTCCTAAATCAACTATTAATTAAAGCCTATATAACTTATTATTATTTGTGGAGAGAAATTGAGGTGCTAATCTTCGAAACATATCCAACCACACTTAGTAGCATCAAGATCTAGAATATATTTTGAAAATAATGCTGCGATTTTGTTGAGTTTAACAGTGATGCCACTGAGTGTGCGCAAATTCGTGAAAGGGGAATGAGTACACTTTTATGAGATCATCCGCGTATACAAAAGTTATACTCATACTGAAGCATTTGCGTATATCATTTATGTAAGCTATAAAGAACAGTGGGTCTAAGACACTTCCTTTTATAACGCCACTTGTAACCGGTTCCGCCTTTGACAGAGTGGAGTTAATTTAAACAAATTGATATCGATATAGTACAGCGTCTATTCTGACAGGTGGATTAACAAGGATATGAGATCCCAATCAGCAGCACTATAATTCCGGAAAACTACTGGGGGTAATGGTTTGTAGCTCAGTGAGATAGGGATGCTAGTGACAACGAGTAGAGCATTAGGTTGTGGTCACACCCGGGTAACCCGTGAGCTACATGAATTTTGAGGGGACTAATAGTGTTATATAAAATAAGATACAGAATGTCGTCACATCTAGTGGGATGGCTAACGAATTGTCTCCAACCATGAATATCAATGGTGCACAATAGTTCATGTTGTTAAGTCGGACCAGAGTAGGCGTTCCAATTAATGTTCGGAAGGTCGGATTCACTATAGATGATTTTATGGTCATTTGGAAAAGAAGTGACTTCTATAATACGTGCAGGTGAGGGTAATTTTTAAGATATAGGGGGATATGTAAATACAGGCAACAAGTAATGTGGCGTTCGACAGATCTATGATGACCCACATAGCCTTTTTCATAGTATTAAGATTTGAGTTACTAAGGTGTTGAATAGAGTGAGCGTAGGAGCTAATCTAAACAACCGCCTCTTTTCTTGTTCTCCCGGTTACAGTGGTAATAATTGTGTCAATTCGTTTCTAATTTATCATTAAAGATAACTGAGTAGTACCAATATTCTGTGACTGTCAGGATGGGTGAGCTGAATAGCAAAACCCTGGTTTTAAAGAGACGCATCTTACCTATCACTGATCTAGCATTAATAGAAAAGAGGTATGAATTGGAGCTGCGGGACTTCTATAAGCATGCTATATCATCAAAAAGACTGGATGCTACTCCACTAGCTAACATATTATGGTTGGTGGATGACTGATAATAGGAAAATGGTAAGGTGGTCAGATGTGGGGCAGAAGGTAATTCACTTCCAAGCACCAGTGGACGTCACAGGTGATTTGAATAAACAGAAGTACAGGAGACTGATGAGGCTTTTGTCGTAAAGAGATTGGAAGAGGGAGGTAACAGAGACAAGGCAGATTGGTATGAAGCATCAATGTATTTAGAAAGAGCTAAGGCAGTAGTTAAGGCAACACATGGAACTATGGAGTGGGGTAAGAGAAGAAGATTGTGGTTCACATAAAGAAAAGCAAGCGGATGATGTATAGGCAACCAGGAATCTATGTACTAAATAGTGCTGCCATACATTATGGGGACATGGGGAAGCAAACCATGGTTGTAGTGGGATTTTCGGGTAGGTTAATTGGTGGGGTGGGGTGGAGTTTGGGTACAAATACGAAGTGAATAGTAGTTTTAATGGGTACCTATAGTTGTGAAGGATACAATATCGACGAGTTTCTAGTTGCTTTTCATATAGCAATTTTTTGTTACGTGATAACAGGTTTAGTAGGTTACTAGATTCCTCAGAGGCAGCATCATAATTATTGCGGTTGGTTTTACATTTATATTTAATTTACCTATTCGTTCGTGATCACAATTTTGTTTTTGTCGATGCTTAACTTAAGTTTGGGAAGTAACTTGTCCACTTATTCTCACTTAAATGTCTCCAGGTTTATACACAAATTTTAATCACAGGCTCTGAAAATTTTTTACTGATGGAGGGAAGTGTAGCATGAATTCTTTGGTTTCTGTAAGTTAAGGAAATGTGCATGTGTGTTGCACAATTTCGCGTCTTTGTACTTAGTAGACTAAGGCCACACGATGGTACAGAAAACCTCACTGTGGTGCGTTCAATAATATCTATAATCCGGTCTGTAGAAGAAGTTTGCTTGTCGACTAAGTTGCTATGGATTGTTGCCTGAACTGCTTGTGCTCTTCTTGGTAGCTTTGAAAGGAAAAGTCAAAGTAGGTAACCTATATTAGAAGTATATTATTCGATTACAGAGTGCATTCTTAACATCATTTCCGGTATCAACCTTTAGCGAAACTAAATGATACGGAGTACTCAGATGAGTGAACATCTTAAGCCAACAACAAGGGTCTGAAGATTTTGACCCCTGCTCATTTCTATTGTGAATGTCGTATTAACGATATGAAATAGAAATTGTAAGTCTTTTAAGCTGTGGTCTCGAAACTTGGCTTTTACATGGCAGAACCAAGTTATTATTTTGTTCGGTTATAACAGGGTGAGTTAAAAGTTTGAAAAAGTAGGAAGTTTGATTTTAACAAGTATATGTTTCTACAGTCATCGTAAAAACTTAATCAATTACCAATGTATAAATACAGTAACAAAGTGCTAATTAAAAACTATAGATACATAAAAACACATTAGCTATGAGAAGAAACGATTTCACAAAACGACTGACTGCATACCAGATAACGTTCTACTTATCAGTAAAAAATTCCCTGGTTCAACATCGTAAACAAAATTATAATGTTTGGCTTAGTTGTCTAGTGAAGCCGTTTTTCTCTACGTGTTGCATCTTGACTTAACGACAGTGCACGATAAAATAACATATGCTAGTTATTTTCACTAAAACAAGCATAGAACAGATGACAAATTCATACACTTTCACTTGTTTATTTCAAAGTTCTACCTGTTTCTTCCTTTGTAAAATACGATAAATGTTTTCTGCGTTTTAAAAAGTTGTCTCGATAGCAGCGAGTGTTGGAGTGTGCGTCAAATTACTTCATGGTGACGGAACAAATACTTTTTTTTCATGGGCAATCTGCCATGTTTGAGTGATATCTCTTTACGCATAACCACCTTGTTTGTCATTTCTAATGAGTTCTTTTTCTCATCCAAATATGTGGGAACGAAATAAGTTTGCTGTTTCCGCAATCAGTTTGCCTTCTTATCAAGGTAAGCTTTATTGAATTTTAATACCCCATATTTTTGAGTGCAACTTGCCTAGGCCCAAAACAGTTATGGTTCTCCGGATTACTTGTTTTTAGGCCTAATCTGGTGCGAGTGTTTACGATTCGATTTAGTTTTTTTCGAAGTTAATCTGAAAACACTTTCGCTACATGGGACTTCAGGCGTGATATCAGAACCAATAAACGTGTACACAAATTAGGATTCCTGTTACATGTTGTTATATGTGTGTGAAACATGTACTATAAAAGAGGCGGACAAGTGTAGATTGCTTAATTTTAAATGCTGGTGTGTCGGGAGTGTCGGTATGCTATCTTGAGATGACGAAGCTAGCAATGCTGAAGTTAAGCATCAAGTTCTAGACGAAGAAGAAGAATTGATTAATGATGTTTTATTTACTAAGGTGGTTAGTGATCGTTGAGTAAGGTCAGCTATTGTGTATCTCAATAGGCAATATTGACTGTAACAGAAGCAGGTTGTACCACTTCCCTATGACAAAAGTGAGTATGATATTATCTTTGTTAGGAGTACTATTTGATTTTAATAATACAGATCATCCTTATTAACCAAATTGATTATCACGTGGTTGACGTGACTAGTACCACTGCTGGCATTACTCTTCCAACAATGATTTTATCGATTTACTGAAACTTTTGTTGGCTTCACTAATTATTTTATTACAAGTACCTGAAGCAGTAACGAGGTTACCGGAATAAAATCATATTAAAAAGCTCCCAAAACTTTCCCAGTGTACCCACGTATAGGACTAAGTCACGTTTATCGTACAACCAGATCAATTTCTAGCGATTAAAACCACTCTTACAAATAAAAATAAATCAGAAGGCAATGAAGGATGGAAGAGAAGTTATATTTTGTCGTGAATAGAGCATCAACGGGATAGCAACGTCTTGACTGTCAAACTAGAAAGAGAGATGCTTCCCACGGTGCATCGTGTCGTGATCTGGTGATGAATGGCTAACGCTTTGTTATGTCGCGAAATATAACGCCTACTGCTGTACACGAACTAACCGCAACTCTGATCGGAAACTTGTCTGCGCCAACTGATACTCGCAACCGTGACCAACAACTCGATAACTGATTACCCACCTCAAGACAAAATCAAGAAGACACGAACGCAACACTGGGAAAATTCGATTCTATTATAATTCAACTGTGTATATATAGTTACAAAAGCGACCTTGGGGAAAACCGAGTAATTAGCATACTAAAATGACATTACAACCAATCACAGTTACCAAGGTCCAGCGGAGGAAATGAAAAGCAGTACTGGTTTCCGCTTACTTTACAGTTAATAAAAAATAGCAAAATCACATGAAAATTAACTAGTTTCTTCTCTTCTTAGCACCTCCCCTTTTTGAAAAAAGTTCACTCTCTTGGAACCTTACTGTGGCTCTTCGTTTCCTCTTGCTGCGTCTTATTGGCTGTTTTTCTACAGATGTTCTTTTCTCGTTGTTTGCTGCAATCATCGTTGGTTTTCCCGTGGGGAGCTTGAAAGTGTCAAGAAGAAGTTCAAGCGCTAGGTTCGGTTCATCCTCTTTTCCTTCACCAAACCTTCTGCGTAGCTGATTTCGATGTCGAATCCATATTTGTCCTTCTACTGCTACTTCATATATCACCTTTCCTCTTTTACCTTTAATTACCCCGTTTTTCAATTTCTCACTTCCCGGTCTGTAGTTCCTCACATACACCTGCGTCCCGTTTCTATAGATGTCATCTTCCTTGCTTTTTACTTTTGACGGCCTCATTACGTTATTTATCGTTCTTAGTTTCCGTCCCATAAGTGCTTCTGCTGGTGATTTCTGTTCTGGAGCACTGCTGTTAGGAGTACTTCTGTGTACAAGTAGGAAACGCTGAATAATTTCTGCTAGGCTTTCCTCCCACTTCGCCTTTAGTATAGCTCTTTCGAAAGTATCCACAAACCGCTCCGCTTGTCCATTTGATTGTGGATGGTACGGTGGGAAGCAAATATGTGTGATGGCGTTTTCTTGACAGAAATCACTGAAAATTTGTGATGTAAATTGAGACCCGTTATCGGTGACTAGTGTCTCTGGAAACCCATGACACGCGAATATCTTCCTCAATATTTCCAGGGTTTTCTGCGTAGTCGGAGGAACTACCGGATGGATCTCTGGCCATTTTTAATATGCGTCTACTAACACCATGTAGTAGACTTTTGACATGGTCTTGCAGGAACTGTACAGCTTACTGGTTCAATCTTCGGTGGGTTTTTCGATGCTTGCTGACAGCGGTCTCACTTCCTCACCATGTCTTCAATCTGGGCGTCCATCTTTGGCCAGTATGTATAGCCCCGTGCCACTGATTTCATTTAAGCTTTTCCAGGGTGTTCCGCGGGAAACTGCTAGAGTACTACTCGACGTAACCCACATGGTACCACAACTCGATCCCTGAACATAAGGCATCCTTCTACTAGGCACAAAGCTTGTCGACGTTGATATAGCTGTCTCAGTTCTTTATCTAAAGAACGTGGCCATTTGTGCTACATATAATAGATTGCTCGTTGAATCGTTTTGTCTTTTCTTGTGAATTCAGCAATTTGCTGTGTGGTAACAGGAAGTGCTCTCACAGCATGAATGAAACCTTCTTTAGCGTAATCTCTCGTATCGATGATGGCAGTCACCGACTCTTCACTTGTCGTAGGATAGGTGCTTATGAGTCGAGATATGGCATCTGCCTGACCGAAATCCTCACTCTTCTTGTATTGTATATGAAAATCATATCCGATCAGCGTCAATGCCCAACGTTGTAACCGATTTACGGAATGCACTGGCACTCCAGCTTTCGACCCAAAAACTGCCCGCAGTGGTTTGTGATCAGTTAGTATTGTGAAGTGTCGTCCATACACCATCTTATAGAATCGCCGTACTGCAAAAACGATAGCCAAAGCTGCTTTCTCAATTTGACTATAGCGTTTTTTTAGTAGGTGTCAGCGTTCTTGAAGCGTGCATTATGGCTTTCTCATTTCCATTCGGAAATTTATGCAAGGTAACTGCACCTACACCATATGCAGATGCGTCCGCGGCAACAATAATCGGCTCTTTCGGATCATAATGCGTCAATAGAAGATTTGATGTAAGGAGGTTCTTCAAGCCATCGAATGCTGTTTGGCACTGCTGTGTCCAATTCCACTTAACATTTTTCCCCAGCAGATGGTTCAGCGGTGCTCGCTTCTCATGCAAGGATGATAAAAATGCTGAGTAGTAACTTATGAGTCCTAGAAAGGATCGCAGAGTAGGTACATCTTAGGGTGCAGGCATTCTCTGAATGGCTTCAATGTTTTGTGGATCTGGACGACGACCTGATTTTTCGAATATAAATCCCAAATATTTCACAGACGTAAGGTAAAATTCTCTGGACGTAGGCGGAATCCATGGTCTTAGATTCGTTTCAGTACAGTCGCAAGTCGATTGTACAGTTTGTTTGGTGATTCTGCGACAACGAGTATGTCGTCTAAATACACGGCCACTCCGGTGAGGCCGGTTAAAATCGTATCCAATAATTGTTGGAAAATAGCTGGTGCGGTTTTGACTCCGAACGGTAGTCTCGTGTACTGGAAAAGTCCCCGATGCGTATTTATTGTGAGTAATTCACGGCACGCTGGTTCAACCTCAACTTGCAAATAAGCATTTGCCAGGTCTAGTTTGGCAAAACAACTACCGCCGTTTAGAATAGTGAACAAATCGTCTGGAGCCGGTAGAGGATAATGGTGTTGTCCTAGAGCATCATTCAGACCGGTCGAAAAATCGGCGCAGATGCGTAGTATACCGTTAGGTTTCTTTATGACGACTATTGGGGGTGCTCAGGCCGAGAATGATACTGGTATAATAACACCTTGCGTCTCTAAGCGTTGAAGTTCTGCGTCGACTTCTGGTAGCGAAGCATATGGGACTGGACTTTTGGGACAGAAGACTGGGGAAGCATTTGGTGTCAAGCGAAGAGAAGCTTTCATTGTGGTACAACATCCTCAACCTTTTGTAAATACTTTGTCGAATTCCTTTAGAATCTTCGTGAAATCTTTCTCGTCTTTCATTCTTACGACGCGGTTGCATACGGTGCTTAGTGGAACAGCATCTAGTTTCAGGTCAGTAAACCAATCTAACCCCAACAAGTTAGGATTGTTGTTAACCACATAACATACTCCATCCTTGGTTATTTCATTGAATGCCAATAAGCATACAATTTTGCCGATAATCACCAAACGACCGCCTGGTGCACTTATGGCGAGCTGTTCTGTAGTGCATTGTACAGGTTTCCCAATCTTAATCCATGTTTTTCTAGAAATAATAGTAAAATCAGATGCTGTGTAAAGTTGGAGGCATACAGTATGACCATTTACCCGAACAGAAACGTATTTTCTGGCTGGTCTCAGGTGAGCGTAATTCGCGGTGGATACTGAAAGTGACTCAGCCGGCTTACTGGGTGAACGAAATCTTCTTCTGGAACGTGATCGCGTGCGTGTGTCTTTCTGTCTGCACAAAGTTTCTTTGTGTCCCAGCCTGTTACACTTTCTGCAGCGATAGTTCTTAAATGGACAGAACTTGTCAAAATGCCATGCATCACAGTTCCAGCATCTGGATGGGGGGAGTAATTTTCTTCTAATCGGCTGGTTCATCACAATAAGTTGAGGCGGTTGCTGGAGTAATTTGATGAGAAATAGGTTTTCGACGAACAGCATGAACTTCAATGTCACCATTACCACCAGACTGGACAAGTGTGGTATCATGCCTTAAGTTGGTCAGTCGTTGATATTCTGCGGCAATGTCATTGAGAGACAATGTTGGTTCTCGGTCAAGACGGTATAGCAATCGCGTTCGAATATCAGCGAATTTTTCTAACTGTAGGCTGCAGATGAGTATTAACGATTTGAATTGGTTCTCCGATAGGTCTTTTAATTCAAACCGTTCACATTCTCTGTTTACAACTCCAACATGGGTTAAGTAATCATCTGATTCATTCATTTTTAACTTTAAGCAACGATATCTAATATTGAATAGAGAAGAATTGTCACCAAAGTGTTGGCTGAGAGTTGAGCAGGTTTCAGAGGATCTTCTGTCTCGAGGATTTTAAGGTTAAATTAGGTTGTAATACTTGTCAAGTTCTGCTGCACCAAGCTTTCTGAGAAGTAGGCGAACTTTCCATGTATCGTTCTGAGAGGCTAAATCATACGTAAACAAATCTTCATACCTCCGGAACCATGTATCAGAAGTAACATTAGCTTCTGGATAATAATTAAATTCAGCAATACTATTAATAATTTCATTAACTGAAAGTGCAGAGTTAGGGACAGGAACATTCAAGGATGATTCCAGATTAGATTCCAGGCTTGTGAAAAGCTTCATTAGTTTGAGTTGTTCATCCAACAAGAAATCCATTTTGGTAGGATCCACAATCACCATGACCCGTCGCCAATTGTTATGTCGCGAAATATAACGCCTACTGCTGTACACGAACTAACCGCAACTCTGATCGGAAACTTGTCTGCGCCAACTGATACTCGCAACCGTGACCAACAACTCGATAACTGATTACCCACCTCAAGACAAAACCAAGAAGACACGAACGCAACACTGGGAAAATTCGATTCTATTATAATTCAACTGTGTATATATAGTTACAAAAGCGACCTTGGGGAAAACCGAGTAATTAGCATACTAAAATGACATTACAACCAATCACAGTTACCAAGGTCCAGCGGAGGAAATGAAAAGCAGTACCGGTTTCCGCTCACTTTACAATTAAATAAAAAAATAGCGAAATTGAGAATAATTACATGAAAAGTGACTAGTTTCTTCTCTTCTTAGCACGCTTCCAACTAGTTGTGTCTGCTGTAACAAACATGGTCAGCATTAATGTTGAGAGCCTATACAACTATTTATTATGGGGATTATTTACCGCTACACATTTGAAAAGCGAAGTCAAGGTAAATAATATGATGTAGACATTTATATATATTGTCGGTCTTCATAATAAAGGAAACTAGAATAATTTTGACTGTATTATGAGGCTCACACAACTTCTAAGAATGAACTTGGTTTCAATGAACTTAAATTTACAATGACAGTTTAGTTTTTCAACTCTTACGAATGATTTTAATATTTTTACTTTGTGCTACAACATAGAAAAAGTTTACAAAGATCTATTTGACCGTTCAAAAGGTTTCAGATACAAGGTAGTTAACTGTGCGTAAAGCAAGAATCATTAAAAATATTTGCATCATCGACTAAGTGGTTAAATAACATAATTAGCTGTAGATTTTGTGACCCTTAGGTTAATATTACAATTTTTGTTCAGGAATGATGATATAGCTCCTACAACATACCAATAACTTGAAAATAATTTTTTATATCCGATAATAGCCATTTGTAAATGTTTACAGATCAATCTTACAAAAAAATCAATACAACGCCTTCCGCTTGATTCGGTGAACGATTGTATTTCTAGTGGCCTTCAATCCCCAACATTACCTAGTACTTTTGTATATTTAGGCGAGAATATAATAGTATTCCTTTCATAAAAAGAAACTTGATGCTATGAATGAGTTGCCTAAACTACGCAATTAATAATATTAGAAATAAGTTCATTTGTAAGAGAGATGCTAAATGGAGATCATGTGTTATGACGCGTTAGATTTTTAGCGGAGTAACCGAATGCGAATTAGGTGTGCCTAGTCGATAATTGGGCATCTGCCTTATGCCCACAGTGTCCCAAACCGGAATAAGAAGAATACGAGACGACAGATCAACCAGACAGAATCAAATAGTGTTTCATACATTCCTTTATATATACATAAAACCAGACCACACAGCGAACCAATCAGGAAATTAATATCAATGCAGAACTAAGCAAATAGTGATAGTGAATAGGGACAACTTGTGCACTATTAATTAACTGTAATCCACAATGAGCGACAATATAATAACAGCAAATATACTTAACGGTAGGATAGGGTAAGAAAAACGTAACAATAATGGAAATGCAATGTTTACACTACTGATGACAAGAATAAATGAATTAGTCCTCTAAAAAACAGTACTGGAAGTTTTTCACTTTTCTTCAGTGGTCCAATATAACAGGGTGAATAAGTCCTTAACTCCTCACCTTGATGGTCTTGAGGGTTTGAATAACCCAGAATGTCTCTACGGTCTTTGGTAATTTTTTGGGGACAGCAGTTAATCTGGCAAGTACCTCGATTCTACTTGATTTTATGCTGCATACATCATTAGTCGTTCGAGCTTTCACCTGATCTGTTTTTAGATGCAATTTATCCATCATTCTTACGCCGGAGGATTATTGTTTTTTTGTACATCTATCCGTTATTCATTTACTGTTTTAGAGTCAAAATCCAGTAAATCATATTTTTTATCAAAGTTACGAGTTCAGCTGATATAATCCACCTATTGCTCTTTATTAATGTAGTGGATTAACACCGACGGATACTATCAGTAATCAGTTTATAACAAAACTTGAAACAAAGATTAGTGAAAGCGTTTATCAGGTGATTGAAATGAGAGTTAGAATCAAAAATTCAAAGTACAGTAGTAGTAGTGTGTGCATGTGTATGAAAACTTATCAACCAACAAAACTAATCAATGTTTATTGCCTAAACAAAAAACAATGTTAATTTCCAGTGACAAGTTGTTGACTGTAAAATATATAAAACTAGGGATATGATAATTTTTAATAATCCATTCATCAAAAAACACAGTACGATGCTACTAAAATCTGACCATTCATCCAAATCATATTTACTTACCCTGTTCTAGCATAATTGTTCCAACTTACTAACTAGAATCACGTTACGTATATTTCCTCTTTTTTATGTATTCTTTGATTTCACCGTTTTTAGTTGTTACTGGTAACTTATTATTTACCCATTCAACCTATTTGTACTTCAGACACAACTTTACTCACTGCTTCAATTCGTTATGCCCTCTGCATGTCACTTCATCTCTAACTGTTTTCATCCACTGATAACTTTCATACTAAACCACCCTATTTTTATCTATCTGCTTTTAGGATTCATTCCATTCACTGTATTATTTTGGCCTATTCCACCTATAAATAATCTTGCTTATTCACCGAATTCAGCTTCCTTATTATTCCTTTCTTCCAGGTTAGCAGTATTCACCTTGTTTCTCTTAGCATATTACGCCGAATCGCTTCATGGTTTTCTTTCCTTACACTCTTTGTCAATTCTATTGAGCATTAGGAACAAGGTGAATAGTGTCAGAAACGAAAAAAGCCATATAAATACCAAAAAGTGAGATATAGAAAACAACGAGAGAATTCTAAATTTAAAGAAAAACTATTGGAAAAGTGGACAAAATGGATAGTGAAATACAAAGAAAAAGTATATGATTTTGAGAAACTCGAAACTGTCAACTAGAAACTGATTCCTTTTGCTGGCTTTACTATAGAAAATACAGTCGAATGGCTAGATAGCTTTTACTAAATGTCGACAAAGACGCAAAAAGGACCAAAAACAATAAGATGTACATACAAAGAAAGTAGTTAGTTAATACTAAGTCAGTAAACATTAAAGGTATTACATTGTGAATTGTAACGTATTAAGGAGCTTGCTATACATTTTCTATTCCACTATAAATCTGAATCTTAAATAAAATTTCATATAGTAGAGTGAACTTGTATATTCCCATTGATTTATTATAGACTGAAGCTGGGATGCAGGTACATCCAGCCGATGAGTCCCAAATAGGACGAAACGCGCGTCCTGGATTCCACTTGCCAGTCACAATACAAATTAAAATTTCATATACTTTTATACAATCTTTGACAAACATTAAGATACTCGAATTATGACCCATGTGTAAAACACAGTCGAAAATCAGTTAATACTAGATAGTTTATTCCGAACAGTCGTAACCATATAAGTAAACTTATCAAAGTATACATAATATATCAATTTTGTGTTTATTCATTTTAGAACATGCAAACCGTAAAATAATATATTGTACAGCCAATAAAACTTGTTGGTATGTTCAGGAGTATTAGTGACCACTACAGAATTGATGGATATTCATAAAATCCAAACAAAGTTTCAAAATCTGTGTTCAGTATTTGTCTGAAATCCGACACACTATAGCTAATCAATTTTTCAAGTTAAAGGAAATTGCCAACTTATCAAGAAGAACGAGTAACCTTCATCATAGCTCCATAGAAGACTCTCATTTATTTTGACTGAACATTATTTCTATTATTATATTCATATTGCCATAACATGGGATCAAACCAATTAACTATCACTATATTATTTTCCATTCATCAACTGCAACTAAATAACTGTGTATCCATTCCCTCCTCGTCTCAGATGCTTATAATATTATTATCTTTATATAAATATTATGTTACGGCGTCAGTAAGCTGTTATAACCGGTGTGTATGACTAATTAGTTGTTGCGAAGTTGTGTGCACGAAGTTGCGAAAACGAACGCCAAAATAAGTCTAGCTATTCTCTATATGTCTGCCGAGGGCCACTTAATCTCAAGCCAGAAATAGAAAGAACACAAGCCAATGAATCAGTCAGAGGAAATCGTGTCTTATTATAAGCATTCCTTTATATAGACACAAACCAGACTACACAACTAGACAATTAGGGAATTAACATTAATTTAAAACAAGGGAGACAGCAGTAGTGAACTGAGACAACATGTACACAATAAATTATCTGCAGTTCATAAACGAGAGATGATCTATTAACAGTAAATACGTTGAACAGGAGGGTCAGAAAAACGAAACGTAACAATCCTAGGAATGAAATGCTTACACTACCCACAACTAAAATAATTGAAACAGTCCTCTAAAGCGTAGTTCTGAAATTTTGTTATTTTCCTTTAGTCGTCCAACATAACATGTTATTTTTCTAATTGGTTATCTGTATGGTTAGGCTTTGTATGCACATAAGCAAGTGCAAGAAATATAAACCGACTGCGGTTGTTTAGCTTAGTTATTTTGTGTTATTTTATTCGATTTGGGACTAGCGGGATTACGTACATCTCTTATTAGGTTTTATTGTCGTGGTCATCACATTAGTTCTGGTAAGTAAGTATCAGTAATTTGGTCAGCTGTTTATCCATACTGGCCGGGGTTCATGACATATCACCAATGTGTGCGGTAACCGCACTATGACTAATCTTTAGATGTATTTGATTCTTACACATAAAAATTTAGACGAGGTTCTATGGTGAGTATTCAATAGCCTAATTCTAGGATACATACCTCTAATATAACTGACTACATTGATGAGATATAAATATAAAATGAGTTTATATCAATGTAGTCTACTTGCAGAAGCATCAGTCTGTATTCAGAAAGCTGTAATTTAAAAGTTTTGCCAAATATTATAATTCGCAAATACTGTATCCACAGAAATATAGTGACTACGTGATTTATAACTAGAAAGGTAGATTGACAACTATGGTACTAAAGTAAATCCAAACCAATGTTACAAACTATAACAGAAACTATAATTAATTGTAGTTTAAATACCAGAAATTTGATTGAAACTGAAAGACCGGATAGATGCACATATTAACTCAACGACTACAAGTACGAAAGCAGATATACAATCCAACAAAAAAATGTCAAGTTTACAAAGGTGGCAAATTTAAATTTTAACAAATGATGTCAAAATATGTGTCAGGAATCATGCTAATAACAATTTAATACGTATACAACATTAAGAATATTTTACAAAAATTAATATTACTAGACAATTCTACAGTTGTGTGATGTCGTAAACTTTATTTTTCATTGTTTTTTTATGTGAATAGTACTTAACTTATTGAGATGAACTTTAATTGTCATTTCTATTGAATCCGTTGCTTATTTAACACTCGGTATCAATCTCACTTCTTAAATAAAATATATTCGTATAACGCATTAAACTATCTGTAACCAACTTTTATGGTGCTCAACTAAGTTACACGAGTAGTGTAAAACTTGAGAGTTCACATATTATCAGATAATTTAGTTTAGCAACCCAAAAACAAGCAATTAAAATCCGAAAGTGAAGGTAAAAGGAAGTTCAACTGTTCAATCTTACTGTAACATTCATGCCAAAATTAAAAGTGTATAATAGATGAAATATTATGTTTACAGTTATCAACGGCTGCTACAAGTCGATCATTGTTTTAATTGTATTTACGGATACAAAACTTATGTTAATTATTTCTTAATTTCCGTATTCATACTGTTTTCATACAGTTTTCATGTCTAAAATGTTATCAAAGTTGATCTAAAATGAAAAGAAAGAACAATAATATCAGTGTATTTTAATTATTATTCATTGTCTATAAATAATGCATAGTTTTACAGTTTCAAATGACTTCACCTGCTTTAAAGCTGACAGTAGCGAATGATAAATCCCATGATAAAATGAATTCATAATATTCTTTATTATATTGAAATTGACCTTAAAATCATGAGTTTCCAATATAATAGTTTACAGCCTAGTTTCAGTGTAATTAGTAATGCAATCCAAAATGTACATTTTGTCTTGCATAAACATCAGTGACGAGATGTAACAGTACACTAGTGTTAGTGTTTACATTGGAATTCAAACATAGCACCTATTAATAAAAACGCTATAGTGTTGCAAAACTAAACTATATAGTTCATATAACCACTCAACTATGAAACGAGTAAAAGGTATATATTTAAAGTGTTTATGGATCTTTCGTTGATTTATCATGAAGTTCGAGTTCAGGTGTAAGCATAAGCACTGGGATGTAGGTACATCTAGCTGATACATCCCAAAAAGGATAAAACGAGCGTCCTAGATTCTGCTTTTCAGTCACAATCCAACTCAAACAACAAGAAGTATATGTAAATTTGTGGTTGTTGATTTTCACTGCTGAAATTCACTAGTGTCTATGCTACAATCATCAGTGTTTCTAATTTAATGTGGTTTAGTTCATTATAACTTAAATTCTTATGATCATTCGTAATATGCTATACTATCACGTTTATTTGAATATTCGAGTAGTTATCAATGGAATATTATGTATTGTTATTCATCATATATATATATGTCTTATTCTACGATTGACGAATTAAGAAGAATGATTAAACTTCCAGGACAATTTTTCTAAAGACTACTTTATATATTGTAATTGCATACTTACGAAACATTGTGTTTAACTTAAATCAATATATATGTCTCCTCTTTGGCTTTCATTTTATCTAGTAACTGTTATTATATCATTTTTCATTTATAAACTGGACCTAGTTAACTCTGTTTCTGTTATCCCCACCTAGGTTTTCTATCGTTAACGTCTTTGTTTTATATCAATGTGATTATTCTAAATAAGCTGTTGTCTAATTGATTTTATATGATTGCACAACACAAGTGAAAAATCCTGATAAATGATTAGTTGAGGCAATGCCGAAAACAATTTAAATTCTTAACTTCAGGACTATAGGCAGAGTTATAATTTTAGTGTCTCTAATGTTGCAAATTTCACATTCCAAAGTAATAAAGCATACATATTTAAGAGTAATAATATCATATTTTATCTTTCGTATTCGCTATAGGTTGAATTTGGTTGGGTACCATTTGAAATCTAGGGAGACTAGATGACTGTTTCATCCTAGTATGTGACTCAACAGCACTATGCATCTCTAAAGAATCAAACCCAGACTCATACTCTTCGCTGAAAACGCCTAATCATCAGCATGATTTGAGCCGGCTAAATTCAATTTGCAACGAATACACATAATGACATTAAATATCAATCACAACAAAATCATTTCAGTTTGAATATTATATTTAGTAAAACTGAATGAAATAAGTTCATTCTTTGTCCTTGTGATTACTTTCATATTTTATTTCTTCTTCAAGTTTAACCATATTAAATGATACGCCAGAAATAATCATGTGATTAGTAGTGTATAGCATTTTATAAATGTTAAGTAAACTCACATATTTATTCAAAACTATAAAACTGTATATCTTTATGCATATAAAGGGTCAAACTAGATTGAGTAATATCTATGATACAATATATGAATAGGCATTTGGGTACATATGTACATAATATAAAGTTATTCACATAACCAGTTATATATATATATATATATATATATATATATATATATATATATCAGACACGTATGATAATATCGAAAATATGCGTATATTGAGGCTATAGAATATTTACTAACATCATTTGAAGTAGTCAACATATCAAGAAACATAACGGATTATTATTCTTAATTATAACATTACATTAGGTTGATCAATATTTCGAAGTGAGTACGTTTTTTCTAAATTTCTATATTTGCCTTAGTTTCCTTTCATTTTCATTATGATTTTAATAAAATGAAATAAAAACTATGCATTCAACAACACTCAGTTGTGTAATAAGGTGTACATTTAAGGACTATTTCATCAATCAGGTGGAAGGTTGAGTGAAGTGGGAATTTGGAGAAGGGTATTGATGAAGACAGGCAGAGAAACTCACGTTGATGGTAAGGAGAGAAATGAACTTGTAGTTTCATATCAAGGATTGATGTGGATTAGATAACTACAGAAAATAATTAGGGTTTAGATATCTATTTTTTCTGAGTATAAAACTACTTGTTAATGATTGTTCACGACTTTACCCAAAAGATAATTCAGTATCTTCAACCTCCAAGGTCAGAGCATTACCATTAGACTACTGATTTAGCATCCATCACTTAATATTTCTAGTACATTTATATCAGCTAGTTTACTAGAAGTCATATTTATGGAGAAGAACTATGTAACACAACAGAAAACATCATCTTATAGATGTGTTAAAAAAGATATCTTTTAAAGAGAAATTCTGGAAGTCTCACGTATTTCATAGTGGAATTTTTCAATGGTAGTTAACTTTGATTGTAGAAAGAAAACGATGGCTCTATGTTATCTTTTCGCAAGAGCTGTTTAAACAAATCCCTGAGCTACTACAATTTATTAGATGGATCATCAGTTTATTCCTTCTATTTCTTCCTCATAATCACAAGAGTTTCTACCCATGCCTCTTTCTCCATCTCAGATACATTTCACACTCTGATTTATCTTATTACACAATTCAACTCTACTTTCATTCTACTTATCTCGATTTCTTTATATATTCTAAAATTTTTCATTTTGTGTTTTGTTTGATTTTATTCCACTACTTACGGTCTTTACCAGGACGGTTTAAATAAAAATGACATTGTATCTTTGTTTTTATGTTACTATGTTTGACTAGTCATGGTTATCAATTCAACGTACACTTCCTTCTCTTGTCATGATTGACTGATTGCTAGTATATTTTATGATCATATAAATATGCCAGTGTACAGCTATGAAAATAAAATCGCCTAAGAAAGATCTTTTCACTGAACAAAATTTATGTTTTCTATATTCTGAAGCTGTCTAAAAATACTATAAAAGTTATACAATAATGATCCCTCTCTTTATTTAGTGGATTCGTAATTGAAACCTATTAAGATTCAACAAGTCAAACTTTTACTATGCTGTTTTCTCTCTGTAAAAGGCCATATATATATATATATATATATATTTGATTACATGATAAAGGCAAAAAATTTTGGGTCTGGTAATTAACTAAAAATGTTGTAATTTATATTTGCGATGTGGTGAGCTGATTGTGTAATGGATGTATCAAATAACAATCTGTACTTTCCATGAATTTTACTTTGTTTCATTTCAATTGTGTTTATACATTGTATATACATTGAACGTAAACTATAATACATATATGTTTACCCCTGTTATGGTATTAACGCTAGTAATGGGAATCGGCCATGGAAAATTTATTCCAGTATCCAATAAAATATCTTGTGTTCGATAGTCAAACCTTACTTACTTTACAGAACTTTTCAACACAATGCATTCATGTTAGGTGATTAGAGATAGTTATTACAAAACACTACTATAGTTAGGTTTCATGCTAGTTGGTATTCGTCTACAAGACGTACCATAAATAGGTGGGGGGTGGGGCTAATAATCCCCACAGACTTTATACTAATATCATCTGGTTTCAAAATATAATGCATGTGTTGTTTGGTCAATTAAACCATTGGTCACATCGATAGAGTTCTGTCAACACTGTAGTCCGAGACAAATATAATGTTAGTCGCCTCTCACATAATGAGTCAATTTAAATGCAATATCACTTTTAGTTACTTGAGACATTCTATCATTAATTCAAAGACACACTGGTGACGTATAATAACCGATCCTGTCAATGAAAGAATGCAACAGCCACTGAATATTCCAAACATAAAGATATTAACATGTTCTTAGACAGCTGAAGTTGTCGAAACATGTTTTTTCAACCATCAAATAATAACTGAAATCACGAATTCATTATGAATTAAATTAGCACTCTATTATCATATGAAAAACTAATCAAACTGACCAAAAAATAAGCACTGGTTTAGTGGATAAGGTATTTGATTTTTAGCCACCAAGTCGCAGGCTGAAATCTCACTTCACCTATTTATGTTTAAGAAAGCCTAGAAGTATTACTAACCTTTACAATTAAACAGTGACTCCAAACTAAATACACGAATATGTACTGTGTAAATTTTAATTAAAATTAGAACCAACAAAATACGCAACCTTAGAGAATCATTTACATGTTTCAACTCAGAAAATTAAAGAACTAAAGCTAATACATTCATAAGAAAGTTATTTTCTAACTGACATTTTCGTAAAGGTTAAAATGTTGTGAGAAAAAGTTTGTTTAAACTACATTTGGCTTCACAATTTAAAAACTTGCATGTTGGACAAGTATTCTTTTTCCAGTCATTCAGTTATATAACTTAGAAATGGCATGAATTGTTTTCTAAAGTTAATGTATAGAAAGATGATCACTGTGGTTACAAAGTAAGATATTTCTTTATATTAGAAATAAATTTTAAAAACATCTAAAGAAGCTATACCAACTTGTGTCACTTGTGGAGTTGGTGAAATATCCATCTTTTTGACAAAAAGGCGAGTATACTAATCAGGAGTTCACCTTGTATTACCATACTGATGAGAAATATGGACTATAAAAGTAGATGTCGTACGTATACTGCGTAGTCGTAGTTATAGGTATTTTTGAAACATTGATCAACTATCTTGAGTAATGGTGGGATGAAGCTTAGGCCATTAGACAATAATTTCATATCAGTTTGTAAAACGGTGAATTTTCATTAACTATGGTGGCCTGTACATGTGTTAGGTATAATTAACTCCTTCCAACCTTGATGCAAATTGTTTGTAAGCATAATGGTAGGTTGTGAAAAAGCTAGAACGATCAGATTATGTGATCTGTCTTCGAAATGAATTACTATTGATGTGAGGTATGTTCGAAGATGAATACAATCTGATTTAGGAAAGCGTGACCAGTGACTAGAAATATTGAACGGCAAAGTATACATTAATTTAGTTATCTCTGTCTAGATCCCAAGTTCCAATATTCCTTCATGAAAACCTTATCATTCCATTCTCCCCGACCATATTCATAATGTGTTGCCTACACTGTTTGCTACTACTGTTGCTACTAACTTATTTTGATTCTAATATTCTTTATCGTAATAGTTCTATTTCATCATACTGATGTGGAATGGCAGCTTTAAATAACACATATTTATGAAAAGTTCTATTAGATTATGGCTGACTGATTTCAAATGCTAACTAAAACAATATTTTTCAAGATGATGGATGGGTGGGCGGAGGTTAGTTAGTTACCAATAAGAAAAACTACCTAATTAATAAAAAAGTGGTTCTGGGTAATGTAAGATTAACTAACTTAACAAATCGTCAACAAGTGGTAAATTTAGATGGTGGGCCTGTAGATGACATATATTTAGATAATAAGTCTTTTGATAGGGATCTTCGATATGTAAATTGAGTGTTCATATTAATTTCAATTGATTTAATCTAAGCGGAGGTGTATAGTAAGGAATGATACGACACATTCTATCTGTTTTAAATTATGGTATGATAGTTTATAAAAAAATTCAATCCACACTAAACAGTTAAGTCAGTTGAATGAAACTATAAATGCCAGGTATCCAATTTTTATTATATAAAATAACACCGAACATTAACTTTGCATACAATATTTGATAACAAACAATAACACATACATTTATACTGCATAATAATAAACATTTGTCGTATAGCTTGGAACCTGAGCTCACGTAGTTCACATTTTAATGTATAAATCATCAGTGGGATGCTGATACATAAAGCTAACGAGCATTCTGCACTCTGCTTTCCAGCCACAATTCAACTTTAATCATACTTGTAAACCACTTTGTATAGAGATAATCCGCTCAGGTTACATATATGACGTCAGGGAATGATTGATATTAGTCCGTAACAGTTCGACTAGAATAGGCGAATGCTTTCAAATTATGAATAAATACACTGTTCTGTGCGCACACTTTTCACCTGCAGACATTCAGACTACAGTAAAGCTCCTTGTTAATACCTGTCAACAAGTATTTAGACTTACATTTATGGTTATTTCTTTCTAAATGCGATCTGTGATGAATGAATTATCAGGTCAATGAAATCAACGACATTTGTGAAACAAGTCAAGACTAATCAGAATGTTTTATATAAATGACCATATAATTTGATTGATGTTTCATACATTTTGTGAATGTCAGAGATATCAGTGAATAGTTTGTAATGACAGAGATGATAATGGAGTTAAAATCAGTGATAATATGTAATTTTATCCTATTAACGGTGGATATCCATGAGTAGTTTGTAATGGTAACCGTATACCTTGCAATCTACACAATCTGTTTTTAGTTAGTGTTACACATTTTGGTCTGCATGATCTAATTAATTGATTGTGTTGATTTGTGAGAGACGCTGATTTTGATGTTTTTTCGGATATTCACAGTAATTTCTAGGAAATTTTTCAACCTATGGCTTCTAGAATTGGCACTTTGATAACATATAGGATTTCTACTTTGCTTACAAAAGGCAAAAAGAAGATGAATTTCTTCAGTTTTTTGTGTATCCAGAGTTCTGCGATTGGTTCCAGCTCTCCTTAATAATACAAGTACACAACTTTTCTTGTTAGTTGTTGGATCGGTAATAATGTGATCCTGTATTTAGTCCAAGTGACAGCCTCCTGTATTCTTCAATTTTCAAAATTCCTGCCTCTGTTTTGCACATCAATACAAATAATAATAACATTTTACTGTTGAATTCTTACTCTTTTGGAAAATTGATACTGTTAAGAATGCTGTTCATCAATTAAACAAGCTCCTCGATTTTGTCTAGCCTAAAAACAACACAAATATTTCATCTGCATAACGTAACTTGATCATCGGTTTAATTAATAGCAAATCTGCATTTCACCCACATTCACTATGATCACTTAGTCTTTGTTTAAAACGACACAAAGTTTAAGTCATCAAAGATTCGATCAACAAAGCTTAATACCCATCTCTACAAAACCAACTTAATTCTATTAATTGGTAGTCTATTTCGACTTAGCTGTACAAGTAATTTATAGGTGAATTTACAAGTTATATCCATACTACTTAGTCACAAGTTAAACTATAATGGTCTTCAAGGGAATGAATAATAATCTGTTAAAGACAACCTCTATCAGGCCATGGCTATCAAAAAATCTTGAATAACTGTTTCATCTAACTAGTTGTCACTGACTTTTTAGTGTCATGAAAGTCCGACACTAATTTAATGATTAAAAATTTAATGTTATATCAGGAGATTCCAGAATAATAACTTATTTAAAGAACTGTTACCTTGTAAAGAATTTTACTTATTTTGATTGTATGCAAATCAACCATATTATTTCTATTATTGCTATATTTTCTTCACTCTAATCTCTTATTAGACCTATGAACTATTATCGTATCATTTTTCATTCAGGAACTACAAATAATTAACCATGTACCTGCTCCCCACTACCATCACTACTAGACCGGTTTCCATTCATCATTATTCCTATTTTGCATAAATTTTATTTTTATTATAAGTCGGATGTGTGGTTAGGTTTCAGTATGCATATAAAATAATGCGTAAAATATAGTCAGACCAACTGAGTGTTGGCTTGATTACCTTGTGTTCCTCAGTTCGCCTTGCGGATTAGAAGTCACAAGGCGTACGTATGGATACAGAACCAACGGTTATGGTGTCTGGGTCGGGGTATTAATTCCTATCATTATTACCATTCCTGAATATTATGGTTGGCCGTAGTTCAGGTTATGTCAACTAGGAATTCATTTTCATTAGGAAGAACTTGTATCTTCCTCTTGATTTGTTATGAACTGAAGTTGGTCAGTCTTTATTGCTATATACGCATCTTGAGTAGATTGCCTCAATATAGCGATACATTATAAGTATTTTTTAAGTTGGATTGTGACTAGCTAACGGAATTCAGGACGCGCGTTTCGTTCTATCTTGGACTCGTCGGCTGGATGTACCTGCATCTGAATGTTGATCCTCACACCAGCGGAAAGATACAAGTTCATCCTAATTGTGTATAAATCCGTTGCACAAGTGTAACTGTCTGGATTCAGAAGCCTAGTGGTGAATGAGGTGGTGTGTGGTACGAATCATATTGAATCCAAATCCCGTTGTGAACATCAACATGCGGGTCGTAGGTAAATTCAGACGATAAGTCCTTATTAGGACGAAACGTGCGTCTTGGATTCCGCTTGCAAGTCACAGTCCAACTTAAACAATTCATTTTTCGTAATAAACTGATCTATGAATGAACATTAGTCGACTAAAGAATTGTTACGTAATAATTTAGTTATTGTTGATGCATATAATGGTTGCTGAACACATACCTGAATATTTATGAAAACAAATTAGATCTAATGACAAGATAGGATCATAGGATAGAAAATTATCATGTTTCATAGCCAAACACTTAACTAAGAAAACCTCTGTGGTGTTGTAAATGAGCGGTTTGGAGCCCATAATAAAGTTTGTTGAAGCCATAGCTATGCAAAGGTTGAACCTCACTCTTGTATGTTCAGAAACAATCTGCGTTTACACTAAACCTACCCTGGTAATACTGGTTTTATATCCATAGTAGAACATTTCTTTTTTATTTCCTTTGTTTTCTCATCTTCTAATTTGTCCAATTTGACCATTATTTTTCATACATGAATGCCATAACAAGTTTATAAGTGATCAGATTGACAAAATGCACTGATCAGATGTATAACATAGATCTAATAAATTTTAGCTTCTTATCGTATTATCAAAATTTATCAAATAGACTAGATGTTTCAAAGTTCAGAGTAATTGTCAATTTTTGATCGTGAATACGTCTATATATTCAATAAACATTTTACACTGAATTGAGTTATCATCGTTGAATGGATCCAAAGAGAGAACAATTAAAAATATCTTTTTCCTTTTAGTTTTTGTACACTTTAACAGATTACAACAACAAGAATAAAACGGCATTATTACTACAATAAAATTACGAAGTCTAAATCGTAATACAGTAGCCAATGTATTCAATATTCAGTATTTGTGATCATTGTGATGTAGCAACAGGCTAAATAATTCCATTCTTCATTAGCCCATCTTCTTATTCGATTAGTATTAATTTACTGGTTGCAAATAAGGCACCAAGAAAAACTTAGAACTACAGTATATTCATTAGATTTCCAAATATAACTATCTACACTAAATCATCTTAGATAAATTAAAGAAACTTATAAATATATACGTTTTCCTTCTTAAATGATATGATTGAAAAAACTGAGTTCAGTGTAGAGATTGGTATGTAACCTTGTTGTTTTTATTATTGCTTTTGTTGTCATTATTATTGTTATTATTCAATCAATCAATCATTGCCTGTTACTCCATGTGGAGTATAGGCCACCGATCAGCCACCTACGACTAATTCTGTTCTGGACTTCCCTTTCCAGTCCTTCCCAAGTGTAATTCAATCTCATCATGTCTGACTCCAGTTCCCGATGCAGTGTATTCTTGGGTCTTCCTCTTTTCGTTTGACCTCCAGGGTTCCATGTTAATGCTTGTCTTGTGACATAATATGGTGGCTTCCTCAGTGTGTGTCCTATCCACCCCCAGCATCTTTTCCTAATTTCTTCCTTTACTGAAAATTGATTTTTCCTCTGCTATAGGAGGTTATTATTGATGGTATCTGGCCAACGAATCCGAAGTGTATTACGCAGACAGTTGTTTATAAATACTTGTACCTTATGAAGGTTGCTTTTCGTAATTCTCCAAATTTTAGCTCCATACAACAGAACTGTCTTCACATATGTATTGAAAATTCCTACTTTAATGTTGGCTGACAATTGGTTTAAGTTCCAGATGTTTATCAGTTGTAGGAATGCTACTCTTGCCTTTTCAATTAGCGCCTTCACACGTGCACCAGACCCACCCTTTGTTTATCGATGATGCTACCCAAGCATGTAAAAGTTTCTAAATCTTCTATAATTTCTCCGTCAAGTGAAATTGGGTTAGTGTTTGTTGTTTTGTATCGAAGGATCTTGCTCTTCCCTTTGTGTATGTGGAGGCCTACTGCTGCTGAGGCTGCTGCAAAGTTGTAGTCTTCATGTGCATTTATTGCTGTGTGTGGAATAGGAGAGCTAGATCATCTGCAAACTCTAAGTCATCTAGCTGCATCACTGTTATCCACTGTATTCCGAGATTGCTCTAAGATGTTGAGGTCTTCATGATCCAGTCAACTACCAACAACAAGAGGAAGGGCGACAGTAAGCAGCCTTGTCTAACACCGGTCTTCACTTTGAATAATTCTGTGTGCTGACCTCCATGCACGATTTTACAATGTAGTCAGTCGAATGAATTCCGTATGATGTTGATTATCTTTCCGGATTCGCCATAATGTCGTAGAAGGATCCATAATATTCTCACATGCATGCTGTCAAATAATTTTTCGTAGTCGAAGAAGTTGATGTAAAGTAGCAAATTCCATTCAATTGATTGTTCAACAATAAACCGTAGAGTAACGATTTGGTCGATACACGATCGGTCCTTACGAAATCTGGCTAGTTGATCTCGATGTTGGGCGTCGACTGGATCTTTCATTCGGTTCAATACTCAACACTCTGTTAAAGACTTTTCTTGGTACTAATAATAAAGTGATGCCTCAGTAGTTTTCACAACTACTAAGACCCCTATCTATGGTATCTTGATGAGGTACCATTCTTTCCAGTCTGTTCGCACTTGTTATTTCTCTCAAACTTTTCTGAAGAGAATGAGGAGCATCTTTGAAGTTACTTTTATGTTTGAATTCAGAGCCTCACTTGGTATGTTGTTTGACTCTTTTGTCTTGTCACTCTTAATTTGTAGGATGGCCATTTTAATTTCTTCGATTGTTGGTGGGTCAGTGTTTATAGGAAGATCCGTGGCTGCTGCTTTGATGACTGGTGGATTCAGTGGAGCTGGTCTATTCGGAAGCTCTTCATAGTGTTCTACCCATCTGTTTGGTTGTTCATTCACTTTAGCGATTAGTTTGCCAGTCTTGTTCTTGTTTGTCTAGTGACAATTTCTGCAGTATATTTCACTGATCAATATTTCTATGGTGAAACCATCAATAAAATTACTCTCATCATATTGACTGACCTTTAAGTTGTGACCAATGTAAAATTTTTCAAGTCTTTCATGATACTGATAGAAATCTATCGTTTAAGTGTCAATATGGCAATTATTCTAAGTAACTCAGTTTTATAAACTATCCTGAAACATAATCAAAACTGGCGGTCAGTTAATTTCCAACAACATTGATTGTTCATGTACCAATTTATTGCTTTATTGTTTTTCATTCATAAACCGGTTGACTGATCACAAGTTAACTTTGATCCTACCCAATACTGTCTTGTTCTGTGTCAATGTTATTTGCGTAATTGGTTGGCTGTAGGGCCGTGTTTTATATGTATGCAAAGGAATGGTCGAAATACATGTATGCCTAGCTAGTTGGCTCATTTATCTGGTATTTTATTATCTAGCCTTGGATTAGTACCAACAGAAATCCACTCTTTATGGTGTTGTTTCTTGCGACCCAAAACCTCCTGACATGTTGAAGTAATTGTTTTTTTAATCTATTTTCAATTGTCCTCTATATTAGTTTCACCTTCTTCTAGTAAATCATGAAATGCTTGGAACGTATTGTTGAGAGTTATTTTAAATTCGTTGCGTTTGTTAGTATTCCGGAGAAGGACTGTGTTAAAATTTAGTAATACTGCTGCTCCAGTTGTCCAGTACCCCTTCAGCATCAGTTTCATTTTATCCAACACCAAATTATGATCTGAAGCCATGTCAGATCCTCTCCTTGCTCTAACGTCTTCCATGGTCCTTTTGAACTACTTCTTGGTGCAGATGTTGTCGATTCGGTTCTACGTAGTGTTGTCCAGTGAAACACATGTAGTTTTGTATATACGTTGGTGGGAGAATACGGTGCTACCTATAATCATTTTGTTGAAGGCACATAGATTTGCGAACCTCTCACCGTTTTTGTTCCTTTCTCCTAGTTCATGTTGTCTCATGATGTCTTCGTATCTGCTGTTGTCCATTCCGGCCTTAGTGTTAAAGTCTTCCATCAGAATGGTCAGGTTCTTGGCTGAGCATTTATCGATGACTGACCACAGCCTCGCATAGAACTGGTCTTTGTCGTATCCGTGGCTGTCGTTAATGGGTGCATAGCACTGGATGACATTCATTGTAACCCTTTTCTTCTTCTTGAAGGATGCTTCGATGGTCTTAGGTCCATGAGGTTCCCTTTCTGTAAGGGCGTATCATGCTTCTTCGGACTATATTAGAGCTTGTGTGTGCGAAGCGTTTTCTTCGTGACCAGAGTATAAAAGCACTTCTCCTGAGATGGTCTTTGATGTCCAGCTTGTAGCCAATTGATTTCACCTATTTCAAGTATCTTCTGGTTGCATCTTTTTATTTTTTCAGCAATTTGCATACTTCCCCCTGTTTCCCACATCGTGCGGATATTTCATATACATATTTTGATGGTTGCTCTGGTTTCCAGAGAAAAAGTCGATCTTGTGGCTTCCGAAAAGACTCGGCTTTCACCATGAGGCCTCATAACAGACCTTCCAACTTTCAAGGCAGGGTTTAATTGATTATAAAGGTTTTTACTGGTTAGTATATTTTTAGCAAGGTTGTTGTTTTACGGGATGGGTTTTTTAACCCCATTCTCAACCCTCCTCCTTTATCTGGGCTTAGGACCGGCAGCAACCCTAGAGAGGCTTCAGGCGGAGTGTGCTATTATTATTAATACATTATTACCTCATAATATTTGTAGTTTATTACTTAAGTGATTGATCATTCAACTAATCAATTCACTGGCGTTCCATTTACATCATGATCACATGTCTGTGATTACCTTAGAATGAACTTAAAGGTAATTCATAAATTCAATTTTTCTCGTTTATTACTATTATACGAGTAAAATTAGTGTTATTGAACATCTGAAAAAAACATGGATTTTATTTAAATGGATTTTCATAATGAGATCATATAAAGGTTGATTATTAATTAGTGGAAAATGCATATGCAATCTTAAAAATATATCGATTATAAGGCAGTTATAAAATGAGTTATATATATTTGTAAAATTCCAATGAGTAGAAATTAAAATTTCTGACGTTTCGCGGCTTAGTGTCAGTCGCTTCTTCAGAGAAATGAATAACCGAATTGAATTAGCACAAGGTTAAATAATACAATGGAACATATCAGAATCAAAATAAGTTCGTACAATCAAAATTGCGAGTTTTAATCATGTCATGTCAAGTCATTTGGGTCAAGGTAGTTATATACTAATAACAATAGATGAGGTTATGCAATATATCATAAACTGACAGAAGTTAGAAATGTAAACCATCTGAAGCTGTCTAAATGGTCTAACATTTAAATATCCATCAAGAAACCTCAAAGCTATGATGTCGGATGTACAGGGTTTAAAGGTCCTATACAAGGTTATTTCGAAAATATTACAGTTTTTATTAAAATTAATTAAATCAGTCAATCAGTCTGTCATTAACAATGTAGAACATGGAACATAAGCGCATAAGTTCAAGTTGCCATACCACATTAACACGACGAGATCAAATCGACGGGATTACCACGACAATATTACTCTGCAGATAAGAATTATGCAAATGTACGTAAAGGGGAATAATGAAACATTAGATCTAGAAGAACATAAAGAGTGAATCAGTTCGATGTTTTCCAAACTATGTCCTGTAAACTGTTAATCCAATCTGATTATGCTTGAACTACATGTATCTTAATATACATATTTATCACTGTATGTAAAACATAATAAAATTCCTATTAGTTGACGGTGTTTAATCACTACTGAAATGAGTTATCTTCTTTTTACTGTTATATTATTTCACATATCAACGAAAATTTATTGATTTTATTATCAGTATTTATGCATGTTTCCTGAAGCTAGTACAATTTGTCAGGGATTTTGGAAATTCATAGTTCAATAACATAACATAAACAGTATCAAGAAAACCATCAAATACAATCATCATCAAATCAGAAAAATTTATAAAGTAGAATTACTTGAAAACATAACTTAGTTACAAATAAATCAATATTAATCACTTAGTAATCATATTGTACTTTAATATTCAGTTAAATGACTATAAGATTGTTCAAAATTAAATTGTAATTTAAGTGTACTAAAAGTGTGACCATAAACAACCTTTTTATGCAATCTGAAAATACCACCGATTAACGATAAAATTTACAATATGAAAAAAATGCAATAAAGGTAGTAAATAAGAAATCCTATACCTAAGTTTTTTGATATTTGCTACTCGTTAGCAAAGTATACCTGCAATCTTTAAGGGAAATTTTGCCCTTCAGCAGATTCGATTCTATGTCAACCAGCCTCTCGATGACTACCCCCCTCCTCACCCATAAAAAACAATTTTCTATCTATACCTAGTGCTAATGATGTCCAGTTCCTTAGATTAGTGGCCAATTTACAACTCGATTAATAGAATTCAATCGACACTATAAAGGACTTGACAAACATCAAATTGGTCACTACATAGTGATCAACCAAAGTAATTGTAATATAAAAGTAATAAAATTCAAATAAATCAATGGCTCTAGCATAATTAATGAAGTATTAGTTGCAATAAATCAAAAAAGAAAGATAAGGGTTAGGAGTTAGGCATGGTTTAAGAGTTAGAGTTAACGGTTAGAGTTGAGACCAAGTTTACATTTCGAAGAATACTTCAATCATATTGTTGAAAACTTATTCGAATAGTCTGTCGATTTATAAAGCATAAATTACATAAGAAGACTTATTTGTATTTACTAAAATGTTGAATACAATGGACGTTTTCATGTTTCGTACTTTCATGATAAGCTAGTCTTAAAGAACAGCCATATTATAGCTATTTAGTTCAACGCCACGATATATATATATATATATATATATATATATATATATATATATATATAGACTGAAATTTGATACATTTTTATAATGTGAATGTATTTGTATCTTCCTGTTGATTTATTATGGGATAAAATCGATCAACCTCCGTTGATAATATGTACAACCTTAGTAGAATGTGTCAATACGATAATAGTTCACAAGCATAAGTTGGATTGTGACTGTCATATGTGGCTGTCTGAACTTGTACTGAACGTAATTACGTTTTACATGGCCCGAACTAACTTCTAGTCCTGGTGTGTATTTGTGCAGGCATATCCAGCTGATGACTTTGCTTCTCGACCACACTGAACTGATACATCTTTAGTCCATTGATAGACTTTTTGGTACCTACTTAAGCAGATAACGATAATCAATAGATTTCACAAAATAAAAATTACAATTCTGTTAATTATTGAATTCATTTGGAATTCGATTATTAGATGACTATATGTTAAGACTTAAAACAGTATTTCCGAGCATCAAATTTACCTAATGTACCAGTAAACTGATAGAATGGAATGTAATTATCCAAAAGTCTAAATTAATGGTTCGCTGAGTATTGCACAGATGGTATGTTGTTTGTTATCTTCTTTGCTTGATTAGCCTTAAAATCGCATGATGTAACATTTAGATGTATGCATATTCCAAACATTTTGTAGACCTCTTTTATTTAAAAAAAACACCAACCATTTCAGTTCTTAAACCGTTTTAAGAATTCATAGAATGAACTTGCAAAAGTTGAATAGGTATTTTGTAAACGACTTTGTCTCGTTTCATACGAGACATTAACACAAATTTAACCCATATAACTACATAATAATAATAATAATAATAATAATAATAATAATAATAATAATAATAATAATAATATAGTCTGAAATTAGTTGAACAGCACAAACCAATGTCTGTTCAGGTTGTTATAATGATAAGAATGTATTATTCTAACAGCCAGATATCGTTAATTATTTCATTGGAATGTTAAATTTGAAGTTGTTAAAAACTATAAAAAAATATGATTTTATCGGAGAACATAAGTACAGGTGAAAGTATATTAATTACATAATCCTTACCATCGGGAAGTAAGTGATTATCTCTAATAAACAGTGTAGGGGATTTAAAGTTCCCATAGAGAGTGGTAGAGATATACAACACAAGTGTGTTTGACTGATAATTGTTGTATGGGATGTGGAATGTTTAACTACCAAATAAACAAATGTGTTGTGTTTACCAAGAAGAAAATTGGAAAATGTACCAAAAGAAGATATCTTTTATGTTTTATTAGTAGCCGTTTACAATTTGTTCAAAAACAATGAAAACAAACAGCATAGAACAACAACGAAAATATTCTAAAGGTAGTGAAGTGACTAAGTGAAGTTTGAGGTTACGATTTACAGTAATTAGATGAAGAGATTAGTTAGCTAATATAAAATGACGTTAAGTTAGTGTGTTGAGTGATAACAATGTTCACACATTAAGTCACTGGTATAGTAGGAGATAATTGATGGGAGCAAATACTTTCAGTGCAGTATCAGAAGCGAGGAAGTTACCATTTTATCGTACAGTTTATAAGATGGGGTCGGTTTAACGTAAATACTGTTGTAAGTTGTTATAGATTAGCAAAAATTTAGTCACATAGTAATTGATACAAAGGATGGTTCTAGAATGAGATTTATGTTCCTAAATGACTGCTTACATAAAATGTTCAGTACTGACGTAGTGCATCTAATTTCGCAGTCTGAACTACAATTACTCCCAATAATAACAAAATAAAAAACCACTTTGAACATATTCTAGCTTACGTTTATCCTCAATGAAGGCAATACAAGAAAAAAATGTGTAGTATTCCAGTATCTGTCAAACCTTATGATCTACTAGTTACTAAACACTGAAATTGGTTAGAAACAAATATTAATAAATCTGGTTAAGGATGAATAATAATTTGTTTTAATTATGAAAATTTTTTCTCAAAATATCCATATAGCACATACAACTTATCAGAGTTTGATTATTCATTAGCTAATAGATCATATTTCTGTAAATCATAATTTTCACTACAGTAGAACATACTTATTAAGTCATCTAAGACAATCTTTTATCGCATACAACTTCTGTTAAAATACTGAGACAAAGTGTTAGTTAATAGTTATCATGTGAATCTATCTTAATCTGTAAAATATCCCTTTCGTCCAAATTTTAAAAAGTGAATATTTATACAAAATATGTAAATGATTCAATGTTGTAATTGAATGCTGTAGAGATTGTTGAATTCAATAATCAACATCAGCTTACTGGTAACTAACTTCTGGAAATAATTTCTGAAATTCTAGTAAGACCACGTAACCAGTAAAGTTTACCATGTTGAATTTGAGATTCTAAGTCACTAATCGCAATGAATGAGATCGCACGCGTATATCGAAAATTAAATAAGTTTAATATATATCAACTGTCGGGAGGTGGTCCAGTGGTTAAATATCCGTCACGATGCCTGACGTTCGTTTGCTCGACTCCTTGAGGGAGTGGAAAATGCTTGATACTGAAGAATGCCGCACAGGGACGAAACAGTTGTCCAGTGTTTAGCTGTTTTCAGTGGTTGTTTAACTAAGACGAATCTTTGATATCAAATTGATTCAATGTTGTTTTATTAAAATTGACAAATGGACATCTGTTGCCAAGTTTAACCGAAGTACTTTATTGATGATCTAACATATGAAATCTATTATGTTTATATTTTTTACAGATATGCCATCTAAAAAAGATTCTGATGCTTTCGTGGAGAACGACTATGATTTTCGAGCCCTAAACTATACACGTAGTTGGGTGATAGCAGGTTTTATAATTTTGGCAGTAGCTATTGCTTTGGCAGCTGCATCTATAGCTTTACCAACCTTTGTTATGATCAGTCCATCTGTGTTTGATGCATCCAGCGCCAATTTAAACAAAGCTAGAAGTTTTGGCTATACACAAGTATGTTTCACATCAGGTAATTCAAAGAAAAAGTTAATTATTTTTTACATGGTTTTATAATATATTTTCATTGTTATGGTTATACAATTCTCCTAACAAACTAAACTATGTGAGTCAGAATTAAGTTGGCTTTCTTTGAAATCATTTTTATTTTAACCTCTTAAATACATGATAAGATAAACAATTGTAAACATATTGGTTATCTTTAAAGTAATACTTTACTACAGTGACACTTTACCCCAGAGAACAGTATGACTTCTCTCACTTAAACATAAAGTATGTCATGTTTGAGATTCCATCATGTGAACCAACCTGTTTACCTGCATACTCATACATTAAGGACTATTTATTATAGCCAATATAACTCAATAATGTTGTGACTGAAAACAGGCCTGATCATTAATCCATTATAAGAGTCAAAGTTAGATATCCACTAGGTTAATAAACAGAACAAATAATCTTTTCCTCTTATATTATATACTAAATGATCATTAAATTTGATCCTATGCATTTCATTGATTAATATAAACTTAAGTACAAATCCTCACAACAACATAATACAATCAATAACAGCTCGTTAATAACTGACATCTGGATGTAATTTTTGGAGTACTGGTGACCAAATTCGACCAGTAAAGTTCAATCATTTTGGGCATGAGTTAATTAACAACCGATGGAGATGGATGACATTGCGCAATTATGTTTCGAATTGACTATGATAAAAATGTAAATTGTTAAAAGGCGGCTTAGTAATCCAATGGTTAATCAATCACTGCGAAGCCTGATAGTTGTGAACTTGACTTCTTATTAGAGGGTGATGGATAGGTATTGTTGAAGAATCCCATAATGGCCCCCCCATCAGCTGACAAGTGGTTCATAGTTTTCAATGGTTGTCTAACTCATTTCAATTCATAATATCAATACAAATAATACAGAGCTGCAGGTTAGTGAATTCCAATATCGTATTTTGTATGACTTACGTAATATTTGCTTAATATAGTTATTATTCAGTTGTTACTTTTATTATTGTTTTTATAAAATACAGATAATACATGTCAGAATCGTGATCTAAGTTATGTTGATGAATATTCAGGTTTAATGACTAGTAAGTTCCAATATGATCTTGTTTACTTTGAAGTAATAATTGAGTATTTTTATCATTTTTGTCGGTGTAATATCAGTAAATGTAGTGGTTATCAGCAAAATGTAGTTTATCATCAGCAAAATACTTTGGTGGGGTAGAGGTGGCGCGATATTTTTATTGTTATTTCTAAGGAGCCTGTTATTTATATGATGATTGGCATTTTTCTCAATCCCTAAATTAAATACACTTGTATAACTCCTGCACCTATCTTCAACTAACCCTTCGGTATTCAACTACATTCCATGTGTAATGTAAAAACCAAGAGTTCGGTTGACATAAGATAACCTATTTTATCAAGCCAAAATCAAACATGTAAAATTTGAAAGTTCAGGTAAAAGGAAGTTTCAACGTCCAATCTTACTGTAACATGCATACAAAGATAAAAATGTACAACATCATGTCCAATGTTATTAGAGGTTGATGCCAATAAATTGGTACATACTTTTCGGATTTGATTAGTAACCATTTTTAAGTAAATTATACATTCGTAAAACAACTATTGTTAACATTTACATTCATTTGAATGGTAAAATACCGATAGGGAGTAGGTTTGTCTAAACGACCTGTGTTAGTTAGATGCATATTCACATGTAATATTATATCATAATATCAGTTAAGTAACAGAAAGACAAGATTATTGTCTATTAACTGATGATCGCATGAAATTTTTTTCTTTAATCAAGACTTCAAATATCCATAAGAAATACGTGAGATACACCTAAGTTATTAAAATTATAAGATTATACAGGCCATGTTCAAAGATTTGGTATTTTGTCTAAGGTAGATTTTGGTTAATTAGATGACAATAAAATTAACGTTATCACTAAAAATGTAAAATTATATATCATTGATACATTGAATAAAGTTTCAGATTTAATGGTTTAAGTTTTCTGATTGTTTATATTATAGACTTTATTTGATGAATCTTTATTGATATATGTCCGATTCGAGAGTATTAGTATGTTACAACTATTTAAGTACAACTTTATTTTCTAAAGAAGTTGAAGTGAGCCTTATAGTGAAATCTAGAATGAACTTTTCCACCTATTTAAACTGAAAGTACTAGTATTTGTAATAGTGATGTTAACACAAATACTTGAACTCATCACCATTATCTATAAACGTTAATGCATCATCAACGGAACTAATGAGTTCAACTAATCATTAACTTGTTCAATAATGAAAATGATGAAATATACTTTATGAATCCTTCTTACTAACCACAATTCAACTTTAATCAACCATACATTATATAATTTTCTAAATAAAAATGAAATTAGAAAATTTCACTAACTGAAATAATATTAAAGCTTATGATATACTTCCATAGATAATAATAGTTTGTAGATAATTAAATATTTATCTATTAATTTGTCATCATATAGTGATCAATTTGATGTTTATCAAATCTTTTACTGTTCTTCAATAGTAACAAATGAATATTTTGTCAATAATGAGTGTAAATAAATTTCTATCGTTGCTAATAGACAACTTGATTCAAATAAAATATTCCAATAACTATACACTTCTCTACTCAGTTGACTGACACCAACAACAAAAATAAAACATTTGATGCATGTTAAAAGTCAAAACGTAGATTACAATGACTATTCATTATTGAATGAGAATTGTAAAGTTTTAGTTGATTCAATCCATTACACATTGATGTTAACAAGGTACCATTGAAAACCAGGAAGTACTGAACAGCTGTTTCATCCTAGTGTGAGACGCCTCAGTAGTGCCCACTTCAGATTCCGACCCAATGGTGGTGAACACCTAACACTCTGCACCACTGGGCTGGCATTCAATGGTATATTTTGTACTTCCGTCAATTTGCGATATAGCGCGACAATCGTTCATTTTTCGCAAATCACGTTAAATCATTTACTAAAGTGTTTAAAAGTGTTCACTATACACATGAATGAAATGAACAAAACAGTGTTTAATGTTACAACATCAATTTAATGTCTATGCATGCAGAATAGTTTATATACTAATTATTACCATTACATTACATATAAAACATGTCAACAGTGTTGTTACAAATCCTCAACTAAAATGTTATTTGTTTTACTATCAATTCTTCACTTTTTCTGAATACTTTAAATAGATTTACGTCTTGCTGAATTGGCTATGCATGCAATTGCAATAATTATCATGTGTATTTGTTTTATTGCTGCACTTGCACTAATAATTGTTTGGTATAAAAAGAATATAGATAATAAATGTTTCAGAAATTGGCGATTAATTATAGGCATATTTCTTATGTTAGCTGGTAAGTTAATCAAATTATGTAAAGTCAGTTAATATTGCTTTTAATAACTCATATAGCAACTAACAGTCAAGAATATTAGTAAGAACTATTGTTTCTATAAAAAAATAAGAACCCCAAGGATAAGTGAACTACTCTTTAAAGTGTTACTCTCAGTATTCCAAGCTTACAAGCAAACAGCACATAACAGATTCATCTCTACTCATTTTTGATTCCTGTTTATTTTATACTTCTGAAAATCGTCCAGTGTCAACTAACGTCAAACCACTCAGAGTACACATCATGTTATCAATCTATAATTTATAAAGATAAACTCTTATCATTCCTATTTATAAAGACAATATTCAAAAAGTCAAGAATATTAGAGTCAACAATTGCTTTCGATAAATTCCTCTTCGGGCTCTACACTTATAAATGCATAGATACCATTTTTACAATTAGATAATGTCATAGAGTAAGTATTGTGATTGAATATGTCATATGCATGGATTGAAATCGACATATTACATGTTGATCTAATCTGAAACTAAACTTATGTTTATACAAGATATATATTCAACCTCTTTATTTACCTTAGCCTACAACAGGACGTTATCGCTAAGAATTCTTTTCGGTTAGCCTTCTTTTTTGTTTATACTGCTCTTTTTCCTTTCCCTCTACAAAATACTCACATTTCTCTTTTGACCACCAAGTCATTCATATCTACTTTGTTTTACTCAACATTACATTAAAATAACTTCAAATTATCACTGCTAATTATACTATCTTTACTACTAATTACTGTTATTTTATTTACTACTTTGACACTGATTAAATATAACTGTCATTTACCTTTTAACATGACATAATCTAGCTACATGAAGTGACCTTACTGGCGTGTTGTTGCATAACATTTTGCAATTATCTACGGTCATTTTTAAGTATTCAATGATCAGATTGACATGTAATATATATGCAATGTAATATCTATGCATTTATAAGTGTAGAGCCCGAAGAGGAATTTATCGAAAGCAATTGTTGACTCTAATATTCTTGACTTTTTGAATATTGTCTTTATAAATAGGAATGATAAAAGATTATCTTTATAAATTATAGACTGATAACATGATGTGCACTCTGAGTGGTTTGACGTTAGTTGACACTGGACGATTTTCAGAAGTATAAAATAAACAGGAATCAAAAATGAGTAGAGATGAATCTGTTATGTGCTGTTTGCTTGTAAGTTTGGAATACTGAGAGTAACACATTAAAGAGTAGTTCACTCAACCTCGAGCTTCTTATTTTTCCTAAAATTATTTTATAAGAAGTTAAAAAGTCGTTTAAATTTATTTGTGTTCAAAAGACCATGACTAATGTGGTGGGAGGGTGAGCAGCATAACCTGATAGAATATCTTCGGTGTTCTTTGAGGATAATTATGTTGACTGATAAATTAGATAGACTTTAAGAGTCTGACGTAATCCCATTCAGACTCGTCAAAATTATATCTCTCTTAGTATACTATAAAATAAGAACACCATCACTAGCGTAGTTGAAATATCCATTTGTCTATCAGAGAATCGATAAACCGAGTAGTGGTTCACTCTTTCTTACTATGTAGCTGTGAAATCTGATCTTCAAACGTAAAGGAAACCTATAAATCACTATTTTTCGATCACATGTACCTTTTAATTAGTGCTGATGTTTGTTGAAACAGCAGCGTAAAAAATGTTTGTATTAAGCTTAAGATATTAGGTATAAACCTAAGTCTGTTAATTAGACAGTGAAATGTGAATGAATTGGGGTATGTGTTATGCAAGTTCAAATGCCACTTACTCGACACGTGAAGTCCAATGGTATTAAAGTAGATTAGAAAAAGGCAGGGACGGTCTAATCAAGTCACGGTATATTACATGTGGTCACTAACTGTTGACATTTGCAATTTTCGTAAGTTCAGACGACCTCATTGCGTTTCATACATGAACTATGATCAGTGTTTAAAGATGCTCAGTGAATCTGTTGCAGTGGCTTAAATGTATTCACTTTTTTCTTCCCTCAGAATCTGAGTTTTGATTGACTAGTTCTTCAAGAATCACTTTCTCAATATCGAATCATGTTTATTAATAATTTTATTCCACAAGTATTGATCTTTGTGTGTTGTAGCAACTTAGTCTGGTGTATACACTTTCCTAGAGTTCATATTAATAAGTCTGAATAATGTTCCATTACTACAGCCAGTTTGAAATGTATGTGGTAAGATGCTTAGTGAAATATTTTTGTTAAACATTGATAACAGTGGATGTAGATCGCAAATTGTAAAGTTCACACTGTTTTTATCTTTTTTTCTTTGTAAAGACTCATATGATAAGACGATATTTGCTATATGATAGTACTAAGATGAGTGATAAGAATAATCATGTTTGTGGTAAGGTAAATTGTTAATTAAGACACCTGATGTAAACCAGTAGGTCATGGATTCGAAGCAGTCGCTCAATCAACTTTGACTGAAATCTTCACATCACGGTTTTAATCAAAATCATGAAATAAACATGTTTCGTTCTAGTGTAAAATGAGTCAAAACAACCATGTCAAGAATCAAGCCTAGCACCGTTATTCCACCTGAAGCATATTTAACCTTCAGTCGAATGATTGTTGGGCTATATCACAAATCGATGAAAGTTGGAATACTACCATTGGATACCGACCAGTCTAGTGGTGCAGAGGGTTAGGTACTTGTAAATGTGAAACCCGTGAGGCTGAATCTGGAGTACACACTGAGGGAAAGTATCATACTGGGACAAATTCAATAACAAAAACTCAATACTAATCTCCAAACACCACCTGAGTTTGATTTATTTTTGTCGATAAGTTCATGACTATATTGATTCATTTTACTTTTGAGAATTCACATTTGATAAAATTGGCAGACGACATACATTATTCCAGTAACAGTGTTATTTACATAAGAATGTCTTTTCATATTACTTTTACAAAGGACTTTGTTTGCAAAGTTCAATCATTATGTTTCATGTCGAACAATTTCAAGACAAATATGGCAAATCATCTGGACATCCATATGGATTTAATCAATGGTCTGAAGTAAGGAATGTTTTCATTTCTTCGAACTATCTCTTTTTAAGCTGAAGGTATTTTATCTTCTCGCGTTGAATTACTATGAAATAAAATTGATCAACCTCTACTGCCATATGTGTTTCCTGAGTGGGTTTCCCTGACACCGTGTTTTTTCTTGTTTAGGACTCATTAGATGAATGTACCTGGATCCCGCTATCGGTGTTTACACTCGCACTCACTTCGTTTCAAGTCAAATACAATCACATTCACAACTCAGCCTTTTAATTTATAAAATCGTTATTACGACAGTAACTGAGTTATTCATTATAGTTTTCGTATTTACTCGCTAATGGGGAATGCCCTGAAAGGTCGTCTTACTACTATAAAATTTACGTTTGGTGGTTGGATGCTGTTGGTATGCAACGCTTCTTGATATGGTTTTTATGCTAGTTGTCACTCGTCAATAAAATGTGTACCTCTAGTCATTAGAGAAATAATGTTCTTTATATCATCTGAGCTTTTGTCACATGGGTTAACAGTCTGATGTGTTGCCATTGTGATGTACTACTCGCGAATGACCTATAGGATTAAGGCGTTAGTATTTATTCAGTTAATTACATAGTATATTGTTAAGTTTGTCTAATTATTTCCATTAATCAAGTTTAATAGCTCTCAATAAAACATCACTTATATGTGTTTAATGTTAGGAAATTATGGAATATTGTTCAAGTTATCAGCCTTGTTGAAATTATTTCTATGAACACAAATATTAAATGAAAAGCTTTTGATCCTAATTGATTTAATATCATTACATAACAACTAATAATATAATGAGAGATCAATGAATACTTCATTTAAAATTGTACATTTATACTTTTATACTGAATGTAGACAAATATCAAAGAAACCTTTACAAATAAGACTACATAGTACATTGATTTCTATGAATTACCTACCTGAGGACATTTAAAATAATCAAGTGTTGTATTTGTGTACGTTTACTGTAATAAAAAAAGTATTAATTAGTAAATTCAGTAGAATCAAGAGGGTTTGCAGAGACTGGTATTTTAGTTGATTGAATTCGTCATAGGTTGATGTTGGCAGGGTACCACTGAAAAGCATAATTCACTAGACAGTTGTTTCATCCTAATATGGGACTGTACAAAAATGCTCACCATAGATTCTGATCCACGGGCTTCAGCATGTTTCTAAAGCTTTAGTGAGAAGTCGTTACTGGTGGAGTTGAGACTTGTCGAGAGTGAAACAATTATCACCAATGACAATAAACGATCTTCGCGTTATATATCACAAATTGATGAGAATGAAAATTCTATTCTACCTTGCCAACATCAGTATGTGATATATTCGATCAACTGAAATTCAACAGTATTTAAATTATTACTCTCTACTTAAATTGATCAAATAAAATGCATATTATGAACAGCAGACATATTCATACAGTTACACATACAACTTCATTTTCGTTGAACAAATCAAGTGACTATTTTAGCTCAATCGATAATATTTTTGACGTTCGAAGTAAGATAAATTTGATTGGTGTCTTACTGTGAACTGTAGGATGGAAGAGCCTCAAGATGACAAGTTCCAAACAGGAAAATACAAATATTCCAAATTTACTGTACATATGCGTATAAATATTTTATTATTCAGATATAGACGTTAGTTTGAAATACTAACTCTTACTAACTTAAATAATATTTTGTTTGCTTGTATCATCTTTTTTTTTAAATAAATAGCAACAACGTACAACAACATCTATAACTTATGGATCTGGATATATATTATTATGGCTGGCTACCATATTCTGTTTCATATCAGCATGGATATTTCTTGGTACATATTGTTGTTGGACATTAGACGATGTAGACACCGATGATGACAATGTAAGTACAATAGATAATGTGTTTATTTTTGTATATGACTGTGTGCTAAAAGATTATTATATTGATTAGTATCTATGTAGTCTACTAAAATAATAATAATAATAACGTTTATTTTCAAATAGCATTTCGTACATATAACTATACATGTACTTGGAAAGATGTCAGTGTTCTCTAAACATCCTTGTAGAATCTTCATTACGATTAAATGTAGTAGGTTTGTGAAGAATATTAAGACATACAATGAAATGCTACATGTCCTTGTTATATCTCAGCAGTGAAGTGAACTTACGTTGTTCTGATAACTCATGTTTCAGTGGGTACTATGTATTCTATAGCCCTTGTAAGCAGATGTAATTTAAGATATATTAAATAAAGGATCTACCTAGACATTTCATGAACCATTTGGGATTTTGAAATGATGGAATTCAGTTCATTCATTTTATGTAAGTTTTGTTTTCATTAACATTTTTAAAGAAGTGACACGACCAAGCCTAAGAACACAAGAACTCTCAGTGTGCCTACTAATATTAAAACAATGACCTGGTGTCTAACTACTTCTACTTCCGACGTTGGTTCATCAATTTTGGTTCATTAGCTACTGCCTAGCTCTCAATATGGTCTTGTGTTGTGACAAATTATCACTGTTGTAAACAGTAAGCCAATTATAGATATGATGTTGCATTCTGGAAACTAATGATTATTCCGATTGTATGTATGAAGCTTTTACTGATAGTTTTCAACCACCTCAGAAGTTCAGATTAGGTTGCATAGTCAGAGAAATGCCAAAATGTATTTGCTGATGTTCACTACAGTATGTTATTGTTCATGATTCAGTTCATTTATAGTCTGCTTAGACTGACATCATTAGTAAATTCACCGTAACAAATATTCCAGCGGAATTAATGTCAATTTCTAACAAACTCATTTTCAATATTTAACATAACAAGCGGAAATGAAATTATTCCAATAACACAACCTGAAAAACTTAGCATACTTCTAAACCAGTAGTAGTATATTAATAAATGATCAAACATGAAATCAAGAAGAATAGAAGTGACATAACCGGATGGTTTCAAAAGAATATTGACTAACTTGATTATTATATTCGGATTGAATTATAGTTCGAAAACAGTTGGATGCATATTTCGAAATGTGCTTAGTCAACTTAAAACCTGTGAACTGAGAATTCTAACTTTAGACATTAATAGATCTCCCTATTTTTTTACATTAATAACCTCATTCGATTTTGGTTGGATACCTTATTCGACAATCATCTATATAAAGAACTAACCTTAAACGAGAAGCAAGGACTATAATTTCATTACATTAGAAAAAAAAGAGTCAATAGGACTCTATACAGATCTACTGATAGGATGTTCATGTGGAATGGTTAGATGAGACATCGTATATCCTTGACTGTTTAAACAATAAAATAATTTGTATTCCCCACCATACATTCCTTAATAATTGCTGCACAGAAGACATTAACAAAGAGAAACTTCAGTCACATAAAGAAAATCATATGATTACACTGTGCAATTCGGTAACAAATCAAACATCCTATGATTAGGCATGAAGAGCTGAATTCTTTATAATAGCCCAACTGGATAAATACCTAAATATGTTCAAATACAATGTCTTAGAGTTGGAAAACAGTTGCCAAAATAAAATCTTAAGTCAGATCTGTGCTAAAGGAAACAGCTTGTATAATTATTTTCAAAATTCCGGCAATAATTTCCTTTTCAGGAAAGATATAGTGATCAATGAAGAAGAAACCTCTCTTGCTACCTATATTCTAGAAGTAGTACAAAAGTCTCCCACATGCTCCTCAGAATCAGCCGTAACTGTTGTTTTCAAAAATGTCTGCTAACCACAGTTATTTCAAATTAATATAATCAACTAAACTCATTTTCTCACATATAAAGCTTAAGTCGATGTGCATCCTTACGTTTTGGGGACATTCATATTGTTTAGTTAAACCTCACCGACTGACTCTCAATCTTTCATATCAAGTCCCTAAATGTGAACATATTGGTCATTTATTAATGGTGATTATAATAATTAATTCAAACTGTAGCTATTCACCTTTGGTAGAAATTGCAATTGTGCTTCAGTTACACTTAAATGCTTTAGTGACCTAAGACTATAGGTTAGTTCATTTCGATTGTTGTAAACAACTTGAAGTAACATCATATTGTTTATATTTTCACTAAGCTGTTGAATGGATTGACGGTCGTGAAAGTAAGTTCATACTTCTACAGAGATACATTTCGTGGCGTTGTTGATTTACAAAAAACCTATGTTGGTGAAATTTAGTCGTAAAACGTTTGTACAATCAGTCCATATAATTTTCGGATCTTTTTCAAAACTTAAGATAATGTGAATGTCACATTAAACTATACTACTATTGGGACTGAATAGTTTATGAGACATTTCTTGTGTTATAATATTTATGAACTATTTTTAATTTATGGATTCCTTCCCACCAGTTACATCTCACTGAGCTGGAATATAATGCTCAGTATTTCGAAATTCAGGTAATCTTTGATTTATTATCATTCAGTATCATCAGTAATGACTACACATGGCAGATATGGTTGAGCGTCACCAATAACGTTTATCTTCAAATTTAATTAATCTTCACAAACCATTAAACTAAATATTTGAGATATGCTGAAGAGTGGCAACGTAGAACACTGTATATGCGTAAATCACTTCAAGTTATCATGCTTCGATTAACAGACAGAGATTCAATTGTCGGACCGAATCCAACAGTATCAGAGGTAGTGGCGATGTTAATGGATTTGTAGGAAACAAGAAATGGATGCACCTGCTCCATTCCAAACAGTTTTGAGCCATGTTACCTAAAGCATCTAATCACTAGTTATGATCATCAAAGAGACCCCAAACAGATAGTCTGAACCTATTAACATGGCCCAGCCCAACCGTCAATGATTTTATGAACAGGTGCCTTGTTTTAGTTTGGTGCCCTTAGCTTTTTCAGTCTACACCAGACAGCATTGTTCGTCGAGGTAGACGGTGGTCAGGCCTATGTAACACATGTCTTAACCACCTCAGCTGATGAAGATTTACTAGTTTATCAATCAATTTACCATGTTTACCTAATGGTCTATTTTTAATCCACGTATTGCTTACTCGGTGATCCCGGTAAACACGAACAATACTTCGAAGAAATCTACCAATGAGTACTAGAAGACTGCACTTATTCTCTATCCTTAATGACCATGTTTTACATCCATAAGGTAGAAGGGATCAAACTGCTGCTCAGTAAACGCGTCCTTTTATCAGTAGACGGATGTTTTGCCTACGCCACAAGTGACGTAAACTGGCAAAAGCCAATCAAGCCTTATGTATACGAGCCGAGATTTCGTCTGACAAAAGACTATCAGAACTGATGAGACTCCAAAGCTAAGTGAAGCGGCCAACACATTCAACTACTTCACTCCTTATCACTAATTTCAGTGGGGAAGCAAGCCAATAATGAAGCAGCACTTTGCGTTTGGATGGGGAAAACTGCATCCCAAACATGCTTACATTCATGTTTAAGGTTGTCAAAAGATTCTGCATTTTATCAACAACTTCACTCAATAGAACTGTATCATCGGCATTGTTATGACGCAAGAAATCGGGTGATTGGATGGATGGCCGAGTGCCAATTGCTAGTGCCTAGTTGGTTATTGCGCGTCTGCCCTGTACCCACTTAGTCCCAATCCGAAATAAGAAGAATGCGAGCCAATAGATCAGCCAGACAGAATCATATTGTATTTCAAGCATCCTTTTATAAATACATAAATTCAGACCACACAACAAACCAATTAGAAAATTAGCATGAATACAGAACGAGGGAAATAGTGGTAGTGAATAGGGACAACTTGTACACAACTAATTTACTATAGTCCATAATAAGAGACAATATAATAACAGTAATTATGCTAACCGTGAGGATAGGGCAAGCGGAGCGTAACAATAGTAGAAACAAAATGTTTACATTACAGAAAGTTCGAATAAATGAAATAGTGTTCGAAACCACAGTTCTGAAAGTTTGTTACACTTCTTTGTAGTCCGACCTAACAGGCATATACTAAGTCAATAAGTTTATCTCCTGGAAGGAGGTCAACCCCGGAGAAATCAGACGATGACAATGATAACTTTAAAAGTATGTCGATGATAAAATTAAGCAAAAATGGGGAAAGTGGACAACCTTGATGAACATCACTTGAGGTGGTCAATTTTGACGACAAACCGCCATAAGCTCTAACTCTACATGTGGTGTTCGAATAGAGAGATTGTATAAGGTTAATGTAATTCCCAGGTATGCCTTTCAATGATAGACATTGCCGCATAACCTTACGATTGATAGAGTCAAACGCCGCCTTAAGGTCAAGGAATACAGCTATTGTTGGGCGTCTGAAAGTGTGCTTATGTTCCAGAACATGCCTAAATGAGAATATCTGGTCTATACAACCACGTCCGGGTCTGAAACCACCTTGGTTTTCTCGTTTGCGCTCTTCACGAGCTTTAGTTAGACGTCGAAGTATTATTGAAGCTAGTATTTTAGACACTATATTCGTTAATCTGGTTCCTCGATAATTGTCACACGAGAACTTCTGTCCTTTCTTAAAGACCGGAATGATTAGTGTTCGAGACCAGTCAGATGGGATTACGTCCAGTTCCCAAATTCTAGCCAAAATCTCAGTTGTAACTCAAGGCAGAAAGTTGACTAAACTGATGCAATCAAAAAGACTTTAATCAGTGTTGCGAAGCCATGCGTTTTTCACACACGTTTCCTAGCGTTTTTTCAACCCTTTATGACTTAAATAACTTAAGGTGTCAAATGGCACCAACCTTTCAGCTCACTGGGTTACTTTCAGTATGTGATAACGATAGAATGCTGGATTGTATGTGTCAGTCCCAGTGATGAGAATCTCTCAGACAATCTAACTTCTGTCTGAATGTCGACGGATGAACCTGCAACTATGTGCTGTGGTGGAGAATACCACCCGTTAACTACTTTTAACATGAAACCTATCTCTTACCCTGAAACCAAACATAAAATAATGATCCCATCAACAAAAGCTTAATTATAACCACAATTCCAAATTTCTAGCTTAAACGCTTATACCGCTTATGATATACTGACTACAGCCAACTCTGACATCAGTAGCTTGTTTTATGTTGGTTAGTTGAGAAATTTCGCGCTGTGATCGTTCATATACAATACTCAGGTCTATGTTTCATTGCAAATAAGTTTAATCGAATGACTGTTTATAATTCTTTTCTGAAACATATATTCCGCATGAGGAACTGCTGTTTGGATGAAAGCTAGGAGTGATCAAACTAAAGCAGTATCAACCTACGGATTGATTGACTGTTGATTTTCGCTGTCGGCTGATGTACATCATCTGATTTCGGTAAGTATTGCGAATGCGATAAGAGGTTGAAGAGATCGAGCGACATGTCTCAGAATCAGTCAGTGGTTCAGTTTCACTCAATATTCCTCTTTTAAATCTTAAGCCGAAACATTCTTTGAAACACGCCGTTTCATTCCTTCTTTTTTAACCATATTCCAAATTCCTTATCTTCTGTCTTATAACAATAATTTAACTCCTAGAACATTTTTATTTAAAATTCATTTCATCATGCTGATCTAGTAAAGCAGTTTTAGCTGGCCCGCATTTGTCCTAACCTCTAATAGTGAATATGGCTAGCTGAGAAAATATGACGATGGTGCTTTGAAGCATTGTGTACTATGTTCAAATTTCAGTGTGATGATTGGTGTTAAAATATTAGCAGGCAGAACGAGACATCCATCCTGAACTCCATTAGTAATCATAATCTTGAATGTTTTAAATGAAAACTTTGTTTTATTGAAAAAAACTCTATTAAACAATATCATCATTTTTTTCCTTATCCTGTCCAGTATCAACCATCATTACCAAGATATTCAACTGAATCTGGTGATATCAATAGACGTGGATCAACTGTTATCTATAGTGATGATTGATGAGTGTTATTTCAACAATACTTAAGGAGAACAATTTAATACAGAGTAATTCTGTGAATTGCATACTACATAACAAATGTCTGCAGTCAAAACGATGTATCACTACTTGACATATACATATATTTGGAAGTTGTTGTTTTTTCACTGTTTCAATTCTACATTCTACTCATTTGATTGAGTGAATAAAGCCTTATATAAATTGGATACAATTATACATATTACACAAATGCATTGTCTGATGTGTCTACATCGATACTGATGAGTACTGACTGCTTTCGTTCGATCTAGTTACTTGTTTTTGCATTAATAATAATAATAACATCACATTATAGTAATTGTAATGGATATTTTATTTTATTTCATATATTTTTATCAATGCATATTTGATTAGCTTAAAAATGTTTTAATCACTTACAAATAGACAGTATTCAAGTTTTGATTAACGAACTACAACATTCTTAATGTTAATTATATTACGTAATCAGTGATTCCCGTAGCTACTCTGAATATTTAGTCGGTGAATAATACATATTAGAAAGTAATTTTCTTTAGATTATGATTTGAAAATAAACATAAATTTCATACACTTCTTTTACTCAAAAAAATTAAATAAGACGAGAATAATGAAATGCACAGAAATACCAGGAATTGATAAAAGTAGGAATCCAATCATTGGATGATAACTAATTCAGTGGTGCGAAGGGGAAAGTATTTACAATAAAACCTACAGATCTTGGGTTGAACTGTCTGGCAGAATCAAGTTGCGTAATTATGAGGAGTTCAATACAAGAATGAAATAAATGTCCAATGCTCCCTGATTTTCAATGGTACTCAACATCAATTTGTGAAGAATACGAACAACTATAATATGAATTTGTTCAGCATTCTTTACTTATCCATCAGTTAAATTCAAGCAAAAAATTTTAATTGAGTCAACATATTTAAGGAATGATTTGTCATTCGAAATCAATTAAATGGTAGAAACAGTTAAACTAAAATGACGACGATGAATTTCATAAGTGCTTTCAGATGGTAACTTTAGAAGTATATCACGTAACGTGGTGAAATGATGGTCAAAGTAATAAGAAGAAATCATTGAATAGAAATCACAATAATATTGTGTAATATGAAAATTCGGTTTTGTTCTTGGGGTAGTTGGTAGTTGACTTCATACTCTTTTAGAGCACAGAGTTCAAGTTTTAATTTCCTAATTTTTATACTTTCTGTGAATTTAAAAATAACCGGTGGATAAAGTAAACTGCTTTTCTTTAATTAAAGTCAGTAAGAACAATTTACGAAACATTATTAAACTTATCAACCTAAAAGAACGTAGATAAAAAATTTCCCCAGTGTTGATAAATATAACCTAATAATATGAAAACTAAATAAGATCAAATCTAAAGCCATATCTATGAGGTTTAAATTTCACATCCATTATAAATCTGCCAGTAGAATCGACACAGAATCTCACTCTGAAAACTAATATTAATAACTATTTGATTTGAAGATAATAAATGGGAACAAAGGACATCATTTCAAAATATGTGGTTAATATTGTAACCCAGTTCTACTATACACCATTGCTTCAATCTAATCTCAAGAAGGAATATTACAACGCCGTTAAAGACAGTATTTATCAAACAAGATAAAGATTCTGGTGTTGTATTTATAAACAAATCCAATTATGCAAAAAGATAGTGGTCACTGAGGATTCAAGGTTGAAAGGAATACATTGTCAGAAAGCCAAATAACGGAGCAAATATAAGAGCTTCTCAAGAAGAATATAAATGATGCGGAGACAAACAATAAATTTAAACCAAGCGGTTCGCTCCTTCAAATTATGTATGGTCAGACAAAACTATATGAGCCAGGTGTACGGTTTACGCCATTATTCTCTATAATTGATTTTCAATACCATAGATTAGCTCGATGCCATGGAAACATTAGCTGGTCAATCACCAACTACTCCGGGAACAACAAGAACAAAGCTGAATTTGCATATTTTACAATATTATTGTGATTTCTATTCAATGATTTCTTCTTATTACTTTGACCATCATTTCACCACGTTACGTGATATACTTCTAAAGTTACCATCTGAAAGCACTTATGAAATTCATCGTCGTCATTTTAGTTTAACTGTTTCTACCATTTAATTGATTTCGAATGACAAATCATTCCTTAAATATGCTGAAGCAATTAACCATGTTTGCTTGTATTTATCTGTTGAGTAAGCATGAAATACTCAATGAACCAATTTTTTTCTCTGTGCATTTCATTGCTCTCACCATACTTAAATTTGTGTCAAATATAGATGTGTAAAATTTTTGAAATGATTCAAAATGTATAACCATTGCTTACAAGAAGATTGACATCCTGACCGATTCTTCTGCTAAGAGAAGAAACTAGTCACTTTTCATGTAATTATCCTCAATTTCGCTATTTTTTATTTAGTTGTAAAGTAAGTGGTCACCGGTACTGCTCTTCATTTCCTCCGCTTGGACCTTGTTAATTGTGATTAGTTGTAGTGTCTTTTTAGTATGCTAATTACTCTATTTTCCCAAAGGTCGCTTTTGTAACTATATATACAGAGTTGGGTTATAATAGAATCGAATCTTCCTAGTGCTGCGTTCGTGTCTTCTTGACTTTGTCTTGGGGTGAGTAATCAGTTATCGAGTTGTTGGTCACGATTGCGAGTATCAGTTGGAGCAGACAAGTTTCCGATTAGAGTTGCGGTTAGTTCGTGTATAGCAGTAGGCGTTATATTTCGCGACATAACATCTTCAACACAATGAACTCTCTGAAAACTTCGTCAAATTACTAAATCCCAGTGTACATTCGAATAAATCAATTAACGGATATTCTTGAAGTTCTAGTGAGAAGTTGCGACTAGTGAAGTTCCGATTTGTTTGGATCGAGACAGTTATCACTAATGGATGATCATCGAGCTATATGCTAAATTGATGGAAGTGGGAATTCTACCATTTTATGCCGACCGGTTTCCTGGTGCACGCAATTAAGAGTTCACCGTAAGACCCAAAGACCTGAGTCACAGTTATTGCTTTCAAATTGACAAAATACAGACTAACTATCGTTTTTGAAAAGCCAGCCCTTAAGTTTAATAATGAACTTTGTAGCGTCCTATCTAAAATCTCTAAGCTCTTATTTCTAACGCCTAAGTTTATGATTAATGAGGGCTAGAAGGTTTAACAGTAACAATAATCTTATTTACTGGTTGCATATATTAAATCGACCTTCTTTGACAATCTACTCAAACTTTAAACAAGATCTCGCAGCAAGACATTTCAAAACATTAAAGTGAACGGTTATTTAACTATGATACAAAATATTTTCCACACAGATTTCTTTAGTTCACTTATTTCTTGTTATGATATCGACTTACTTTAGGATACAGCAACGAAGAAAGAATAAATTTAAATACATGTTTTCACATATTATACCTGTCACACATAATAAAATGTTTCATTCAAGATAATGAATGAATACCATGCCGACAGGGCTGAATCTACATAAGTTGGACATTATTAAGAAAAATAAGTAAATGGCGATTCTCTTTAGCATATCACAGTCTGAATAGATCATTTCAACCACTGACTGTCATCTTGAACTTTTCAATTACCTCTTTGATTCAGTATGTGATTACACATGATTAGAAGCAAAACAAATTTATTATCATATATCTATAAAATTAAATACAAATACGACAAGACGATAAAAGTGACGTGATATTTTAAGGTTTCCTGTTAACATGAATATGAAATAAATAAAGTAAAATTACTCTTTTGTCCACAATGTTTATAAGATAATATTTAAAGAAAAGATAGATTTAACATAAAACTAGGCTAGATGGATTTTTAGAGGAATCTCAACAGAAAGTAATGTAGAGTTTCACATTTATAACTTAAAATACAAGCTGAAAATTTAAAAAATTTCAGTAGCATAGATTTGGCGCTCAAATTACGTATCAGCAAAATACTGCTGTACGTAGATGAAAAAGTAAGTACCATCATGAAAATGAACGAACAGTCTTTGAAATGATTCAAATATTTTACTTTTATTCTAGGAAACTCGCATAAGAAGTAATCCAATTATTATGGTAAAACAGACAAGCGAGTAATGTTCAAAATTGTAATTAGAATGATGTCCAGGGGAAATTGGAATGTTACTACGTCTCTACAGTTGTAACTTTCTCTTCATTTTCATTCTTTTGAGGACCACTGCAACTCTGAAATTAAATTATCATTTAATCATAGCCAGTAGAAAAGGTAATGAACAGTTACATGAAACAAATTTTAAATTTTCGTTATGACTGCAACCGTACAATGAATACCAGAAGTAGCGGGTTAGTTTTAATTTATAACTCAGCACTTAGTGTTAACGAACTGATACCGGAAACTTAAGGTCACGAGACTAGCATGATATCAGCTAGCCAACAGATCGGTAATATTGGCCTGCATTCCATTGTGTGATCCTCAAATGTAAATAGCTTCTTAAATACTATAAGCCATGGGAGCCTACTAGGAGTAATAGGAATCCATCTCGAAGTGAGTCACCACGAATGTGATTAGCACTAACTTGGGATTTAATGTGGATTTGGAAGTGGTGCGAACTATCGGAATGCACCAATAATCACTTAAAATTTCGTTTTAGTGGTCCTCCAGCAATTACCACTTCAAGATAATAGTCATTTCCAAATAGTACTAAACATACGTAAAAACCTGGGATGGATAAGATTAAGTAGCAGATTGCACTGAGTTTCCCGACTTCCAAAATGCTCTGGTGCTGACCTTCTTCAACGTTCGCACATTGATGCAGACTGAACACAGATTTGGTGTTGTCTTAACATCGATGTTTGCTGAATCTCTGAAACCTGTATTCAGGATTCTAGTGATAAATTATACATTTGTTCTATCCGTCGACTCGAAGAGCGTGTGTCATGTGGCTTACCCGAGGTCAGTGTTATCGGTGTCTAGTTCAGATGGCGCCGGTGTTGCCCCTAGTACCTGGGAAGAGGCAGCCTTAATGGTGTGGGTTCCAATCAAGTATTTTATGTGCTGTTAGATTAGAAGCTTCCATTAAAGTGAGATAATGATGTGGAAGACAATATCTTTTAGTAATCCCTACCCAACTACCGACAGACTGAAGCCCAAATGGAATCAAGGATGGGTTATATCATCAATTAGACAATATTCTCAAGGAAGCGCGTTTATTAGACACAGATTAATCGCATCGCAACCAGTTACCGCAGATGTGGTTATGTTCAAGACTGTCATTACTTTTGGAAAACTTACCTGGAGTCTGATTAGAGTTTGGTTTGCGCCACGCTTGACTTCAGTTTTAGTGGCCTAAAACAATCAGGTCTAAATGGATTATTACTAGTAAAATGACTGCAGCTTCTGTTGTAATCAAATGTTAATCGAGTTAATTTCAAGGCTAAATGATAATTTACCAAAAAGCGTAGATGACCACTGGCCGCATAAGCATAATGCCATGAAAATAGCGCGCTACGTTTTATACGCTTGTGAGGAACTTTGTGAACCATTACACTATTGCACGTTCGTTACAATTTACTGAGACATGTCGGTTCACTCTGATGACTCATAAACGTAGATTCTTACGTCAGAAAGTCGTGAAGTTAGTGTGAGGACCGGGATACCTGATGATCTTAATGAGGTAAAGTTAGAAGTAGCAACTGCATCTGTTAACTGTCGGAAGCTCTCCCAAATCGTCCGAGCCACTGGTAGCAAGGAGTTAGGAATTAGTGAAGCAATCTGCGAAGTTGATAATACATCAATCACCAACAAATGTATTACTTAATTCTAAAAACTATTCGTCCAGTGCTTAATTTATTTGAGGTTACTTAAAAAAGTTTGCGAAACTGAGTGCATTAACATCTTGAAACTAAGCGATCGTTGCACCGATCTTTAAAAATGGCTTAAAAAACTAATGCAACAAATATCGACAGATAAATCTACTCTTGATTGCTTCCAAAATATCGGCTTCCATCATACATCATAGACCGTGCAAAATGCTTGAGACTGATTCGTGGGGAGCAGGTTAGTTTCCTATTAGGTCGTAGATGTATATTTCAAATTTTCACTTTCTACCAAATCCTGGAACACAACAATACGTATTGCAGGTCAACAATCGTTGGTTTTGCGACTAGGAGCATGTGTGATTCGTTGAACAGAACTGTGCACTGGGATTGTCTATTGGAGAAGGGTGTGCCTAAGAAGTTTATTCGCATCTTCAATTGTTGAGAGTGATAGATTCCCAGAATTAATTTGATAAACCTATTATTTTTGTAATTCATTTGTAGAAATTTGAATTTTTCATGCTAGCGCCAAAAGGTGCTGGTTTTACCTTTAGTTTGTTTCCCACATAATACGACATTAAATCTCAGTGGTCCGTTGTTTCTTTCACGAAGCTATGTGACATTTCCAAGGGAATTTCTTTTGTAAATGCACACGTAAGTTGAGTGTTTGCCATTCGTCTGTCCGAGATGTCTAAGGAATTAAACACTGCTTGTTGACTTTAAATTCCCTCTTCTAGTTGGCTGGACTGGTTGCGCAGAGGAAACAGCTTAGCTCTACTTGTTTTTGTGTTGCTGGTCACACGAAGTGTCATCTTAAATATGAAAACCCTAACAACTTTGTCATCGACAACATTCTAGAAACAGTTATGAATGAAATGTGTGATGGAGATGTGGATATGTTACTTGGAGACTTTTAAACCCTCATATTTCTAACACCATACATATAATAAAATCACTAATTCCCTCTAATGTTTCGCATATCTTAATTTCCAACACCCATCTTCCTTGCACTTTTACCGCATGTGCCACCACTGGCTCGATTCATCAAAGTTTAGTCCCAAATTTCTTGAAATCACGGCCTAAATTTCATATTGGGGCCTTTAATAGGTCAACAGACCTCACTAGTTAAAACCCTTGAATCTCTCGCTACTAATGTATGTTGTGTCTCCAAAACATGCAAACAAGACCCTAGTGTGGACATTTAGTTGCCACCACTTAATCGATCCAGAGAACCAGGGTGATATACTTTTCGTTTATCTGGGGACTCGGCAGCAAGCTTTCGGTACCTTGTTAATATATATTACTAAGTTTCCGAGCAGAACAGGTACTCCTTGAATATATTCCTGTTGACAGTCATGCATGTGCTGCCCATTTAAATAGCGCAGTAAGAACTGGGAAAGATAGGAACACACGCCGATGTCTTTCTGTCGTTTCCGTCTATTTCCCTCCAGAGTGAAGTTCAAGTGGGGTTAAAGATAAATTCTGCAGGGAGTCCGCGAACCCCCTTCAGAAAACTAAACATTCAGATATAGTGATCATAGTGAGAGATTTTAACGCCCAAGTTGGTAGGCTAAATCAAGCTGAAAAATACTTAAGCGAGTTTAATAGCATACGAACGGATAATGGAGACCGTCTTCTACAATTATGTTTAGATTACAGCATATTCTTAGTAAGCACAAACTTGAGGCATAAGGAGAGGCATTGTGTAATAAAGTGGCCTTCAACATAAACTAAACGATAGACAGACCACATCGGCGTCAGTTATCGTTAGAGAGGCTCCGTAGAGAACTGTCGTTTATTTTGGAGCACACACTTGGACTCTGATAATACTCTAGTTAAAACCCACATTGTCATACGTTTTAGTGGACACAGAAAGGCCACGACTAGAAAACCATTTGGCTCCTAGCTTGTGAACGAAAAAGCCGAAAATGCATTCAGAGTAGAGTTAAATCCACACTTAGTAGATCATGTTTAGAAGGTTCATACGGAAAAAACTTAGGACAACTTTATGGCAGTTATAACTGTAGTAGCGATATCTGATTCCGACCTAAATACAAAGGTTAGGAAAGATTAACGGATATCTGAAACCTCTACTGTATTGACAGAAGCTCAAAAACCCAATCCGATAGGCTCGGAGAATGACGAAGAAAGACGAATACTCAAAAGTAGACTAAAAAAAGTATACGCAAACATCGTGAGTGGTGGAAGGTAGAAAAAGCTAAAGCAATGGAAACGGCTGAGGTGATAGGTAATAAAAGACAACTGTTCTAACTCATCAAGAGGACTAGCATTAAGAAGTTGGTTGTTAATGAAACTATTGCGGAAAGGGACAAGTACAAGTTCCACTCTCAATCTAGAAAATCAAATCGATGGGCTGAACACTTTTACGAACAATTTCGCTGGCATCCACCTACCCTCGCGTTTCCTAATATCCCCAAACTGAACGGAAAATTGACGCATGTCCTCTCCAACTCTTATTGGCACTGAAATGGTTACAAGTAGTTAGAAGCAAGGGAAGGCAACAGGTTCCGACAGATTGATTTTAGATATTTTTAAGGACGGCAGTCCAGGGTTGGCTGATACATTAGCCCAAGTTTAAGACCAGGAAGTAATTCCAAGGGACTGGTCCAAATCTCTGATCGTCCCAGTTGACAAGACAGAAATCCTTTTGTGACCCGACCGTAGCTGCTACCTTGACGTGGTGGTCGGGCTTGCCTATCGTGATGACCCAACCGAGCTATATTGGCTGGAACATATGTTCCTGTAGGTTCTACCATGCCAGGCAGGTCGATTGGAGAACGATGAGACTAAAAGCAGCTACTCAAGGTCTGAGGGCGAAGTCGTACTGCTGACTGCAGAGGGGTGTGACAGCAGTAAGGTGTTTCCCTCGGACAACCAGCATCTGCAGCGATGCTGCCTTCTCACAAGGAAGGAGGGGTTAGAAAAGGTAGACCCTAAAAATGTCACACCTCACCCTACCTCACGGATTTCCGTCTCCGGCGGTAAGGGTGCCCACTAAGGGCTTTTAAGCGCGGAGCTAATACTCAAAAAACTTTTCATAAAAAGGCCGTGCGTAACAGGCCTCAAGCAGTTGTCCCTTGAGCTCTGCGGTCACGCTCTCAGGTCTCTAAGACCAACACTAATCTACCTTCTTTTTCAGGTTTCTCAAGAAACACCCTTCCATGGTGTGGGCAGCCAGGAAGTGAAAACCGCCCTCATACCTCTAACAGCACACGAGATCATCTTGTTCGAAGCCAAATCCCACCTTCAACTCTTAATAACTCTCTTATCACCATGCCTAATCCTTCTAACATAATTTTATCGCCCTGCGTCTCTAATGCTAGTTATTTGAGTTCACGAAACGTTATCCCTGGTCTCCTAAAACCGCGCACTAAGTTGTATATTGGAGCTTTCAACGTTCGAACACTATATCAAATAGGACAACAGGCATCCTTAGCCATGACTCTAGAATCTCGCTCCATCGATATCTGCTGCATCTCTGAAACGCGTATACAGGATCCAAGCACAGTCATTCGCTTGACCTCACCTTGTGAAAATAAGGAATCTGCTCGGTTCACTCTTTGTGTTTCCGGGGTCCCCACTGCTACCACTCGAGGCCTTGCTGGTGTAGGTATAGCACTAAGTTTAAAAGCTGAACAGGCTCTCCTCGACTGGATTCCAATAGATAGTCGCTTGTGCGCTGTCCGTCTAAATGGAACGGTAAGGACTCGTAAAGATAGGGACACACGCCGTTGTCTCTTTGTTGTCTCTGCCTATGCTCCCACTGACTGCAGCTCAGATGAAATGAAAGATGAATTTTACAGAAAGCTTTATGACCTTCTATGTAAAGCTAAGCGCACTGATGTAGTAATAGTGGCGGGTGATTTTAATGCCCAAGTAGGTAGATTAGATGAAACCGAAAGGCACCTAGGTGGATCATATGGTGTTGAGGCTCAACGAACAGACAATGGCGACCGGTTACTACAACTTTGTTCAGACAAGCGTTTATTTCTCGCAAACACCAACTTTAAGCATAAGGAAAGACATCGGTTGACATGGCGGCCTCCTAAATCAACCCAACGCTGGACTCAAATAGACCACATTGCTATTAGCCACCGTTGGAGAGGCTCGATAGAAGACTGCCGCTCGTTTTGGAGCACATGTTTAGACTCAGATCATGCCTTAATGAGAGCGCGTATTAGTCTGCGTCTCACTGGACGTAAAAGATCCACGACAAGGATCCCCCCCAGGGTTCAACTTAATAATGAAAAAGTCAAGAATGCATTCCAGGAACAACTAAAAAACCAATTAGTAAACGGCGTAAACTGTTCTCAACCTGAGCTAGCCTGGAATGATATCCAAAAAGCTGTTGAAAGAGCAGTAATATCTACTAATAAACTAGACCTAAAGGTTAGGAAAACTCAGTGGATTTCAGCTGCATCTGCTGAACTGATAGATACTCGGCAACACATCCCATCTGGTTCTGAACATGATGAGCAACGTAGGCAACTTAAACACAAACTAATCAAAAGCTTACGCAATGATCGTGGGCAGTGGTGGGTGGCGAAAGCTAAAGAGATGGAAAAGGCAGCGGCAATAGGTAACAGTAGGCAACTGTTCAGACTTATCAAGGAAACGGGTATCAGGAACCCAACTGTAAGTGAAACTATCTGCGAAAAAGATGGTTCCATTATTCACTGTCAATCCAGAAGATTAGACCGATGGGCAGAACACTTTAGAGAACAGTTCAACTGGCCCACGGCGTCATCCCTGCTGCCCACCATCCCCAAACAATCTGAATGGCAAATTAACATTGGTCCCCCAAGTCTCAGTGAGGTTGTGAAGGCTATTGGAAACTTAAGGCGACGGAGAGCGGCAGGACCAGATGGATTGACTCCTGAGATATTTAAGGAAGGTGGTCCAGTCTTAGCAGCCAGATTAACTGAGATCTTGGCTAGAATTTGGGAACTGGACGTAATCCCATCTGACTGGTCTCGAACACTAATCATTCCGGTCTTTAAGAAAGGACAGAAGTCCTCGTGTGACAATTACCGAGGAATCAGTTTAACGAATATAGTGTCTAAAATACTAGCTTCAATAATACTTCGACGTCTAACTAAAGCTCGTGAAGAGCAAACTCGAGAAAACCAAGGTGGTTTCAGACCCGGACGTGGTTGTATAGACCAAATATTCACACTTAGGCAGGTTCTGGAACATAGGCACACTTTCAGACGCCCAACAATAGCTGTATTCCTTGACCTTAAGGCGGCGTTTGACTCTATTGATCGTAAGGCTATGTGGCAATGTCTGTCATTGAAAGGCGTACCGGAGAAGTACATTAACCTTATACAAGCTCTCTACTCGAACACCACATGTCGTGTTAGAGCTTATGGCAGATTGTCTTCGGAATTGACCACTTCTAGTGGTGTTCGTCAAGGGTGTCCGCTATCTCCATTTTTATTTAGTTTTATCATCGACATACTTTTAGAGTTAACATTGTCATCGTCTGATTTCTCTGGGGTTGACCTCTTTCCAGGAGATAAACTTACTGACTTAGAATATGCCGATGATATAGTTCTACTGAGTGAAGATACTGATAAAATGCAGAATTTAGTGACAACCTTAAACATGAACGTAAGCATGTTTGGGATGCGATTCTCCCCATCCAAATGCGAATTACTGCTTCAGGACTGGCTTAATTCGGCACCAAAGTTAGTGATAGAAAGTGAAACTATTGAATGCGTTAACCGTTTTACTTATGTCGGGAGCCTCATCAGTCCTAACGGTCTGGTGTCCGACGAAATCTCGGCTCGTATACATAAGGCCTGATCGGCTTTTGCCAACCTGCGTCACTTGTGGCGTAGGCGAGACATTCGTTTAGTGACGAAAGGACGCGTTTACTGTGCAGCAGTCAGACCCGTTTTACTTTATGGATGTGAAACATGGCCTCTAAGGACAGAGGATATCCGTAGGCTCCTAGTATTCGATCATAGATGTCTCCGAAACATTGCTCGTGTTTGCTGGGACGACCGAGTAAGCAATGCATGGGTTAGGAATAGAGTACTAGGTAAATACGGTAAGCCTATCGATGAAGTAGTGAATCTTCACCGGCTGAGGTGGTTAGGATATGTCTTGCGTATGCCTGACCACCGTCTACCTCGACGAGCAATGTTGTCTGGTGTGGGAGTAGGCTGGAAGAAAGCTAGGGGTGACCAAACAAAAACATGGCACCAATCCATGAAGTCATTGACAATTGGGCTGAGCCATGTTAATAGATGTAGACTACCTGGTTGGGGCCCACACGATGATCGTAACAAATGGTTAGAGACTTTAGGTGATATGGCTCAAAATCGTTGGCAATGGCGCAGGTGCATCCACTCCTTGTCTTCCTTCAAATTCTAATTTCTGAGATTATTATAATTTCTCTTTACTGAATCACTTTTTATCTCAAATCTCATCTCTGATATTTATGCCTTTCCATTAGTACTTACTCTGTTACTACCTTCCCCTACTCTGGGATATGGTCCGACAATTTAATCTTTATCTGCTAATTGAGGCATGGCAACTTGAACTGATGTACGCATGTACCAAGTTCTACGTTGTAACTGACTGACTGAATCCTTTTGTGACAACTACAGAGAAAGCGATATGACAAGCAGTATCTAAAATACTAGCCTCTGTAATCACCCAACGTTTGTCTGAAGCCAGGGAATAGCAAACGAGGGTGGTTTCAGATCTGGATGAGGAGGCATTGACCAAATATTCACTCTTTATCAGATCTACCAAAGTCTAACGACAGTAGGATTTCTTGACTTGAAAGCCGAGTTTGACTCGGTAGATCAAGATGTACTGTGGCAGAGTTCGACATCAGGTGTACCTGAAAAGTACATAAACCTTATGAAGACTCTCTACTCGAACACAACTGGTTGAGTTAGATTATAGTGAACTGTCACGAGAATTGTTAACCTCAAGTGGTGTTTGTCAGTGGATCGCCCCCTATCTCCCACTTGTTCAACCTCATCACGGACAACCTACTAGAAACTGCACTTTCTTGGACTAACTTTCAGAAATGAATCAGCTTCCAGGAAGCCCACATGTCGACTTAGAACACGTGAACGATATTAGTCTATTTTACGAAGACGCTGACGATATGCAGTCTCCTGAACTTCCTGAGTAACATTGCAAGCATATTTGGGATGTGCTTTTCTCCATGTAAATGAAAAATGCTATTCAAGGACTGATCTACATCACTGCCTAGATTAATTATAGAAAATCGAGTAGTTGAGTACGTCGACCACTTCACTTATCTCGAAAGTCTTATCACCCCTAGTGGTTCAGTGCTTGACGAAATCAGCCCGGATTCAAAAAGCTCATCCGACTTTTACCAACCCACAATATTTGTGGCGTAGGTGAATTATCCGGTTTCCAACAAAATGTCAAGTGTACTGAGCAGCACTCTGCCCTATTTTAACATACAGGTGAGAAGCATGATCCACGAAAACAGAAGATATGCGTAGATTTTAGGTCTTTAATTATGGGAATCTTAGTAGTATCGCCCGTATATCATGGAATGAGTAATACTGATGTAAGACTAAGAGTACAAGGAAAACGTGGCAAATCGGTCGAAGAGGTCGTAAACTTCGAACGATGGAGATGGTTGGGACTTGTGTTGCGCATACATGATCACCGTTTGTCTCATTGCACTATGCTGACTAGAGTAGAAGTAGGATGGAAGAGAGAAAAGGGCGACAAAGCCAAAAGATGGCATCAGTCTATGAAGTCTTTGACTGCTGATTTGAGCCATTTTGATACGTCAAGGTTACCTGGTTGGAGTCAGCATGACAGTCGTGACCAATGGTTGGAGACGCTGGATAACACGGCTCAAAGTCGGTCACGGCGGTGTAAATGTGTTCACTCTATGCTTTGCTCGACACAAAGTTCAATTATTTTTCCGTACTTGGTTTGTTTCATTTCTTTCTGTTGAATTACTGTTTTGCTAATCTTGTAAATTTGGTCTCGTGAAAATGTGAAATGGCTAATTGGACCCATGCACTTAAGAGTCGGGGTCTACGGTGTTTATGACTACGACTACGACGACTACTACTACTTTGAATTTATGTAGCGCATATACTTTTGGTGCTTATTTGCACCAAATTTTGTTTGAATAAATAAACAAACTGTTTTAGTTGTCAGATCAATGGATTAAATTAACTTATTCAAGTGATGTATGACAAGAAAACATCTGCCACGTATAAATAAAGGATGTAGAGGGTAACCATAGTAATATAGCAAAAAAGTTTAAAATCCTAAAGTATAAAGAAACTATTTGTTCACCAGGAACGAACAAACTGCTGTGAGCATTAAATATTTAGTTAACACTAAACACTACTATGATTTGGACTTGTCTTTTACATTTCCAATTCATTTACTTGTGAAATCACCTTTCTAAGTTAAAGCTGAATACATGGATGGTTAATGGATACTAAGTATTTTTCAGCATTACGATAATTTAGATCACCGACTGATAATCAGCTTAACTCGGTATACGTTAAGGTTTTTTGAGATTATTAACACTCTAATTTTGATAACAAACTTCATAAAACAGGGTAACCTAATGATCTATGTTATATAGGTTCTTTTACACGACGCTGCTTTACATTTTTTCGACGACTCAAGTTACTTGACAGATTACTAGATCATCGATGATTTTATTTTACTTACGTCCAAATGGTACAATAATGATAGTAGCAAAATAGCTTTACCAAACATACATCACTTCAAACGTAGAAAACTATGAAATGTACAAGAATATGATTTGCAGTACTTACCATACGGGTATTAATAAGACACAAATAAGTGTCCCACAAGCTAGTAAAAAATATAACATACAAGACGCGATACGCAGGAGGCACAAAAGCGAAGTTGACAGTCTGCAGAATAGGCCAATAAACCAGATCTGATAAATAACCTGATAAAAATGACTGGCGACACCGTTCAACAGCACCGGCCATACTGCATGTATCACAAAATCCATTATCTGGATGAAACAAAACACAGCACTTTATATATATATATATATATATATATATATATATATATATATATATATATATATATATATATAATGAACAGAACACAAGAATCAACATAAAGGGCAATTAATGTGTAACTATAGGGTGTTGTGGAAACAGGTCTCACATCATTATGTGGCTCCGGTTAAATAACCAAAGAGAACTGAGGCGTACTAAATAAGTATTTTATCCAAAGTCAATCCATATGGAAATGGTCAATCATCTCAAATAATACGATTTTGGGATGTATACATGTTGGATCCAACACACTGCATAACCAATTGGCCATACTGTGGTAATAACGAATAGCTTATCTTTATTGTGTAGTCGATAGGACACATATGATAATGGAACAAATCATTATGCCTAAATTATTTTTACACGGGTCATTTAAATAAGTGGCAAATCGATGGTGAATAGCGAAACTAAAATTCTAGAGGCTACCTTTATTTCATGTTTTTAAAGCGCAACCGGAAATTTATCAATCTTAGTAAATGCTTCTAATCAATCAGTCAATATCAATTGTGACATTTGGTGTCTATGCAATGATTGAAACCTGGTGAAAGAAAATATCCAAACGCTTTGACATTTTCTTGCTACAAAACAAATAAAACATTTAAAATGGAATTGAATAAATTTATAATTATAATAAAGCCTCCTAACTGAACTTACAGAGAAAAAATATCACTAAACTTATAGGTCCGATGAGCACCTCATCTAGAATCACTTTCTTAGCAACTATCGTTACTGAAACACCAGAAAATACTTTATCCAACCAACTATAATAAATAAATTGGTAGAACCCTTGGAATGACCCAATAACACCTTGTCTAACTACAACAAAAAACAAAAGATATGCTCTAGAATATCTATACTTTTGACAACTATTTATGAGTATTAAATAAGGTTTTTATTATTGTGAAAAAATGAAACTTGTTAGATGGGATTTTGACATGCTGAAATACATATATCCTTACCCGAATTATAGAAATCTGCGATGCGAATTTCTAGGTAATTTCGACATATGGAAAGCAGAGGAATGTATGAAGCTAGGCGTGAAACAAAAGCACATTTATTTAGTTCCTTCATCAGGAGAAACCTAATGGTGATATAAGCGTAGTAATCCAAATATTAATACAAATCGCGGAAGACGAACTAACCACAAAGAACGTAGTTCCATAAAGTCAGTGAAATCAAAGGACATGAACGACAGTTCGGTCTACTTTATGCGAAGCGCAAACACTCTAAAATGTGTGTTTATGGTCCAGTAATTTGATTGATCAACTCAGTTTAGTACCATACGACTCAACTCAGCATCAGTGACATAGGTTAGTCGTAATACAAAGTTATCATCTGACAGAAAACCTACAATCTACGTATGTCATCAATTATGATATGAAATGCTTCAATTTGGCCAAACTACAGATGTCAGTCAGTTAGTTACAACGTAGAACTTGGTACATGCGTACATCAGTTAAAGTTGCCATGTCCCAGTTAGCAGATAGAGATAAAATTATCAGACGGAATCCCAGAGTAGGGAAGGTAAACGACGTTTAATAACAAAAACGTTCATTTCTGAATTACCTTCGAATATATTGTCTACCAGCACTTTCGTTCATAACGTTGGTGTTTGCTTCAAATAAGCGGTTTTCTAGGATTGGAAAGTCCTGTCAAAGTAGGTAGCATCAACACTACCAGCGAACATTTTTAGATAACCTTAAATGGAAAACACGTTGGAAGGATTGATATAGGTCAATCGACCTACTATTCTAAGAACTGAACACAGCCACTATCATATATTGAGTGGATGTCGAAAACCCAGTATGCTTGGGATTTACTTGCCCTCCCTAACCAAACGTCAGGATCACAAGTCATCACATTCTTTTCGTGGTTTTAGAGTGAGGACAGGAAGCTATCTGAACTTACCTGGAATAGGTAGAAGCCCGAGCAGTGCTTACAATCCGGACACTTAGGTAACAAAATCAAATGGTAACTAGAACTAGGGCGGTTGCTTCCAAATTCAAAGTAAAAAAACCGAGAACAGTCATTAGAAAAGGAAGCGTATTCTGACAAAAAGCATTTTGACACTTACTAACGCTATTAAGATTGTAACTCCCAGTATCACTGATGTGGCTTATCCAAGACTTCTCAGGATCTCTCACCTTAGGTGGCGACTGACTGCTAGAAGGGCAAAATTTGGCGCCAGAGTTAGAATCGGAACCAGGAGGACTTCGAAAGTACATTTTGATTGACTGAGCACAAATTTCACCCAAAACCATGAGTCCTCCTCCAATCATCATATTTTTAATGTACGGATGGTACACATGGCCTTTGTAAACAAGTGGTGACCTGGCTACTTTACAATCTGCCTTGCCGCCAGGCGCCGATGAAGTCATTAATGTCAGTTAATACACAGATTATTAAGCAAGATCAAAAAGTTTTAGAAAATGTATCGAAGATATAAACCTGATTTAAAAATTGCAAGTAACGCCACTACAAATATTACATTTAAATAGTTTCGAATAATGAATACCGCATCAAATTGATACTTTACAAGAAGAATAAGAATATTTGAATGTCACAGTATTCGCATAAGAAAAATGCATAACCTCTTGGATGATTAATCTGAAATAGCTGGAACAGTACAATTAAAAAGAACTGCTAACTGTTCGAATTGTCATATTATTTCATCCTACTAAGATTTCTTTTGTAAGGATACACAGAGTATCGCGGAACTGTTAATTTACTATACAACACCCAGCAGTTCAGCAAACGAGTAATGCTAAAATACAGATGTAGAGTATACCCGCGACAAAATTGTTTAAACTTATACAATGCTCAATATCTGTGTGATTAATTCCAATGCTCAAAATTTGTATGGTAGGCTATTGATTGATTGATTTGTATTCACGTCATTTTCTTGGTTTCTAGTCTTCAGATTTTTGCGATAATCGGCTGGTTATACTATTGCTTTAGTTCTAGAAGTAATGGCTAGTGTTTTATCTTATTACTCTTTATTTCGTTTCATTATTTCCATTTTTTATTTATTCACCCTTGTAAATTTATAAATTAGTCTCTGTCTGTTTGTTTTGTTCAAAGTAGTCTGATTTGTGTAAAGTTTAAAATATTATCGTAGAAAAGATAAGGATAGAAGGTACTTGTGTTTAAGGTTAGGAAAAAATATCATGTTTTCAGCACTTGTTCCAGCAATCTTTAGGTATACCGCGAAGGTATGTATATAGTCGTCTGTTTCTTCTAGAACTCGCCAAGTTTAAGGCTGTGGTTACTTCATCAGGCAGTGTGTTCCAGCTGACTCAGGTCATAGTGACAAGAAACTAGCCCTCACCTGTGTTGGGGCTCGAGGTGGATAATAGTCTGTGAATTGCTGCTGAATACGTAACCATGTGGAAAGGCCATTATACTTTTATTTAAGTATTCAGGCATCATCAGCATTTTGTATACGGCAATTAAGTCTTCTGTCAACCGTCTGTAGCTCATAGTGAACAGCCACAGCTGTCGTAACTGGTGGATGTAATGTTTGATCTTGAGTCTGGTTACGCATTTTTGATTACTTTTGTACCCTCTCCAAAAGGCTAGCATCCGTCTTGAGGGTAGGAATGAGAGAAAGTATTGGAAATTTTAAAACAGCGTTTTATCTGCGGCTTAAATTTAGCTAGTAACAGACCTAGTATCAGCATGCCCAGTTGCCTATGAACTCGATGTAACGTGGCACACTCTTTCGAAACATCTATTTAAGTATCTTTTCTAGTCCATAATCTGTTGGTGAATTTTGAACCTAGATCTGGTTATATGTTGCTTACCTAGGTGATTGTCTGTTTAATTAATACCTGGAGTTGGATAGGGCATCACCTCCCCTTTTTGTTCACCGAGGGTCAAGCCATAGTTTTTGTCAACTTCTCTATCTTATGTAGGTCCTTTTTTTAAGTTTCATGATTTCTGAACTCTTACATAGCTCTCCACATCTTTGCATCACTTACATATATAACAGCTGAAAAGCAAAGATTTGGTGGAAGGTCGTTGATAAAAATTAGAGAAAGCAATGGCCCGAGGATAGAGTCTTGATGCCAGCCTTCAGATTACGCTTTCTTTGTCCACTTTAACACAGAACTCCCTCCCCAGCAACTAGTTCTGCAGCCAGAAATGTAATCATTCTATGAAGCCGATAGTTACTGCCTTATGGATTAGGATACTGTGAGACAATGTCGAACACTTTGCAAAATCCGAAAATATTTCACAAACTTAAGTATTGGTGCTGTAGCGGTAAATAATCCCCAAAATAAATAGTTGCATGAGCTCTCGACATTGATGCTGACCATGTTTGTTTTAGCGGACACTACTAGTTGAAGGCGCGCGGTCACGCATCTTCACCAGATCACGACTCGAACCACCGTGGGTAGCATCCCTCTCTAGTTTGCCAGCCTAGACGTTGCTATCCCATTAAAGTTCTGTTTACGATCAAATATAATTTCGCTTCCATCCTTTATTGCCTTCTGATTTCTCATTCGTAAGAGTGGGGTGCATTCGATAGAAGCATCTTTGGTTATACGACAAGCGCAACTTAATCATATATCTGGGTACGCTTCATTGGTGAGCAAGACGTGATCTGGAAACAATCATTTACTGTGATTTGTTCGTTTTTATAGTTTTAAACAGAGTATTACTGGTGGTTTAATTTTCCTTTTTCACCGCATATTTTTCACAGTTATTTTGTATTTGCATTCATTACTATTTTTATGATGTCAGACCAGACTCCTAAGCTAATTAGGATTAAAACTCCTACGCCTCCAAACTTTCAGCTCATTCCTTTCTGGGCAGACAATGTAGAAGCTTGGTTCTGCTACGCAGAAGCAGAATTTCGAAACTAATGTGTGACTGATCCAGGCGTTCAATTGTTGGCGGTTGTAAGGTCACTTTCTTGTGAATTGAACAGGCACGTCACCTCCTTCCTTTTTAGTCCTGACTGCCTCGAACCGTACGAACAGCTCAAAAAATCGATTCTTAAACGAGGAGATTTGTCCGACCGACAACGTCTTGATGAGTTGTTTCACACCGTTGATCTTGGTAGCGGTTCTGCGACCGAAATGTTATTGCGTATGAAAGAGGTATTTGGTCCACTTACTTTTGACGAAGGACTCTTCCGTTAACTATTCTTATCAAAACTCCCACAACAAGCGCAAGCATTATTGGTAACTTTTAACAACAACCCAGTAGATGAAATTGCTTCCTCTGCTGATCGAATTCTGGAGATCACCAGAACTCGCCATAATGAGGTTTATTCTGTTACAGGAAAATTTCTAGAGACCGAAAACGAAATAACTAAGTTGTGCAATACTCTTTCCCATTTCCTCGATCTACACGAGCAACGTCGACCAAACAATCCTCGACGACGAAGTCCATCGCGTAAAAGATCCTTATCTCGACCTCGACAAACGGAAAATCTACATTGGTGTTGGTACCACAACACTTATGGCAGGAACTCAAAAAAATGTAGAAATCCCTGTTGTTTCCCTAGCCTCAAACCCACTGTTGATGCCTCGGGAAACTATCCCGCCGGCGCGCGTTAGCTGCAACCATAGCCGGTGGAAACAGCCGCCTGTTATTCATCTATGATGTGATAACGAAGGTTCGCTACCTCGTCGATACTGGTGCAGAAGTCAGCATTCTTCCTGCAACTTCATCTGATCGCCAACATGAAGCTGCATTTGACCTACAGGCAGCTGACGGAAGACAAACAGCCACGTATGGAAAAAAATATGTCTACTTGAACGTGGGGTTGCTAAAACCCACACACTGGATTTTTACTATCTCCGATGTGAAAATACCTATCATAGGCATAGATTTACTAAGCCACCACAACTTGCTTGTGGACGCTAGCGAAAAGAGGCTAGTCGACAGCATAACAAAGCTGTACGTACGTGGAACCACTGCTACAGGTTGTAGCCTATGTCCTCTTAGCTTGGGACATTTTATTAACCCTTATTTCTAGCCACTACTTGACAAGTATCCGGACCTGAATAAGGCGACATCGAAGTTATCATGTGTAACCAGCAATGTTACACATAACATCACGACTACAGATCAACCTGTTCTTTCCAAAGCACGCCGACTAGCACCCGAAAAATTAAGGATTGCTAAGATCGAATTCGACCATATGATTGACCTGGGAATAATTCGCCCATCCAGCAGCCCATGGTCGTCCCCATTACATATGGTCCCGAAGAAAGATAGCAATGATTGGCGTCCCACTGGTGGTTATCGACGTCTTAACGCACAAACTACGCCAGATCGTTACCCTTTACCTCATATCCACGACCTAACGGCTACCTTGAAGGGAATGACAGTATTCTCAAAAATTGATCTAGTAAAATCCTACAATCAAATACCGATGGCCGAAAATGACATCCCGAAAACAACTATTGTAACCCTGTTCGGTCTTTAAGAATTCCTTCGAATGCCCTTCGGCTTGAGGAATGCAGCACAAACTTTTCAACGTTTCATTGACGACGTGTTCCGCGGGCTTGACTATGTCCATGCATATGTCGACGACTGTTTGATAGCAAGCCCAGAGGAGGAAACACACATGAAACATTTGGACACAGCTTTCAAAAGACTGCAGCAATACGTAATTACTATTAATATACAAAAATGTCAAATCGGAACAACCTCGTTAGACTTCCTGGAGCATACCATTGATGCTAATGGTATACAGCCTCAAAAACACAAGGTGGCGGCAATTCTGGAGTATCCGGAACCAATATTAAGCAGTTACGAGCTTTCAGTGGCTTGGTGAGTTTCCACAGACGATTTATCCCCAACTGTGCATCTATTGTGAAACCACTAACGGATCAGCTTCGTGGGAATAAAAAGGTGGTCACAATGGATTCAGAATCAAAGAAAGCCTTCGTTTCAATTAAAGAGGCAATAGCCAATGTAACTATGCTGGCACACTACAATACTGAGGCTCTCGTCAGCATTGCGGTCGACGCTTCTGACTCAGCCATTGGCGCAGTTCTGCAACAATGGACTGGCCAAGCTTGGCAGCCTTTAGCATTTTTCTCAAGATGATCAAACGACACTGAATCGAGGTACAGCACTTTTGGACGTGAACTACTAGCCATGTACTGTGCTGTACGACGTTTCCAACACTCCATTGAAGGCCAGGAATTTACAATATTCACCGACCATAAACCACTGACGTTTACGATGAAGTCATCTTCAGATAAGTACTCTCCACGAAAGTCGCGTCATCTTGACTATATCTCCCAATTCTCTACGGACATACGACACATATCAGGAGCTAACAATGTAGTTGCTGACGCCTTATCGAGAATACATTCCTTGAATAGTATCCAGGGGATCGACCTTGTTGAACTAGCTCAACTTCAAATTGAAGATATCGACTTTCATCACGAGTTAGCCGCAACAACGCTCCAACTCCAAACTAAAACGATTGAAAAAGGTGACAACACTTTAATTTGTGATTTTTCTACAGGTATAGCCCGTCCAGTCATCCTTAAGAGTTATCGACGAGTCATCTTCGACACGTTGCACAACCTTTCTCGTCCTGGAATTCGTGCTACAAGTAAACTGATTACTGAGAGATTCTGCTGGCCAAAGATGAATAAGGATATCAAAGAATTGGCGCGCACTTGCATAGCCTGCCAGAAGAACAAAGTAATCCAACATAATAAATGCCCCCAAAGCACTTTCTCAACCCCTGACGCTCGATTCCATCACGTCCACCTTGATTTGGTAGGACCTCTACCAGAATCAAATGGATTTTCCTATCTTCTGACATGCGTGGACTGATTCACACGCTGGTCAGAAGCGATTCCACTCAAAGATATCACTAGTGAAACGATTGCTCGTGCTTTCGTCGAACGATGGGTAGCTAACTTTGGTTGTCCATCTATAATAACGACAGACCGTGGACGTCGGTTTGAATTTAGATTGTTCTACGCTCTGACCGAACTTCTTCGAACTCCGCGTTTCAGGACGACCGCCTACCTCCCACAATCTAACGATTCGGTAGAAAGATTCCATCAACAACTGAAAGCATCACCTACAGCTACAAACATCCCTCAGTGGATCAACACCTTACCTCTAGTGTTACTCGGGATTCGCAGCACAGTAAAAGATGTTGGATGCAGTGTCGCCGAATTAGTCTACGGAACGACTCTTCGACTACAAGGTGAGTTTGTGGAAACCGCTTCCACTTCGGCAAACCTGGATATGAATTCTTACATGAACCGGCTTACAAATGCTATGCGTTCAGTTAAGCCAGTTCAAACTCGACAACAATCGACAGACACCTTTATCCAAACTGCCTTAAAATACTGTACACACGTTTTTGTACGTCGTGATGCTGTACGCCGACCTCTCGACGCAACTTACGAAGGGCCATACAAGGTCCTGAAACGTGAAACAAAGTACTATACGATTGACAAAAATGGCCACGAGGATAACGTCAGCATTGACCGCCTCAAAGCAGCCTACCTAGAAGGTACACGTTTTAGTGTAGAATTCGCTGCAACACCTGCAAAACGTGACATGAACGAAGCCATTACGCCGCAAGCAATGACTAACACGCAAGTAGAAGTATCAAAGAGCTCCATAACGCCGAAAGCTACGCGTTCTGGTAGAAAAGTACGATTTCCAGAACACCTAAACAAATACTATGTCTACTAATTTCCATTCGATTCCCACTACCTGCGTACGTATAACATTTTTATTGTTGTTGTCTTGAAATAAATAATAACAAAAACAAATATAAATCGATTAACCCATTATTATTATTTATGCTTTATTTTAAAAAAAAACGTTTCATTATTTTTGTCGGTGTTCAACACATTTTTATAGACGCATTGAGTTAACAATTATTTTTTTTGTACACAAAACGCACAAATGTAAATTTTCTTTTTCTTTTCGACTTTCAGGCCGTCTGGAAACAAACAGAAGAACGCGGAAGGAACAAGAATTTTTTTATGTACAATAAATTTTATGCAACGACACCCTACTGTAGGGACTGACGTCCATAAGCTGCACAGCATCGCAAGCTATCGAAGGAACGTTTACCAATGATGCATCGAGTTTTATCCTTTGGCTGGAACGTCTCAGGTTCCTCACGAACCAATTAGGGGGGGAGTGAGCTGTAGCGGTAAATAATCCCCAAAATAAATAGTTGCATGAGCTCTCGACATTGATGCTGACCATGTTCGTTTAAGCAGACACTACTAGTTGAAGGCGCGCGGTCACGCATCTTCACCAGATCACGACTCGAACCACCGTGGGTAGCATCCCTCTCTAGTTTGCCAGCCTAGACGTTGCTATCCCATTAAAGTTCTGTTTACGATCAAATATAATTTCGCTTCCATCTTTTATTGCCTTCTGATTTCTCATTCGTAAGAGTGGGGTGCATTCGATAGAAGCATCTTTGGTTATGCGACAAGCGCAACTTAATCATATATCTGGGTACGCTTCAGTGCCTTAACAGGCCTTCTGGTTAATAATAATAATGATAGTTTTATTCAGTAGTTTGTTTAGTACAATATGAATTTTCAGCATACAGTGTCCTAACAAGTTACTCTTTATCGCGTACACGTCTTTTCAGAGCTATATTAAGTTAGATATTGACGTAAACGACCAACTGACCATTTACAACGTTTTTCAGAATCACAATCAGGTGCAGTCTTCTGTACAGCTACATTTATCAAATGTATGTAATGGTTATCATTAGAATCAAATGAAAATTGTGTATTGGAGAAGCGAGCAAATCCATTTCTGTAAACCCACACTTTCATATGATTGAATAGAATATAGACACATTAAATAAACTTACGTCCACATAACAAATATGGATTAGTTATATACTGTGAAACAATATAGGTTTTAAGTAGTTCTTGATTCAATGATTCAACAACTTGTTGTTCACATTTTATTCCGGTACGCTTTCGTGCTAAGATATCCTTTGATTTACGGAATAAAAAAATTCCTCTACCCTGTGATATAGCAACAGATTTCATTACCCATATATGTTGCCAGCCACCTTGACATTTTTGTTTAGATCTAACCGAATGGTTCATGATAGGTCGTAACCTTTTATAAAGGTGCGAGAGTACACAATACAATTTCAGAGTATCATTAGACAATTAAAACAAAACAGAAATCGAAAAGTAATTTCTTGAGATTTTGGTAAAATGTGGAAGCCCGAAATTTCGATGGCAGGCTCCATGGTCAGAAGAATGCTTGCTTTACAGGATCTGTTAAACTGTAGGTCGTGCTGTCCTTCATGTAGCTAGTTGAGTTTGTCGTACGGTTATAGCTGCGCCTTGTCAAGGAGCTCTATGTTTAAGTGGAATATTTCTTCCCAGGTTGTGTAAGTCCTCTTCCTTCCATATGCGATTAATCATTAACTCCGAGGTTCATATAACCTCGGTTATCAAGTTAGTGTTTCCCACACTCACAAGTCCAGGATAGGTAAGTCTGCACATTGGACATACATGTGAAAACCACCGACAAGTGTTCATCACCATCAAATTGTAGTATCCCTTGAATGTTGTCCAGTCACAGTCACAATGTACACATTTGTTTTGGCAGTTATACGCGAAAGCTGGATCTCTTTTACTAATAAGTTTTATACCGGCCTTGTATTTATGATCAGATGACAGCAGCTTCTTTCAATCGGACTTTCTTGATGGGTTGTCCGTGTAACGCTTACTCTTGCTGTGCATTGGTGTGATCTAGTGCCGTTCGGCTTACAGTCCTGTGGGTTTGGCACGAGGTTGTGTTTTCTAGGGCTGAAAGAAGTACTAATAGAGGTTAATGGGGTCTATGGAGGAGTAAATTTACTCTGTCTGTGTTTTCATGACCCGCCCAAAGTCGCTGTTTGCTAGCCTATAGCATGTTCTCGTAGGATGTAGCCGGCTGGAGGGATGAAAATATATGATCCAGCCGCAGCTATTAGGATTAGGCAACAAATAACAGTCTATTTAGGCTACATAAGTCCTCCACGTAGTTGCTCGGACATATTAATTGTTATGCCGGAACACAAAGAAGTGTAACAAACTTTCAGAACTGTGGTTTCGAACACTATTTCATTTATTCGAACTTTCTGTAATGTAAACATTTTGTTTCTACTATTGTTACGCTCCGCTTGCCCTATCCTCCCGGTTAGCATAATTACTGTTATTATATTGTCTCCTGTTATGGACTACAGTCAATTAGTTGTGTACAAGTTGTCCCTATTCACTACCACTATTTCCCTCGTTCTGTATTCATGTTAATTTTCTAATTGGTTTGTTGTGTGGTCTGATTTTATGTATATATAAAAGAATGCTGGAAATACAATATGATTCTGTCTAACTGACCTATTGGCTCGCATTCTTCTTATTTCGGTTTGGGACTAAGTGGGCACAGGGCAGACGCGCAATAACCAACTAGGCACTAGCAATTGGCACTCGGCCATCCAACCCACTCACCCCCCAATTCTCTCTCGTCATAACATTAAGATAATAGTCATGGGAAATTTTTTGTTGTAGTTGATACAATTGCGCTTGTGTTCTAAATCTTTCTAGTGACTGGTAGAAATTGGTGGTTCCTGAGGGGATGGATACGAGGACAAGACAAAGTTCAAATAACGTGCTTATTTACGTGAAGACCCGAGCACAGGTCAACAAGGGTGTTCTAGAGACCTTGGCTATACAAAGTGTACTGTGTCTTATGTGAATTTTGAAACTGGATATTCGTCGCATGGAATTTCGGGAAGTTGGGTTTAGTGTCGTTTTTTTCACTTCACTGTTCTGAAACAAGTCATTTTGAAGAGCTTGAATATTGTTATCACTTATATTCCCCAACGTCTCAATGTCATCAGCAAGCATAAAATTGTTGGGCTTATGTTTTATGGCTAATCATCTATGAAGGTAGAGAATAGGAGAGGTTTGAGTATTTTGCCCTGTGTTACTCTATTTATTGAATTTTTCCAGTCCCCCTTGGTTCAAATCATTCATTCTTCTAGATAATATTATGGCCGAGAGGGTCAGTAGTCTTTAAAGCCCATTCTCATAAGGGTTGTTTGTGGTACGGTGGAATATACGTTCTGAAAGCCCAATAAAATAGGGTGTATTGCTGATTTCATAGTCTCCAATTACCTATCTGTCATTAGTTTATCCCCCGTTGTGGATGACAGTATGGAGTTCTGAATGAGAGCGTATATCAGCGAAATCCACTAATAACTTTCAAACATTAGAAATGAAATGCTGCACCATAGATGCATTAGGTTTATCTCGTTATGTGTAAATTAAGTCTACTTAAGCTAATGCATTTGAATTTATTTATTGTGTAAGCTATTTAGAACAGTGGGCTTGAATCGCTACCTTGTATAACATCGCTTGCAACCAGTTCAGTATTCGACAGAAAGATGCTAATTTTAACAATTTGATACTGATGACGGAAAATAGTTTAGCCAGGCAACTAATCGCGTAAGAACAGGATTCGTGTATAAGATGCTAATGGCTGACCATGTCAGAAGCTTTAGTTATATTCAAGTTCAACACTAATACCAGATGTCTAAGGGTGCATTTAGTAAAGTGTAAGTTTAAAAATCCATAGTGATAAGTTATAAAAGACCTAGCTTTGAGAAAACCATGCTGGAAACTAGAGATTAACTATTCAGAGAGTAAATAATTAAACATTTCGCCTCACATTACTTTCTTTCATTATTCTAGAGATATTTGGAATGTTATTTATGGGCCTATAGTTGCGTAATTTGGTTCTGTCACGTGAAATGAAGAATTTGAGTCAGTGTATGCTATCAGAGGTGTTAACATCAACCAACAGGAAACCAAGTGTTAAGGACGATAGTGTCATTGAACGTCGTTTAGTAAGAATAAATTTTATCATTGGTTGACATTGGTTCTAGGATTAACCAAGAGAAGTCTTTGTGTTACTCCTGGAGATTAACATCGTTTAGACGTGTAGCTTCATCTATTGTGTATTTAATTTACTGTGCTCCTTTAGACTTTGTGTGATCCTGTTGTCAGTGGTGAAAATATAAACTGTATCGTAACGGTGTCTTTTTATTTCAACTGGCTGGTTGGAAATAGTAAGGTTACAGTCAATTCTGGGATAAGATTCACCCTTAGTCTTACATAGAGTTTTTGAGGCTCTACTATAGACTCAGTAATTAAAAATTGGCTCAGATAATTTGACACTGTGACGATTGCTAGTTTTTGTACAAAATATATGAAGAGTTAGCACAAGTATTAATCAACGACATTGAAAGTTCTCATTGATCCGAGTTCGAACTACTTTTCAGATTTTTAATTTATCGAAATACCATAAATTTCATTTTTATTTATTTCAGGCGATCACTAGTTTCCAAATGTGCATTTCTGTGAATCAACGTTGTCTTGTTCACAGTATCGTTAAGTGAATACGAAGAAATCATGCAAGTTTTAAAGAATATACACACGAATTACGCTTTCGTTATCTGATGAATGCAACGTCAGTTTTTTAATACTAGAAAAGATGGTTCATGCGATGCTGAAATGCCCGTGTCAGCCCTATAACTGTCCACTTGTTGCATCATTTCCACGATACTAGTAGTGTGACTTTATTCTTTTCGTTTATTGTCGTTTCTCTAGCTGTAATAATAATAATAACAGTTCATTCTGAAGTCGCATTTTGTACATGAGAGCATACCAATTCACAGGTATGATCAGAATGATGAAGTTTGCTTTTAATAGGGTTTTGATAGAGCTCCACTGTTATGGAATTCACGCTATATGAAGGTATTAATTAATTACAAAGCTGACGGTAACAAGGTTCACAGTTTACAGTACTAGAGTATCAGATGTATATTTTGTATTTCAAAGCACTTCCAACGAACAACCGCGCGCCTATCGTCTGTGGCACTGTAACCCTAGGAAATGACTGTGAGTAAGCGAAATGGACCATAGATACGGGGTAAGCTTGAGTACTTAAAATTCAGTTAAGAGATCCGATCTGTGTGGGCTGGTCTGAAGTGATGAGTTATTGGTGCATTAATTGCGTTTCTAACCAGCGTTTGGAGTAGGTTACCTAAAGAAGACTAATCCCTTATGACAGCAGACCAAAAACTCAGAGAGACGGTGATATAGAAGAACATATGAAATAGAAGTACAAAACAAAATTATTGGTAGAAAAATCAGTTTTAAACCAGGATATTTTTTTCTCTTTTCTACTACAACGTACAAGATTGTAGTGTTCGCAGTAGATGATATCATGTGAAGCGAATATAGAACCTTCTAGTACAATATTGATGATTTTTTCTTTACATCTTGTTATGTTTCCACCTTGGAGATGTGGCAAACTACAACCAATGCAATGTTTCTATTACGAAAACCCTCGTAATGATATATTCATGCATCTTTCTTACACATAACACTATTTAATATAGACAATCATATGTTAAACTAAAATAAACTTGTATCTTTCTGTTAATTTGTAATGGATTGAAACTGGTTAGCCTCTGTTGCCATGTGTGTATCCTGAACCGATTGCTTCGATATGGCGATTGTACACAAGTAATATTTAAGTTGGATGGTGACTGGCAAGCGGAATTCAGCAGGTGCATCCAGCCAATGAGTTCTAAGTAAAATGAAACGAGCGTCCTGAATTCTGCTTGCCAGTCACAATCCATCTTAAATAACCATACATTAACATGATATTATTGATAGAAATAATAAATAAATATTTTCAAAAACCGTACAGACTTCATACCAGTTTACAGACATAGTCATGAATATAAAAAAGGGTAATTACTTAATAGTGCAAACATGCAGTACGGATATACACATAATATGTACAAATAAAGGCAAACTCACAATACACGAGTTTCACGCACTTAGTTTTCAAATGGTAATAACAGTAACCGATTGAAAATTGTTGCATGTGGCAAGTGTTAGGATAACGCCGATGTCTATTTCTAACGAGTCTTCAATAATTTGTCCAATCCAATCCAAATCATTGTATCAAATCCACATTGTGATGTTCATTGAACAAATAATGTGTCAAATAATAAGTAACTCACTGGTCGCGAGTCATAATGTTGTGTCTCTATGCAATACAACCATAATTGTATGAGGATGTAACTCGTAAAACATAAGTGAAAATTGTTTCATTTCAGTGCAAATATGTTTGAGTGAACTCGACAAAACTGTAAGATCATTCACTTAATCAATGACACTGATTAGTGTGGTAATGAAATGCTCCTCACAGTGAAATCATTACCAACACATTTAGTTTGTGTTATTCATTCTATCATTGATTATCATTACAGAATAGACATTAGTATTCATCTTATCAATATGCTGGTCACAGTGTAACGTGGTTGTGTTGCAAGCATTAATGAGAATAAGCAATGCAGAATGTGTGAGTAGAAAGTGTGTTGATTGATGATCAGTGTTTCGTAATTGATCCTCCAGTGGATCCATTACATACTGCATTTTATGCACTTCCAAAACAGACTGTTATCATAATGTTCGAAGAATCTGTGAATGGAAACATTGAAAATCGAATTTATTGACTATGTATGGTCATGTATAATGAATATACTCGTGAAGAGTAATTTGTGATTAGTGTCCTATTTGTAGACATTGATGTGAGCGGTTTCCACAATACTCATCAGAAGGCATTCACAGCAAATATCATTTACCCAAAAGTTAATAATAACACTGATGATTGTAACAGACTTCAAACAAGTGATCAATTAATAATGCATAGTGTAATTGTAATCATGTGCATGCTCTGAAAATTTGCTGAATGCTATATCACAAATTGTCAGAATGTTAAAGCATGGTACATTTATGATGCTTACATGTCAATATGAGGCAGAACTATTTGTTTTCCTTGTAACTATTATTATTTTTATTATTGTCTTTACTAATTGTAAAGTTGGTGGTAACAAATGCTGTAAGGTAGGTTGATTCGGTGTTAATCGTATATTATAGGTTAGCAACTGAAGGAAGTGATCTTGAGACCAAAGGTGGCCAATCTACAAGGTAGAAAAGGAACAAAACAATCAAGAGCGGAAAACCAGTAAGGTCTTTTAGAAGCACTCACTTGAAATATTTTAATTGGCGCTGGAGTATTTCACGAAAATCACACAGTATTATTGTTTATCTTTACTGCACTAACTTTACTTTTCCAGATTGGTTCCAATATCTTTCTGAAGAGCTAGTTTAAAGCAGTTGATTTCCTTGTGCTGGCGTCTCAATTTTTAGATGGAGTCAAGTGTACAGACACAACATGATAATTTATTGTTTACAATTGGTAAATATGTCGTCTTTGGTTTCTTCGGGTGCTAATGCTATCACTTTAAGGAAGTTAGTAGATACCTTTCAAAGGAACTTTAAGATACTTTTCATGCACAGAAGGTTGCCTCTAATAAGTACCTGCTAGTCCCTCTGAGCCCACCGCCACTGATTTGGAAAAGTTGGGCTTGTAGATACAGCTTGCAGACAAATGACATCATTGGTTACAGAAAGTTCGAAGGGCTCTAGCTGTAGTTTTCAATCTGAAGTAATTTGAAATTAAAAATAACTGTCGAGCTTAGATTGGATAGATGTAATTTTGTCCATCCAATATTCAAAATAAATAGTTAGATGACGAACTGTTTTCTATAAAATTACTTATGTAAATGTACATTATTATATAAAAAAAATATCACCACAAGTTATTCTACTTAAATGTTTCACAAATTAAAAGAAAATCGAATTTTTTTTTCATGAAATAAACATTAATTCTATCCTTTCGGAACAGATCATGTACTGTTTGTTCAAAAGGTAATGTTTAAATACTATATATAAATATCAATAACTAAGTATTAAAAGTTACTTGTTACAACACAATATTTCAAGTTCTGAAAGTATGCTTCAATTCAATCAGAAAATACACAAATCCAATCAATTTTATGCAATACAATTAAAAAGTAAAATGAATCAATATGGCAGCTGCCAAAACTAAAACGTCAGGTAAAACAAAGTAGATTCAGTCTATAAGAACCATAGAAATTTAATAGAAGCGTAAGAGAAACCAAATATTACAATAAAAGTAAATGGCAACTATCTCAAAAGAACAGCAGAATGTACATTTAAAAGGATTAAAGAGAATAAAGTCACTTTTAAAGATTAAACAGTAAATTACAACAAAAACATATTTCAATTAGGGGTTGTGGAGAGAGTTAGTTGTCAATCCTGATACCACAAATTGTTCTGAATCAAACAACCCTTGATCATTTAGAAGCACTGGACAGCTGTCCAGTGAGTTAAAGGCGCTTGGACATTTAACATCAGAAGTTCTTTAAGCACCAATTTATTTGATAACAGATTACTCAATGACTTTACAGTGTGGTGTTGTAAAGCAACTACTAGTAAATGGATACAACTAGATGTAAGGAAAGATAAAATTTCTCTATAACGCAAATGATCAACTAATGATTTAAGAGACACGCTAAAGAAAGAATGAGTTAATTCTGTTGAGATAGGTTTATTAAATCCACAAACATGATTATTCATATCACTCATCTTAGTACTATCATATAGCAAATAACGTCTTATCATATGAGTCTTTAAAACAAAAACAGAAGATAAAAACAGTGTGAACTTTACAATTTGCGATCTACATCCACTGTTATCAATGTTTAACAAAAATATTTCACTAAGCATCTTACCACATACATTTCAAACTGGCTGTAGTAATGGAACATTATTCAGACTTATTAATATGAACTCTAGGAAAATGTATACACCAGACTAAGTTGCTACAACACACAAAGATCAATACTTGTGGAATAAAATTATTAATAAACATGATTCGATATTGAGAAAGTGATTCTTGAAGAACTAGTCAATCAAAACTCAGATTCTGAGGGAAGAAAAAAGTGAATACATTTAAGCCACTGCAACAGATTCACTGAGCATCTTTAAACACTGATCATAGTTAATGTATGAAACGATATGAGGTCGTCTGCACTTATGAAAATTGCAAATGTCAACAGTTAGTGACTACATGAAGTATACCGTGACTTGATTAGACCGTCCCTGCTTTTCTCTAATTTACTTTAATACCATTGGACTTCACGTGTCGAGTAAGTGGCATTTGAACTTGCATAACACATACCCCAATCCATTCAGATTTCACTGTCTTATTGACAGACTTACGTTTATACCTAATATTTTTAGCTTAATACAAACATTCTTCACTCTGCTGTTACAACAAACATGAGCACTAATTGAAAGTTACATATGACCGAATAATAGTGATTGATAGGTTTCCTGTACGTTTGAAGATCAGATTTCACAGCTACATAGTAAGAAAGAGTGAACCACTACTCGGTTTATCGATTCTCTGATAGACAAATGGATATTTCAACTACGCTAGTGATGGTGTTCTTATTTTATAGTATACTAAGGACGATATAATTTTGACGAGTCTGAATGGGATTACGTCAGACTCTTAAAGTCTATCTAATTTATCAGTCAACATAATTATCCTCAAAGAACACCGAAGATATTCTATCAGGTTATGATGCTCACCCTCCCACCACATTAGTCATGGTCTTTTGAACACAAATAAATTTAAATGACTTTTTAACTTCTTATGACCTATGTGGTTGTTATTTCTTATTGATTTAATCAATTTAGTTGTTAGGTACAAGTGAAGTCTAGGGACAATGATTTTATCCCAGTATGAACTCCTCAGCAGTGTTCATCCAAATGGTTTTCAATGGTAGAATTTCCACTTTCACCAATATATGGTATAGTGCGAATACCTAACATTGTCATTGGTGATAACTATCTCACTCCCGACAAGTCTTTACTCCTCCAGTCACGGGTTCTCACTAGGACTCCAGGAACATATTCATGTTAGCCATTAATGAACTGTTTTTATCCATTCGATTTAAATACAAATAACTAGCAATAGTTAATCGTGGAACCAATATTATTTCTTTATTTGATTAAATATATAAATATTCTGAGAGTCCAAGGTAGTCTTCTGATTTTATAGACTTTAGGTATGTTGTTCCGGTCAATATAACAACCCCTGACAGTTTAGATTTTCACTCTTGATTTTTACGGAATGCAGGTTGTCATGTATGTGGTATATATCTACATGAAGTTATTTTATGGCCTTTACATAAATGTACTTTCTTAACTTTGTAGAATTTGTCCGCATTGAAACTGTTTGGAAACAAGTTATTTCCTTACATATTTTTGGTTATTGTGTAATAGTGCCGTGGTTGGTATACGTTGTGAAGGATGTCATACCTCTTCAGATGCTTGAAAACATAACGTTTATAAGGGTTATGTATTAAAATTACCAATTATACTTGGTTCATAGTTTGCTGGAATTCGTTTTACAAATTCTTAAATCTCATTAGTAATTTTGGTTGTAGGCCTTGATGATATAGTCAGTTGCTCAGCACATTGAAGTCTCGAAAAACTAATAACAACTGGTTTCGGACTGTGGCAATAATAATAATAATATTGATCGACATTAACAGAAAAACATATGAAACTCACTCTATCAGATGTGGTAAAGGCGCCTAGATGAAGTGGATTCACAAAATCTATCTTCAGTTCGTTGTAAATCAAGGATGATTATATAACAAATAATCTAACCAGACGTACTTCTTAAACTTCTACTTCGTCGTGATAACATGCTATTTCGTCATTCATAATCAGCAGTTTTAGGGATGTTTGTTTGATAATAACTATCGTAATGTTGTTTCTTCTTGGTCTATGTCGTATATATGGTGATATCTTCAGATGCATCGTCTTCATTAAGTTGGTTTTATGTGAAGGGGGATTGACAGAAAAAATCACTGACATTGGACTTCCGGTCGCCATAATACAAGAATTATTTCTTAGATGTAAAACAAATTTGTAATTTAAGTTCAATAATGAATCTCAGATATTGTTACTCTACGATTCTGAGTCAATGAAAACAAACGCTGTATCTCCAAATGTCAATAAGATACAAATAACCCTAATAGGTTCAGCTGTCAAACCAAAATCAAAGGACAAACAACATCGTTATCATCACATTGGTTAGTTTCTTAAAGACAAACATCTGATTATGAGTATGAATTTCGCTTTCATGTTCGGTTGGTGGACGGACTATATGCAGTAACAAGATAATCAATCCACTGTGACTTCGATTTACTGCGTTATTCATGAGAGAAGAATATGATTCCGTCGTTTGACGAAATATATGAAAACAAACACCCATCATTTATTGATTTCAAGAGCTGGAGTATTTATCGAAATTGACTTTGTGTATGTAACCTTTCTGAAGAGAATAATCACACAGGGTGCCTTCAATATGTATTGTCGGGAGTAAGCGAAACTCCCAGGTCCGTTTACATTTCACCACTCATTTTACTTAATAGGCAGATTCGAAACATTTACAGTCCATATTATCAAACTTGGAGGCAAACAAATTCAAAATGATTTGTTTAAAGAAGATAACTTTACTGTAGCGAAATCATAAATTACAATATCCAATTACTTAATTAATACATTCGATACAGTGAATAAATTCTACTAACTTCAGTTAACATTTCTCCAAAGTATGAGGGTGAGTGGTGGTAAACTCAGTAATTGGATAGACTTCTATGCAGAGGAAATCAGCCAGAGGTCATGACCGATTTCGTGAAAATAAAAGCCGTACAAAGTTTCAAACTTCATCCTACTATCCCCCCCTCATTATTCTCTTTGTAAAATCTCAGTCAATTAAAAGTTTTACATTTTCACTTATTCACCTCATCTAAACAGGTATAGACATGGATAAGAGCTAATAACGAAGTCATTATTATTATTGCCAATAAAAATAATAACAAATCATAGAGAACAAAGTAGAGAAAAGAAACCATCTGACAAATAAAATTGAACTTTTCATGTTGGACCCTACAGTAACTTATTGAATAGTGTTTTAATGAATAAAGTGGAATAGAAAAATATTTTAAAAAATCATATTCTTAATAAAGGTACATGTTTTTATGGAATGCAATCTATGCAATAGTTTATATAAAGAATTCAAGTTATCTATTAAAACTTAATGAATAAGATAAGAAAGTACATAATTAAATAGTAATATCACATAAATAATAGAAGGAAACTTACTTAATTGTGAAGAACATTTATGAGAGTTGGAATGCTTATGAATATGCTTATGAAGTAATTTACAAGGAAGTACAGATTAGTAGATACTTGGCTACTGACTACACAATACTAAATATATGAGGGCTAGTATAATCTATTATTATGTAAACTATCGAAGTAGATAAAGTATAGGATTCATACCTATGGCTTAGTGGTTGAAAGTCAAACAAACACTCATAACTACTTAGTAAGCTATGACACTGCTCAAAAAATAAAACACAGAATCATGATCAATAGTTAGTACAGGGTGGTATATAAGAGTAAGAGAACGAGGATGAGAAGTAGGAATGATGGCATAATTAAGTAATATGAATGCGATATATTAATTGTATAATACAGAATGACTGAAATTATACAAAAGGTAGGGGAAAAAGGACATTTCTGAATATGAATGTCGGCATTTCGGCATATATAGATAACCGATGAATGTTGAACGTTATGAAACTGACAAATCATATATATATATATATATATATATATATATATATATATATCAGTTTGTTATATGTACCCGAAATAACTTTGTCATCTTCATTTACTCCCATTAACTTGGCATTTCATCGTGATTTCTATATAATCACCTCATAATGCGAACTAAATTCTTGTTAAACCTTCACTAAATCATCATACAATTGTATGAGGAATTTGATATTGAAAATTACATTTCCCGATTTATCCTGTGAATGTTTGATCATACGAATTAATGCTTTGCGGAAATCACCTCTTTATTACCTTTTCAGTTTCCTGACACTAACATGACTTGGTTGCATGAGTTAGACATACGACAATGAATCAGGTTTGTCATGAAAGACTTGCATTCTATGTGAAATATTGATATATTTTGTGAACATGAACATGTCGGTTATCTAGTATTTGTATCAAGTTTTTGTAAAATATACAGTATATTGTGACAATATGTCAGGAGAATACGATTGTTTCACCGAGTTATCAACCAGTTGATCAATTGTTCAGACGCCATCAGAATTATTGATGTTAGCATAAGCTCTTGAATCAATCCAATAGTAATATTAGTCTAACATTCCTTCGACTGTGTACACCACAAACTATTCACATGAACAACTACAAATAGAACACCGATTACAAATTACTCTTCACGAGTATATTCATTATACATGACCATACATAGTCAGTGATTTCGATTTTCAATGTTTCCATTCACAGATTCTTCGAACATTATGATAACAGTCTGTTTTGAAAGTGAATAAAATGCAGTATGTAATAGATCCACTGAACGATCAATTACGAAACACTGATCATCAATCAACACACTTTCTACTCACACATTCTGCATTGCTTATTCTCATTAATGCTTGCAACACAACCACGTTACACTGTGACCAGCATATTGATAAGATGAATACTAATGTCTATTCTGTAATGATAATCAATGATAGAATGAATAACACAAACTAAATGTGTTGGTAATGATTTCACTGTGAGGAGCATTTCATTACCACACTAATCAGTGTCATTGATTAAGTGAATGATCTTACAGTTTTGTCGAGTTCACTCAAACATATTTGCACTGAAATGAAACAATTTTCACTTATGTTTTATTAGTTACATCCTCATACAATCATGGTTGTATTGCATAGAGACACAACATTATGACTCGCGACCAGTGAGTTACTTATTATTTGACACATTATTTGTTCAATGAACATCACAATGTGGATTTGATATGATGGGTTGGATTGAATTGGACAAATTATTGAAGACTCGTTAGAACTAGACATTGGCGTCATCCATTGTTTTATTAAACCTTGTGCTAAATCAATTCAGTTATACACTTCTCTGATGAAGCAATTTACATTAAGAAGCGAAACGTCAGAAAAATTTTAATTTCTAATCATTTCAATTTTACAAATATATATTATTCATTTTATGAACAACCTATTCAATGCTCAGTTTGTTTGAAATTAGCAAATTTTACCTTGGTAAAGATGTATACAATCTCATAAATAACTGAATCAAATTAACAAAATGTAAGTGCAATTTGTATAATCATCGAATATTCACCAAAGGCTGTTTACAGGACAACATCATTCCTAATTCACTGCTTGTCAAGCCACTTGAATTTTCTCAACAGTCCATTCAGACTGCTCAACATGTATCGCGCATTTTCCTAAGAGAACGTATTCACAAATGCACACTATTACTAGAGAAATACCGTCCATCACATATCGGAGGCGGCTATTTGTCACCATCGACACCATCAATAAAGTGCACCAGGTATATGACCAGGTTACGTTTGACGTATAACCAGAGCGATTTCTAACGATTGAACACACTCGTACAGATAAGAAGAAATCAGAATGCAATGAAGGATGGAGGAGAAGTTATATTTGATCGTAAGTGTATGAGTGCTTATGTGATAACAACGTCTAGGCTGGTTAACTAGAAAGCGAGTTGTTACTCACGCCGTACCGTATCGTTATCCACTGGCGATAGATGACTGAGCGCCTTCAACTAGTCGTGTCCGCTAAAACAAACATGGTCAGCATCAATGTCGGGAGCCTATGAAACTATTTATTTTGCGGATTATTCACCGCTACACACCTATATCAGTGTCGAAAATCTACCTGCATAGTCGAAAGAATCTATACGTTTACAGAACGTGTGATGATACGACATGAATTAAACCTGCCAGTACTTGAACTATTTCTTGATGGACACTGACAAACGGCCTCATTATAATCACTGCACGGAGTTATGCATACTGACCAAAGAGAGGTGCACATAACAAAGACTTAGTAAGGACATGTGACTACAGCCAGTACGCCTTAAAGAACTGACCGAAGGTTGAATCAGTAAGCTTACATACCCCACAAGACTCTGAAGTAAATTACACCTAGATTTCGGCGTAAACATGTCAAAGCTAGTAGATACATACTTAAAACTGACGGGTGTTCATCTGGTGGTCTCTCTCTGAATACTCAGAAAACTGTAAGGATAATCGCTTGCTATGGGCTTCAGTAAATACTGATCATCGATAAACAGTCCGTAAAAGAAGGTAACTTCTATAAGAATGGAACGGAAATGTAACTTCCAATATCATATCCCTCATACAATTGTATGATGGTTTAGCGAAATATTTACAAGAATTGGGATTCCATCGTGTGACGATTATTTAGAAGTCACAGTGAAATGTCAAGTTAGTGAGAAGAAGTAATGATGAAGAAGTTATTCTGGATTAAATTAGTGAGAAAATCTGGTGTGAATTATTCGGAGTAAATTATGTTGGTGATGATGATGATGATGATGATGATGAGTACTTAATTGACTGGGTTGTAACACATTAAAGGTTATTACACTCGTATGAAGACAATTTACATTGATGTTTAAGTAGCAGCTGAAGTTGAGTGCTACCTTTGTATTTGTCGAGAACTGGTGATTGATCAACTGAGCATTGCATATTATCTTTCAGGAGGTAATCAGATGGAATCGAACACATTGACAGTTGGAAATACAACTGGAGTATTGCAAGAGTCCATTTCCATAGCTTGTCTATTTTCATGATATGAGAAATTATATTGTGAATATTTCATTTCAGTATTACGTGGTAGCTTATATGTCGTGACCTTATAACAAATTTAGAACAAACTAAATATTTGAGCAAAGCAGAGAGAAGTAGAACAAATATTTTATTAAAAACAGATATAAGTAGTATTTAAATGATGATGAGTGACGCACATCACACAACATTAATTATTAATGAAAATTTGTGTAGTATATTTCACTGATCAATGTTTCTATGGTGAAACCATCAATAAAATTACTCTCATCATATCGACTGACCTTTAAGTTGTGACCAATGTAAAGTATTTCAAGTATTTCATGGTACTGATAGAAATCTATCGTTTCAGTGTCAATATAGCAATTATTCTAAGTAACTCAGTATTATAAACTAACCTGTAACATACGTCATTAATAATTGGATTTGTTATTTCAACCGTTCTTTCATTCATTCTGTTATATTTTCAAATTTGTCGAATTTTTCACGAGTCCATATAATAATTTCAGATAAACTCATTTATACTACGGATTATGTGTATGTAGTTTGAACGCGTTCGCATCTGCTTATCGACTTTAAAATAGAAGGTACAAACACGTTCAATCCTGTAACAATTGCGTCTCTATTTAAATGTAAGTATCTGGTTTCAGTCGCTCAGTAAGATATGCAGTGGTGATTTACAACCACCGACTAATTTCCGTAGGATGCTCATTGACCGTGCAGACGATTTCCAATTAGGACTAAATAAGCATCGAGATTTTGACTTGATATTAACAATCTCACAGCAATCATGCTATTAATCTATTATCATATCTAGGCAGTCCTCTCAAAATAAACGTAGAACAGCAGAGAATGATCGGAATCAGTCCATTAAAATATCAACTGGGTTACACAAGCACTATCACCGTGATACAAATACATTGTAATAAGCTAATCTTCACTGTCTTCTTAGCACTAATATGCCTCAATATGTTACCATCGTTAATTCCTATTTAGAATGCATGCATTTCAATCATAATAGTTGTTTGTGTAAGTGAGACTACTGAAATTGAAACACATACCTTCTGATGTTGAACTGTGTGAGTTTAACTCCAACTATTTCTGGATAATGCCTCATCAACCGTATTTATCGATACCTCTGGTAGTAATCACTTCAGCAATTTAATTTGCACTATATAAATCAATGCAGATGCGTTGGTGTTGTGATGTTTCATGTGGACACTTGTCGAAAATGCCATCAACCGACTAATATGGAGAATAATGTTGGGTAATTAATAACACGAATGCCTTTCTTATCGATGAGGAACAATGACACCTATGAAACAATGAACTCAATTTTCCGATTGACAGTGGTACACATTAGGTAGGATCAGTTAGGGATTCATAATCCTTAAAAATACATTGGTTGACTAATTAGATGAAAGAAGTTGTATTGATTTTTTATAATGATTGATTTGTAGACTTTCATCAATTATTTTTTTCAATGTGAGTTCTATTCTTAAACGCTGTTGACAGTATTTCATTGTATTAATTAAATGTTATTGATTTCACTTAATGAATTATCATTGCAAATTGATTGATATAAATATTGTACCAGCGAAATCTATGTGTAAGCGTGTCCATAGGTTTTCTGGTTCTGGCCAGGGTACTGGGTCTATTAATTTACTTTGTTTGGCAGCTAACTGACAATTGTAACAGTCTTTTACGAAGTTGGTGATGTGCTTGTCCATTTTTGGCCAATAGGCGAAGCTTCGTGCAATGGATTTCATTCGCCGCACCCCAGGATGTCCGATATGAAATTGACGCAAGACCTTGGTTTGCAGAGATTTCGGTATTACCACACGCTCACCAAACATTAGGCAGTCATCGACAATGCAGAGAGAGTCTCGTCGGCAAAAGAATTCTTTCTCATCATCATCTAAGTTCTTTGGCCACTTGGTTGTGATAAATTGTTTAACTTTCTGAATTATGGGGTCTCTGAGCGATTCTTGTTTAACATCGCACACGGTCACTGGCAACTGTCGAATGGCACTGGATAAGTAATTTACAGCATAATCCTTGGTGGATAACGTGGCAATTACTGACTCTTCAGTGTTTGTTGGGTGTTGGATTACCAATCGTGATAAAGCATCAGCATGTCCAAACTCTTCTGTTCGACGATATTGTATTTCAAATTCATATCCTAATAGAATTAATGCCCATCTCTGTAAGCGGTTAGCTGTATGTACTGGTACGCCAGATTTTGATCCAAACACAGTAAGTAGTGGTTTATGGTCCGTTAAAAGAGTAAATTTACGGCCATATACATATTTGTGAAAACGTTGGACAGCAAATACCAAAGCTAGCGCTTCTTTTTCCATTTGGCTATATCTTCTCTCAGCTTGAGTTAGTGCACGGGCAGCATGCATGATTGCTTTTCCTTTTCCATCAGGAAATACGTGGGATATGACTGCGCCTATTCCATGACTTGAAGCATCGGCCGCTACTATGATTGGTAATTTTGGATCATAGTGCGCTTGTAGCATGTTAGAACTCAGTGAAGACTTTAGTTTGCAAAAAGCTGAGTCACATTTCTCAGTCCAAGTCCGCGGTATGTTCTTTCCAAGCAGGTGGTTTAGTGGGTGACAAATCTGATGTAATGATGGAACAAAAGGTGAGTAGTAACTGATCATTCCAAGGAAGGATCTAAGTGAAGGGACATCTGTAGGTGCTGGCATTTGATGAATAGTACGAATGTTTTCCGGATCTGGTCGGCGTCCCCTTTCATCAAAAATGAATCCTAAGTATTTTACTGACCTCAAGAAAAATTGACATTTTTCACGGCGGAGCTTAAACCCATTTTCTGAAATTCGTTGAAGAACTGCCTCCACCCGACTTCGAAGTTCTGCAGGTGATTTCCTGACAACCAAAATGTCATCTAAATATACTGCAACTCCTTTGATATCAGAAAAGATTGTGTCCATCAGCTGTTGAAAAATAGCCGGGGCGAGTTTTATCCCAAACGGCATCCTGTTGTATTGAAACAGATCGCTGTGTGTATTTATCGTCAAAAGGTTTCGGCATTCGGGCTCAATTTCGAATTGTAAGTATGCGTCAGCGAGGTCCTGTTGTCCTGCTTGTTACAATTTACATTGAGAGGGCATTCAAATTCTCGTATACCATCTTACTGCAAACACAAATCCAATCGACATATCACACGCATATATGGTGAAGTCAATAGAGACGATTTGGACTAGGATATATTTGGAATAGTTTAGGAATCCCAAACGACCGTAAAACAAACAAACTCACGAAAATGAACATTTATCCAATCTCACATTAAACATACCTACTAACATAAATGTACAATCTAGAAGTTGTTATGCTCAGCAATAATGACAGCTTCTATATCAGCCTCACCTTAGAACATAGACATTTTACTGAAAGTAAATGTCTGTAAATGATAATAAGCTGAAAATGCAATAATAATGATAACATGATGAAAACAGTTCATTCTAATAGAGTGTTAATGCACAGAATAACCTTAGTAATTGAAACGAAACACACTTGTTAATTTGGACTGATTACTTATTATATCAATTTGAGTAGTGTGTAGTATAATCATAAAGAAGAAGTAGAAATGTTTTATAACGTATGTGAGAATACGTGTGATTAAAGGAAAAGATGGGGTTAAATGATAAATAAACAAGCAAAAGTCTATTGATTCATACGAAATACGTGCAACTGTGAAAGATGAAAGAAAACAAAAACATTATTACGAAAATAGAAAAAGTTATCAATACCTACTGTGTGTAATAAAATAATGATGCCCATGTATACAACATAAAGAATAAAAGGAACAAAATATGAATACCGCATTTCAGAGACTAATAGTAACATCACGTCTATCTGGAATGAAAATGTGAAACGATTCAAGACAAATTGAAAGTTTCAACTGAACAATGTGGGTATGATAAACAATCTACCAGAATGTGATATTTCAGGCGCAATTGTTAAGGCAAATCGCTAAAAATGTAACAACAGTTGAGGCTAAATTATATAAACTCAGAATATTTCATTTAACGGTTTAACAACGACTAACACAACATTCACAATTGACTCAGATGATGATTGTTGAAATTGTTTATCGCAGAGAACAATATGAGGTCACTAATCAGTTAAAGTACAACAAAGCTCTCATTACTCCTTCCGTTCAGTCCTCCAGTCCTTATAAATTCTCATTAAAATGAGGTCAACACAATTCTCCACGTGTCTCATCCAAACACAACTCATATGTACGTAAATTTCTACTCAGAAAGAGGATTAGCAGTTAACACAATATGCGAATCACAGCTTATAATGTCTCACAATGTTCCACATATTCATGCACCACATCACACAACGTGTACTCATTAACACAATCAATATGGGATTGAATGAAATTCTCCTGGAAGAAAAAAGAATATTTGCAATGAATGATTATCGTCATGTCAATTAGCAAAGTGATTTGATGAGTTCACCACTAACTAACATCTTGCAACAGTTTCCATTGCACATGTGTTCAATGGGTGATGTGAATATTGCATTAATTTGTTCTCTTTAAGTATTGTGGAATTAACACTCATCAATCATCACTACAGATAACAGTTGATCCACGTCTATTGATATCACCAGATTCAGTTGAATATCTTGGTAATGATGGTTGACACTTGGCAGGATAAGGAAAAAAATGATATTTTCTAATATTGATTTTTCAATTAAAAACAAAGTTTTCATTAAATACATTCAAGATCATGATTACTAATGTAGTTCAGAATGGATGTCTCGTTCTCCCTCCAAATATTTTAACACCAATCATCACACTGAAATTTCAACATGGTACACAATGCTTCAAAACACCATCGTCATATTTTCTCAGCTAGCCATATTCACTATTAGAGGTTAGGACAAATGCGAGCCAGTTAAAACTGATTTACTAGATCAGCATGATGAAATGAATTTTAAATAAAAATATTCTAGAAGTTAAATTAATGTAATAACACAGAAGATAAAGAATTTGGGCATATGGTTAAAAAAGAAGGAATGAAACGGCGAGTTTCAAAGAATGCTTCGGCCTAAGATTTAAAAGATAAATATTGAGTGAATCTGAACCACTGACTGATTCTGAGACATGTCGCTCGATCTCTTCAACCTCTTATCGTACTTGCAATACTTACCGAAATCAGATGATGTACATCATCCGACAGCGCAAATCAACAGTCAATCAATCCGTAGGTTGATACTGCTTTAGTTTGATCACTCCTGGCTTTCATCCAAACAGTAGTTCCTCATGCGGAATATATGTTCCAGAAAAGAATTATAAACAGTCATTTGATAAGACTTATTTGCAATGAAACATAGACCTGAGTATTGTATAAGAACGAACACAGCGCGAAATTTCTCAACTAACCAACATAAAACAAGCTACTGACATCAGAGTTGGTTGTTGTCATCATCAAGTTGTTCAGTGATCTACTTAGTTAGGACAATTACTTAGTTGTCCAACTAGCATGAGTTTATTTGTTATACATTGTTTTACATTATTGTTGTTAAAGATTGATCACATACAATCCTAAACATCAAGGAAGGTAAAATACATACCCTTAAAAACAATATAGATATTCACTAAATGATTTTTCGGGTATTCTTAACATCTCATTGATATTCATTTTATGTAGATATCATTTTAAAAATTGTTTAAAGTTGCATTGTTGAAGATGGTAAGTATATTTAGACTATTTAAATTAACTACTGTCGAGAAACTACAAAACCTGTGTAGGTGTCTCATTCTGGTTCACAAATCCAACCAATGAGAGCCAATAATAGCGTGCAAAAGTGATCTTAGTTTATTGTCCAGCCACTTTATTTGATTTCGTATCCTTTGTCGAAAACAAACCCTACATGTAACACGCTTAATCTCTATATGCTACTAAATATTATTGTAAAAGACTTGTGTGTATATTTATTTATAAATGTTTGTGTTAAATGAGTGAAGCAATAATAATTCGTTTTCGTAAACTAGTTGGCTTAATATCAAGTATTCTTCCTATCAAGACTTAGGGTTAGATAGTATTGGAATGGATTTCCAGGTGTTAAGACTACTTAATCATGATCTGTGGTCGCGAATTACTCAGTTCATTGATAGGGTCATGAGTCAAATGACTAGCAAATATCTCAATATTCCATAATTTCCCAACATCAAACACATATAAGTGATGTTTTATTGAGAGCTATTAAACTTGATTAATCGAAATAATTAGACAAACTTAACAATATACTATGTAATTAACTGAATAAATACTAACGCCTTAATCCTGTAGGTCATTCACGAGTAGTACACCACAATGGCAACACATCAGACTGTTAACGTATGTGACAAAAGCTCAGATGATGTAAAGAACATTATTTCTCTAAAGACTAGAGGTACAATTTATTGACGAGTGACAAATAGCATAAAATCATATCAAGAAGCGTTTCATACCAACAGCATCCAACCACCAAACGTAAATATTATCATTGTAAGACGACCTTTATTTGTATTCCCCATTAGCGAGTAAAGACGAAAACTATAATGAATAATTCAGTTACTGTCGTAATAACGATTTTATAAATTAAAAGGCTTAGTTGTGAACGTGATTGTATTTGACAAGAAACGAAGTGAGTGCGAGTGTAAACACCAGTAGCGAGATCCAGGTACATTCATCTGATGAGTCCCTAACAAGAAAAAACACGGTGTCAACGAATCCCACTCAGGAAACACATATGGCAATAGAGGCTAATCAATTTTATTTCATAGTAATTCAACGGGAGAAAATAAAATACCTTCAACTTAAAAAGAGATAGTTCGAAGAAATGAAAACATTCCTTACTTTAGACCATTGATTAAATCCATATGAATGTCCAGGTGATTTGCCATATTTGTCTTGAAATTGTTCAACATGAAACATAATGATTGAACTTTGCGAACAAAGTCCTTTGTAAAAGTAATATGAAAAGGCATTTTTATGTAAATAACACTGTTACTGCAATAATGTATGTCGTCTGCCAATTTTATCAAATGTGAATTCTCAAAAGTAAAATGAATCAATATAGTCATGAACTTATCGACAAAAATAAATCAAACTCAGGTGGTGTTTGGAGATTAGTATTGAGTTTTTGTTATTGAATTTGTCCCAGACTGATGTTTACAGGGAGCCATCGGATAGCAATTTCGTCCTAGTATGATACTTTTCATCAGTGTGTACCCCAGATTCAACCCCACGGGTTTTAGATTTACAAGTACCTAATTCCCTGCACCACTAGACTGGTCGGTATCCAATAGTAGTATTCCAACTTTCACCGATTTGTGATATAGCCCAACGATTATTCATCAATTAGTACTTGTGTAAGAGTGGTGTATCTATGGAACTGGTTGAATTTTGTATTTCAAACCGAAAATTAACTGCTGATAGGCAACCATTTAAAACTAATAACCACGAGAAAGTTATTTTGTTCTAATATAGGATCCCCCAGCCTATAGGTAGTCGCGCAACATTACAATTTAATCCAGATTATAAGGATAAATCAATCGAAGCCAATTCAATTGACTGAAGGTTAAATACGCTTCAGGTGGAATAATGGTGATAGGCTTAATTCTTGACATGGTTGTTTTGACTCATTTTACACTAGAACAAAACACGTTTATTTCATGATTTTGATTAGAACCGTGATGTGGAGATTTCAGTCAAAGATAATTGAACGAATGTTTCGAATCCGTGACCTACGGGTTTACATCAGGTGTCTTAATTAACAATTTAGCTTACCACAAACATGATTATTCTTATCACTCATCTTAGTACTATCATATAGCAAATAACGTCTTATCATATGAGTCTTTACAAAAAAAGAAGATAAAAACAGTGTGAACTTTACAATTTGCGACCTACATCCACTGTTATCAATGTTTAACAAAAATATTTCACTAAGCATCTTACCACATACATTTCAAACTGGCTGTAGTAATGGAACATTATTCAGACTTATTAATATGAACTCTAGGAAAATGTATACACCAGACTAAGTTGCTACAATACACAAAGATCAATACTTGTGGAATAAAATTATTAATAAACATGATTCGATATTGAGAAAGTGATTCTTGAAGAACTAGTCAATCAAAACTCAGATTCTGAGGGAAGAAAAAAATTAAAAACACACTTAAGCCACTGCAACAGATTCACTGAGCATCTTTAAACACTGATCATAGTTCATGTATGAAACGCAATGAGGTCGTCTGAACTTACGAAAATTGCAAATGTCAACAGTTAGTGACTACATGAAGTATACCGTGACTTGATTAGACCATCCCTGCCTTTTTCTAATCTACTTTAATACTATTGGACTTCACGTGTCGAGTAAGTGGCATTTGAACTTGCATAACACATACCCCAATTCATTCACATTTCACTGTCTAATTAACAGACTTACGTTTATACCTAATATCTTAAGCTTAATACAAACATTTTTCACTCTGCTGTTACAACAAACATGAGCACTAATTAAAAGTTACATATGACCGAATAATAGTGATTTATAGGTTTCCTGTACGTTTGAAGATCAGATTTCACAGCTACATAGTAAGAAAGAGTGAACCACTACTCGGTTTATCGATTCTCTGATAGACAAACGGATATTTCAACTACCCTAGTGATGGTGTTCTTATTTTATAGTATACTGAGAACGATATAATTTTGACGAGTCTGATGGGATTACGTCAGACTCTTAAAGTCTATCTAATTTATCAGTCAACATAATTATCCTCAAAGAACACCGAAGATATTCTATCAGGTTATGCTGCTCACCCTCCCACCACATCAGTCATGGTCTTTTGAACACAAATAAATTTAAATGACTTTTTAACTTCTTATGACCTATGTGGTTGTTATTTCTTATTGATTTAATCAATTTATTGTTAGGTACAATTGAAGTCTAGGGACAGTGATTTTATGCCAGAGTGAACTCCTCAGCGGTGTTCATCCAAATGGTGTCCAATGGTAGGATTTCCACTTTCACCAATATATGGTATAGTGCGAATACCTAACATTGTCATTGGTGATAACTATCTCACTCACGACAAGTCTTTACTCCTCCAGTCACGGGTTCTCACTGGGACTCCAGGAACATATTCATGTTAGCCATTAGTGAACTGTTATTATCCATTCGATTTAAATACAAATAACTAGCAATAGTTAATCGTGGAACCAATATTATTTGTTTATTTGATTAAATATATAAATATTCTGAGAGTCCAAGGTAGTCTTCTGATTTTATGGACTTTAGGTATGTTGTTCCGGTCAATATAACAACCTCTGACAGTTTAGATTTTCACTCTTGATTTTAACGGAATGCAGGTTGTCATGTATATGGAATATATTTACATGAAGTTATTTTACGGCCTTTACAAAAATGTACTTCCTAAACTTTGTACAATTTGTTCGCATTGAAACTGTTTGGAAACAAGTTATTTCCTTACATATTTTTGGTTGTTGTGTAATAGTGCCGTGGTTGGTATACGTTGTGAAGGATGTCATACCTCTTCAGATGCTTGAAAACATAACGTTCATAAGGGTTATGTATTAAAATTACCAATTATACTAGGTTGATAGTTTGCTGGAATTCGTTTTACAAATTCTTAAATCTCATTAGTAATTTTGGTTGTAGGCCTTGATGATATAGTCAGTTGCTCAGCACATTGAAGTCTCGAAAAACTAATAACAACTGGATTCGGACTGTGTCAATAATAATAATATTGATCGACATTAACAGAAAGACATATGAAACTCACTCTATCAGATGTGGTAAAGGCGCCTAGATGAAGTGGATTCACGAAATTCATACTCATAATCAGATGTTTGTCTTTAAGAAACTAACCAATGTGATGATAACGATGTTGTTTGTCCTTTGATTTTGGTTTGACAGCTGAACCTATTAGGGCTATTTGCATCTTATTGACATTTGGAGATACAGCGTTTGTTTTCATTGACTTAGAAACTTAGAGTAACAATATCTGAGATTCATTATTGAACTTAAATTACAAATTTGTTGTACATCTAAGAAATAATTTTCGTATTATGGCGACCGGAAGTCCAATGTCAGTGTTTTTTTCAGTCTGTCCCCTTTCATATAAAACCAACTTAATAAACACCATACATCTGAAGATATCACCATATATACGACATAGACCAAGAAGAAACAACATTACGATAGTTATTATCAAACAAACATCCCTAAAACTGCTGATTATGAATGACGAAATAGAATGTTATCACGACGAAGTAAAAGTGTAAGAAGTACGTCTGGTTAGATTATTTGTTTTGCAATCATCTTTGATTTACAACGAACTGAAGATAAATTTGCATACATGGTATGAAATATCATATTCGATAACTTTTGATTATGGTTATTCCCCTGAAGAAGCTCGGACCAGTTTACCGAGCGAAACAATAGAATTTTTCATTAATTTCATCCGCTGAGATTATTAAGAAATATATTCTATTCACATACCTAAATAACTTGACAAAATAAATGAACTTAAATGACAAATCAAGAGTTCAGGTTAAACAAACTCCATAACTCCATTTACTCATACAGCTGTACATTATAAATTGAAATGTTCAACAGATCACAATAGATTGTTTGGAAGGTGGAGCTGTAACAAAGGTGAATTCAGAATATTACTTGATCAATTGAATGGTTACTGTAGACATTTGATTACGTAAAATGTCGAAGATTCACTATGAATTATAAGGAAAGACGAATAGATGAAGCACTTCACATTTTGTTTAATTCAACTGCACTTAACAAAAGTGAAGGCCTTTCTTTTCTATACACACAACATGGACTTTCTATCCAACCGATCACAATTAATTTACATTCACATTTTATTCACATGAACATACATACAATTTTTTTATGTTCACATAATCTCAATTCACATCACGCGAAAGTATGCATGCACACAAGTCTCACATCAAAACACTTAGACACAAATGACTTGACATGACATCATCAAAAACTCGCAATTTTGATTGTGTGAACTTATTTTGATTGTGATTTGTTCCATTGTATTATTTAACCGCCTGCTAAATCATTTCGGTTATTCATTTCTTTGAAGAAGCGACTTACACTGAGCCGCGAAATGTCAGAAAAATTATAATTTCTACTCATTGGAATTTTACTAAAATATATCACTCATTTAATTTAGTTATCCCCTTACTTCCATATCACATTGCTGCACACAACAGATAACTGTGAAAAATGGACTATGAAAATGGAATACATACGAATGCTGTAGATCTTTGAATATAAGCGTCTCTGAAACAATGCTCATGTATCACGGAACGACGGTGTGATATGTGATAAGGTTAATCACATTGGCACTAGACAAAATGACATTAGTTGTTGAGATTGTGACTGTTCATCAACTGAAGTGGTTGGGTTGTATATTACATTTATGTAATCACCACCTACTCCAACTGATGATACTAACAGGCATAGGAGTAGGATTAAGCATAACATAACACTCCAACCACACCCACTCAAATAAATTGCCATCAGTTAGTGAATTGTGATATTTAATGAAAACTTTGTTTTTAATTGAAAAATCAATATTAGAAAATATCATTTTTTTTCTTATCCTGCCAAGTGTCAACCATCATTACCAAGATATTCAACTGAATCTGGTGATATCAATAGACGTGGATCAACTGTTATCTGTAGTGATGATTGATGAGTGTTAATTCCACAATACTTAAAGAGAACAAATTAATGCAATATTCACATCACCCATTGAACACATGTGCAATGGAAACTGTTGCAAGATGTTAGTTAGTGGTGAACTCACCAAATCATTTTGTTAATTAACATGACTATAGTCATTCATTGCAAATATTCTTCTTCCTTCCAGAAGAATTTCATTCAATCCCATATTGATTGTGTTAATGAGTACACGTTGTGTGATGTGGTGCATGAATATGTGGAACATTATGAGACATTATAAGCTGTGATTCGCATATTGTGTTAATTGCTAATCCTCTTTCTGATTAGAAATTTACGTACATGTGAGTTGTGTTTGGATGAGACACGTGTGGAATAGTGTTGACCTCATTTTAATGAGAATTTATAAGGACTGGAGGACTGAACGGAAGGAGTAATGAGAGCTTTGTTGTACTTTAACTGATTAGTGACCTCATATTGTTCTCTGCGATAATTCAATTTCAACAATCATCATCTGAGTCAATTGTGAATGTTGTGTTAGTCGTTGTTAAACCGTTAAATGAAATATTCTGAGTTTATATAATTTAGCCTCAACTGTTGTTACATTTTTAGCGATTTGCCTTAACAATTGCGCCTGAAATATCACATTCTGGTAGATTGTTATCATACCTACGTTGTTTAGTTGAAACTTTCAATTTGTCTTTAATCGTTTCACATTTTCATTCCAGATAGACGTGATGTTACTATTAGTCTCTGAAATGCGGTATTCATATTTTGTTCCTTTTATTCTTTATGTTGTATACATGGGCATCATTATTTTATTACACACAGTAGGTATTGATAACTTTTTCTATTTTCGTAATAATGTTTTTGTTTTCTTTCATCTTTCACAGTTGCACGTATTTCGTATATTGTCTATCGGATTATAATCTGTTGTTCTATCGTTTGTTCTATCGTAGACTCACAACTAACATGAAAGTTTATTTGTTATTACATGTAGCTAATTCGAATGTAGATAGACTTTTCATCCTTAAGCATTTACCCATATCATCAATTTTTACCCACTGCACTTCAGGTAAATTATTTTCAATTCTGTGAAGGCTAATTGTACTTTATACATTCATATGTTGACATCATTGATTGTAGTTTGGTTTAGCTTGCATAATCGTATGAATCAATAGACTTTTGCTTGTTTATTTATCATTTAACCCCATCTTCTCATTTAATCGCATGTATTCTCACATACGTTATAAAACATTTCTACTTCTTCTTTATGATTATACTACACACTACTCAAATTGATATAATGAGTAATCAGTCCAAATTAACAAGTGTGTTTCGTTTTCAATTACTAAGGTTATTCTGTGCATTAACACTCTATTAGAATGAACTGTTTTCATCATGTTATCATTATTATTGCATTTTCAGCTTATTATCATTTACAGACATTTACTTTCAGTAAAATGTCTATGTTCTAAGGTGAGGCTTATATAGAAGCTGTCATTATTGCTGAGCATAACAACTTCTAGATTGTACATTTATGTTAGTAGGTATGTTTAATGTGTGATTGGATAAATGTTCATTTTTGTCGATGTCTTTGTTGTACGGTTGTTTGGGATTCCTAAAGTATTCCAAATACATCCTAGTCCAAATCGTCTTTATTGACTTCGATGTATATATTTGTGTCTGATATGTCGATTGGATTTGTGTATGCAGTAAAATGGTATACGAGAATTTGAATGCCCTCTGAATGTATATTGTAGCAAGCAGGACATTGATCGGTGATCCCACCTAATGTGTAACACTGTCACCTGAAGAAGTGCGATCATTGTTTCATAGGTGTCATTGTTCTTCATCGATAACAAAGGCATTTGGGTCATTAATTACCCAACATTATTCTCCATATTAGTCGGTTGATGGCATTTTCGACAAGTGTCCACATGAAACATCACAACACCAACGCATCTGCATTCATTTATATAGTGCAAATTAATTTGCTGAAGTCATAACTACCAGAGGTATCGATAAATACGGTTGATGAGGCATCATTCAGAAATAGTTGGAGTTAAACTCACACAGTTCAACATCAGAAGGTATGTGTTTCAATTTCAGTAGTCTCACTTACACAAACAACTATTATGATTTGAATACATGCATTCCAAATAGGAATTACCGATGGTTACATATTGAGGCATATTAGTGCTAAGAAGACAGTGAAGATTAGCTCATTACAAAAGTATTTGTATCACCATGAAAGTGTTTGTGTAACCCAGTTGATCTTTCAAAGGACTGATTTCGATCAGTCTCCGCTGTTCTACGTTTATTTTGAGAGGACTGCCTAGATATGATAATAGAGTAATAGCATGATTGCTGTGGGATTGTGAAAACCAAGTCAAAACATAGATGCTCATTTAGTCCTAATTGGAAATCGTCTGCACGGTCAATATACCTCCTACGGAAATTAGACGGTGGTTGTAAATCACCACTGCATATCTCACTGAGCGACTGAGACCAGATACCCACATTAAGATCGAGACGCGTTTGTTACATAACTGAAAGTGTTTGTATCCTCTATTTTAACGTCGATAAGGAGATGCAGACACTTCCAAACTACATACACATAATTTGTAGTATAAATGCTGTTATCTGGACTCAGTAACAACCTCAGTGTTAGTATGAATGAGAAATTAGATAATTCCGAATTAAAAACTATCATGTATGATGATGTGTGAAGTGGAACACTTCGTCTTCATTCATTTATTCATCTGAAATATGAGGATAATCAACAATGTAAATTGATGGACTCTCTCACACAAATACAGTGAATCCAAGCACCTGCTTAGTCATTCAGGCCATTCTAGATTATCTGTATACTCTCATCATTTTATGTAAATGTGACTGTCTCCCGAGTATAATAAAGGAGCAATATAGGAGCATTCTGATCCAAACGAATTCTAATTATTCGTACATTTCAGTGATAATGTACTTCAAACACAATTCACAATACTTACCTTCCTTCTCTAATTGGCTGTATTAAGGATTCATCATTTTGGAAATATCTATAATATATATATATACTGGTCGCTCAATAATAACCTTATGCACTAGATTTAAATTGATTGTGGTTTGTCAGGTGTTGGAAGATTACAAATAAGCCGGGCTACTCGTAGTTTCACGAATGAGGAAAGTTTGTCACTGTGTACCAAACAATTAAATTAATAACACTTAAAGTGTTGCAACGCAGTCAGTTAAATACTCTCCATCAACAACATAATTCCCATAGGATTTTCTCACTTATTCAATCCGAAATAACTTCGTCATATTCAATTACTCCCATTAACTTGGCATTTCATCGTGATTTCTAAATAATCACCTCATAATGCGAACCAAATTCTTGTTAAACCTTCACTAAATCATCATACAATTGTATGAGGAATTTGATATTGAAAATTACATTTCCCGATTTATCCTGTGAATGTTTGATCATACGAATTACTGCTTCGCAGAAATCACCTGTTTATTAACTTTTCAGTTTCCTGACACTAACATGACTTGGTTACGATTGTTTCACCAAATTATCAACCAATTGAACAATTGTCCAGACGCCATCAGAATTATTGTTGTTAGTATAAGCTCTTGAATCAATCCAATAGTAATATTAGTCTAACATTCCTTCGACTGTGTACACCACAAACTATTCACATGAACAACTACAAATAGAACACCGATCACAAATAACTCTTCACGAGTATATTCATTATGCATGACCATACATAGTCAGTGATTTCGATTTTCAATGTTCCCATTCACAGATTCTTCGAACATTATGATAACAGTCTGTTTTGAAAGTGAATAAAATGCAGTATGTAATGGATCCACTGGAGGATCAATTACGAAACACTGATCATCAATCAACACACTTTCTACTCACACATTCTGCATTACTTATTCTCATTGATGCTTGCAACACAACCACGTTACACTGTGACCAGCATATTGATAAGATGAATACTAATGTCTATTCTGTAATGATAATCAATGATAGAATGAATAACACAAACTAAATGTGCTGGTAATGATTTCACTGTGAGGAGCATTTCATTACCACACTAATCAGTGTCATTGGTTAAGTGAATGATCTTACAGTTTTGTCGAGTTCACTCAAACATATTTGCACTGAAATGAGACAATTTTCACTTATGTTTTATTAGTTACATCCTCATACAATCATGGTTGTATTGCATAGAGACACAACATTATGACTCGCGACCAGTGAGTTACTTATTATTTGACACATTATTTGTTCAATGAACATCACAATGTAGATTTGATACAATGATTTGGATTGGATTGGACAAATTATTGAAGACTCGTTAGAACTAGACATCGACGTTATCCTAGAAGAGGACTTGCCCACTAAGGGCTTTCACAACATCACCAGGAAATGGTGGGAAGGACACTAGAGGTTCTTGGCTAACGCCTGATTATAATACTATTCAGTCGGTATCCAAACGTTGACTTTCCTAACATCACTACATTAGCCATATATGTGCACATTTACCATATCCAATAACTGGAATACTAGACATTCGTCTGTTGAACATTGCTCAATATGTTGAGGATTGATATTCTGGTGACGAAATGGGATGCCTGATGAAACATGTTTCAATCATTTTAAAAACACAAATTACAAACATATTTACAAATGAACGTGAAATCTATCAAGTCACTGAATTGGGTCGATACATCTAATTTAGTGATAACTGTTTCACTCATGACATACTTGAACTCCATTAGTCACTGCGTTAGCTCCTAGAATTGTAGTCGTTTAATCGTAAAGGTTGATCACAAGCGAGTGTTTTCGGGTTAGTGTTGACCGAATTTCTAGTAGAGAAAGAAACATTGACATCAAGTACTAATGTGTTCTAGATTTTTCAAGCATTTTCATAACGAACGTGATATCCTTCTAACTATTAAATTGAATAGATATATCTAGTTTCGAGTTTTGAGCAAACACAAAATACTGATCACATTGATTCACTTCAATGTTATTCTTGTGACAATTGGTTTGCAGTTGGTATCTCTATTCCTGACAGAATGATTTCGGATGGAATGCGTTTAAAACTAGGAAGGACTAGATTGTTGTCGCGTCCTAGTACAGAGGTTTTCAGTGACGGTGTTCATACACAACCCTCCACTCTACCCCCCCAAATACTAAACTCAAAAATGTTGATGACTCACAGAAGACGCTTTGAGATTAGCACTAGTTGAGTGATCATACTAATTTAAAACAGCTAGTCCATTTGTGCTGATGGTTAAACATTTATCACCAGTCCTAAAATGCTATACGTTCGTCTCGTAGTGAAATTGTTAATACACTATGCTACTAAGCATTGCTGTACTTATATGAAACAAATATCTGGTACTCGCCTATCTTTAACTGTTCTCATACAAATGCATGTGCTAATAAAGTAGTGGTAGTTGGAAATGGATTTGACGGAAACTTATTGCTTATAGACAATCTTGAAGGATTCTCACAAATGAATGTCAATAATGTAGCAGTTGTATTGTTCATTGTCAATCATGATGAGAAACATTCGCTATCTGCGTAAATGAGCACTCAATAAACACCTGAAATTTTGTAAATCATACAGTAAAATGATGTAAGTTGGATATATGTGCATCGGGATAGCAGTAAATACTGGAATAAATTTTATGTCGTCTGTATTGACATTGTGTGTTAGTGTTAATGATTTGTAAGTAGATTGGTTGTCATCTGTGTGGTTTCTTCCTATTGACTGTCAAGTGACGTACACATAATTATTGTTCTGGTGATACCCAACGCGAACGATAATGGTCATCATAATTTAAGGTGTTGTTTAACGCAGCGACATGTGAATCCGATTGTCTGAATTCACCACACAATTGTAGTCCCCATCAAGTAATTGCCAGTTTGACACGATAATATGTTGTATCTGAGCAGGGATGGCCGATATTATCAATTCTGTTATCCGCAGCGCTATGTCTTACAGCTAGCACTCACCCCTGCCCTAATCTATTGCTCAGGGACAATAATTCTACTGATTTATCAAGAAGCCAACTAGTCACTCACACGCAAAATTTACAACAACAATAAACCAATATTATGCAAGATATATGTATATATATATACAGAAGATCTAGCCTTTGACTCATATGTTTTTCACACAATATTGACTAATCAAATGTTTTTATTCAGCTATGCCATATTATTGCGTGTTTGTTCACAGAACATAGAATTACTCATAATGACACTGTCAATCACTAGAAAGTTTGCCCAAACATTATTCTTTCAACCTTGTTCTCATGAATGACAATGTGAATGTGGAGTCACAAAATAAGGCTACCGAATTCGAATGTGACATCCTACGAGAGTGTTTGTCAGAAGTAAAGCTGTGAAGAGTGTAGTTCAGCGATATGAATTTGCTGATATAATGACTGTTGACAGTCTGTACACAATAATACTAATCCATTGTGATTCATCTTTTTTTCACAGATAAAAAAAATCTACGAAAATTTTATTCGGATCACGAAAACAGTGAATTCTAGAAGTGAAATACTTCATCTCTATTAAGTAGACGTCATTTCGTCATCCTCCTAAAACTCACGACTTCACAACGAAAACAAGCAACCGCGAATAATGACAGGATGAATAATTAAATTTTTCATCAGACTAAATTACACGATTGTTCAGGATGAATTTGGGGCAACACATTTCAATCACAAGTACATGAAGTTCACGAATGTGCGAGGTTAATAATAACTTAGCATGATATGACAAACGTTCAAGTGGAAGTTGATTCCCAAATCGACATAATTATCGTCCAAACAAATACAAAGATATATGCACACTCATTATTGTCGTCAATGAATTCAATGTGTACTAGAGTGAAACACATTTCCAGTTAGTTTACTCTGATTTCTTCATCACCATACTTATCAATTTGTCACAAACCTCATTCAATGCATCAACCATCTAATACATGAACAATCTATGTTGTGCTAAATCACAATGAAAACAACATGGTTTAATGGATAGAATTATTATTATTAAAATTAACTATGAAATCAACTCATTGATGACGATATTCAAAGATGTTTGCTCAGCCTAAACGCAGCATATTCATAGGTCTTCGTTCCGCTGAAATAAAAAAAACAGAATGTAAGTTTGCATCATGATCATGATGATTTAACTAAATTCTGAATAGATTGTGAACATGGAAACAACTTACGATATAATATCTCGTCACAATTGCTTCCCAAAATGAAGAAAGCTACAATGAGTATGATGAGTGCTCTTAATAAGTAGTGAATGAGATGCACGTTACAGCTGATTGTAATCATCGTCAAGTTATACAACTGTCGTCTAATTCTCTGACATATTTATATACATATTCGTGTATTGTGAACAAGTGTTAACCAATGGCAGACCAATGAAATGAATGTGAGAATAGTTGATGTGAAGTGTTTCATTCATTCAAGCAACGAGGAACACAAAAGTGCATTATTAAACATTATTCACTTCACCCATTGAACACATGTGCAATGGAAACTGTTTCAAAATGTTAGTAAGCGGTGAACTCACCAAATCACTTTGTTAATTAACATGACGATAATCATTCATTGCAAATATTCTTCTTTCCGCAGGAGTATCTCATTCAATCCCATATTGATTGTGTTAATGAGTACACGTTATGTGATGTGGTGCATGAATATGTGGAACATTGTGAGACATTATAAGCTGTGATTCGCATATTGTGTTAATTGCTAATCCTCTTTCTGATTATAAATTTATGTACATGTGAGTTGAGTTTTGATGAGACACGTGACGAATTGTGTTGACCTCTTTCTTATGAGAATTTATAAGGACTGGAGGAATAAATGGAAGAAGTAATGAGAGCTTTGTTGTACTTTAACTGATTAGTGACCTCATATTGTTCTCTGCGATAATTCAATTTCAACAATCATCATCTGAGTCTAGTGTGATCATTGTGTGAGTTGATGTTAAACCGTTAAATGAAATATTCTGAGTTTATATAATGTAACAACAACTGTTGTTACATTTTTAGCGATTTGCCTTAACAATTGCGCCTGAAATATCACATTCTGGTAGATTGTTATCATACCTACGTTGTTTAGTTGAAACTTTCAATTTGTCTTTAATCGTTTCACATTTTCATTCCAGATAGACGTGATGTTACTATTAGTCTCTGAAATGCGGTATTCATATTTTGTTCCTTTTATTCTTTATGTTGTATACATGGGCATCATTATTTTATTACACACAGTAGGTATTGATAACTTTTTCTATTTTCGTAATAATGTTTTTGTTTTCTTTCATCTTTCACAGTTGCACGTATTTCGTATATTGTCTATCGGATTATAATCTGTTGTTCTATCGTTTGTTCTATCGTACACTCACAATTAACATGAAAGTTTATTTGTTATTACATGTAGCTAATTCGAATGTAGATAGACTTTTCATCCTTAAGCATTTACCCATATCATCAATTTTTACCCACTGCACTTCAGGTAAATTATTTTCAATTCTGTGAAGGCTAATTGTACTTTATACATTCATATGTTGACATCATTGATTGTAGTTTGGTTTAGCTTGCATAATCGTATGAATCAATAGACTTTTGCTTGTTTATTTATCATTTAACCCCATCTTCTCATTTAATCGCATGTATTCTCACATACGTTATAAAACATTTCTACTTCTTCTTTATGATTATACTACACACTACTCAAATTGATATAATGAGTAATCAGTCCAAATTAACAAGTGTGTTTCGTTTTCAATTACTAAGGTTATTCTGTGCATTAACACTCTATTAGAATGAACTGTTTTCATCATGTTATCATTATTATTGCATTTTCAGCTTATTATCATTTACAGACATTTACTTTCAGTAAAATGTCTATGTTCTAAGGTGAGGCTTATATAGAAGCTGTCATTATTGCTGAGCATAACAACTTCTAGATTGTACATTTATGTTAGTAGGTATGTTTAATGTGTGATTGGATAAATGTTCATTTTTGTCGATGTCTTTGTTGTACGGTCGTTTGGGATTCCTAAAGTATTCCAAATACATCCTAGTCCAAATCGTCTTTATTGACTTCGATGTATATATTTGTGTCTGATATGTCGATTGGATTTGTGTATGCAGTAAAATGGTATACGAGAATTTGAATGCCCTCTGAATGTATATTGTAGCAAGCAGGACATTGATCGGTGATCCCACCTAATGTGTAACACTGTCACCTGAAGAAGTGAGTTCATTGTTTCATAGGTGTCATTGTTCTTCATCGATAACAAAGGCATTTGGGTCATTAATTACCCAACATTATGCTCCATATTAGTCGGTTGATGGCATTTTCGACAAGTGTCCACATGAAACATCACAACACCAACGCATCTGCATTTATTTATATAGTGCAAATTAATTTGCTGAAGTCATAACTACCAGAGGTATCGATAAATACGGTTGATGAGGCATCATTCAGAAATAGTTGGAGTTAAACTCACACAGTTAAACATTAAAAGGTATGTGTTTCAATTTCAATAGTCTCACTTACACAAACAACTATTATGATTTGAATACATGCATTCCAAATAGGAATTACCGATGGTTACATATTGAGGCATATTAGTGCTAAGAAGACAGTGAAGATTAGCTCATTACAAAAGTATTTGTATCACCATGAAAGTGTTTGTGTAACCCAGTTGATCTTTCAAAGGACTGATTTCGATCAGTCTCCGCTGTTCTACGTTTATTTTGAGAGGACTGCCTAGATATGATAATAGAGTAATAGCATGATTGCTGTGGGATTGTGAAAACCAAGTCAAAACATAGATGCTCATTTAGTCCTAATTGGAAATCATCTGCACGGTCATTATAACTCCTACGGAAATTAGTCGGTGGTTGTAAATCACCACTGCATATCTCACTGAGCGACTGAGTCCAGATACCCACATTAAGATAGAAACGCGTTAGTTACAGGATTGAACGTGTTTGTATCTTCTATTATAACGTCGATAAGGAGATGCAAACACTTTCAAACTACATACACATAATCCGTAGTATAAATGAGTTTATCTGACATTATTATATGGACTCGTGAAAAATTCGACAAATTCGAAAATGTAACAGAATGAATGGAAGAACAGTAGAAATGACAAATCCAATAATTAATGACGTATGTTTCAGGATGGTTTGTAATACTGAGTTACTTAGAATAATTGCCATATTGACACTGAAACGATAGATTTCTATCAGTTCCATGAAATACTTGAAAAACTTTACATTGGTCACAACTTTAAGGTCAGTCAATATGATGAGAGTAATTTCATTGATGGTTTCACCATAGAAATATTGATCAGTGAAATATACTACACAAATTTTCATAAATAAATTAATAATGTGTGATGTGGGTCACTCATCATTTAAATACTACTTATATCTGTTTTGAATGAAAATTTTGTTCTACTTCATTCTGCTTTACTCAAATATTTAGCTTGTTCTAAATTTGTTATAAGGTCACGACATATAAGCTACCACGATATAATGTTGATGAATTTAAATTTATTGCAAACCGTCTGCAAATTAACAGACGAATACCAACAATAATCAATTGAATAACAAAGGGAACATACGAATATTGTGAATGAATTAGTATAATCTTGTATTGTGTTAATCTAACCACATAATGCACCCACATATTTCTTATTGGCTAGATGAGTAAAACTCATTTCCTTGTCTATTCTTATACTCATTTCATTGGTCTGCCATTGGTTAACACTTGTTCACAATACACGAATATGTATATAAATATGTCAGAGAATTAGACGACAGTTGTATAACTTGACGATGATTACAATCAGCTGTAACGTGCATCTCATTCACTACTTATTAAGAGCACTCATCATACTCATTGTAGCTTTCTTCATTTTGGGAAGCAATTGTGACGAGATATTATATCGTAAGTTGTTTCCATGTTCACAATCTATTCAGAATTTAGTTAAATCATCATGATCATGATGCAAACTTACATTCTGTTTTTTTTATTTCAGCGGAACGAAGACCTATGAATATGCTGCGTTTAGGCTGAGCAAACATCTTTGAATATCGTCATCAATGAGTTGATTTCATAGTTAATTTTAATAATAATAATTCTATCCATTAAACCATGTTGTTTTCATTGTGATTTAGCACAACATAGATTGTTCATGTATTAGATGGTTGATGCATTGAATGAGGTTTGTGACAAATTGATAAGTATGGTGATGAAGAAATCAGAGTAAACTAACTGGAAATGTGTTTCACTCTAGTACACATTGAATTCATTGACGACAATAATGAGTGTGCATATATCTTTGTATTTGTTTGGACGATAATTATGTCGATTTGGGAATCAACTTCCACTTGAACGTTTGTCATATCATGCTAAGTTATTATTAACCTCGCACATTCGTGAACTTCATGTACTTGTGATTGAAATGTGTTGCCCCAAATTCATCCTGAACAATCGTGTAATTTAGTCTGATGAAAAATTTAATTATTCATCCTGTCATTATTCGCGGTTGCTTGTTTTCGTTGTGAAGTCGTGAGTTTTAGGAGGATGACGAAATGACGTCTACTTAATAGAGATGAAGTATTTCACTTCTAGAATTCACTGTTTTCGTGATCCGAATAAAATTTTCGTAGATTTTTTTTATCTGTGAAAAAAAGATGAATCACAATGGATTAGTATTATTGTGTACAGACTGTCAACAGTCATTATATCAGCAAATTCATATCGCTGAACTACACTCTTCACAGCTTTACTTCTGACAAACATTCTCGCAGAATGACATATTCGAATTCGGTAGCTTTATTTGGTGACTCCACATTCACATTGTCATTCATGAGAACAAGGTTGAAAGAATAATGTTTGGGCAAACTTTCTAGTGATTGACAGTGTCATTATGAGTAATTCTATGTTCTGTGAACAAACACGCAATAATATGGCATAGCTGAATAAAAACATTTGATTAGTCAATATTGTGTGAAAAACATATGAGTCAAAGGCTAGATCTTCTGTATATATATATACATATATCTTGCATAATATTGGTTTATTGTTGTTGTAAATTTTGCGTGTGAGTGACTAGTTGGCTTCTTGATAAATCAGTAGAATTATTGTCCCTGAGCAATAGATTAGGGCAGGGGTGAGTGCTAGCTGTAAGACATAGCGCTGCGGATAACAGAATTGATAATATCGGCCATCCCTGCTCAGATACAACATATTATCGTGTCAAACTGGCAATTACTTGATGGAGACTACAATTGTGTGGTGAATTCAGACAATCGGATTCACATGTCGCTGCGTTAAACAACACCTTAAATTATGATGACCATTATCGTTCGCGTTGGGTATCACCAGAACAATAATTATGTGTACGTCACTTGACAGTCAATAGGAAGAAACCACACAGATGACAACCAATCTACTTACAAATCATTAACACTAACACACAATGTCAATACAGACGACATAAAATTTATTCCAGTATTTACTGCTATCCCGATGCACATATATCCAATTTACATCATTTTACTGTATGATTTACAAAATTTCAGGTGTTTATTGAGTGCTCATTTACGCAGATAGCGAATGTTTCTCATCATGATTGACAATGAACAATACAACTGCTACATTATTGACATTCATTTGTGAGAATCCTTCAAGATTGTCTATAAGCAATAAGTTTCCGTCAAATCCATTTCCAACTACCACTACTTTATTAGCACATGCATTTGTATGAGAACAGTTAAAGATAGGCGAGTACCAGATATTTGTTTCATATAAGTACAGCAATGCTTAGTAGCATAGTGTATTAACAATTTCACTACGAGACGAACGTATAGCATTTTAGGACTGGTGATAAATGTTTAACCATCAGCACAAATGGACTAGCTGTTTTAAATTAGTATGATCACTCAACTAGTGCTAATCTCAAAGCGTCTTCTGTGAGTCATCAACATTTTTGAGTTTAGTATTTGGGGGGGTAGAGTGGAGGGTTGTGTATGAACACCGTCACTGAAAACCTCTGTACTAGGACGCGACAACAATCTAGTCCTTCCTAGTTTTAAACGCATTCCATCCGAAATCATTCTGTCAGGAATAGAGATACCAACTGCAAACCAATTGTCACAAGAATAACATTGAAGTGAATCAATGTGATCAGTATTTTGTGTTTGCTCAAAACTCGAAACTAGATATATCTATTCAATTTAATAGTTAGAAGGATATCACGTTCGTTATGAAAATGCTTGAAAAATCTAGAACACATTAGTACTTGATGTCAATGTTTCTTTCTCTACTAGAAATTCGGTCAACACTAACCCGAAAACACTCGCTTGTGATCAACCTTTACGATTAAACGACTACAATTCTAGGAGCTAACGCAGTGACTAATGGAGTTCAAGTATGTCATGAGTGAAACAGTTATCACTAAATTAGATGTATCGACCCAATTCAGTGACTTGATAGATTTCACGTTCATTTGTAAATATGTTTGTAATTTGTGTTTTTAAAATGATTGAAACATGTTTCATCAGGCATCCCATTTCGTCACCAGAATATCAATCCTCAACATATTGAGCAATGTTCAACAGACGAATGTCTAGTATTCCAGTTATTGGATATGGTAAATGTGCACATATATGGCTAATGTAGTGATGTTAGGAAAGTCAACGTTTGGATACCGACTGAATAGTATTATAATCAGGCGTTAGCCAAGAACCTCTAGTGTCCTTCCCACCATTTCCTGGTGATGTTGTGAAAGCCCTTAGTGGGCAAGTCCTCTTCTAGGATAACGTCGATGTCTAGTTCTAACGAGTCTTCAATAATTTGTCCAATCCAATCCAAATCATTGTATCAAATCTACATTGTGATGTTCATTGAACAAATAATGTGTCAAATAATAAGTAACTCACTGGTCGCGAGTCATAATGTTGTGTCTCTATGCAATACAACCATAATTGTATGAGGATGTAACTCGTAAAACATAAGTGAAAATTGTTTCATTTCAGTGCAAATATGTTTGAGTGAACTCGACAAAACTGTAAGATCATTCACTTAACCAATGACACTGATTAGTGTGGTAATGAAATGCTCCTCACAGTGAAATCATTACCAGCACATTTAGTTTGTGTTATTCATTCTATCATTGATTATCATTACAGAATAGACATTAGTATTCATCTTATCAATATGCTGGTCACAGTGTAACGTGGTTGTGTTGCAAGCATCAATGAGAATAAGTAATGCAGAATGTGTGAGTAGAAAGTGTGTTGATTGATGATCAGTGTTTCGTAATTGATCCTCCAGTGGATCCATTACATACTGCATTTTATTCACTTTCAAAACAGACTGTTATCATAATGTTCGAAGAATCTGTGAATGGGAACATTGAAAATCGAAATCACTGACTATGTATGGTCATGCATAATGAATATACTCGTGAAGAGTTATTTGTGATCGGTGTTCTATTTGTAGTTGTTCATGTGAATAGTTTGTGGTGTACACAGTCGAAGGAATGTTAGACTAATATTACTATTGGATTGATTCAAGAGCTTATACTAACAACAATAATTCTGATGGCGTCTGGACAATTGTTCAATTGGTTGATAATTTGGTGAAACAATCGTAACCAAGTCATGTTAGTGTCAGGAAACTGAAAAGTTAATAAACAGGTGATTTCTGCGAAGCAGTAATTCGTATGATCAAACATTCACAGGATAAATCGGGAAATGTAATTTTCAATATCAAATTCCTCATACAATTGTATGATGATTTAGTGAAGGTTTAACAAGAATTTGGTTCGCATTATGAGGTGATTATTTAGAAATCACGATGAAATGCCAAGTTAATGGGAGTAATTGAATATGACGAAGTTATTTCGGATTGAATAAGTGAGAAAATCCTATGGGAATTATGTTGTGCATATGACTTCATTAAAGAGTGATAACATTTCTGTCACTGAACCGCTAATAAGCTTGATAGTGTGGAACAATTCGTTGAGATCTTGTTTGTCAAACATGTCCCCGCATTTGAGAATTGATCTTTTGAGCTGGTCATAAGGTTGTATGCAGTCGAGGCTAAGATAGGAAGGGTGACATACTTGTTCAATTCACGCAATTCTGTGTAGGGAATTTTGTGAAGGAAATCTTGTCCTTTATTTTAACTAATGCACATCGAAGAGTCTTTGTTGTCTTGTAAAAAGTTCGGATTCCATGTTGTTATAGAATTCTTTGTAGTTTATCTGTTGTCATGGCGGTAAGGTAGAAATGCTGTACCAATCCATGATGTTTTAATTGATTTATTATTAGTTAATAATAAATCGTTACGTTGGTGCACATTTTTAATAATATTCATTGGGAAATTATTAAGTTATAAGATATTAATTACATTTTTGTATTCAGATTTCTTGTCATCTTCTGAAGTAATGAGTTTATTGGCTCTCCTGAATTAGTTTAGAGCCAGAGATATTTTTGCACTGAATGGATGTGCTGAGTTGAAATCGATATATCGATTTGAGTGTGTCGGTTTGCGATAAATTCACAGATTAAGAGTTCTATTTAAATTTCTTTTGACTAGACAGTCTAAAAATGGTAACTCATTGCATTTATTTTTAGTAAACCATAGAAACGGGAAGTTGTGCATGATTTAGGATATAAAGTAAACCAAAGAGAGGTACCAATGAATGGTTTTAATTCTTTCAGAAGTTCACCTGTCTCAGATTTCACTTTGTTTTCTATCGCTGAATGATTTTTTGAATCAGTCATTAGATATGGTCCTGTGGATAAATGATCAAGGGCTTTTCCTTCATAATCTATTTTATTCACACTAACATATACATTCACACAATGTCTCACATCAAACCACCTTGACACAAATGACTTGACACGACATGATTAAAACTCGCAATTTTGATTGTATGAACTTATTTTGATTGTGATTTGTTCCATTGTATTAGTTAACCTTGTGCTAAATCAATTCGGTTATTCATTTCTATGATGGAGCGACTTACACTGAGCCGCGAAATGTCAGAAAAATTTTAATTTCTACTCATTGCGATTTTACAAATATATATTACTCATTTTATGAACAACCTATTCAATGCTCAGTTTGTTTGAAATCATCAAAGTTTACCTTGGTAATCATGTAATCAATCTGATTAATAACCGAAACAAATTATCAAAATGTAAATGCAATTGGTATAATCATCGAATATTTAACAAACGCTGTTTACAGGACAACATCATTCCTAATTCACTACTTGTCAAGTCACTTGAATTTTCTCAACGGTCCATTCACACTGCTCAACATGTATCGCGCATTTTCACAAATGCACATTATTACTAGAGAAATACCGAAATCGTATCAATAATCTTGATGATGCAATTAAACTTCTAATTCCCAACGAATTACAGTCTCCCAATTTCAGCCTTTTCAATGAATAGAAAAATCACTATTTAAACTCGTCAAAAATTCGACAAATTCGAAAATATAACAGAATGAAAGGAAGAACAGTAGAAATGACAAATCCAATAATGAATGACGTATGTTTCAGGATAGGTTTATAATACTGAGTTACTTAGAATAATTGCTATATTGACACTGAAACGATAGATTTCTATCAGTTCCATGAAATACTTGAAAAACTTTACATTGGTCACAACTTAAAGGTCAGTCAATATGATGAGAGTAATTTCATTGATGGTTTCACTATAGAAATATTGATCAGTGAAATATACTACACAAATTTTCACTAATAAATTAATGTTGTGTGATGTGTGTCACTCATCATTTAAATACTACTTATAACTGTTTTGAATAAACTATTTGTTCTACTTCTCTCTGCTATGCTCAAATATGTAGTTTTTTCTAAATTTGTTATAAGATCACGACATATAAGCTACCACGTAATACTGAAATGAATTATTCACAATATAATTTCTCATATCATGATAATAGACAAGCGATAGAAATGGACTCTTGCAATACTCCGGTTGTATTTCCAACTGTCAATGTGTTCGATTCCATCTGATTACCTTCTGAAAGATAATATGCAATGCTCAGTTGATCAATCACCAGTTCTCGACAAAAATGCAAACGCAGCACTCAACTTCAGTTGCTACTTAAACATCAATGTAAATTGTCTTCACACGAGTGTAATAACTTTTAATGTGTTACAACCCAGTCAATTACGTACTCATCATCATCATCATCATCATCATCATCATCATCATCATCACTAACATAATTTACTCCGAATAATTCACACCAGATTGTCTCACTAATTTAATCCAAAATAACTTCTTCATCTTTACTTCTTCTCACTAACTTGACATTTCACTGTGACTTCTAAATAATCGTCACACGATGGCATCCGAATTCTTGTTAATCTTTCGCTAAACCATCATACAATTGTACGAGGGATATGATATTGGAAGTTACATTTCCGTTCCATTCTTATAGAAGTTACCTTCTTTTTCGGACTGGTTATCTATGACCAGTATTTACTAGCTGAAGGCGCTCAGTCATCTATCACCACTAGATTACGATACGGTACGGCGTGAGTAACAACTCGCTTTTTAGTTAACCAGCCTAGACGTTGTTATCACATAAGCACTCATACACTTACGATCAAATATAACTTCTCCTCCATCCTTCATTGCATTCTGATTTCTTCTTATCTGTACGAGTGTGTTCAATCGCTAGAAATCGCTTTGGTTATACAACAAACGTTACTTGGTCATATACCTGGTGCACTTTATTGATGGTGTCGATGGTGACAAATAGCCGCCTCCGATATGTGATGGACAAAATTTCAGCAAATAGAATACTGGTGGACACTGGAGTTGAAGTTAGTATCGTCCCTGCAACTCACAACACGAAAACTTCCTCAGTCAGTTTGGCCATACTTCAAGCAGCCAATAGAACAATGATTTGCACTTACGTTGAGTGTTCTTTGACCTAAGACCCTGGTCTTCGACGGCGTTTTATTTGGGCTTTCGTGATCACTGATGTCAAATACGCGATTCTTGGTGCTGCTTTCCAACAACATTACAACCTAGCAGTTGACATGGGCACACGCTCACTCATTGATAATATCACTAGTCTGACCACCAAGGGTGTAATTAAGCAGGCCGCTATTCACGGTATTCATTATATTTAACCTTCAAATGTCAGGTTTACCAACATACTTATACAGTATCTCTCAGTCGCAAAGGCCAATTACAGTCAAAAACCGTTGTCTTATCACACGGTCCACAGAATTATAACTGAGGGGCTACCATACCGTTTGTCACCTGACAAGCTCAGTGTCGCCAAGAAGGAATATGAGTATATGATCCAGCTTGGGATTATTCGCCCGTCTAATAACACATGGGCCTCTCCCTTGAATATGGTGCCATAGATCATAAATGGAGACTGTATGGCGATTATCAACGTCTGATATCCTCACTGTAACCGACCGTTACTTTATTACACATCTTCATGATTTCTCTTTGATGTTACACGGAAAGATTGTTTTTACTATGATCAACCTAGTTCCTGCGTATCACCAAAGTCGAGTCGCACCTGAGAACATTCCAAAGACCGAAATCGCTACGCCTTTTGGCCTTTTTGATTTTCTACGCACGTCTTTCTGGTCTTAAACATGCGGCACAGACTTTCCAGCGTTTTATGGATGAGGTAACTCGGGGACTGGACTTTGTTTTCGTTTATATTGACGACGTTTTAATTGCTAGCAAAATCATGAATGATCATGAGCAACACCTCCATGGACTTTTTCAACGCTTTCAACAGTACGGTGTTGTAATACACCCACATAAGTGCATCTTCGGTGCTTGTGAAAGTGATTTCCTCAGACATCATATTACAACATACCGTGTTACCCCACTAGCAGAACAAGTAGAAGCACTAATTTTATACCTCGAACACAACTTCTTTCAGCAGGTAAGTAGATTTCTGGATATGTGTAATTTTCACAGACGTTTTGTTCCTCATTTCGCTCATTTATTGGGGAATCTCAAAAGGACGACAGAGGACTTTTGATTTTTCATCGAAGGCTCGATCAGCTTTTAAAGTTATCAATGAATCTTTGGCCAAAGTCACTATGTTAATCCACCTTAACCCAGATCCCTTATCTCAGCTTGTCTTATGTACTGACGTTTCTAAATTTGTCGTTGGAGCTACTTTTTAGCAACATCATAAAAATGAACTGGTTCCACTAGCACTTTTTTCCAAGTGCTTAGAACCATCACAAACACGATACAGTACATTCAACAGAGAACTATTGACAATATTCCTAGCAGTAAAACACTTCTGTCATCTTCTCCAAGACCATGGTTTTACCATTCTAACCAATCATAAACCATCATACTACTCTTTCATGAAGTCGTATGATAAATACTCACCTAGAGAGGCCCATCAGCTCAAATAGATTTCGCAGATTACTACCGACATCCGATTTATTAAAGGTGATGCTAATTTCGTCGCAAATACGCTTCTTAAACGTAAATTAAACGTCATTACAACACATTCAGACGTTATATACATCATTACCAAGGTTAATTTTGATAATTTCAAATAAATTGAGCATTGGATAGGTTGTTTACAAAATATATATAACTCATTTTACATTCAGACGTTAGCTTATCCACTCTCGCTTTTCTGCAGAAAAAGGATCCATAACTTGAAGGCTGTATGCAGAACTCTGCATTAGTCCTTAAACGTATACATATACCGTCAACCGATTCTACGATTGTCATTTATGTGTCCAGAGGTGTTAGCAGACCGATGAAAGTCCTTTTAACATTAAATAGCTTGAAAAACTACCAGGGTCAGACAATCTCAGTCCACACACTATTCCTAGATTTTGTTAAAGAGTTCAATACAGTGCCTCACAAGGTGTCACTGAAGAAAATCTCAAGTATATGCTTCTTCGATCCATTACTCTCGTGGTTACAGAACCATCTACAACACCTAGAATTCTGTTCCAAAGTGAATAGAGTACAGGCAGTTCGTGGAAATGCGTGTTTAGGATATTCACAAAGTGCTATCATGAGGTCACTAATCTCTCTTTTTTTCATCAACAATCAATAGCTATAAGAGGGTTGCTGCTAATGCCTCCATCACACTTCACTTAGTTTGAAAGCAGTTAGCGACCTTCACCCTTAAACGTTTCCTCGTCGCCTACAAGATCTGTATTCGATCATGCTTCGAGATACTCAATGTAGCAGTTACCCCACTCCTTAAACTAAACGTTAACTTTCTGGAAAAACTACAGAAACGGACTCCAAAGTGCCTCAATGGACTCAGCCTAAGGTAGTACGAAGATCAACTATGTTTCCTCTGTCTATTCTTGATTGGCTACCGAAAAACTAGTTAGGGCCAGATAATCGTTTTTGGAATCCTGAACATTTAAGGCCACTCGTTCAAAGTGTTACTACCTCAGAACAATGGTAGTCCACAATCAGACAGTCCTGACAAAATCACTCACTAAAAAACCACTCGAATCCGGTCACACATTTTCTAAGTGAGAATCTGGCGAATCTAAAACGCAATCGTCACTACAGTGGCTGCAGGCGACCAATTAAACTGTTTTACTAAACAGTTAAGTTAATATGTATTCACACATGCGGAATTCTGACCACTGCCTGAAGCAGGGGTTAACTACAGGTTTTACCAGCTCTTCAGTTTAAGTACCTATTATTTATTGCTGTCTCATATAATACTATCGTTGGTTTACTCAATGAATCTACTCATCTTTTTTACAATCATTTATATCTCTTCGTCCAACCCACCATTTCCATGATTTTCTCCCTCATTTTTTCCTTTTTCCCTTTTTGTGTTGCTAAACAAAATGTCTAGCAATGAGATAGCTGTTTCTTTTTGGAAATTCATCGCTCTGAGACACACACTCATCAACTTAAGAGCGATATCAGCCCATAAACCTGTTATGATGCGGTAAATTTTGAAGTGAACGGCCGGATGTCAAACTAGGTGTGCCTAGTCAATAATTGCGCTTCTGCTCTATGCTCAGTGAGTCCCAAGCCAGAATAAGAAGAACACGAGCCAATAGACCAACTAGACAGAATCCTATTATATTTCAGGTATTTCTTTATATACACATAAAATCAGACTACATAGCAAACCAATTCGGACATTAACATTAATACAGAACAAAGGAAATAGTGGTACTGAATAGGAACAATTTGCTCACAACTAATTAACTGTAGTCCATAATAAGAGATAATATAATAACAGTAATTATGCTCAACTGGAGGATAGGGTAAGAGGAACGTAAAAATAATAGAAATGTAATGTTTACACTACTCACGACCAGAATAAATGAATTAGTTCTCTAAAACGCAGTTCTGAAACTTTCTCACTCTTCTTTAGTGGTCCAACATAACAAAACCCACTGCCAAAACCAGAGGGTAATGCACGATCGAGTAGGGAGAATGATTTCATTGTGAGGAGCATTTCATCACCATATTATTCAGTGTCATTGATGTAATAAATAACCTTACAGTTTTGTCAATTTCACTCAAACATATTTGCATGGAAATGAAACAATTCTCACTCATGTTTTATTAGTTACATCCTCAATCAATTATGGTTGTATCGCATAGAGATACGACATTATGACTTGTGACCAGTGAGTTACTTATTATTTAAACACATTGTTTGTTCAATGAACATTAGAATGTGGATTTGATACGATGATTTGGATTGAATTGGACAAATTATTGAAAATTCGTGAGAACTAGATATTGATTTTTTCTTAGTATGAAACTGGTTTGCTGGTGGGGGAGTATCCAAGTCACTACCTGGTAAACAAAACATTGATCATCAGTTTTCACGATAAATGCTGAATTCTTATACCATTGAGACGCCATTCGACAAGTTACTTTACTAATGTGATATTTCGTTTACCTAAAGAAAACTGATTTGTAGTGAGCACGGAATACTTATCCAAGATACGTGAATTTAAACTGTGAGGATCAAAATTTGAAATAGATGTATTTTATCAGTTATCATTAGTGCACCTGATAGAAGAAAGATAATGTCAACTCAGTATACATGATAATAACTAAGACTGCGTTTATAATCTTCGCAGGGACTCCGTTCGTGATCATTTTTAGGCACTAGGTGCAAAGGTGACGACCAAGGTCTCTTTGACTGTTGGATTATACCGAGTTGTATTATGTATTCAAACTCTATCTTGGTATCAGCTAGTTTGTCCGTAGTAAGGGGTCAAATGCATGCGTACAGTGGGTTTCTTCCCGTGACAGCCATGTGAACAATGTGATATGGTGAAGACTGTTCACAACAACTAGACTAGGTGATGGAAGAGTATTGATTCATAATGGAGGCGAATAAACTATTTGTTGGCATAAGAGGTTGAATACTGCAGTTATGTGAAGTGAAAGGACTGAGGTCTATAATCAAAGATTCTATCCATATGCAGGAATAGGTGTGTTATTCATTGCTTGTAAGACAATCATGCAGGGACTGTTACTAACTCTGGCGAACAAATGCGAGGGAAATAAAGCTGACTTCAGCTCCTGAGGAAGTTGTAGCCAAAAAGTCTGTAAAATACGTGTATAAGGTGATTTGTTGTTGTGCCACTAGCTGTAGCCACCACTGCAGTTTGATCTGTGAGTTTCACTAATATTGACTCACACTTGTAGAATAGGTGCTAGGTTTGGTGCAACGACGAGTTCTGTTTCCGGAAGACTAGTCTTCAAAGAATCATACTATTGTCTAACTGACTGTAATCCACTTGGTGTTTGTGAAATTTCATGGGTAGCGTTTGAGGCCAAATTACTGACATGATTATGATGCACTTCCATCATATTATCACCAATACCTGCTATAGTATCAAAATTGATTGATGCATCTGAGATGCTTAGAACCTGCAATACGTTTAGCGGTAACCGCTATAATCATAGTTGCTTAGATACTTCACTATCGAAAGTATATGAGCCAGCGAGCTGGCGCAAATGTCGTAATAAACGAAATGGTCGTCTATCACTCAAATAGCAATGTGTCAACAATCGTTGAAGCCACTTCCCGTCTGAAAGTGCTATTCTTTGAATGACGGCCTATTTAACTTCGTCATACGGATTCTCATCTGGCACGTGATCGATGACATCTCCATCTTCTGATTTTATCCTTAGAGGTAATAAATCTACAACAAGTTCATACTTCATCACCTGTGAATTAATGTGTCTGGTCTTAAAAAATGCTTCGACCTGTGTCAATCAAACTTGTGGAGCTTGAGTACCATAAGCTGGTAGTCGAATATTGGATAAAACATTTAATGTCGATAGCTAGTCATGGTTGACCGGAGAAATGTCTGGTGGTAGTGATTCAATTTTAATATGTCATGATGTGGCATGGGGAAATAACGCTAACCATATCGAAAATTTGAGGAAAATGACAGACCTATAAGAATATACAGAAAATAAATTATAGTGGTATTAAACGTTGACGTTATCAAACATACATAAGAAGCACACGTGTCTTAAAAAATTGCATACAAAATATTCGGAAATAAAACGTCTTCCTACAACTGTATGATACGTGAGATCTGAAAGAAAATACCAAAAACTACATAGAGATACCACAATACAAAGGATATGAATTCATATACTAAAATAAACGTGGCTCACTATAAAATGTAATCAGCGCGGAATACTAATAGGAGATACATGAGTTCATACTGTCAAGACCAAATATGAAATACTCGCATATTATCAGTTATCGTTAATACACCAAACAGAAGAAAATTTATATACATTCAGTTTACTTGGCAGAAACTGTGACTTGCAATAAGAAGGACATATTTCCCTGATCTCTACACATTCAATAAATAGTGGGTGTGATATCCTGAGCAGATTCAGAACTATGTAGTTTCAATCAGAGACAAAAATATCCGAAATAACAGACCAATGGAATAACAAATATGTCACTATGAGTGTTATAATAGCAAACAGGTAATAATTCACTATCACGACTCCAGGTACTCGATTAAGAATGGTTAGTAAGGTGAACACACATATATTTGTCAGACAGTAGCGATGCGCAAGAGCAGGCTCACTAGGCGGCAAACAAAAGTTAAAGTTACTGATTTGTCGTTCCTACGTTTTAACAAATATCGCTAATTATATGTGTATCAGGATGCATACTTATAAAAAGATTTAGTACTTTCTAATGTTATCAAACTTCTACAAGAATTAGTGTTCGCAAGTTATTCTACGAACAGGAGTGTTGAAAGATTACATTTACATTCCTTATCTTTTTCCATAATATAAGAAATTTCATTGAAAAGTTTTCATTTCAATATAATGTGCTAGCTAATATGCATGTAACACTATGACAAATTCACAATATACTAAATATGTAAGCAAACAAGAGAGATAAAACAGATATAAGTGGTGTGTAAATGATGAGTGACACACATCACGAAACAGTAATTCCTTAATGAAGATGTCTCTAGTATATTCCACTGATTGATATTTCTACAGTGAAACCTTTTATCACATTACTTTCTTTCTATTGATTAATCACTGAGTAGTTGTGACGATTGTGAAGTTTGTCTAGTCCTTAAATGTACTGATAGAATTTAAACAATCTAATAGGAGTATATCAATTATTCTCTGTGGGATAAACAACCAGTCCTTGCATGTTGTACGTTATTGATTTATCACTAGCATACAAGTCACTAGTGAATTAGGTTCTTAGCACTGACTTCGCGGCTGACCAATTGATTTCACCATTTGAAATGCTAAATCAGAAGCAGTTGCTTGAATGAATCAATTAGATCACTAAATCACTGACTTTTGAAATCATACGACAGACACATTTATATATCTACATATATAGTAAATGTATATATATATATATATATATATATATATATATATATATTTATATAAAGTTATTTATGTATACATATATTGATCATGTATTCAGTTGTGCCAGAAATAGAAATGAAAATGATGAGTTGTATTCATGCTTATAATTTTTGTAAAAATACTCTGAAATATTGGAATACTTACTTACATACTTACTTACGCCCGTTATCCCTCACAGAAGAGCATAGGCTAGTCACCAGTATACCCCATTGAACTCTGTCCTGAGTAGTCTTTTTCAGCTTTTTCTATTTGCTGTTCATCCTTTGATATCTGCTTCCAATTCTCAACGCAGTGTGTTCTTCGGCCTTCATCTTTCCGTTTCCCAACTGGATTCCAAATTAATGCTTGTCTCGTGATGCAGTCTGATGATTCTCGCAATGTATGTCCTACCCATTCCCAACGCCTTTTCTTAATTTTCTGTTCGGCTTCAAGTTTGTATGTTCTCTCCCATAGTAGGCTATTGCTGATGGTTTCCTGCCAACGGACATCCAGTATCTTCCGTAGACAGCTGTTTAGAAATACTTCTACACTTCTGATTATGTTTAAAGTAGTTCTCCACGTTTCAGCTCCATAGAGAAGAAGAGTCTGACTTTGAAGTTGGTTGATAGTTGTTTTGAGTCCCATGTGTTCTTCAACTGTAGGAATGCTCCCTTGCTATGACAATCTCTGCCTTTAAATCTTCATCGGATCCTCTATGTCCATCGATGATGCTTCCAAGGTATACGAAATTACCTACTTCTTACCGAGTTTGAAATATTCGAATAAATACCACTTTTTTTCCACATTTTTGTTCGTTGAAATAGCATAGAAGTGCTTCCTCTGATCTGATTATAACATCAATGTGTTGATAATGTGTCACATTAAACTAAAATAAATTATTGCCTCTCATAATTAAACTGTGTTCATGTTTTATAACTTACATGATGATGAATAATAGTTAATGATAATATATTGATAAACGACGGTAATTAACTCGGAATATTACATTAAATCAGTATTCTACAATTCAAATTGGTTCTCTGAGGATTAGTGAACATTCCAATAGTACTATGTAGAATGATGGGTCTCCGACATAACTAAGTTAAACAGATACTCTATATAAACTGTGTGTAGAGTCGCATGAAGATAACATTTGCATGAGTTCATAATTTTTACATAAGAATGACATTTCATTATGTGTCCCACGTTTTATTGATAATAAATGCTTTCTGATTATTATTATCATTTAAGTAGTTTGACAGTTATGTTAAAATATAAAATTGTCATGTTCACATGCCATCCGGTTATTAAGATCATTCATAATTATTTATTTATTTATTTATCTATTTATTTATTTACACAGTACTGAAATCAGAACACTTGATCGCCTACAACAAAAGGTTAGCCATCAACACAAATCTATTTATGTGGAAATCTTGCCACTGAACACCAACTCACCCAACTGTGCTGGTAGTAATTCGCCAGTCACTAAACCTGAGGATTCTTGTAATGTTATATTGGACGACTAAAAAAGAGAAACGAGCTCTCAGAACCGTGTTTTATAATACTATTTCATTTACTTTACTCGTGGGTAATGTAAACAATTCATTTTCATCATTGTCACGTCCCTCTTACTCTATCCTCCCATTTAGTGTATTTACTGTCAGTTAATCAGCTGTGGACAAGTTACACCTATTCACTGCCACTATCCACTTTGTTTTGTACTAATGTCCATTTCCTAATTGGTTCGCTATGTGGTCTGGTTCAGTGTATGAATACAAGGGATATTTAAACAACAATATGAATTAGTCTGATTGGTTCGTCAATATTATCTTCTACTGTTTCAGATTCGAACCGAGTGGGGAAAGGGAAAAAGTACAGTGATCGACTAGGCACCCATCGGAGTTGATATTTCAACCACAGATTCTCCTACGCCATAACATATGCTCAGATTAGACATTAATATGATATTCTGGAGACTTTAATTGCTCTTATCCACGATAAAATTTTGACAAACAAAACAACAAATCGAGATTATTCATCCTACTAAATATAAAGAGAACAAATAAAGACAGAGAAATTGAGAGAGTGAGGGAGAGAAGAAGCAAAAGGAGATGAAAAACACTTGATTACATCTCATACATCTGTAAAATTAATCCAGTCAACAATCATATTTGTGTTAATCTTGTTGATTATGCAATACTTATCTATGAATTGTGTTACAGTGATGAATGGAAATTGTCAATCAACAACGAATATCGCATATAAATGTGAGACGACCAAGTGTGTTGAGTTAGAAAACAGAGATCTTATCTCATCCATTCATATCAACAACTACTAACAAATATTCTGTCTATCCACACTGAAACGACTTGACGACAATCGGATATTAGTGAGTGAGTGAGTAAGTGATTGATATGCATTTTAAGACTATCATCTATAGAATGCAGTCACTTCATTTGTAGTAAATAGAATTCATTCATTTATACACTTTAAACTCACAAGAACACAGCCAATATATTCAACATCACACAATAAAGGATGAAGTAATGTTACGATAAGTAAAACAAAATAACAATAATAATCTTTAAGGATTCACTTTCTAACTTCTTAAACACAAGTTCATGGTGATATGAATGTCAGTGGCATGTGTCATCAATGCATTCTTAAGGGACCAGTGGGTAAGAGGAATATGATTTCTGAAAATGTTAGAAACCACGATGAAACAAAAAGTATAAAATTAGTCAATTTTTGAAGATATCAATAAGAGATCGCACATCATCCAATTCAGTCATGAAATTTTAGTGCAGATATTGAAATATATAATATCGGTTGTTGAAACAAATAAAAACTACGCTAAAATTGAATCACATATTGTTCAAAAATTTAACCACAAATTATTCACCCGTGAATCCAGTGATGCTAAAAAGAAACACATCATTCGCACTGTTAACATTCAATAATAACGGAGAATAATTAAAGGTCACACAACTGTTAAAGTACAACAAAGCTCTCATTACTCCTTCCACTCATTCCTCCAGTCCTTACAAATTCTCATAAGAATGAGGTCAACACTATTCCACACGTGTCTCATCCAAACACAACTCACATGTACGTAAATTTCTAATCAGAAAGAGGATTAGCAATTAACACAATATGTGAATCACAGCAATAATGTCTCACAATGTTCCACATATTTATGCACCACATCACACAACGTGTACTCATTAATACAATCAATGTGGGATTGAATGAAATTCTCCTGGCAAACAGAAAATATTTGCAATGAATGATTATCGTCATGTTAATTAACAAAGTGATTTGATGAGTTCACCACTAACTAACACATTGAAACAGTTTCCATTGCACATGTGTTCAATGGGTGATGGGAATAATGTTTAATAATGCACTTTTGTGTACCTAGTTGCTTAAGTAAATGAAACACTTCACATCAACTATTCTCACATTCCTTTCATTGGTCTCCATTGATTAACACAAGTTCACAACACAAATAATCATTATTTACAAATATTCTTCTATTTCCAGAAAATTTCATTCAATCCCATGTTAATTGTGTTAATGAGTACACGTTGTGTGATGTGGTGCATGAATATGTGGAACATTGTGAGACATTATAAGCTGTGATTCGCATATTGTGTTAACTGCTAATCCTCTTTCTGAGTAGAAATTTACGTACATGTGAGTTGTGTTTGGATGAGACACGTGGAGAATTGTGTTGACCTCATTTTAATGAGAATTTATAAGGACTGGAGAAATGAATGGGAGTATTGACAACTTTGTTGTACTTTAAATGATGAGTGACCCTAATAATTATCCTTATATATAAACATGATTAGAATTAGAAAACAGTTGTATAACTTGACGATGATTACAATCGGCTGTAACGTGCATCTCATTCACTACTTATTAAGAGCACTCATCATACTCATTGTAGCTTTCTTCATTTTGGGAAGCAATTGTGACGAGATATTATATCGTAAGTTGTTTCCATGTTCACAATCTATTCAGAATTTAGTTAAATCATCAGGATCATGATGCAAAGTGACATTCTGTTTTTCATTTGAGGGGAACGAAGACCTATGGATATGCTGCGTTTAGGCTGAGCAAACATCTTTGAATATCGTCATCAATGAGTTGTTTTCATGGTTAATTTTAATAATAATAATAATTCTATCAATTAAACCATGTTGTTTTGATTGTGATTTAGCACAATATAGATTGTTCATGTATTAGATGGTTGACGTCAACTTAATATAGATAAAGTATTTGACTTCTCGAATTCATTGTTTCGGTGATCCAAATAAAATTATTTTAGACGTCATAAAGTCAAGGGAGACATTCTAAAGATCTCTTCCTGTTCACTGAGCAAGTGATTGGCGTCAAATCTTTTCTATGCGTTAGTCAGTTACATACATCGTAGTCACTTATTGCTGACCAACCCATTGGAATAGGTGGTCTACATGGCACTGAAATTGAGAATATAATCATGGGCTGCTTTGCGTATATTGACGACATTTTGGTTATGGAATATACTGGTTTGTTTAAAAGCCATGCCAGAATAAATATTCATCAACCCAAAATGGAGTTTTCTGTGTTGATTTTCCTGAATTGTTTTTAAAATGCAAAATTTATATGAATGTTAGATTGCTACGGTTAGTGTAAGATGTTGATTGCAGTCAGCTCACGGAGATTATATATACACATAGATTGATGCCTAACCTCCGTCAAGTGGATTTCATTCTGGGTGATGACGCTCTGGTCACGTCCCTAACATTTTCTAGTTGTTTCTTGAGTACTTCATATATATTGTTGGTCACTAATCATTGTCTCTCGACATAGTGACTAGTACTAGTTATTTAATTGGTGTTTATAACGGATTATTCATTACAAATGGGGACCCCGATAAATCTTCCAAAATGTTGAAAGCTTTGCATATACAATGATGTCTGTTCGTACAAAGAGGAAAATTGTATGTGCTTTGTCTTGTTTAATGCAAATAACTCCATTAGTCTTAAAGCTGGAATAATACAAGGTACTCATTTCACTTGGTGTTTTGTCTGGGAGATTGAAGTTGGGTGATAAATCACGTGCTTATTGTATACAGCAGTCATTTGGACTGTCATTCTAAGTAATAAGGTAGTCGCGAAATATCTCGAAATGTAGGGCCACTGAATGTTGAGAGGTTAGTAGCTAACTGAAGCTTGCAAGTTCCGAGTTCTATCATTGTTCGGGCTCACGGAGGCTCACTACTTGGGCGTTTTACACTTAGATGGAATAGTCAAGCTTCTGTGATTCGGTTACGTGCAAAGTAAAACCTTTGCTCACCGGTCCAATTCTGTCACTCGTTAGCACTTCTGAATGAATGCTATTGTAGTAGGATCCCTAGTGTCAGTGATAGTTAAGACGATTGAACATAGATTCTGTTGGTATGGATTAATTAGTGAAAAGAGTGGTATGCATTGGTTTTAAGCTCTGGATCTACCGACACAGCTTAGGCCGACAATCAATGACTAGGAGAGTTGGTGCCATGTTTTATTTTTGCTGCCCTTAAATTTCTCTTACCCTACTCTTAGATCAGTTAGCATTGCTCTCCAAGGCAATCTATGGTTACATATACGCAATAAATATCCCATATACATCAGCTGATGAAAGTATATGCGTTGTTTAAGTAGTTCGCTATCTCCCTACTGCCTCGCACCTAACCTCATGATTACTTAATGAATAACTCCGATTTGCACAGGATGTGTGTCGGTAACATCTATGAAGACAATACTTGTAACTAACGAATTCCACTAACTCGTAGAAACTGAGCTTTATACTCATGGGGTAAAACAGTGAACTCATGCACAGTTCGCATGTCGTTTGACTGGGTGGTAGATATCCCACTTACGCCATAAGTGATGCAATTTGGTGAAAACCAAGTAGGATTCTCCAATTTCTTCAGGTCTCGTCAGACACCAACTAGATCAGAGCTCCCAGATGAGAGAAGTGTTTGACGTGCTGAAAAACTTCACTCCTCTACCTCTGTCTCCCCATCTTGTAAAATCGTGTGAGAAAGTGCTTTAGTTTGTGTGTTGAAAGTGAGGACGCGATAGTACCAATGAAGTATAGAGAGGTGAGTGAGTTAGTAAATGCGCATGTAGGTTAGTATAAGTTGAACCGTATCTTTCAGTCGTACGAAACGTCTCGATGTATCACATGTCTCCTATATCAATTCTGGCAAATGACTTACAAGTAAGCTTAGTACTTTATTAACATTTACATATAGAATCATTTGGATGTGCATTTGAACTGAATTTCTGTCGTTGGTGATATGCCGCTCTCACAGGCTCATCAGTATATCAAATGAAATCACCGTTTCTCGTTACAGTTTTTTGTAAGAAATAGTTATCTAAGAAAACGTTCTGTGATGCAAATTTCGTGTGAATGAAGATGGAGAGAGAAAGAGAGAGTAGAATTAATGATTGTACTTGAAAGTACCTAGTAATTGGTGTTACAAAGGTGATGACGTGATGAATTTTCCAGGTAAATTTATCATGAATGCTGTGTATATTGATGGGTCTCTGAAATGGCAGACCAATGAAATGAATATAAGAGTAGACAAGGAAATGAGTTTTATTAATCTAGTCAATAAGAAATATGTGGGTGCATTATGTGATTAGATTTACACAACACACGACTATAAAATTTCCTTTGCAACATTCGTATGTTCTCTTTTTATTTCGATTTATTACAATCAGTGTCGTAAAATGTGTAACTTCTTGTAGTTTATAAGAGTTTTTTAACATGTTTCATTCCATTGGTTAATTGTTATTGCATAGCTCGTAAACAGTAACTTTATGGACAATGTCAGTTATAATAATAAGGCATTTTCTTGAATTTAATGTGACTTTGTTTATGGATTGACATATGGTTTAATTTAGAGAATATTCACACGTTGCTGTATTCACCACATGATTACACCACCAAGAGGAATCATTGTATGTTTTGTGTGATGCTTCAACACGGGATTATTATTTCCTTGAACACGTGAGTATATATTCATCACATCGAACTTCACTTCTCGAATTTACTGTTTTGGTGATCCGAATAAAATTTTCGTAGATTTCTTTTATCTGTGAAAATGAGTTGAATCATAGTGGATTAGTACTATTGTGTACAGACTGTCAACACTCATTTTATCAGCATCATTATTTCGCTGAACTACACTCTTCACAGCTTTACTTCTGACAAACATTCTCGTAGGATGACACATTCGAATTCGGTAGCCTTATTTGGTGACTCCACATTCACATTGTCATTCATGAGAACAATGTTGAAAGAATGATGTTTGCGCAAACTTTCTAGTGATTGACAGTGTCATTATGAGTAATTCTATGTTCTGTGAACAAACACGCAATAATATGACATAGCTGAAAAGAAAACATTTGATTAGTCAGTATTGTGTGAAAGACATATGAGTCGAAGCCTCGATCTTATATATATATACCTTGCATAATATTGGTTTATTGTTGTTGTAAATTTTGCGTGTGAGTGACTAGTTGGCTTCTTGATAAATCAGTAGAATTATTGTCCCTGAGCAATAGATTAGGGCAGGGGTGAGTGCTAGCTGTAAGACATAGCGCTGCGGATAACAGAATTGATAATATCGGCCATCCCTGCTCAGATACAACATATTATCGTGTCAAACTGGCAATTACTTGATGGGGACTACAATTGTGTGGTGAATTCAGACAATCGGATTCACATGTCGCTGCGTTAAACAACACCTTAAATTATGATGACCATTATCGTTCGTGTTGGGTATCACCAGAACAACAATTATGTGTACGTCACTTGACAGTCAATAGGAAGAAACCACACAGATGACAACCAATCTACTTACAAATCATTAACACTAACACACAATGTCAATACAGACGACATAAATTGATTTGAATTTACTAATTAATACTATTTTTTTATTTTAGTAGGCGTACACAAATACAACACTTGATTAATTTAAATGTCCTCACGTAGGTAATTCACAGAAATCAATGTACTATGTAGTCTTATTTATAAAGGTTTCTTTGATATTTGTCTACATTCAGTATAAAAGTATAAATGTACAATTTTAAATGAAGTATTCATTGATCTCTCATTATATTATTAGTTGTTATGTAATGATATTAAATCAATTAGGATCAAAAGCTTTTCATTTAATATTTGTGTTCATAGAAATAATTTCAACAAGGCTGATAACTTGAACAATATTCCATAATTTCCCAAAATCAAACACATATAAGTGATGTTTTATTGAGAGCTATTAAACTTGATTAATCGAAATAATTAGACAAACTTAACAATATACTATGTAATTAACTGAATAAATACTAACGCCTTAATCCTGTAGGTCATTCGCGAGTAGTACACCACAATGGCAACACATCAGACTGTTAGCGTATGTGACAAAAGCTCAGATGATGTAAAGAACATTATTTCTCTAATGACTAGATGTACACATTTTATTGACTAGTGACAACTAGCATAAAAACCATATCAAGAAGCGTTTCATACCAACAGCATCCAACCACCAAACGTAAATTTTATAGTAGTAAGACGACCTTTCAGGGCATTCCCCATTGGCGAGTAAAGACGAAAACTATAATGAATAATTCTGTTACTGTCGTAAAAACTATTTTATAAATTAAAAGGCTTAGTTGTGAATGTGATGGTATTTGACAAGAAACGAAGTGAGTGCGAGTGTGAACACCAGTAGCGGGATCCAGGTACATTCATCTAATGAGTCCTAAACAAGAAAAAACACGGTGTCAGGGAAACCCACTCAGGAAACACATATGGCAGTAGAGGCTGATCAATTTTATTTCATAGTAATTCAACGCGAGAAAATAAAATACCTTCAGCTTAAAAAGAGATAGTTCGAAGAAATGAAAACATTCCTTACTTCAGACCATTGATTAAATCCATATGAAGGTCCAGGTGATTTGCCATATTTGTCTTGAAATTGTTCAACATGAAACATAATGATTGAACTTTGCGAACAAAGTCCTTTGTAAAAGTAATATGAAAAGGCATTTTTATGTAAATAACACTGTTACTGGAATAATGTATGTCGTCTGCCAATTTTATCAAATGTGGATTCTCAAAAGTAAAATGAATCAATATAGTCATGAACTAATCGACAAAATTAAATCAAACTCAGGTGGTGTTTGGAGATTAGTATTGAGTTTTTGATATACTGATGAGCCTGTGAGAGTGGCATATCACCAACGACAGAAATTCAGTTCAAATGCACATCCAAATGATTCTATATGTAAATGTTAATAAAGTACTAAGCTTACTTGTAAGTCATTTGCCAGAATTGATATAGGGGACATGTGATACATCGAGACGTATTCTTCACAAATTGATGTTGAGTACCATTGAAAATCAGGGAGCATTGGACATTTATTTCATTCTTGTATTGAACTCCTCATAATTACGCAACTTGATTCTGCCAGACAGTTCAACCCAAGATCTGTAGGTTTTATTGTAAATACTTTCCCCTCCACACCACTGAATTAGTTATCATCCAATGATTGGATACCTACTTTTATCAATTCCTGGTATTTCTGTGCATTTCATTATTCTCGTCTTATTTAAATTTTTTGAGTAAAAGAAGTGCATGAAATTTATGTTTATTTTCAAATCATAATCTAAAGAAAATTACTTTCTAATATGTATTATTCACCGACTGAATATTCAGAGTAGCTACGGGAATCACTGATTACGTAATATAATTAACATTCAGAATGTTGTAGTTCGTTAATCAAAACTTGAATACTGTCTGTTTGTAAGTGATTAAAACATTTTTAAGCCAATCAAATATGCATTGATAAAAATATATGAAATAAAATAAAATATCCATTACAATTACTATAATGTGATGTTATTATTATTATTAATGCAAAAACAAGTAACTAGATCGAACGAAAGCAGTCAGTACTCATCAGTATCGATGTAGACACATCAGACAATGCATTTGTGTAATATGTATAATTGTATCCAATTTATATAAGGCTTTATTCACTCAATCAAATGAGTAGAATGTAGAATTGAAACAGTGAAAAAACAACAACTTCCAAATATATGTATATGTCAAGTAGTGATACATCGTTTTGACTGCAGATATTTGTTATGTAGTATGCAATTCACAGAATTACTCTGTATCAATTTGTTCTCCTTAAGTATTGTTGAAATAACATTCATCAATCATCACTATAGATAATAGTTGATCCACGTCTATTGATATCACCAGATTCAGTTGAATATCTTGGTAATGATGGTTGATACTGGGCAGAATAAGGAAAAAAAATGATGATATTTTTAATGATGATTTTTGAATAAAATGGATATTTCAACTACGCTAGTGATGGTGTTCTTATTTTATAGTATACTAAAGACGATATAATTTTGACGAGTCTGATGTGATTACGTCAAACTCCTAAAGTCTATCTAATTTATCAGTCAACATAATTATCCTCAAAGAACACCGAAGATATTCTATCAGGTTATGATGCTCACCCTCCCACCACATTAGTCATGGTCTTTTGAACACAAATAAATTTAAATGACGTTTTAACTTCGTATGACCTATGTGGTTGTTATTTCTTATTGATTTAATCAATTTATTGTTAGGTACAAGTGAAGTCTAGGGACAGTGATTTTATCCCAGTATGAACTCCTCAGCAGTGTTCATCCAAATGGTGTCCAATGGTAGGATTTCCACTTTCACCAATATATGGTATAGTGCGAATACCTAACATTGTCATTGGTGATAACTATCTCACTCCCGGCAAGTCTTTACTCCTCCAGTCACGGGTTCTCACTGGGACTCCAGGAACATCTTCATGTTAGTCATTAGTGAACTGTTATTATCCATTCGATTTAAATACAAATAACTAGCAATAGTTAATCGTGGAACCAATATTATTTGTTTATTTGAATAAATATATAAATATTCTGAGAGTCCAAGGTAGTCTTCTGATTTTATGGACTTTAGGTATGTTGTTCCGGTCTATATAACAACCTCTGACAGTTTAGTTTTTCACTCTTGAATATTTACAGAATGCAGGTTGTCATGTATATGGAATATATCTACATGAAGATATTTTATGGCCTTTACAAAAATGTACTTCCTAAACTTCGTACAATTTGTTCGCATTGAAAACTGTTTGGAAGCAAGTTATTTCCTTACATATTTTTGGTTATGATATAGTCAGTTGCTCAGGACATTATAGTCTCGAAAAAACTAATAACCACTAGATTCGGACTGTGTCAATAGTAATAATATTGATCGATCGTAACATAAAGACATATGAAACTCCCTATACTAGATGTGGTAAAGGCGACTAGATGAAGTGGATTCACGAAATCTATCTTCAGTTCGTTGTAAATCAAGGATGATTGCGAAAGAAATAATCTAACCAGATGTACTTCTTACACTTTTACTTCGTCGTGATAACATTCTATTTCGTCATTCATAATCAGAAGTTTTAGGGATGTTTGTTTGATAATAATTATCGTAATGTTGTTTCTTCTTGGTCTATGTCGTATATATGGTGATATCTTCAGATGTATTGTCTTTATTAAGTTGGTATTATATGAAGGGGGACTGACTGAATAAAACACTTGTTGTTGTAGTTGTTGTTGTTTGTAGTCAATTCTTCCTATCAAACTGTCGCAAACAAGTGTTGGCAGTCCTGGTAACATTCGCTATAACTGTAGATTGTTGTTTTTATATAATCAGATTCAACGAAATCGATACACATTTCATCTGCAAATATAAACCTGCAATGATTGATTCACTTCTGGTAAGTTCGGTTAATTCACAGTAAAAACTTGGAGCAACACGTACGCGCCAATAATTTATGTACTCAAGATTATCTAACTAAACACTTTCTGCATGTTTTGAAAAATCTAGAAAACTAGCAACTCATCAATTTCAGTAAATTAACTCTATATTGGA